>JAQFVV010012488.1:2237925-3507071 GCA_028023455.1 Epiperipatus broadwayi | reverse complement strand
ATGCTAGAATATATGTTACTACTATTTTAAAATCTTGTGTAAAGCATAATAAATGGCAGTCATGGGATGTCAGATCTTATTTATGGATCTGAGATTTGAATATTTATCAGAAAAGCAGTGCAGAGAATTCCAGACTACTAATGAAGTATGGATATATATATATATTAGAAGAAACTATAAAGAATCAAAAATGAAATACATGGAGAGAAAAAACAGGCATTACTAGATCATTAAAAGAATTAAGAGATTGAAGTGTAGCTGAGTTGGATATACTACTAGAAAAGATGATAATAGATGGATAGTTAAAATATTAAACTGAATCTCTAGACATTGTAAAAGACTTAGGAAAAGATCACTTGTGAAATGGATGGATGAAGCTGATGTGATGTGGAGAAGAGAGTCTCTAGATCCAGAAAATTGGATTAAACTTGGAGAGACCCTCATCCTGCAATGGATCGATAATGTTTAAAAAATGATGATGATACTCCAAGAAGTGAATACTACACTTTTCTTAACCATTTTCATTTATGGTACTTTATAGAAGCAAACATATGTTGTAATCAGAATATAGATCACTTCTATCGGCATTTCCATTGTTGATATTGCATCAGTTTATAAGATGTAAAAACTAATTTATTGAATGACCACATATACAATAGATGAGGTACAATAATCCAGAGCGAGAGGAATTAAGTAATCTAAGGATTTTATCTATAACTATAGTTTTGTAATTTAAAAGCAATTTTGATCAAATATTGAAAAATTATGTTTGAGGAAGATAACTAAAAAAATCCATATTTAATTAATACTCAATGTAGAAAAACTATATTCCATTTTAAGAGATCATAAATGATTTTGAATACAATGGTATCATATTTTAAAATATCTCTTTAATAAATAAATAAATAAACTCTTTATTTATGTAAGAATCAGGGTGAGAATCTAATTTGGACCTGGAATCAATGAGCTTTCATATCTCATCTTTGGGCTCTATAATTTAAAATAAGTTCTCTCCAGCAAATTAACTTTTGTATATATGAGTATGCATATATGCAGCAGGTGGCTGGCTACTTTCTAGTTTGACCAAGAATCTAGGGATTTTCATATCTCATCACTGAACTTCATATTTTACAATATCTGACTCTAGCAAAAAAAAAATTTAACTATTATCAAATAAATAAAAAATTCTCATAACAAATCTTATCTGTCATTTTGTATTTTAATGCCAATAATCATTTTCTATATCTGATGTAATATATAAACATATAAAATAAACTAAAAAAAAGAGGTGGAGTCTTTTAATTAGATGACATAGTTTGAATTAATACAACTTGGACATCAAACATTAATATGTATTTATAAATGAATCTCAAAAATATTTTTTTTTAAAAAATAAAAATGATATGGATTTAGGAATTTAAAATTTTACACTCACATAAATTGTTTTCATATTGAATATAACAATTGCTTTTGACAAGAGTACTCCACACTGAAAATATATTAATGTTCTAGTTCACATTTTCAAATGGTGTTAGTATTGCTTTTTAATTTATTAATATGTTCATTCATAATATTGTACTCCAATAAATTTTTATATATTTTTTTTTGATGGAATTATAATAAAATAAGTAGAATAAATTATAACAGATATAAAAAAAAACAAATTAATATCGACATATATGCAATATTTGGTTTTATATATAATAATTAGTCTATATTGGGTGCTGTGTTCAGGCTTCCAGATAGTTGGAATGATCTTAGGATATGAAGACGAACTTGAATAATAAATAAACATTACCCAACCAAGAGTATTTCCTGCTGCCTTGTAGAAGACAATGCTAATTCATCAAAGTACTAAGCACTATTTCTAATACAAATGGTTTGTTATGGCTTCCTCTTTTCAGAACTTCTGCAGTCATAAAAGTTGTAAGTCTCTCATGCTATTGGACATGTTACTACTATATGGACTGCTATATGTGAGTTTTTAAAATCACACAGCATTTCTGATCCCAATTCCATTTTTCTTTTTTTTTAGACCAAGCCTTTGAGAATTAAAAATGCAATGATGGGGGCAGGCTTAGTAAGCTGGTAATTCTTAAAGGTGACCTTTGAGCGAGATAATGCAATCACTGAGTCAGGTTGGAACTATATTTAAGTAAGATAGGAATTTCAGCTGGTAAAAATTGTGGGTTTAGGCAATTCTAATTAGAAATCCCCTTGGTTACTATATAAGAAAAAAAGCGTAGAAAATGTGATCTAAAAATGGCCTGTTCCACACAGTCTTGCTAGCTTGTTGAACATGCTGAATTATCCATTATAGTGATAACAATAATAATAGTAGTTATAATATCCATAGTAGTGGTAAAACAAAAATTAGTGGTAATACTAAAAGTAAATATTATAAATCAACATAATGAAACTTGTCTATCAGGGTAAAAACTTTAATTGTTAGATACAAGTTTTTTTTTTTTTTTGAAAGTCAGATCAGTCAATGAAAGGAGAATACATGGTGATGGTATTGGATTTGATCTAAAGTCTACCCAATGATACTCACTTTATTAGTGCTTATGCTCCAACCATAGTCAAGGAATCCAGATAAGGAAAGCTTTTATTCCTTGTTGGATAGTATTATTATAGCAAAATTAATAAGAGATTAAATTTTTCTAATGTGCTAGCTAAAAGTTGTTGGAAATAATGGTGTTGTAAATGCAAATGGTGTGTTATTGTTGAATTTTTGCACATCACATTAATTGACCATCAGAAATATTTTGTTTAAGCAGAAAAATTGCTATAAAGGAACATGGATGCATCCACAATCAAAAGAATGATATTTAATATATTACACTATAATTAGAGGTTGCGTCAGACAAGCACTTACAAGTGCAGAAGATCATAAATTAGTATATTAGTTCCATTAAGAAACAAATTTCATTTCAATCATATTCATAAAAATATTGATGTTCATTCTTTAAAAGAATCTACTCTAAGCACACAATAGCTATTAAACACTAAAAGTTTGAATTTGGTTCTTCAGAATGGTCGTATTATTATAGATACAAGTCTTTTTAGTAAATCCAAGGATTTACTAAAAAGAATCATCATTGGTTTTATCACAATGCTCTTATTATTAGTGATTTGATTAAAAGAAAGTAAAGTGTTTTCTGCTTGGCAAAATAATAAATTATATGTAGAACTTCACAATAAAAAATTTTGTTTTTATTTTATTCGTATTATATTATTTTTGATAATTGTCAGCATTTAAATGATAGGCATAAAGGGGGAAAGCTTTTGAAGTTTTCTAGGTTTTATATAGAAATGAAATTATAAAATGAAGAAATTTTTAATTTCAAATTATTTTTAAAAAGGTAAGACATGAGTGAATCAAAAACAAAATACACAGATAAGAGAATAAACAGGCCTTGTTGGCATCACTGAAAGAATTGAAAATCTGAAGTGGAGCTTGACTGAGAATATTGCTAAAAGAAATGATAATAGATGGATAGTTGAACTCTTAAACTCACTTCTAAGAGATTGTAAAAAAAAAAAATAGAAAGAGACCACATGTGAGATGAATTGATGAAATAAGGAAGTTTCTTGGCATGATGTGGAGAAAAGACACTAGAGTTCAAGAAGTTGAATTAAATTCAGAGAGACTTTCATTATACAATGGATCAATAATGGTTGACACTAATATTGAAACCATAAGCTCAGTGTGAATAGGAATGAATATTTCCCCTATAAGTTATGAAGGCTGTGCTATGTCATACTATAATTGCAATTTTGTTTTCTGATCAGTACACAGTCATTCATTTGAACAACTCATATTAATCTAGAACACCTTGAACTTCCAGATAATAAAAACTCATTTACTGATCAATAAATAAAGAGCTAAAAATATTGTCCATGAAACTTTGCTTAAAAATCCAAAGTTTCACTTACACACAAAAACATATTATGGCATGGAGCCAACTAAATTAATTATTATGTCAGAAAGCCCATCTAGATTATTTTGAATCAAAACACTACTGTCAAAGTTTGAAATATAATGTGAAAGAATAAAATCAAAACTAAATCAGCCAAATGTGAAAGATGTTATTTTGACATATATTTTCTTGCTGAACAAAATATTGAAAGTTAAAAAAAAAAAACAACTTAGATATAGGGAATTGTTGTCCAAATTGTTCTTTAATAAAACTAAATTGCACATTAATGCTAAACGGGACATTAAATAATTGTTCGGCTTATTAATTATTGTGACCTACAAAGATTAATTTTAAATGAAGTCAATTTGAGCTTTTACAAATATTGAATAATGGGAAAAAAAATTCTATAAGAATGTACATCTACACTTGATTTTTATGTAGATTATATTAAAGTCGCTCTAAAGAAATACAATATTGATTGTTTTTATTGGTAAAATATGGCTTACAACAGAATACAATGGAAAACTACAATTAGATAAAATATTGAAATTTTTCAGAAAAAAAAGTCTGCTGCAGAAAAAGTTAAAAGACAGACAGTATCACAAAACAAATAAAGAAGAGATGGATATGCCCAATGTGAATATATTTGTATCTCAAAGATTGGTTTGTATAATTATCCACGATTCATCTCTAATATATTACTACAGTTATTTTACCTTTCTCTTTTTTCTTTCTTTTAGCATTGAAATGGTCATCTCATTTGTGTGTGGCTGCTAATAATGATGATTTTACCTACCTATTCTAAAAATAATATTGCACATTATAAATTATTTTTAAATCTTTGTTTGCTTCATAACTGAAGTGAACTTTAAAAGTGTCTTAAGTATATATTATATAACTTCAGAAAGTCTAGATCTATGATCTTTTGATCCTTATACTTGTAATTGACAGGTTTGTTTTGGAACTTTGAAATTTATTAAATTTCTTCTTTGGTTTTAAAAAAATGAAGGGCAAAGTTTTAAGTGTCATTAACTATTTTTTATGAAAACTATACTAAAAGGTCAAAATAAAGTTATTAGCATCACATAAGAATAGATATCCTTTATTTTAAATTCAATACCAATTACAAAAAATAATCAAAATAGAAATGAATTCATTTTGTAACAACAAATAAAAAAAAGTTTAACGTGAAAATTATTTTCTTTGATTATCATTGCCAATAAACTGACAGCACATCATGAAGAAGGCTAGAAAGAGATCTAGTTCATGCTATTTTGCCGTGGCATTTCTCAGCATATGTGATCCAGATGAAAATACAAAATAGTCTAGAAGATGTGCCTCTCATCTTCTTGAAAACAGCATTTGATACACGGTAGTTTGCTCTCAATATCATTAAAATCATTGTGGCCTAGAAATTTCAATGCTCTTTCTTCACTGGCATTACTTTTCCATAGAAATCTTTGAAAACATATTTCTTTCAAACAATGGTATACCAGTCAGTAAGTTGACAACTTTCTTAAGATAAGAATGGTTAGCATTCTGAAATCATGAAGTCTAAATGAAGAATACCAGATTTATTTTATTTATTTTTACATAATTCATTCAATAAATTATCTCTTTTTTTTTGCAATTGTAACCTTAGATATATAAATTTTCAGCCATTTATATGTTTAAGATCTATTTCTTTTTAAAAAAGTGAACACAATAATAATAAAGCACTATTAATGAACAACACAAGTTTTATTTTAACATTTCTTTATCAAAAAAAAAAAAAAAAAACATCAAAAAAACAAAAAAAAAAAATTCATCTATGTAACACATATTTTGTTTTCTATTTATGTACATCTATTTTATGTATCTAATGTAAACTGAATCATAAATTCTTTACTATTTATCTCAATAATTTCATCACATTGTTTTAAAGAATTAAGTAAATGTAAATGTTCTATCAGTTCCTGATGAATTTACTGGGATATATAAATTTGACAATATTTGAAGAGTGAAAAAAAAATAAAATAAAAAACATTATACAATGCATAAATATTAGATTATGGGTTTTTCTTCTAATATAGTTTTGTCTCCATCTAACATGATATTTATAATAATAAATGAAAGCAAATATAAATTATTCCACGATTTCAATCATTTTCTATTGTTGTATTTAGTTTACCATATATAAGTGTAATATATATATATTTTGAAAATATATATATTAAAAAATTCAAAAACAATAAATTACAAATATTAATATAATAAGGCATAATAGGGCAAGCAACCTTCAAAACATTTTGATATTTTATATAGCATTGTGTATTCCCCCTTCCCGTAAATTTCACTCTTAAAATATTTGTGCATATAAAAAAAATATGGAGAAAAATTATACTATGATTTTAAAGCAAAAAATAAATAATTCTATAACAGTGTTATCTATAAAAAGTTATAAATTATGGTACTGTATTGAGAATAAACAACAAATCATTAAGGAATTGAATATCATGTTAAATTATAGTTATTTCCCTTATTTAAACATATTTATCTTCAAAAATCAGTGTACTTTAAATAATGAAGCTTCTTAAATAATGGTAAATAAGGTTTTTTATGAATATAATTTGCTAATAATAAACAAATTAATATACTAAATCATATTTGTTGCTTCAATTAATTTATTACATAACAAAAAATAACTAAAATTAAACTGAAATTTATCTATTTATTAAATAATGGTTTTTGTAATCAAAATTAACATTATAAACAAAATTATAACAACATTTTTAATAAGCTGTGCAAAGCAAAACAAACAATGTGTTGCTAATTAAACACAAATAAGTTATTAACAACATCAATTTTAATACAGCATACATAAATAAATATGTAATTTTAAATTGATGCATTCAAAATACAACATTAGAACAATTCACATTCAATAAGTTCCAGAAAAAAAGAATGTGATAATTTTGATAAATGGTGTACTATTTCCAAAAAAATAATGTTAATAATATTTAATTAGTGATAATTGCTTAATAAAACTTATTAACCATTTTTATATTCATCTCACTAATGGTTGAGACAACTAATAAAAAAAAAAATTCTATATAATATAGATTTTTAACATAACACAAAAATAGAATGTTGTAAAAAAGAAAGCGTAGTAATAAATAAATAAATGAGCAATCGTGTGACTGCACACTGATTGTGCAAAATAATGATTAACAGATTCATGACAAAACTCATCATACAGATAATTTATAAATTCAAATTTTTTTTTTTTTTTTTCAAGCTGAGAATAGTTAAAGTAATGAAATATATACAGTATAATATATGTCTACATTTTTCTCAATCATTTTTTTAGTACAATGTTGTTAGAATTATTTTGTTGTTTAATTAATTTTGAATTATATATAAATATATTTATTAGTAATGCTAATTATAAAATATTATAAAACAATTCTACTCTTCTTTTATGATTCTCAAGTACATAGAAAATTATTTGTATTTTTAAAATATTTCCATTCTACAATTACTTGACTGCAAAGGTGTGAAATTCTATAGAAAGAATGACATGAAAAATAAGAATCTCCTACAAAATATATATATATCACAGATATTATAAATGGGTTCAATTCTCCAAAATTATTTAGTGTGAATAAAGATTAAGGTTTTAAAAGTTTAGACCAGAAAAAATCAAATCTTAAGACAAATATATATAAATCATTTTAAGTTTGTGAATGAGATTTCTAATTTGTGGCATTTGAAGATGGTCTTGAATTTCTTTTTTTTTTCTAGTAAATAAATATTTAACAGATTTATAATAACTAGTCACATTATAACAAATGAAAAAAAAATTGAAAGATATTAAATACCAACTAAATTAAATATTAACTTTAACAGGTTGACATTTTCATAATTCTCCCTAATGACAATTTTTATAAGCATTTAACATTTGATTTTAGTAAACAAACTGTAATTTTATATTAGAATTTAATAAAATGGACTTGATTTGCTAAAAACATAAGTTTATAAATAAAACTACATCCTTAAAATTCATATTTGAACTTTGCAAATATATTTAAAAATTATAAAGTGAAGTACATATTAAGAACAATTACTTTTTTTTTCTTTTTGAAGTAATTATAGCAATATTGCTGAAAAAAATAAAAGTAATAAAATTTTGGAAGTCTTCTCTTAGCATGTTGAAACCGCGAGAGGGTGTACTTTCTATGCAAACACACAGAAATATAACATTACCGGGCCTTTTTTTTTTATTTTCAACTTTAACATTATTTTCTAAAATGGAATAATTACGTTTTTAAATTACATTAGACATTTTAGCACCTTATGACAATTTGCAAACTATTTTTAAACAATTTACGAAACATTATTTTGTAAAAAAAATATTTCCGAAATACAATATTTTAAATTACATTCCACAAATCCACGTGTAGTGCTGGAATGTGCATGGGGGGAGGGGAGGACCGATGGTTTTGCCGGTCTGAAGGATCAGCCAAAAGATGCAGTACTCAATTTATAAACCGACATTATTTTCTAAAATACAATAATTACATTTGTAAATTACATTAGACATGCCAGCAATGTTGCACTGGAATGTGCAGGGGGGGGGTGATGGTTTTGCCAGTCCAAAGTATTGGTCAAAAGAGGCAGTACTCTGAATCAAACCAAGATTATGATTTGCAAAACAATGTGCAACCTCAGACATTTTATTTGTCTCGTATCTGCTCTTAATCTGACCAAAAGATTCAGTACTGTGATCAAACCAAGCTTATGATTTTCAAAACAATGTGCAACCTCAGCCATTTCATTTGACTCATAGCTGTTCTCACACAAACATCTTTACACGTGACTTGTGTCAAATGGTGCTTGGCCTGATCCTTTTGCAAATGTTTTCACATTCTGTGATATGTAGGGAAGGGTGGGGACATGCTTACAATTATTAGTATGTACTAGAACATCAGTTAGGATGTAAGATCACTATTACAAAGGCATAATTGGATTCCAAACACCCTCACACTATACAGTAGCGATCTGTTAAGTGTGCATATTTGCATAGTGTCATGAAGCACATCAGCAGGCCATAATGTTGGTGTGCAATGCCATATAAGCCTGCTAATGGCTAATATGAATAGAACTGTTCTATAGGCTATAACTTTCTATGCAAAAGCACAGAAATATTGGGCCGGGTAAACAGCATATTTCTGTGTGTTTATATAGAAAGTACGCCTTCCAGTGGTTTCAACACGCTAAGAGAAGACTATCAAAATTTTTGTTAATTGAACTTTATTTCTAACAACCAAATGAATTAATGTTAAGTCATCACAAATCTATGAGATTTTCTTCTAAAATTTATAAAATTGATTTATAATTATTAAGATATCACAAAAGTTATGTACTACTATATTTAGCAAGCCATTACTTATAATTTCCTTTCTACCACTTCAACATATTTCTTAGCTTTTTTTAAAAAAAATATATTTGACTAAAATCAAAGTGTAATCATGGATACTTTTGTTTTTAAATAATTATTATACAAATATTTTATAAAAATAATCATAAACATTTAAATAAGCTACAAAAAATATACAATTTTTTGCTCATTGCTAGCTATAATAAATGAGGCATTTACAATTAATCTCACAAAAAAAAAAACTAACAATCAACCATGTGATGGGAAAGGTTCAGATCTTTGTAGTTTCTTTTGGCAATAGATTTCTGAACTTTTCAGATTTTTTTGTAACTAATAAATTAATATATTTTCGTTCCAGTTTCTGTTGTCAAAATGAAATGCAAAGAAAGTAGTAAGATGTGAAATACATGTTAGTGCAAAACTAGAGACAAAAATTATTAAGAAAAACAATATTTACAGTTGATATTCCTAATTTTCAGAAACATTCTAATGAATTTAAATTTAAACTTACAAATAGGTTTCAAGTATTAGTAGATTTTGAACATGATTCACATTTGAATGAAATTAATATGAAAACAACTGATACACTTTTAAAAACTGCAACAAAAATAGCTGGTTGAAAAAAGCAGCACTTGACCAATAACATTGTTACTGAGACTAGCGAATTTATGAAGAAAAAAAGGAATATGAAAATACACAAAAATGATGTGTTAAAAATGATTGATTATGTCGAATTTTGTAAATTGATGCAGAAAAGAGTTGAAAATGATAAAGAGTGTATAACTGTGAACTAAGAAGGAAAGCAGTAGAAGAGAATGAAAGTCTCGAGAGTGTAAAACAACATTTTGGTATTAGTAGGAAATTTATATTTGCAATAAGAAAAAAAGCTGGAATTATTACTAAAAAGAGAGATGACATCATGAAATGGATAGAAGACTTTTACCAACAATTATATAGTAATAAAGAACAAATACCTCCTATATCTATTACATCTTCTGAATTGCCCAGAATTTTAAATGAAGAAGTGAGACATACAATTAAATATATGAAGAAAGGAAAGGCTCCAGGTAATGGTAGAATTATAATTGATATATTAAAAGAAGCAGGTGAAAAAATAGAAAATTTTTTAACAACGTTATATACCAAATGTCTAAATGATAAAGATGTATCAGATGATTGGAAGAATGTAGTATTAATCTTACTATTTAAAAAAGGTGATAAAGAAGATATTAGAAATTACAGATCTATCAGTCTTTTATCAGTTTTATACAAAATTTTTACTAAGATAATTACAACTCGTCTACAGAGAACACTGGACTTCCACAACTAAGAGAACAATCTGGATTTAAAAGTGGTTTTAGTACAGGATATCATATCCCGGGATTGAGAGAAGTTATAGAAAGGACAAATGAATATGAGTTGCCATTATGTTTTCGATTTCTAGATTATGAAAAGGCATTTGAATCTAAACTTTTCTTCAATGATTAAAGCATTGGATCATCAAGGTATAGATCCAAGATATTGTCATATTTTAAAGAATATTTATAAAAATGCAACAGCAACAATCAGATTAGATAATGATACTGGAAAAGTCAACATTGAGAAAAGTGTAAGACAGGGTGACTCCATATCCCCAAAACTTTTTACAGCAGTGCTGCAAGAAGTATTTTGTGGATTAAAATGAAAAGCTAAAGGAGTGAAAGTAAATGATTATTTCAGTCATTTAGATTTTTCAGATGATGTAGTTGTTTTTGCTAATAATGCTTTAGATCTACAGGAAATGTTGCATTGTTTATGATGAGTTAGAAGAAGTTAACAGTTACAAACGCCTTGGTCAGATTATTAATATAGATGGAAACATAATGGATGAAATTAATCATAGAATTAAACTTGGTTGGAGTGCTTTTAGTAGAAATAACTTGATACTAAAAGTAAATATGCCTATATGTTTGTAAAGAAAGATTTTTAATAAATGTGTTTTACCTGTTCTTACTTATGGATCTGAGACTTGGATACTTAATAGAAGAGCAATACAGACTTCAGACCACTCAAAAAAGTATGGAGAGATGTATATTGGGAGTAACAAGAAGAGATCCAGAACCCAATATATCGGTAAGAGAACAATAAGGTGCAACTGATTTCATTGAAAAGATTAAAGTGGAGTTGGGCTGGACATATTGCTAGAAGAGATGATAGTAGATGGACAATTGAAATCTTAAACTGGATTTTAAGAGATTGTAGAAGACCCAGGAAGAGACCACATGTGAGATGGATAGATGAAATAAGAAAGTGTGCAGGGGTGATGTGGAGAAGAGAAGCTAAATATCTTACTTTTCCATACTTATTAAACCTATTATTTTGAAATTTCCTTGTGAGTATATGGCATTTTTAATTATTAAAATGATTTTAAAGTTTTAAAATAATTAAGTTCAATTAATATTTACGTCTTGAATATTTTTACTCGATTTTTACACTGACTAAATCACCACACCCTACAATCTGTTTGATGTTTTGGTAATTGCTTGCACACATATTAATTTTAATCAATTTATTTTTGAACTGAATAGATCTTTTAATATATTTAAAGGATAATTTGATTTGTTTTCTCTCCAGTAATTTAAAAATATTTATTGTGTAAGAGATCTTTGAATTATTGTTTTCACGTAAACAAAACGTAAATTTATCTTTTTAAAATAACACGTTTGCTAAATAAAAGCTCTATAAACCGAAATGTCTTTAAAAATTGCTGCAAATATTATTTGAAAGTATAAAAAAACAATCACTTTTCAAAATAACGAAGATCAGAACTGCCAGACCGATTTTTTTCAAAGATTGCAGTAAAACGGAAGTCGTAATACTTACCTTAAAAAACATTTTTAGAGAAAAAAAAGACATCGATTTTTAAAAGAAAATAATTTAAAAATACATAGATTTATCCGAGAGTGAAAGTCAATGTAAGAATATTAAATTTTAAAGCAGATTTAAATAGTTATGGTTTTCTATATTATTCACACCTTCACATTACATGCTATGTTTGTTTTAAGAACGTGGATATAAACCTGAACTAGCAAGCGAGTGTAAATATCGCTTCTAAACAGTGCCGTTTTTCTGCGCGCATAGCGTGGAGAAACAGCGCCACCTAGTGGGCTAGATTGCTGAGTAGTGCTGTTTAGCAGATGATGTAAGCTGGATCGGTTTACCTATGGCTAACAGCGCCACCTAGCGGGCAGTAGTGCTGGCTGCTACTTGGCATACTGTTCCTGTGCATACGCATGGTGAACAGTGCCATCTAGCGGCTGAAACTTGCGTTGTCTGCTTCTGGCCCCCTACTCTGAATATTTCTGCAATTTTTGCAGAAATGACGTCTCTAGCAGTGGCAGGACAGTAATTCCACCAGTACCAAATTCTTTCTCCTTTTACCTTTAACCTTTACCCTATATTTTATTATCAAATTTATTAGTTCAACCTTTTGCTTTATTATTTATTTATATTCAACCATCTGTTACATCTCGACGATACCTGACATTACAATACAAGCAGTGAGCAAATACAGATACAAATTTAACTTCGTATCTGTACCCTTGACCGAACCCCGAAGCAATATGAACATATTATCTCAGCGTTATTTTCCCCGATCAAGAACTCTCGGCTGCTGAACAAAGCAAACTATTCCTAAGAAATTTAACAAATGTCCAGCGCTTGCTATTTATTTTTATAATTTTGAGATTATCACAAACAAGCAGCACACGAATGCTTTAAAATAATTTTACTCTTTAATCAATAAGTTAACAGATTTTCCCCTCCCGTAGCTTGGTGATAAGAGAATAAAGCAAGTCTAAGGAATTTAAGAATAAAAAAATGTTTAATAACACACACACTTATATAAAATACATAGCAATAATAAAATAGAATAAAATACATTGAATATTAAAGTTACGTATTAAGCTCTCCTGCAGTTCTATTGGGCAGTGTTCAAAATCTATCAAGATTATTCCTTCCAAATTAGCTCTTATTGTCTAGTTCTTTCCTTTTTTATTTATTTACAAAAATTTAAAAACAGAAAGGGCATGCATGCTTTGATTATCTAGGTTTTTCTTTGTAGTTGTTCCCATTGGCAGTCTTCCCGAGCACTCGTTACTGTTCTGTGGGAGATCATCCCTTTTTTTGTAGAGACGGTATGTCCTCCACCAAGTGTCAGCTGGATTGGTTCCTAGTTGAATATGATTTTCTTACTTTTTCGCCTCAGTCCTTAGTTCTTCTTGGTTCTTTAAGTAGATTTTAGGTCATTCATTTACAGAAGCGGCGGTCAGGCATAGTTGTTATTCATCGTGAGTCAGTGGTCAGACGGGTCGAGTACGAACCCTTTTCCCGTTAATGCCACTAGCCGTACACTTCTTCCATTTCTTTCTCTTTTTTGCTGCTGCTTCTCTGAAATCTCTGCTCGTAATGATCTAGATAAGTGTAATTCTTTTCTTACTTTTTTTTCTTTTGTCCATTGTTTTGTGTACATTTTTTAATTAATTATTATCAGTGGAAAGACATATTTTTAATTAGTGGAGAATGTAGGTTTAATTAGTCAAACTATAATTATAAAGAATTTTTCATTCAGATCTATTCCTCTTTGTTCCTGGAGTTTAATCAATCCAACATATTTTCACACCTCTATTAGTACAGCCATATTGTTTTTTATATTATATATTTCATTTATTTATTTTTTTTCAAGTTTATAATACTTTTTTTTTTCAAGTTTACAATTTTTTATCGTATCACAATATATATCTTAAAGAGAAAAAGAGACATTTCTTTATGCATCCCCTCCCTTTCTCTTATAATAAATCAGAAATAACCTCCAAACATTCAGCTATTCGTAGTTTTAAAAGAGAGAACAAGACACATTTCTTTATGCACCCCCCTCTCCTTCTCTTACTATAAAAAAAATCAAAAGTAATTTCGACATTCAGCTAAATTTCAACATTTTTTCTTTTTTTAAATTTCTAGTAGCTAACTTATCTACCTTTATTAATAAATATATACGTGTGGCGACGACTTTATGTAGTCGTCACAATATATATATATATATTGTAACAATATGGACGGATATACCCGGATATTCCGGTCCACAAATACACTTGAACACACAGATCAACTTCAACAATCATCTGGTTCGTCCATAACACATAATCACCTTACGTCAAATCTAAAAGTGCTGCTACACCTATCTACCATATCCTAAAGTTGATAGTGCCAAATGCAAAAGTACGGTCCATCCCCATATATACCAGAAAGAGTAAGCTTGCATCTAGCTACTGTCGGACCTAGGGTCTTCATGTAGGATGCTAGAGATAACATGATGAAATACCTGACTCATGATTACATTCATCTTTAATAGACTAGCCTAAGCATTATCCATCAAATCTACATGTAATTCAAATCAGTTCATCTCACATCTCACCACTCTTTTCCAAAACCGTTGCCTCAGATATTCAAATTCAGGAAGAATTCGCATTCGACTCTCCTAACAGGTATGTATCTATGCAAACTGTTAATTAACAACTAAAATAATACATCCTATCTATTAAAAAGAAATAACCTTTATCTAATGCTCTCTCACATGCTTATTAAACAATAATGTGGATGTGTGCATGTGTAAAATATTGGTTATAAGATGCAATGTAAATGCTGGATTGAATGTAAATGCTGGATCAACAAAACTACAGAGATCTTGTTAATTAACAAAACTTCATAATATTTATTTACAAAAAAAAAAGTAGGATATATTTAAACATAAAATAAATTCTTAAACAATTTAGAAAAGAAAAATTTCAATAAGGAAAAATATTTAAAAATGCCCATAAATACTTGGATATCTCTATATACTTACAGTTTCTGTTTATGATGATAATAATAAAAAAATGATTAATTAAAAGTGAGATTGCGAACCCTAAGTAAATTTAACTGCAACCTCAGATATAATATGCTATTCTAATTGTGGAAAAATATAATGATAAAACAATACAGAATATGATAGAAAATGATAAAGAATACAATTTTAAAAAGTGTTAGTCATTTATTCACTACATCTTAAGAAATTTTATTAGTAACATATTTATAAATAGTCATGTCATGTGGCAACATAGTTTATATCAATGGCTTTAAAAAAAAAAATCTCTTCCCGTTAAATATTCTAGGGAAGCACTTAATTTTTTTTTCTGCATATTTCAATCCCAAATCTCTTGGTAGAAAATAAATCATCTAAATTTTATTTAAAAAAAAAATAGACTTTTCAACCTTCCCCCCTCCCCTACTCTCTTGATATTTTATTATTTTGGACTGTTCCCTGTATAATTAGCAATAGCTTTTTCCAAATATAAGATGAGATAATAAATAAAAATAAAAATTGATACAACAGAAAATAAAACAATTTACAATTTTTTTCATGAATCGATGTGTTAAAGCATAATTATTTATCCGAGTCCTGTCTACACAAAGTTCTTACGGTTGATGCAGTTTTTTTTTTATTTTAGAGGTTGAAGAACTCCAATTTAATTTTATAGAGCATCCTGAATGTATTGAAGTGGGCAGTAGGTAGTTTGGTGTTACTCATCCCATAGGTTTTCATCATGTGTAAATCCCAACTTCTCAGGCAATTAAACTGTAGACAGTCAAATATTTATACATATTTGGCCATAGTGGATAAGAAAAATGCTTCACCCTGATGATAATTACGCTCTTTAGCCAACGTATTTCATACTTTAACTATATATATATGCAACTTTATATAAATTTATATGCAGTTTGCATCTAATAAAATATATTTATAGACAGAATAAAGCTTAACTCAACAGTTCTAATTTTTTTTTTTTTCAGTTTCTTTTAAACAAAAATCATATTACTTTTCTTTTTTAAAATTTAAATTGATAATTATTTCCACTTATCTACTTAATAAATCAGAATAATGTTCCATTCATTTCTTTTACACTTTATCCAAATGCCGAATTAATTAAAACAAAATGTCCATTTTGTAGAAAAATATAAAAATAATCCTTCTGATAAAACTAGACTTGTCCCATCTCATTGCGGAGCAAGAACTAGCAGACAATTTTTTTTATTGTTTCCTTTTTATCTTGGCCTTATTCTATTGTTCAACCAGCATTCCAGCATTTAAAATATTTTTTTATATCGATTCCAAAAAAAAAAAAAAAACCTTATAAAATAAATTTATAATATATTATTATTATCTCCCATATATTCAGATATTGATTTATTTTCTATTGTTATAATTATTGTTTTTATTTAAGTCATTGTCAATTTAATTAACACAATACAACGATCAACATATATATAACTATGTACATTTTTTTATTTTATTTATCAAGATTGACATTTTCTTAGTAATAAAATTTTATTACTAATATTGTACCGGTCGAAAAACACACATCGATCCAACAAACCCCTGAATACAGGTAAAGTACCTCGAGTCCGACCATGTACAAGATAGATAAATCAGGTGCATCGTGAATTCTGCCCTATTTAGCTATATCCCCAGGTCAACGATCTAATCAATAGCCTTTCTCGACGATATGATCGAATTCCTTTATTTTCACTGTGCCGGCAGCTGGATCTTAAAGCATGTGATTCGATTTTATTACATTTAAATGAGAACTTGGGTGATTGGTTGATATGCATGTTTAAAAATCAAAATTTATTTAAAATAAAAGTAAACAAAATGATTCGAGAACAATGGAAGTTTGTTTTAGTTATATATATATTTAAAATCATTGGACATTCTACATTAGTTATTTTACATTAGTTTAAACTCAAGCTCAAAAAAAAAAAAAAAAAAATACAATCTTTAAATTAACTTCATAATTATATGATTTCATGACGAATTTATTTATATTAGTGGTCAGCATTGACATTATTGAGTTTGTACAATTTATTTAATGAAGTTTATACATCTTTACTTTTGTTTACATTTATTCTCTTTTTTTTTAAAATAGCAAAAATTATTTCATAATTAAATGACCACAGACTTCAAAATTCCCCGTGCACATTTATTACAAGCTTATAATATAGCGATAGGTTTAAACATCTGCCTAATGCACATATATAAGAATGACTTAAAAAAAACATTTCTATTGGAAAAGATATTAATTAAATAGACAATTGTAGTAAGACTAATTTGACATCTTACTCCATTAACATATATATATAAAAAAAAGATTTTTATTTATCTTTATAAAATTAATAATTTGGATTTTCAACAACTAATGTTTTATGACATTAGTGGACCTTGCTGGCATAGCTTATAAATAACTTTAAAACTGTAAGCAATTATAATTAAAAAAATCTATCAGTTAATTATCAAAGCAAACAAGTCACTTTAGTTGGACTTACAACTAAAATCATACCTATAATGAAATATACCGTGAATTAGCCAAAACCAAACAATTTTAACTAATTATGCAAACGAACAAAACAGTCGATTACTCAGGTTGAAGATCCTTTCGGTAGAATCATCTCCCTATTGCTTATGTATTAGATAGGCAAAATAAAAGCAAAATAATGTCGGGTTAATAAATATACGAATACAAAATGGAAAGAAGAAACGTAAGTAAGAAAATACGAGCCGGATTACAGACACTCGTATGTCTATTTCAACGAAGAATAAAAGGAAAATCGATACGTCCACATGTCGTGTCCATGTATCGATAGGAGATAGGAATTACAGAGAGTCCTCAAATTCGCCTCTACGAATTCTATCTCAAACACGCTGTCCGTTTCACAGGCGTATGCGAAGAACGGAAGCTAACTCCAAATCACAAAATCTATGACCGTTTTAGGTCTGTTCATGAGACTCCAAGCATTCTTTATTAACCCAAGATCTTATAATTATTAAATAGGAACGAATTATAATTAAATAGCCTTAAAATGATCTAATACTGCATAGAGAACAACCTGCGTAAACAACTACTTTATATAAATATTTAACATACAAAAAAAAACATACTTATAGAAATAAGGGAATTTAATTCTCGAAAAAATCCCCCCTTCCCTCTTTCCTAACTTAAAAAAAAATGCATGATAATTAACTGACGCTATCCAGCGGTGCTGTTACTATGTCAAAAATCCATAGCATATTTTATTCTATTTTGAATTACAGAAATATAAAATTATAGAATCCCATTCTGGGAAATCTATAATAAAACTGCTACAGAAATTATGGCATGTTTATTTTGAAATATATATATTCGACATAACTTCACTTGCGAAATAAAATAGATCAAAATTATTTTATTTTAAAATTAAATCGTTCTTTCCCGAACTCCCTCTAATAAAACATAGTTTGCTCTCTTAGCAAATTACTCTGAGCCCCCGCGAGTGAAGCCTGTCGAAATACAAAAAAAAATCAAAGCATGAAATAATCTCATGCTAAGATTAATATAAAACAAATAAATTCATATTCAATTAAAAATATTAGAAAATTATTTTGAGCTTGAGTTATCAAAAGGAAAAACATTATAAATAATTTAAAAGAACAGGTTAAAGAAATAGTTAAAAAAAAAAAAATCTTAATAAAAATTAACTTTTGACATTTTAAAGCTTTACGAAATTATATTTACATTCTAATAATACTTTGGTCAAATCTGGATGACTACCTTGGTGCTCCCCGGGATGAGTTCTTCGGGTGAACATTGATGGCTTATGGCAGTTGATGGCATGTTCTGGCAGCAGCATAACGGAAGATTTCGGGTCTCAGGAGGGAAAGAGCAGCGATTACCCTGTTTTACTCCTCGATCATCATAGCGTGCTTTCTACGACTCTGTCTGTTCTCTGTCTAGTTCTCTGGTCACTACTCTGTCTGTTCTCTGTCTAGTTCTCTGGTCACTCTCTGTCTATTACTTCCTGCTGCCTCAGGTGATCTTTTAGAAAACAATAGCAATTGTTTTTATTCTAATTTTAGAAAGTTTGTACCTCGATAAGGATTAATATATTTCAATCTAATTTTATATTAGTTTTTAATTTAGATAACAATGTAGAATCTCTACTAATTAATGAATAGAGATTCCACAGTGAATGGATTTTGGTAATTTATCAATGCTTTTAATTTAAACATTTATTTTAAACTTCTTATCGAGGTACAAATCTTTTCACAAAGGCCATCTTGAATTCTTGAACTAAAAATAAAGCATTTTAAACATATACAGTATACCTAAAATATATATATATAAAAAAAAAATCAAAGTTAATTATTTGAATTTTTTTCTTTTAATAATAAAATAGAATAAGTGTTAGTACAATTATGATCCAAAATAAATTATAGGATTTATTCAGGATAGTTAAAAATGTTTAAAAAATGTTTTTTTAGAATAATAAAAAAAAAGCAAATGTTAGTAAAATAAATAATTAGGTGGGTCAGACCGTGAAACGGCAAATCTGAATCAGATTTACCATTTCAATATATGTGGGTTTTTTTTTACGGTCAATTAACCATCATTCTTAAGTTCGTAATAGGTAGTTATTACACTGTTTAGAAAAAAATATTAAAAATATGAAAAACATTAATTTTTTTCAAGTGTTCTAGCAAAAACCTTTTATTTATCTTTCTACTTGCTAATTAAAAAAAAAAACAGTCTTCCATTATTTCAGATGGCTTAGGTATGTTGTTGGGGTAGCGATTTTAGAGCTATCTTCACAATATATGCTTCCATATGGGAGAATACATTTCTATCAGTTTATCAGTTATATAGATCTCAGAACGAGTCACCCCTATATAAATAATAGTTGTATTAAATTAAGTTTAGATCAAAAGATCACCCTTTATAATTATAATATAGGTTTATTCAGTTAGGGTTAGGACCAAAACTCCACCCCTTTATAGTTATTACATAAACTGATATATTAGATATAGGATCTTAGAAGCCCATTCCTTATGTCTATTATGCTAAAGATAGCATTAATGTCTATCCCATATAAAGCATATGTATGGTAAGTACTAAAATACATGAGAGTCAATGAAATGTTATATTTATGAATTCATACATGTGTAGAATTATATTTAAGTTTATTAAAATCAGGGTTAAAGGTACAGCAAATGTGTTACATTATCTATGAATATATTGATACTATAATGTATAAAGATTAAACATCAATTTATGAAATAAGTTATTGTTACATGATTTGATACTTTTATTAAAGAAAATAAATTGTACATTAATTAATAAGTACACTTTTAAATAAATTATTATTATATGATTTGTTACTTTACTGTCAATAAAAGGGAATAACTTATGCTCTCTGCGATTTAGCCCAGCATTACAAATGGGAATGTGTAATGGTTACATTATTATATTGAATAAAATATTGTTATATTGTACCGGTCAAAACATGTTGATCCATCTAACATGAGCTGGAACTCAATGAAACGCACTGCAAACCCAGTCCAGCATGAGATTTAGATCAGGGACCAACCTAGATTCGAACCCAATCCACAAGCCCCAGATCAAACATCTAATGAATAACATATTAATGATGGCATACAAGAATTAATTCTTAAATCCAGCCCACTAGAAGAGTGAAAGAGACAATGAGACATATTTAACAAAAGAACGCATATATATGTTGGAATGTATGGAAGTGGAGAGAAGACAATTCGAATCACATAAGTTGCTTGAATAATAAAATATTTAATAAAACATTTAATGAAACAGTAGATTAATTATATATTTACTTGAATGTGCATGACTAGATGATCTACCCGGAAATAGAGAGTTACATACAATTGATCACGCTATTATGATTCATATGCTCTTATTAATAAACGACAGATTATACATAAATAGGTATATTTGGTGGGTGAGATTAAGTTGCCAATCATTTGATTACAAAGCAAATTTATACCATATTTGAATTAACGCTTTAGTGGTGGTTCTGAAAGGTGATGATTAATATACACATTTATGGAGCATTCTAGGAATCATTATACATCTTACATAATTATTTTCATGCCGTTTTGGTCGTGAAAATAAGTAAAATACATTTTAAAAATGGTTTACTCATTAAGAATAATATTTGTGAATATTTAGTAAAACAACATACATTTAAATCCAAATTTATTTGCTTAGTGAACAAAATACTTTTAACCATTCTTTAAATTCGGATTTAAGAGGAAAAGAACGTTTTGTTTTTCTAAAATATGTATATTCTTAAATGGGATAAATTACGATAGTGGGATTTTTAAAAATAAGAAGAAAACAACATTATTAATTAAACTACTCACTATTATTGGAAACATATATATACATAAGCAAAACGCAATTTTATTGTTACAGCATTGAAATGAGGTCATTAAATTAACAAATTAATAATAATGAAAGGTAACGGTGTTGACATGAAAGCAGAAGAATCCGAAGTGAGATCATGCTTCTAAACAAAGAAAATGAAGTGGCTAAGAGTCCCTTTTCTTGGGCACTACTCAGAGAAGTTTAATTAGGCTTGGCGTAGTCCCCAAGGTTCTCTGGTGCAACCGATGCAAGAGGCCTGTTATACGAAAATGATCCTGGGAAGGTCAACTCTCTGCAGGACAGGGCGTGAAGAAAGTCTATGGGTCCGAATTCATTGCGACCCTCCAGGCAAGAAGCATGTAATATTTAATAAACAAAGCTCTATATCAGCAATGCAGCAGAACACTTATGTTTTTAATGACATGAAATGAAAGTTTCTATTTTAATACACATGAACCTCACTCGCATGCTATAATTTAGGCAATTAACGCTATGCTATGTAATATATATGGGAAAGATTTAATTCGTACAAAATAGGCTTTAAAATTTACTCCCTTCCCTTCCTTGCTATTTAACAGACTGAAATCCCACCCTCGCAAATTTTATAACTTGAAAATAATCAAGTCGCTGAAATATTAAGAGTATAGCATTATAATACAGATAATCTAAAAAACAATAACAAGAAGAAATCACTTTTTCAGAATTAAGTGAGCGACATAAAAATATTTGATACCGTTAATTTTTCGGTAATTTAAAAATTATACATAAAGAATATTTTTTTAAAGACATTTTTAAAAAAAACATAAAATTAGGTCAACCTGAGAAACAATCTGGCGAGCATATTAATTAAGAAAGTACGTAAATATAACTAAAAAAAGAGGGGTTTCTATTAACCTCGACTCAGAGAGGTCTAAGTAGATAGGAAAAAATAACTTTATACATTAGGACCACAAGATTGTTTAGATTGGCAACTTAAAATAAAATCTAGTTTAAAATTAAGAAAGGAACCGCACCAAAATTAAAAAAATAAGAGCATATGACAGACTTTATATATAAAAGAAAAATTATTAGTATGAGAACAAATTAAGATAACAGTTCAGAAAAACATTTAATTTAACAATTAAAATAAGAAATCCGGATAGCCGAGGTTGAGATTAGTTTTAGAAGGAATTAGATGTAAATTTCATAGGCAGTTCTTAGGTTAATTATCTTGCTATATGAAAGAGTCCATTTTTACAGTTCGGCTCCAGCATGGCAAGTTAACAAGATTCAACGATTTCCAATGTAGTAACAAGTTTCCATTAGGTATTCCTCCGTTCTTAGATCATACTTTCTATCATTTTTGAGACATCAGCAAGATGATTATTGGTGGTGAGAGATGGATCAGCAAAGGTGAGAAAAGGTGGTTAGTTTGACTACCCGAACATTTTGGAAAATAAAGTAGCGTGGAGTCCATTCGCAACAACTGATCTACCAAACTAGTTCTCTCCAGGCGGTCAAAAATCGGCCATTATATACTGCCCTCAGGTATTTGATGAATGCTTTTAATATTCCTTTTTCTAATTTCATTCACAATTGCTATCTACTAGGAATTTTCTCATTTCCTTCACCTATTGTTTTGGGGATGCAACTGTTAGATAATTTGTCCAAAAATATATTCAAATCTATTTTCAGATTAGAAATAGATTTGATAAAATGTTAATTGCAAAAGTAGAAATTCTTAATTTGATTTCTTTTTTTATTTTTAGTACAGTTTAATTAGACATTCTTTCCCAAAATTAGACAATATAAAATTTTCATCCTTTTAATTATTTTTGGACAATTAACAGTTGCATACTCCATCTTGGATTTTTAAAAGAAAAAAATAGTTTTTTAAATAAAGAATTTAAAGGAAATGTTTTAATTTTACAAACTTAAAAAAAAATTTATAAAATTAATATCGTGTTAGTAATTTCTCCCGTTATATATATATTTGAGCTGCACCTAATATATTTTGATTTTAATAAGAATTAATAATAAATAATGTAAAAAAATATTAAAAGCTAAACTTTACAACTTTTTAGGCGCACATCTCAAACATATACATAAAATAGATATTCATGAATATAGGAGCAGGATGGAACATAAGGTTTATACATGGGTTAGTAATTTGATAAGTATGAAGGATCATGAAGCTCAATCGTTAATTAGGATTGACTGCTTAATATATATATATATAAGTATTGATATATTTCCTTCCTAATGTTTAAAGCCGGTTGGAGCCCATGCACAGAAAGTGGATTCTTGGGTTTTTATGCTGGTATGGAAAAAGATAAGGGGAATCTAGATATAAAGGCCATAGAATGGACAAAAATATTGTGGAAATGGGATGGAGCAGGATAGAGAAGAATATGAAAAAACTTAGGGTGGGGAATGGAAAGAGAAGGTGACTAACAGATTTCTTTAGGCATAGTGGCTGAGAGATTCCTGACTTCGATAAAGGAAAAGCCATAGCGCAGGGATCCCCAACCTTTTTGCACTTAAGAGCACATTCTATAATACCGGTGAGGTGGCAGGCACCACTTCTTTTTTCAAACAGGTGGTGGGAACCATTTATTTTTTCAATGTAAATTTATAATTGGATATTGTTAATAATACACATAATGTACAAAAAATATTTATTTCAAAAATAAAATTTTAACATATAATTAATGTTTATATTTTTATGCTGTAAAAGTATAGTATGCCCTACAATTTGATTACAATATAAAACAATAATTTATAAGAAATTTTAAAAATTAAATTTATTTATATCAGATAAATAATTTTTTTCCGTGTTCAGATAGCGGTGGGCACATGTAAAATGGTCTGCGGGCATCATGGTGCCCGCGGGCATAGGGTTGGGGACCCCTGCCATAGCGCATCACATCACATTAATTTAGATATGCATGAAAATGAGTAATCATGAACAAATAAAAATATAACAATTTAATATATAAGTTGTATAATACTAGTCAATTTTTATTTCATACTTAATTGTAAATGTGTTTATGCGTGATTATACATAAACACAAACATGCATAAATGTTTAAATATTTATTAATTAAAACAAATATACAAATGCGTATTTATAATATATATGTTATATCTTTGCCTAATATTGTTGGCTTGGTATAGTGTTTAGTTGCCATGCAACTATTAATGTAAGGTACTTCGGAAACCCTTCTAGATTTATCTATCACTTCCAGATGTACCGTGACAGCTCGCCTCGTGAGTAGATATGGTTGATATTTTCAGCTGTTGTGTGACAGCTTGCCTTGTGTGTAGGCATGATGATATTTCCAGCTATACCATGACAGCTTACCTCATGTCTGATCTAGGTTTTAGCAATTTCACGTGAACTTGCCTCACTACTGTAATCATATAGTGGACATTATTTGTACTGCCATTCAGGTTTGACAGTAAATTGTTGTTGTCTCCGCTTTACCTCCAATTGGACTGGCTATTTATAGTTAGATTCCTTTCCAAAATAAAAACAATCAGATTTATTGAGCATCAAAACCCACTAGCCTGTTACTACTATTGGATATATATTATCTATTCATATATTTATCAGTCCATGGCAATGAACGCTCAATATGATCGACACAAAATAGTTGAAGGTATGTTGAGATATAACAATAAATTGTTAATATAATTTGAATTTCATTTTATTACCTAGTGTTAATATGTCACTTGTGTTCTTTAAATTTAAACATGACTACTGAAAGATGTAAGAATAAGAGTTAACATCAATTTATAAGTACATATTTATCTCTTATAATTACATACATTAACTAGCTTAGAAATAGCATTTCTGTAATAAATATTAGATAACTATAGTTACCAGCTTCAATTATGGTTAAGATCACTCTAAATGAATGATTCATTTTGGCATCTTGAGGTATTTTAATATCAATGATTTATTTCTTCATAGTTAAAACTTTATTTGAAAAAACTGAATAAATATTACGATGGAAATTCTTACCTATAATCTAAAACTTTGACGTTGTGCATTCTTGCCTTCTGCTAAAAATACTGACCCTGATGTAAGTTTATTTTCAATATTTATTTATTTCTACACTTATTAATTTGACACATCCAAACTAATGTATAAAATTTTAAATAATTGCTATTCTAATAAAAACATATCCATTGAGCCCATGTCAGAAATATGAATTAAAAAACAGATGCGATTAATTAATATACTTTACTTGTTGAAAATCATTGATAAATGAATAGAACTTTAAAAAAAAAAAAAAAAATGTTAATTTATTTAAAATAATTTTCTCATCTGGGATATTAAAAATAAAAAAATTCAAAATCCCCAAACCAGAGATGGTTTCTCTAATCATTAAAAAAAAATCTTGATATTTGAGAAGCATCAGTTGAAATGAATCATCCTTTTTATTTCCATTTTTTAACATATGTGAATCTGCTTTTTTTTTTAATTCTTCAAAGAAAAATATTTTATTTTCTAAAAAAAAATAAAATTATAAGTAAAAGCTTAATCACAAAATGTTTTAAAATAGCACTTGTTCAATAAAAAAAATATAGTATCAAATTCTTAATTTTCATTCATCCAATCTGCAAGATTAAAGTCTCCATAAGCATTGCTATAAATTTAGAATTTATAAATGATTTTTTTATTGGCACTTCTAAGAAAAAATATGGCAAGAATATTAGTGGTCCAACAATTAAAATTACAAACACATTTATTCCCTTTTAACAAATTATTTGATGAAAGAATACAGTCATAATAGATTCCTTGCTGACAAAAAAAGTCAATTGAATTGAAGAAATAGTGATACACGACATTATTGTTTATTTCGTGCTTGATCGTCATTTGACCTCCGCAAACAACAAATTAGATCTGATAATTTAACCTATAAATAAATAACTAGCATAGATATGTAAAATATTAAGTAAAAAAAAAATTTTTAATACATTTTCTTCTACTGGTTTCGAGAAATAAATAAGCAAAATTGATGTTTATTATTTAAAGTTAATTAAATTAAACCCATTCTGACATTATCAGAAGTTTCCAACATAATAATTAAAGTCAACTTTATGACTGGAACACTTCAAAAATTAATGGATCCACATTTTTGCGGATACTTCTTGTCAAAAATTTTATAAAATCTCAGAAGCACTACAACCGTAACATATATAGCAATTTTTTTTTTAAAAAAAATGTTAATACAATAAAATCTTATGACTATAAATTGTAACACTGATAAAAAATTTAAAAACATTTTACCAATTTTTAGAATCTACAAGTAAATAGCAAAGCTAGTATAAAAGTACACAATATTAAAAAAAAAAAATGATAAAAGCTTGAAAACTTTTTGCCACCGCCCAGATTTATTCCATTTTTAAAAAAATTAAAAATATATTTTCATAAATTCTCAAAGAAAAAAATAAAACATATGCATAAAGGAGTAATTATACTCCACTATCATTTTAAAATAAAAATATATAATCATTACGAAAGTATAAATCAAACTTACCTGATAATCCATGACTGTCGACAGCCGTCTCGCAAATCAATTCGTAAATAAAGAAACTATTGCCCTCTATATTCCAAACATTAATTAAAATTTTAAAATTTTTACATAATTAACAAAATAATTCATTTGAATAAATATTATAAATAATTTTGAAATAAATTATCTATACCAAATAAAATTTATATATTCATTTTCTTAGCGCATTTTGGGATTGAGAGTATTTAGTTTAAGGCGGCGTGTTTTTGCAAAATGGCGTCTGCAAAGTTAAGAAGAATATCCAGAAGCTTTTCTGGATATTTGGAAGCTATGGATGATTTTCCTATTGATAGAGGATTGACAGCTGCAGAAGAAAATAGGTGGTTATTTGAGATTGCTTGGGAAGTTGCTAATAAGGGTAAATATAAGTTTATATTATACTTAAATTGTTAACTTTAGTTGACCTTAACATATATTTAGAAATAAAATACAATGAAATTCGTAATCCGATGCTTTATTATCAAAAAATATTATTATTTTACAAATTAATTTATAAAAATAATTTATATTTACTTGTCGTTTAAAATAAATGTACAATTATTTTAGCATTAATAATTTCAATATTATTTTTTCAAATCTAGATAATATAGGCTTCTTTGGAGTTTTTTTTTTTTTTTTTGATAAACTTAAATGGTTTTTTTGCTTTTATCCCACTATTGTTTAAATTTCCATTTATTTTAAATTCATAGTAATAATTTTATACTTGTCTTAATCGCGTATTTTACTTTTATGCTGGATGTGAGATGGCTACTTCTTTATCGAAATCAGGAATCTCAACCAAAATATGGCCAGAGAAACAGCCACCTTACCTTCCCTTCATTCCTCACCCTGAGTTTTTTCCATATTTCTTCTCTATCCCGCTTCTTCCCATTTCCACAACTTAATCCTTGCCCTTTCTATGACCTTTATATCTAGAACCCCATTATCTTTTTTCAAACCCAGCATAAAAACCTACTTTCTGTATAATCACTTCGTTATATTTATTCTCTCGTAATCACTTTGTTTATATTTATTCTCTCGTAACTTCATTATTTGTACCTTTCTGCTTGTAATCATTTACTTCCAATTAGAAGATGCCTAATATTTTCCATGCCTTCCTCACATAACTGGCAGACTGAATCACCCACATTTCTCCATTTATGTGTACGTTCCCGATGTGATGTGATGCACTGTGACTTCTTATACGGAGTCAGGAACCTCTCACCAACTATGTTCAGAGAAACCTGTTAGCCACTTTACATTTCCTTTCCATTCACCACCCTAAGTTTTCCCATAATCTGCTCCATCCTATTTCCACAACATAATCTTTGTCTACTCCATGACCTTCATATCTAAATCCCCCTTATCTTTTCCCAAACCCAGCATAAAAACAATCCACTTTCTGTATAATCACTTTGTTTATATTTATTCTTCCATAACTTCATTATTTCTACCCTTTCTGCTTTCAATCATTTACATTGAATCAACAGATATCTAGTATTTTCTATGTCTTCCTTACACAACTTGCAGACTAAATCACCCATATTTTTCTATTTACGTGTATATTCCCTTATTGCTAAAGATCTCGTTTGAGCCTTAAACAATAAATTACTTTCCTTGCTATTATCATAAATTAACTCTCACCCAGTGTTCCGTTTACTTCTCTATATATTTAAACTCTTTTTTACTCTCCATACTAGTTTTCCATCTCTCCAACTCCCTATTCTTTAATGCATCTATTCCATTCCTTACTACTATAACACTCAACAATCCTAACACAATCATCCCATCTTTTGTACAAGTATACTGATATAAAATCCAAATCTTCTGCATACGGCATTACCCTTTCTCACCTATCTTGTTGCCTGCCCTTTACTCTTAACTCAATTAAATACTATTTTAGCTATTCTTTTATTATCCATAAACTGCAATTTACCGAACATTTTCATTTTGCTTTTTGCATCTCATATTAAAACTTGACCATCCCATTTCTCCTTGAATTGCCTCCTTTGGTGTCCACACATCTGCAACTAATGCATGTCTTCCTACTTCCATTTGTACTTTTTCTGAGTAATCGGTACTCATCTTATAGCTAAAGGCACCACTCTATGGCGCGTTTTTCGCGCCAAAACACATAAAAATGCTGTTTGCCCCCCCCCCCCTTTTTTTATTACAACATTTTTTTTTCAAAAAAAGCACCCCTTCCCCCCAACTATCACATAGCAGCAAATACATTTTCCGAATTCGCACACTTTATAAAATAATTATGTGTTGATGAGAGAGTTTGTATTTGAATTCAATGGAAATGTTGTTTTTATTGGATTTTTTTTTATTTTAAAGTATTGAAATGTTAAGATTTTTTAAAGTAATAATTCTAAGACTTTTTACAACGTACTGTATTAAGGTTTTAATTGGGAAAATGTTAAATATCTATGTTTTTAGTGAGTTGCAATTAGGTAACGCATCAAGTAACGTACTGTTGGTAACATTCCACGAGACAAAGAAGATTCTATCGTGTGTATATTTTTGAATTAAAAAAGAGCAGTACCAAAAAAATATCCAGTAAGAAAAGTACAAATATACATGATTTTTTGTAAATTTCATAAAAAGCAAATGTTATAAACATGTTTAATAAGTAAAGAAGACATTTGGGTGCTGATATAGTACGCGCTCGGCGGCCATTTTGAATTTGGAAACACCCAAAAACACTGCTGGCACATGCAAGCGATAAATGTCATCGACTAGAAACACTCATTTTTCAAAAACGTAAAACGCCTGAGGCACTGCAATTAAAAAAGGTGGTGGGGAGGGACTACACTTAAAAAAATGGCGGGAAAACGTCATATTAAATAATATAATGCTATAAATCAAACCTTACTTTAAAATAAACCAAAAACGCTAATTTATATATATATAGTCATAATAAAACATTGCAATATTTACAAAAATCCGTTAAAATATAGCCACCACTAGAAAAAATCAAACATTACTTTAAAATAAACCAGAAAAAAGGTGGTGGGGAGGGACTACACTTAAAAAACTGGCGGGAAAACTCATATTAAATAATATAATGCTATAAATCAAACCTTACTTTAAAATAAACCAAAAACGCTAATTTATATATATATATAGTCATAATCAAACATTGCAATATTTACAAAAATCCGTTAAAATATAGCCACCACTAGAAAAAATCAAACCTTACTTTAAAATAAACCAAAAACGCTAATTTATATATATAGTCATAATAAAACATTGCAATATTTACAAAAATCCGTTAAAATATAGTCACCACTAGAAAAAATCAAACATTACTTTGAAATAAACCAAAAACGCTAATTTTTATATATATAGTCATAATAAAACATTGCAATATTTACAAAAATCCGTTAAAATATAGTCACAACTAGAAAAAATCAAACATTACTTTGAAATAAACCAAAAACGCCAATTTATATATATAATCATAATCAAACATTACTTTAAAATAAACCAGAAAAAAGGTGGTGGGGAGGGACTACACTTAAAAAAATGGCGGGAAAACGTCATATTAAATAATATAATGCTATAAATCAAACCTTACTTTAAAATAAACCAAAAACGCTAATTTATATATATATAGTCATAATCAAACATTGCAATATTTAAAAAAATCCGTTAAAATATAGCCACCACTAGAAAAAATCAAACCTTACTTTAAAATAAACCAAAAACGCTAATTTATATATATATAGTCATAATAAAACATTACTTTAAAATAAACCAGAAAACGCTAATATTTATAGTCATGATAATCAAATATTGCAATCGTAAATCTCAAAAGATTAACCCTATGTTAAAGCATTTTTTTTTTAAAAAAAATCGTAAATGGTATTTACAAAAACACGTTAAAATATAGCGATCATTAGAAAAATAATAAATGCTATTTTAAAAATATCAGTCCGGTCTATCAACGCTATATACTAAATCAGTATTATAATTTAAAAAACAATATTTAAAAACTATAATGCTATAAACAAACATTGAGTTGTAGGTCACATTGAATAGCCAAAGGTTGGTTATACTATGGAAAAAAAAGCGGAAAGAAAAAGAGATGAAAATTAAAAAATACTTTAAAATAAACCAAAAACGCTAATTTATATATATATAGTCATAATCAAACATTGCAATAGCATTTATTTAAATAATTTTTTATTAATATTTTAATAATTTAAAAAAAATTACCACTCTCGATCGGAGGGATGGTCGTCCGCTTCAGGCTAAATTTGGTTCTTTCTAGACTTTTATTACTGCAATACCACAAAACATCAAATTATACTTTTAAGATTTAGGTTTATTATTTTAAAGAAGACACCAGTAAAATTAATTTATTCAGGAAATATCGCAGCTTGATATGGCCTCTTTCAAATTTTTTTTAAAACTGTGTACTTGGGTCTGACACAAGGTATCTATGACGTAAGATAATTTCCAAGAATTATAGTTCGGATTGGGCCTTTGTCTTATTAAGATAAAAGAAAGTGTTAAGTTAAACTTTCAAATTTAAAAAAAAAAAACAACTGTAAACCAGCTAATGGACTTTTATGCTTCAAGCCTAACATCGTTATGTATATAATCTTATAATAATGTATTTTGATGTATAATATGTGTGCACATCTAATATATAAATATATTTATTTATATATTAGATGGCGCACATACACATAAACATACATTATTATACATCAAAGTACATTATTATAGGATTATACACGTGGTCTGGGATGGGTTTGAATTTGACAAACAGGCCTACTATGAAAAGCAGGACTCTTTTGGCTTTTTTGTTTTTGCAATATTTTCGGAATAAATATATTGAGTACAAGTTGTGTCTTATAATTTATTGCCTTTATTTTTATATTTTTTATAATAATTACCAAATATTTTATTTGCTCTTTAAAGTGTTAAAACTAAAATCTTACAAGTAATACATGTATCGCACATATATATATATATATATGAGTACAGTTGGATGTATAATATGTTACATTGCGATTATATTTTGAAATCATTAATTTATTATAACCAAAACCCCATTTTTTTTATAATAAATTTTAACCCTCTTTTGCATTTCATGACTAGTTAGGCTTGAGGCATAAAAGTCCATTAGAACTGTTTTACAGTTGTTGTTTTTTTAAATTTGAAAGTCTAACTTAACACTTTCTTTTATCTTAGTAAGACAAAGCTCCCATCCCGAACTATAATTCTTAGAAATTATCTTACGTCATAGATGCCTTGTGTCAGACCCAAGTACACAGTTTTAAAAATAAATTTGAAAGAGGCCATATCAAGCTGCGATATTTCCTGAATAAATTAATTTTACTGGTGTCTTCTTTAAAATAATAAACCTAAATCTTAAAAGTATAATTTGATGTTTTGTGGTATTGCAGTAATGAAAAGATCTAGAAAGAACCAAATTTAGCCTGAGCGGACGACCATCCCTCCGATCGAGAGCTGGTAATTTTTTTTAAATTATTAAAATATTAATAAAGAATTATTTAAATAAATGCTATTGCAATGTTTGATTATGACTATATATATATATAAATTAGCGTTTTTGGTTTATTTTAAAGTATTTTTTAATTTTCATCTCTTTTTCTTTTCCCGCCCTTTTTTTTCCATAGTATAACCAACCTTTGCTATTCAATGTGACCTACAACTCATGTTTGATTTATAGCATTATATTTTTAAATATTGTTTTTTAAAATTATAATACTGATTTAGTATATAGCGTTGATAGACGGACTGATATTTTTAAAATAGCATTTATTATTTTTCTAATGATCGCTATATTTTAACGTGTTTTGTAACTACCATTTACGATTTTTTTAAAAAAATGCTTTAACATAGGGTTAATCTTTTGAGTTTACGATTGCAATATTTGATTATCATGACTATAAATATTAGCGTTTTCTGGTTTATTTTAAAGTAATGTTTGATTATGATTATATATATAAATTGGTGTTTTTGGTTTATTTCAAAGTAATGTTTGATTTTTTCTAGTGGTGGCTATATTTTAACGGATTTTTGTAAATATTGCAATGTTTTATTATGACTATATATATATATAAATTAGCGTTTTTGGTTTATTTTAAAGTAAGGTTTGATTTATAGCATTATATTATTTAATATGACGTTTTCCCGCCATTTTTTTAAGTGTAGTCCCTCCCCACCTCCTTTTTTCTGGTTTATTTTAAAGTAATGTTTGATTTTTTCTAGTGGGGGCTATATTTTAACGGATTTTTGTAAATATTGCAATGTTTTATTATGACTATATATATATAAATTAGCGTTTTTGGTTTATTTTAAAGTAAGGTTTGATTTATAGCATTATATTATTTAATATGACGTTTTCCCGCCATTTTTTTAAGTGTAGTCCCTCCCCACCACCTTTTTTCTGGTTTATTTTAAAGTAATGTTTGATTATGATTATATATATAAATTGGCGTTTTTGGTTTATTTCAAAGTAATGTTTGATTTTTTCTAGTGGTGACTATATTTTAACGGATTTTTGTAAATATTGCAATGTTTTATTATGACTATATATATATAAATTAGCGTTTTTGTTTATTTTAAAGTAAGGTTTGATTTTTTCTAATGGTGGCTATATTTTAGCGGATTTTGTAAATATTGCAATGTTTGATTATGACTATATATATATAAATTAGCGTTTTTGGTTTATTTTAAAGTAAGGTTTGATTTATAGCATTATATTATTTAATATGACGTTTCCCGCCCGCCATTTTTTTAAGTGTAGTCCCTCCCCACCACCTTTTTTCTGGTTTATTTTAAAGTAATGTTTGATTATGATTATATATATAAATTGGCGTTTTTGGTTTATTTCAAAGTAATGTTTGATTTTTTCTAGTTGTGACTATATTTTAACGGATTTTTGTAAATATTGCAATGTTTTATTATGACTATATATATATAAATTAGCGTTTTTGGTTTATTTCAAAGTAATGTTTGATTTTTTCTAGTGGTGACTATATTTTAACGGATTTTTGTAAATATTGCAATGTTTGATTATGACTATATATATATAAATTAGCGTTTTTGGTTTATTTTAAAGTAAGGTTTGATTTATAGCATTATATTATTTAATATGACGTTTTCCCGCCATTTTTTTAAGTGTAGTCCCTCCCCACCACCTTTTTTCTGGTTTATTTTAAAGTAATGTTTGATTATGATTATATATATAAATTGGCGTTTTTGGTTTATTTCAAAGTAATGTTTGATTTTTTCTAGTTGTGACTATATTTTAACGGATTTTTGTAAATATTGCAATGTTTTATTATGACTATATATATATAAATTAGCGTTTTTGGTTTATTTCAAAGTAATGTTTGATTTTTTCTAGTGGTGACTATATTTTAACGAATTTTTGTAAATATTGCAATGTTTTATTATGACTATATATATATAAATTAGCGTTTTTGGTTTATTTTAAAGTAAGGTTTGATTTTTTCTAGTGGTGGCTATATTTTAACGGATTTTTGTAAATATTGCAATGTTTGATTATGACTATATATATATAAATTAGCGTTTTTGGTTTATTTTAAAGTAAGGTTTGATTTATAGCATTATATTATTTAATATGACATTTTCCCGCCATTTTTTTAAGTTTAGTCCCTCCCCACCACCTTTTTTAATTGCAGTGCCTCAGGCGTTTTACGTTTTTGAAAAATGAGTGTTTCTAGTCGATGACATTTATCGCTTGCATGTGCCAGCAGTGTTTTTGGGTGTTTCCAAATTCAAAATGGCCGCCGAGCGCGTACTATATCAGCACCGACATTTGTATGTGTTTGTTGTTGTTTAAAAAAGTTTGAGTTTCTTTCTTTTGTCCGAGTATGGTTACGATTTTGAATTTTTTTATTTTAGCATTACAAACAACAGAACCCTAACCCTAAACCTAACTGTAACAATTTATACTTTTTATTGTCATTCTATTTGAAGTAAAAAATAGCTGTAATAGACTAAGAAATTTTACTTTTTATTACGATTATTATTTTTTAGTTAAACAACAACAAAAAAAGTCGTAACACAAGTAAAAAAATATCCGATAGAAAATTAATAAAAAAAAAGCCATAACACAAGTAAAAAATATCCAATAGAAAATTGATAAAAAAAAAGCCGTAACACAATTAAAAAAATATACGATAGAAAAAACACGAATCAAATTGTAATTCGTTGATTTTATTTTACATTTATTATTATCATTTAAATTGTATACGTTAATTATAAAAGACGATTTTGTTTTGTTTTTATTTTCGCATTACAAAAAAGCACAGCAAAATTATTATAATCAACGGCCCTGGAATGGTCATATTTTATAGTTTTAGTGTGAAAATGGCGCCATCCAATGGAATCTTTATCTATAAGACAAGCACCGAGTAATCTAATACCTCTTTACTAACACATAATGTACCATTGCTATATGTTAACCATGCTACTGCCACTCCCTTCAATGCAATTCTAGCTACATCATATTTATTATATGAAAACACTGTTAATTTCTTTATCAATCCCTTTCTTTTCTTTGTTTCATATATCATTTTTTTCTATCATTCATCCAAGCAATTTTTCTGATCACTTAAGATGATTCCCAAATAAGTACATCTATTCATCAGACTTAACTTTATATCCCCCAATAAAAATTCGTCTTCTTTTTCCCTAGTATTAACCATCATTATATTTGATTTTTCTTCACTAAATTTGATCCCCATCTCTTTATCCACCCTTGTGCTTGTCCTCAGCATAACTTCCATATCTTCTCTTCTTTCTGCACACAAAAAGACATCATCTGCAAAAAAAAAAGATTCAACAAAGTATATACTCCCTTGCCACTTATTAATGGTATCTCTATCCCTCTTCCTAGTCTTTCTATTGCTCTCTCCATTTCACTCAAATACAACAAAAGCAAAATAAGTGACGTAGGGCATCCTTGCCTTAGTCCCACCCCATATTTAATTTTAACTGATTCTATATCCCCTAATTGATATGTGTAGTAATTATTTTCATATAATTTCTTAATATTATCCACTAAAGCTTCATTCATTCCCAAATTTGCTAAACGTACCCATAATCTATTTTTATTTATTCTATCATATGCCTTCTCTATATCTATAAAACTCATATATAACTGTCTACCTGAATTCCTACTCATATCCATAAGTTGTGTAACTACAAATAAACTATCTCCTAATGCCTGTCTGATCTAAAACCTCCTTGCATTTACCCTACTACATTATTTCCTTCCATCCATTTTGCAACTCTTCCAGCTACCATATATGAGAAAACTTTATATAAAACTGATGTTAACCGCTATCAGTCTATACTTGCTTAACTTTCTATGATCCTTACCCTTTCCTTTAAATAATAATCTTGTATTATTTCAACTACCCAGAAAAACTATTCTATGCCATCTTATTAAAACTTGATAATAGCTTTACGTTTGCCCTATGCCCTAAATTCTTTACCACATTTGCCGTCCATCCATCTAAACCTCTTGCCTTTCCATTTTTCAATTTCTTCTCTGCCTCATTCAGTTCATTTTCTGTAAACCTAATATTTCCATTACTATATGCTTTCATATTTTTCACTCTGTCCCTTCACATCTAACATCTTTTCTATATCCATTACATACCTATTTAGGATTCTCTCCAATTCTTCTCTAGAACTACACTCAGTTCCCTCATCATCTAGTAATACTATCTCTCTCTTCCCTACATTTTTCCTTTTAATATAATTCCAGAATTTTTTATTCCCATCTCTTCCACTTTTATTAATATCCTCCAACAATTTACTATTCAATTTCATTCTCTCTCTGTAATTATCTATTTTAGCCAACGTCTTCTTTTCTAAGTTTTCCCATTTAGCATTAATATCTTTTTCTTGAACAAACTCTCCACACAGTAGTGCCATCCAGCACAAGCCATAATAAATACACGGGTTTTTTTTTTTTTTTTGCATAAAATTCCTATCTAACCAATATTCCAGACTAGTTTCTAATTTGTTGCTTTCATCAGTGAGGGCTCTTAGACTGAGAACACAGCACCAAGATCTTATAATCTTATACAACTCTCCAGCAGCCATCTTTTACCTTTTTAGTTAACTATGAAGCTATGAGACTAAAATGAAAGCAGATGTTTTCAATTCAAGCTCATTTGATGTGTTTTTTTTTTTTTTAATAACCATAGTCACCATCATTTCATGGGCAGGAAGGATATTAAACCACTAAACATCATATGACCATTTTCTATGCTTAAGCTGTTAAAACAGTGATAAATTCTCCATATAGTAGTGTTACCCATTGCAAGCCATAGTATCCAAGGGATGCGAGTTTTTCTTGCGTAAAATCCTACCTAGTGCCTAATCATCCAGTATTTTCAGACTAGTATTTACAATAAAAACCTTGTATCCATCGATTACTATGGCTTGCTTTGGGTGGCTCTATTATATGGAGAATTTATCACTGTTTTAACAGCTTGTATATGCATAGGAAATGGTGATCATGTGACTTGTTGTCTCCGGGGAAATATGAAAGTTAAATGGATAATTATTTTCAAACATTAATGATCCACTGCAGAATGAATGTCTTTCCAAATGCAGTTTTTCTGATTCACAGCTTTTCTAAAGCAATTGAACAAACTTTCGTTTTATGTTTCATATAAGAAGGGCCCCAAGAGCACACATATTTGCAAAGTGTCTAAAAAATTTAGGATCTAAAGCCAAAGCATGGCTACCACAACTATTTTGCAACATTATTCAAACAGAACATATTAGAAAAATTTGACATAAAAGCAAAACTGTCAGTCTTAAAACTCAAAAAAACCTAACGATACGAAAAATTATCACCCAATATCATATTTATATGTTCTCTTAAGTTATTTGAAAGAACCATTAACAAGAATTTTGCCACTAGTTGAGAATCATCTATATAGTAGGTTAAATTTTATACAGGAAGAAGTTTCTATGAATAAGTTTTAACTGTAATAACTGACTGAAAGGGCTTTTGAATTAAATTAAAAACTGGGGTATTCTTTATTAGTCTAACTTGAGCTTACTTCACAAAAATGTTTTGTCAAATGTTTCTAAAATGCCTGCATGGAGGAAAATAATTTATTTTCCAAAATGCTTTTCAATAGAAAATACAAGCAATATTAAATGATAATCGAAGTGAATACAAAATTTTACAGAGTTGTCTGCCATAAAGTTCACTTTTTTCAATTATTTTATTTAATATATTCACAAAGTATATTTATCAGTGACCTTCCTAAAACAGGACATTGTTGGCATTGCTTTGACTTTACAGGATCCTTTTCAGATATAGAAAAGTATTGCAATAAGGATGAAGAAATCTTATTTCTAATTTAATAAAGACATGCTCAATTTTTCATTTAAGCTGCATTTTGAAATCAGAGTATAATCTTTTATAACAATAGACTAACACTATCCTGCATGACCATAGTATATCTTATTTTTTCATTTATCTAAAATTAGGTCTAAAATAATTTTTAGAAATAAACTACTTGGAAACACTGACATACTCCATGAAATTGCGATACAAGTATTTTAAAACCAGTTTTTTTAACATTCACGTATTCTATTGTTAAATAATGTGATCCTGTTTGGAGCAAAAATGCTCATTATAAGGCATTTAGATACCCATTTAAATATTACCTGTTATTTCTAATATTCCTTTAGTAGATAATCTAAAACAAATTGCTTCCAGAAAATATATCAAAAGCTGTTAAATAGATTGGAATTGCCACTAATTAAAAATTTAGTTTTGCTACCTAAAACTCATTTTAAATTAAGATTCTTCCTCTGCATATTCAACCAAAAAGCTGTAACCAAGAAATTGTGGCATAAAAAAGGAACTACTTATAAAAGATGCTAGCCAGGTTGATTGTGTCTTACTAGATGATAATGAAGTCTTATCAATTTAAAACAACTCATAGTTCTTACACTAAATGAATAAGTAGAGGACAATTTTTTGAGATCTTTTTTAATATTTTAGTTAATTCTTTATTATTCCTAGAATACATCTGTCCATTTCTCCATTGCAATCTGATATCTAAATTTTCTTCATCTCAGATCCATGGGTAAATATTAAAACATGTCTATTATGAATCCTGTTCAAATACATAAAGCTTTTTTATACAATTAATTTTTGCAATGTTTAAATTTATTAATAATACCCATTTGTTTCAATTGTTAAACAATAAGTGAAAAGAAGAAAATTTGTGGAAAAGATTGTTGAATAACCGAAATATTGACAATATTTGATTCTGTATGGTTTAGTGCTGAGTTAGAATGGCAGACTGAAACTATAGATCCAGAGATCTCAATTTCAGCTAAAAACTTTACTCAAACTTCTTATAACTCCCAAGCAATAAATTATTTAATTATGTTAATGAAATATTAACATTGCAAAAATCAAGCTTGTAAAGAAGATAATTACCTTGTTTAATAGTGAATATTATACAGTGTTAACAGAAAGAGTATTGCTTACATTTTTCAAACACATAAGCATTTTCATACCATTTACACCTTTTTATATACTTTATCAATACTTTTATTTGTATTAAACTAACAGTTTTGACTATTTATTTGCATTCATTAGAAACAGGTCATAGGTTTTAAAAAGATTGTATAAAAATGATTAATTACACAAATATTAGAAGGGATAGGAAAATTAAAGAGGCAGTCTTGATTAAGAGTATAAGACCAAGTCTTAATAGGGATTTCGGGGTAAGAACAATAATTTTATAAACAATTGTTAATAATAATTAGAATTTGAAATGGTTAAAAGAAAAAAGTTAAAGAAAATGACAATAGAGGGAGTGTTAAACAAATACAAATTTTGAATTTTTTTTTTTTTTTGTTGATTGGGTTTTGGTAATAGAATTTTTTGTAATAAAAAACGAAAAATCATTTGGAATGTGGTTAAAGTTAATTGATAGAAATATTTAATAAAAATAAGACAAGATTAGAAGTTGATTTTATAATATAAGAAAAATGATAATAATATGCATTAAATAGTAAAATAAATGTTAAAGTTATAATTATTATGTTAAATAATATTTTTAAAAAATAAAATAAAGTGATATTAATATAAAATATTGATAAAATTATTTAAAAGGTAAAGTAATAAAATGGGAAATGATTATTTATAAAGGTCATATTAAAATGTATAATTATTTTTATTTATATTGTATATTTAATTATGTATATCAATATGTGGATAAGTGTAATAATTGTATAATTATATATTTAAATATTGTAGCTGATGATGACTGCAGGACAGTCGAAACTTAGTTTAATACAAATAAAAGTATTGATAAAGTGTATAAAAAGGTGTAAATGGTGTGATGTTATAATAGAAATCAATACATAGGAAAAGAACAAGTAGAAAATTATATTACTTACATAAGCTTTTTAATATTATGACAGTTTTATTAAGAACATTCCATCCAAGTTTAATTTTGATTAATCTCAGCCATTATCTTTCATCTGTATTAAGAAATCTATTTAAGGTATTTGTAATTGTTACTTTTTTTAAAATTCCTTATTATCATTCTGGAGCTATGAATCATTATATGCTAAAATAATCACATTATGTGAAAAATTTAAATGATTTAACTAATCTCTATTTCTTTTTATTTTCTTGGCTTCCCATTTGAATTCACAACATACTTTATGTAAAATTCCTATAAAAAGTTTTGAAGACATAAAATAACCTTGTCATACATGTTTATCAATATTAATTTTACAACAAATTAGAAGTTAGGCCTGAACTTATTGGCACATTTTTTTATCTCTGACCTGAAGCAACTGCATTTTTTTAAAAAACATTTTTTTTTCCTCACTAACTATTGGGAAATGAAGCAATGGATCCGTAAGTCAGATCCATGCTTCACAGCCTTATATAAACTAACCGATATTGCAAACCCGGTTTAGGTTTATATTAAAGTATCAACAGAGTTTTGCATTAAATAGAAATATAAAGTGTTTTGTTTTGTCTATTTATCGATCATGAAATTAGCTATTTACATTGAAATGATTCATTTAAAGTAAATCTAATCAAAATATAAATTGTTCATAAAAATTTGTTTTTCATAATTTATTATAAAGAAGCATATATGTATTGCAAGCATATATATATATAATTAATGCAGGATTCTGTTGAAACTAAAACTTTATTTTATTACAAGAAATATAATATTTTTGTTTTATTCTATTTAAAAATATATATCGTATGATTTATTTTAGATAAGCCTGCCAACATTTCTAAATTAATTACATTATAAATCAGAGTTTCATTCGGGGCAATTAAATATGGCCTCTTTAATAAAAAAATTACGGATTTAAATCACAATTAGATAATAAAACCTTAAAGTTTATTTTTAGTAAAAAAAAAGTTGCTTTGAAACAAAAGAGTGTGGGGGCTTATCAAGATATGGAATCATACGAAAAACAATAGGAAAAGAGTTGGCTGTTAAGATATAAAAGGTGGGGTAGAACAAAGGATTAGAAGATAAGCTACTTCTTCTACTGCTACTTCGGCTTACTTCTGATGATTATTACTTACTTCTGCTACTACTACGTCTTATGATTCTCTGTTTCGGCTGATGATTATGATTTCTTTGTTCTAATGTTTTCTGAGAATTGTTGTTGAGATCCATTCCAAGTTTTGCGGAGATTCTTGCTGAGAATTATAGTTTGATTTTATATTGCGAAATATCAAAAATTATTTTAACCTTGTGGATGTGACCATGTATGGCGGCTAAGCCCATCAGCTTTGCCTGCCGTCGGGGCCCTGATCCATCAAATGCCGTAAGAGTGTCGATTAAATAAAATGGAAACGAATTGTCTGTATGCCCTATGTACTAAGGCTTCAAATATTAATCACCTTGCCCGGACAAATGAATCTACGAACGTCAGTCAAGTCAGGCCATCGTGGGAAAGACTAAAATCCTGTGCCGGTAATCTTTCATCATCTCCTCATAAACTTTTAAATTTTCTTGTTTTCAAATCTATACCTTTCTTTGTTGTTCACATTTAACTCATTATCTTTTTATTATGTATTTATCTAATTCTAATATTATATTTATGTTATTTAAATTGATCATCCTTTATAACTAAATGCTCTCCTTCGCTATTCCTCATTTTTTATAAAATCAAATAAGCATGACATTTATTTTAGCTTCTTTATGCGGTGGGATTATTTTTTTATTGAAAATATTTCCAATTTATAAATTACTATTTATGACTTAGTGTTACTTCAGGTTTTCTTTTTTTGTTTTTGCCAATTCGATCTTCTCGATAAAGCGTATTTTTATTCTTAGGTATTCTTAAGGATAAGTGTTATTTATTAAAAGAAAATCATCAAACATTTTAAATCATATGCACAGCACAAAGCAGTGATTAAATGTTTTGTCAAATATTTTATTTAACCTTGCTTTATCGGGGGGTTACGAGCTGTTAAAATAAATTGAATTGGAAAATCAGTATCCATACCGCAAAAGTATATTTAATTTAGATCACCTCATTTATAAAATCATTGATTAGGTGTTACTTGGTGAAATTAAAGCCTTAATTTTTTTATATATCATTGATTAAAGTTTAGCTTTCATTAAAATAAAAGCATTAGTCTTTTTGTTGTTTTCTTTCAACCTGATACATTTGATTAATCTAATAGGTTAATTTCTTTGTTGTTTATACAATCATTGAGGTCTATCAATATTTTACAATAATTTGCAAGTTCCAGTTTAAATTTATTCACTAATATTTTTATTATAAGTTAAAGATATTAATTGTTAGTACTATCATTCTTAATAACTTTTGTTTTCTCTTGCTTTGCATAATTTATCTTATATCTCACTAATTGATGATCTTTTTTTGTGTATTTGCATTATTGCATTATTCTTTTTTTGCTTTCCAAATTGATATATCTTTCTTATATCAACACTTATTCATTCTCCGAATTAATACTTTATCTAATTTTGCACTAATTTAAATGAATTTTGAATACAGTAAAATGGTTAAATAAACCCTAGGTATACTGTTCTCTGAAGGTTGCTCAATTTCTATCTGCTATATTATACACTAGAATTGAGGAACAATCTTGTAATTATAAAAATATACATAAGGTTTTGATCAAATTGTATATGCATTTAGGAACCCAAAAAAATGCAATAAGTTGCATCTAAATTATATTCTAGTCTTGTAATATATCAAAATCTTATTAAATTTATATTAATAATAATTTTAATATCTAAATACTTCTAGTTAGAACACTCAATTTGTAGATTAGGAGGAAGAAAATTTGAGATTTAGATTAGTCAATACAGATTGGAGAACTAATAATGCCGGAATCTGAATTCTATAAAATACAGGGTTTTTTTGCTACAGATATATATCATTAATATCATGAACACTAAATAAGTCTGCAAATATACCATTGAAGTTTATATACAGGTTTTTCTTATTAATCATCCTCTCAATAGAAGTTTTGCTTTGTTTAGACCATATATGTAAACTGGATGAAAATTTATAGATTTTAATTCTCATTTGAGTTAAAACTTTAATTTTCTTAATTCTCTTGAAATTAAGAGTTTCATTGCTCAATGCACTTTTGTAAAGTTTCCAGTGGTAACTGGTTGCTAAACTGTGTACATTATGTAGTATCAGTTATTTCTTATGTATTTCATTATTCAGTGGAATATAGGAATAGCAAATGAAATGAAGAAAAATTGATAGTAATGTAGTCATTCTTATGTCAAAAAATTGAATGCAGAAAGGAATGTTCACTCCATATATTCTTATCATTGTGCCGGTTATTATGTGATTATTCATGTAAATGAATGTGAATAGGCTGTGCACTCAAGCATTGGCCAGCATTGTGAGCTTACTGGCTTTTTACTTCTGAGATTAAAGTCAAGAAAAAACAGTTTTTCTTCTAGCTTGATAGTTCTTAACTGAAATATTAGTTCATTTTTCTTGAAGGCAGGATGGATATGTATAAATATTTAAAAAAAAAAAAAAAAAATTTACAATCATAATAAACAAAACTACATTATGGCCCTTATTTTTAGGAGGATGTCAAGTCACCAATCAAGGCAATTGATGGTCTTCAAAGCAGAGGATGCTAAAAATCTCTTAATAATGAACACAGGCTGCTATTTGACGATGTTATTTTATTTAGATAACTACAATTTGTAGATTACTTTCAAGTGAAGGAATATTGAATGAATTGAAAGAATTATCTAATATTGAATGGGGTATATGGACTTCATTAAGTTAGAAGAAAGTGTAAAGAGACAATTAATTTAAAAGGTGGATGTGTACTTTACTATAAAGGCACAAATATTGGAAACACTATTGGTATGAGATGTATTATAAATTAATGAAAAATCAACATTGTGGAGATTGATAATAATAGAATGGCACAATTAGTTATTCAAATTAATGAAATATATCAAATGCATATAATTCATGCTTATATCCCTACAAGTTTTCATTGTTATGAAGAATCAGAGGATTTTATTTTGATATGTAAAATGCTTTTGATTAGACCAAACAACATTTTAAAATTGTAATGGGAGATTTTAATACTAAAATTAATAAACAATTGAAAGTTGAAAATAGTGCAAGTAAATTTGGTTATGGTGATAGAAATGAGAGAGAATATAGACTTGAAGTTTACAGAAAAAAGAAAACTATAATATAAATTCTTCCTTTGAGTAAAATGCTATACAGAAATGGGTATGGAAGCATCCAAATGAAATTACAGCAAGTTTATATTTTGCTAACAGAAAATATGTATTTCAGGATTGTGTTGTTTTTAATACATTCAACACAAGAAGTCATCTTCGATTAGTGAGATGTATGATACATGTTAAAGCAAAATGAGATGAAAATTATTAAAAAGATCAGTATTAACAGTTAATATTTTTAATATTCATAACACTCCTGGGAATTTAAATTAGAACTTGCAAATTGTTTTAAAATATTAATGCACTTTGAAGTTGGTTCAAACGTGAGTGAAATCAATAAGAAGATAAACTGATACTTTATTAAGAATTTCAACGAAGTTAACTGTTACAAAAAATGCAATTTTCCAGCAAATGTTTTACCAAGAGAAGAGAATATATAAAAAAAAGAAGAAATACTATTAAAAAAAAAAGATCTCTAAAGGAGAGTTGAATATCTAAAGTTTTGTAATATATTATTAAAAGGAAAAAATAAGTCATAGATCACATGACCCTATTCTCTTAAGCTTGTAAGTTATAGGCAATGAGGATTGCCAATTCCTCTACAAGCTTTGTGACAAATGCTTAGCCAGAGCCAGCATTTAAAATATCTCTGTCAGGAACCCCCCCTCCCCAAACCCCTGACCATGGTTTCGTGCTTTGGCACTCCTCAGAGAGGTGCCAGGATAGGTTCAGACACTAGATATAAAAATACCAACCCAAAGCCAAGCACTTATCTAAAAGTTATCTATTGAGTGGAAAATCTGAAATTTTCAGACACCTATCCAACTTAAATAGCTATATGGGGTTAAGTCTTATGCGATGTTATATTGCTAAGACTACTAATATATGGTATGGCTGAAGATCTATCAGCCCCATATAGCTATTTGAGTTGGATAGCTGGGTTTGAAAACATGTAGGTGTCTGAAAATTTCAGGTTTTCCACTCAATATTGTTTTGGGTTGGGATTTTTGGTCTAGTGTCTGAACCTACCCTGGCACCTCTCTGAGGAGTGCCAAAGCACGAAACCATGGTCAGGGGTTTGGGGGGGTTTCTGACAAGAGATATTTTAAATGCTGGCTCTGGCTAAGCATTTATCACAAAGCTTGTTGAGGAATTGGCAATCCTCATTGTTTATTACTAAAAGGAGTTTATAATGATATAAAAAAATATGAGTGTGAATTGGCCAAGAAAGCTATAGAAGAGAATACAAGTATTAAAAATGTAAAACAAGCATTGTTATTGGAAAAAAAGTTGTTTCAACAAGAAGAAAAGATGGGATTATTACTGAAAAGAGAGATGGCATCATGAAATATATTGAAGAGTTCTATAAAGAATTATCTAGTAATCGAGAACAAGAAAACAAAATATCTTTTATAATTACATGAAGAGGTGAGACATGCAATTAAAACTATGAAGAAGAGAAAATCGACATGAAATTATGTAATTATTATTGCTATTTTAAAAAGATGAAAAAATTAAAAAAATATCTAAATGATAAAGATAAGTAATAAAAGATATCAGAAATTACAGATCTATTTGTTCTGTATAAACCAAGATAAGTACAACCTATCTACAAAGATTCTAATCAACTTAGAGAACAAGCTGGATTTAGAAGGGCTTTTTTGCAATGTAGATCATATCCATGTTTTGAAACATTACATAAATGACCAGTGAATATGAACTGTTATGCTTTGAATTTGTAGATTATGAAAAGATGTTTGATTCGTTAAGCATTTTTTGGATCATCAGCATATACTTAAGATATTGTCATATTCTGAAGAATATCAAAATGCAACAGCAAGGATTAGATTGTATGATGATATCAAGAAGATTAACATTGTTAAGATTGTAAATAGTGGATAAAATTGAACTTGAATGGAGTGCTTTTGGTAGAAATAACAGTATTAAAAGGAAATATGCCTATATATTTAGAAAAAAGTTTACCAGTTCTTACATATGGATCTGAAACTTGGAGCCTTAGTAGTAGAGCAGTATATAGACTTCAAACTACTTAATGAAATAAGGAAAGAATTGTAGTGGAAATAAATGAAAGAGATTGAAAACAAAATCCATAGGTAAGAGAACAACATGTATGACTGATATTGAAAGAATTAAGAGACTGAAACAGAATTCGGTTAGATATATTGTTAGAAGAAATGAAAATAGATAGTCTTTTAAATTTGATTTCAAGAGATTTTAAAAGACTTAGAGAGAGGGTACATATGAGTGGATGAAATAAGAAAGATTGTTAGTATGATGTGGAAAAGAGAAGCTATGGATCAGAACTGGTTTAAACTTGGAGAGACCTTTATTCTGCAATGAATCAATAGTGGTTGAAAATAATGAAGATGAAAAATGATTAAAATTATTTGTAATAGTAATTTAGCTATCAGTTGAAGAATTATGAAATAAATTAAAAATTAGAACTAATACGATGCTACATGAAGTTGTTTGAATTTTAGATAGATTAAATTAATGTTATTTTACTACTGTTAAAAACAATAAATATTAATATAGATAACAGCAAGTATATAATTACTATTTTCAAAATAAACATTCTTTAAATATTAGAGTTGCAATTTTTCCAACTAATAATTCAATAGAATTTTAATTTTTTTTAAAAGGATATGCCCAGAATAAACTAACATATGCAATTATTTCAGCTCTATCATCCAGTATTATGTAAAACTAGGTTTAATTATTCTAATATGACTTTGATTCATATTTTTTATTTAGTTTTGAATATAAATACTTTTAATAAAAACAATAACTCTAAAGTCGTAAATATGATAGTATATTTGCATATTTGAAAATAAAATAAATGTTGTCCAATGCAATTAATAAGCTTAATCTATTTATTATATTTTATTTACTTTAACTGTTCTGTTTATTTCATGATTTGATTTTTTTTTTACTTAGAAAATAATCACCTAAAATTTTCATTGTATTTTTTTTAAATAGTCTTGCTATAGTTTATCTTTTTAAAAGATAAATCGTGTTAGATATTTGAAATACATATAAGGGGAAACTAAATAAGCTAACTTGCATTTTAAAGAAGAAAGCCAAAGGCTGAATTAAATAATTATTTTATTATTATGTTATGTAAAAATGTTTTAGTAAAATTTTAAAAATAAAAGTTTTGTTGTTATATAATATTTTCAATTAATAAATTGGGCTTGACAATTATGTATACATATACAATTATGCATAAATATACAATTATGAACTGTATACATAAATATTCAATTTTTCAGCAAAGAATATTTTATTATTGTACATGCACAAATATATTTATTTTAAGATTACTTTAAAAAATTAAAAACAATTATTTAATATTATGAAAAATATTTTATTTTTCAATTTCAACTCTCCATATTTATTTGTACATTATAAAAATTAAAAAAAAATTTTTTTTATTTAAATATAGATAAATGTAAAAGTACAAATCTATATGTATAATTTATGTATACAGTTCATAATTGGTGTTGGTTATTATTATTATTATTAAAACTGTATAAAGATATATATTTTAAATAGTTATTAAATTATTAAAAATGAATGAATATCTAGAACTTATTTATATATCCCATTAAGGGACTCGTAGTGTAATTACTTTAGTGGCAGCACATCTGATAGGCATTGCCACAATGTAAGTTATCTTATCAAAATAAAATTTGACAATTTTTTCTGATTTTATTCCTAAAAAAAGATTTTTTTTAATGCAGGCAGCTTGCCCATAGTCAACCCTGTTAATCATTTAATATTGGTTAGTAAATGATTATATAGCTATTAGTTATTATAGGATGAAAGAAATATGGAAAAACACTTGGTCTTTCACCATCCAAAAATTGTCAAACATTGTAATATCTTCTTCATTGCTCTTTGATCACAGGCTTTTGGGGAGTTTTTTCCTGCAGTGAGCTATTTAAAGACTGTTTTACTTTTTTTTTTAAACCTATATATATATATCAAATACTATAAACATTAAAGGTTTCAGCAACATATAGGTGTTTTGAAAACATGAAATTTATAATAACAAAATAAGAGATGCTTTTTCAATTAATATTACATGTTTCTTTAAACTGGCAAAATCATTAGGCCGCTGAGATTACAGAACAGAAGCACATTTGTATTTGGAGAAGCTACAGCAATGAGTATCAAACCTGTGGAAAAAATATAAATTTGATTGTTATGGTACATTGTTCTTGTACACTTAATGAGACTAGTTGTTTGTTTTTTTTAAATAGTAATTTGGATAAATATGGATAGCTGGACAATCTTGTTTAATATGGAGTGATTAATGTGGCCAAGAATAATATTATAATGGGAATTTTAGTAGCTTATAAGTACATATTGTTGTAACTATAGAATATTGTAATAAATAGATTTCCAAATAAAACAATTTTTTAAAAATAAATTATGTGTTTGGTTGTCAGAAGATCATGTGATATTTAATTATCAAAGTGACAGGTTGATCATAAATATTGATCAAGAAACCTTTGGGTTTTTGAATCTGATAATGGGTTTAATTGTAATAATAATTTTACGATTTTTTTTAAAAATTGTAATGATATTGGTGTAGTAGGTGTTCACATTTACTTTTCTTTCAGTTTCTGCTTTTAACCATTGCATAGAGCTACTGAAACCATACTGTGAAAAGAGAAATAGAAAGGGCAATAGAAAGATTAGGAAGAGGGGTATAGATACTATTATTAGATGGCAAAGGAGTGTATATATATTATCAGGTCTTTTATTTGCTGATATTTTCTTATGCACAGAAAGTAGGGAAGATATGGAAGTCGCGCTGAAGATTGTGCGGGGATAGGTAAAGAAATGGGGATCAAATTTAATGAAGAAAAATCAAAAGTAATGACGATAAATGCTGGGGAAAGAGAAGAGAAAACATTTTTCTTGGGGGATATAAAGTTAATTGTGGTGAATAAGTACAACTATTTGGGAATTGTCTTAAGTAATCAGTGGAATCGCTTGGAGTAATGGGGAAAAAAATTGATAAATGAAAGGAACTGATAAAGAAATTAACAGTGTTTTCATATAATAAATATGATATAGCAAGAATTGTATGGAAGGAAATGGTAGTAGCAGTGTTGACCTATAGTAATGATGAGTTATGTGTTAGCAAAGGGGTGTCAGATTTCAGAAAATATATAAAGAGAAATAGAAAGACATACTTTAAATTGCAGTTGTGTCGATGGCAAAGAAGACAATTCATAGAGAAATGTCATGGTCAAATTTTTATATGAGAGTTGCAAAAAGTAAAATGAAAATGTTTGGTAGATTGCAACTTATGGATAGTAAGAGAATAGCCAAAATAGTATTTAATTGGGTTATGAATAAAGGGCAGGCAACAAGATGGGTGAGAAAGGTAGTATGGTATGCAGATTTGAATAGACTTTATGTCAGTATGCTTGCACAAAAGGGGGTGGGGGGTGTAAGGAGGAGAATAGATATATTAATAAAAAATAGGGAGATGGAGAAATAATAGGGTAAGTAAAAAGAGCTTAAATATATATAAAATATTGAATGTGATTTAATTTATGAAAATAACAGGAAAGTAGTTTACTATTTAAGACTCTACAGGATCACTAGGAACTAGGGAATATTCACGTAAATAAGAAATGTGGGTGATATTCTGCAGGTTATGTAAGGAAGGCATAGAAAATATTAGGCATTTGCTAATAGAAATGTAAATGTTTACAAGCAGGAAGGGTAGAAATAATGAAGTTGTGGGAGAATAAATATAAACCATGTGATTAAACAGAAAGTGGATTATTGGCCTTTATGCTGGTTGGAAAAAGGAGGATCTAGATACAAAGATCATGGAATGGACAAAAATGGTTTTATGGAAATGAGATAGAGAAGAATATGGGAAAAACGTAAGAGTGGAGAATGGAAAGGAAAGTAAGGTGGACAACAGATTTTTCTTGGACATATTGGCTGAGAGATTCCGACTTTAATAAAGGAGATATCACACCAAAATAACCAGTAAATTGAAGATTAAACATTTAAAGACATAAATAGTGAAACATGGATTTGTACTTTTACATTTATCTATATTTAAATAATAAAAAAAATTTTTTTAATTTTTATAATGTACAAATAAATATGGAGAGTTGAAAAATTGAACATTTATACATTTTGTAATTGAAAAATAAAATATTTTTTCATAATGTTAAATAGTTGTTTTTAATTTTTTAAAGTAATCTTAAAATAAATATATTTGTGCATGTACAATAATAAAATATTCTTTGTTGAAAAATTGAATATTTATGTATACAGTTCATAATTGAAAAATAATACATTTTCCCATAATCGTAAATTGACATTTGACCATCATTAAAAAGCATTATGTTGATTCAATGACTAGAGTAAACATCCAATTGATTGAGCATTCATGGGTTGAAGCCAAATTCAGAAGATGAGAGGAACACTCCTGAACTATTAGTCTCATGTAGATCACATATACTGGGCAATGTCTTTGCAATAAAAGAGCTATGCTATCCTTTTTTCAGGACATTCGTTCTGTTTATTACCAGTAATCAAAAAAAAAATATTATTTTATCCTTTTAATTTTTTGTTCATAATCCAATTCATTTTTATTGTTTTATTGTACTATGTATTGTATGTATTGATTAAGTAACAATTTTTTTTTATGAAGAATAAAAAATACATAATTTATAATTTATTTGTTCTTTCATAAAATTCAACATTTACACTTGGCTTTTTTTTTTATCTGTTTTGAAAAACAAATCAGAAAATAAAAAATTTCAAAGACAAATAAGAAAATTAAAAAATATATGTAATTGCAATTCATTTGTCCTTTAGTATTGTGTATTTTTATGAGATTTAGTTTTTCAAAATAAAATGTTCATTTGATCAAATAGTTTTCACAATATGGCTTTAGTGGGTGAAAGCAGAAACTGAAACGATAAGTGAACATAGAACATTTACTATATCTATATCACATATAATATTGTTATATTTTATAATTACTATTATTTATAATTTTCTATTTACTAATTTAAGATAATCCATTATGACATGAATAATTGGTTAAATAAATTCAAAAAACTATTGCACAAAATTGTAATTTTAATTTTTTTTTTTTTTAATATTTCTTCTGGTGATAAGTAGCTGAAAAAATCTTAAAAAATAAAGTAAAAATGTTACATACATAAGCAAACGTATTAAATCTTTTGTAGTTGGTGGAATTTATACAGTGATTCGATCCAAAGCTGCTGTGACAGTTGAAGAATTAGGAGATCAGTATTGTTTATTGGGCCCCTACAATGATTCTTGTGTCAGGACAGAAGTAGAATTGATGGATCCAGATGATCCTACAATTAAAGATGTCATCTCTACCATGAAAGATCATGGAGTCAAAGTAAGATGTATATTAAATAACTTGTTTTATGCATTAAAAAAAAAACTTTAGATTTAACAGTGTAAAAATTATTTTATCAAAGAATATGAACTTGAAAATCTATTTCCCGTTCCCCGGTTTATGTTTTCATGAGAAATATAACTGACACAGTCAAATCCATTTTCTTGCAATGGTTTCTCTTTCACATATTCTTTCATCAAATATCAAAAGATAAATTTAGTTACAGAATATATATAAAATGAATATGATATGCATATAATTACACATATCTTAACACTAATTCGAGCATAGTTTCTTCACGTAAGACATTGTTGAAATCAAAATTCTTTTTCCAGAAATTCCAATAATAAAATTGGCTGGTAAGTGATATTCCATTCTCCTTCAGCTATGTCATATTAAAACTTCACAATAGCTATGATAATTGTTGGGATCATAATTTTTTTATTATAGTTAATCAAGCTTAAGATTTTTTTTTTTTCAGATAATTGGTCTATAACAAGCCATCCGGGATTGGTCGGTAAAGTAGATATTAACTCTCATTAACTAGAGAGTGCAAGTTCCAAATTAATTTTGATTGGGAAAATGAGTGACGGTGCATTGATTAAAAATAAAACAAATTATTTATAATATAATGAAGGCTGGTGAAATAATACCTTATGCTGAATTTATGATTTATTATTTTTAATATACTCACATTGATTGGATATAGGTATATATCAGAATATTGTAGTGTATCTTTACGCTGTGCTACGATGGCCTTGAATCTGGGCTAAATAAAGTTAAAATTTTTGTAAATAGGCTTAGGATTTTTATTTCTAAAGTAGACGACTGAAAACCAATTCAGTCAAGCATCTAATAGTCGATAAATGGGTATTTAACTAATCTTAGCTAGACTGTAAAACAAGAATGGAAAATAATTTAAACCTTAATTACCAAGTAATTGGCTAGACTTTGTGAATATTGACTTTTTCCTTATCCTTTTATGAAGCGTTGTTGAAGAAATTTTTGCTCTGCTGTGGACTTTTTAAAAATTGTTTTACTTATGTTATGTTATGGAAATTTATGAAGCTTGTTTTTAGATTATATTCATGGCCACTGGTTTTCTATTAAAATTATTTTTAAATATTTTTGATTTCACATGATATATTTTTTATCTTTGTGCTTTTTATATTCTCAGTCTAGCTGATTTTTAAAATTATGTCAAATTTTAATAAAGTCAGAATATTGGAATTCAAGATAACTTGCTAAATTAGTAATAATATTTTATTTTAAAATTAATATTTCGGCATCAAATTGAAAATCAGGAATGTTTAGTCCAAACACCATCAATAAATAAATTGACATTTAAAATATAATTGTTTTGAATCAAATATTAATTTGTAACACTGTCTATTAAATTTATATTATGCTATAAGTATCTTAAGATAAACAGTTTTTTTTTTTTAATTGATTATACTCTGTAAATGCTTATATACAATTATCAAAAAATTTCTAACACATTAAAAAATTTACTGATTTTTTTTCAAATTTATAAAATCCAGCTTTTTACATTTATTTATTTAGCATGTGGATTGTAATTTTTTTTATTTTAGATGTTGTAAAGAAATCTTTTGAAAGTGCAACCAGGGGATCGCTTGTCTAGTTAGAGTTATTAATCAGATATTTCATATTTTGTGTTTGTGATAACTATATAAGTCAAAAGCTGTTAATTTAGTTTCTGAAACAAATAAGCATGGCAACCATAAATAAATCTTGAGCCTATTGCTGAAATTCTAGTAACTTTAAAACAATTAAATTCCACTGACTTTGTATTGGGATATATAAATAGAAATTTGTTTCAGACCTTGCAAGAAGGTTATTTTCTACTTCTTAATTCTTGGGTTGTTTGAAGGATTTTTTTGTTGAACATGCAAAAAAGAGATCTTGATTTGAAATATGTTTTAGGTAGTGAAACTTTGTTTTCATTTAGGAGTAAATCTGATTAATTTAGTATTTTATATATTTTCTATGGTGCACATTTGTCTTTTGATATCTGATTATTATGAAATAATTTGTGAGCCAGGTAGAACTTCAATATGTCAGTAATTAATTAGAAATTTAGTGTGAGCACTTTTTTTCTAAACAAGCATAATATTTAGCAGAAGAAAATGTCACGAGCTAAGAAAGCTATTCTTTAAAAGTATGTGTATCACAACTTCAAGTAATGTTAAACAGCTTTAAGAGGGGATTGTTTTTAAAAAAATTAGATCTTTTAATGGATGATGAAAAAAATTAGAGTAGGATTCAAGGTTTTTTTTTAAGTAATATTGAGTGAGGCTATTTCAACTTATTGTTGTAGAAAGATAGTTCATCAGTTTTTGAATCTATTTTCAAATTTTTCATAGCTTTTGTTAAAAGCTTTTTATATATAGTTATGGGAAGAGCTTTCTATGTGATCAAGGCATTGTCAGCAATATAGATTTATTCTCTGCATTCTGTTTATGGAAACTCTTTTGTTAAATTTTATATTTGCTATTATTATCATTTAAAGACATTTTAATTTTGTCACCTAAATCATTGGTGTTTCTATATTTAATAATTTTAGAAGATTATTTTTTCAAACAGTCTTATAAATATTATGCCCAGTCTTTTATTTATTTTGAAAGCCTTTTTAATATGAATAGTTAAAAATAAAATTTGCTTTGTCCTGTTTATTATTGTTAAAATAGATGATTTTCAGCTTTCCCGAAGTTTGTGTGATTAATTGTTTTTAATAGATTACAAAAAACAATAATAATGTTACAGTGATAATTTTTTTAATTACATGTTTTTAGATTTTAAAACTGCTATACTTTCATTCCAAATTTTTGAAGAATTGAAAACAGAGAATAATTTTTTCAGGTATTTTTGTTGAAAAGATTTTTGTGTCAGATTGTATAAGACATTTTCAAAAGAAGAAGGGGAGGAAAGTTTTAGTTAAAAAATTTTTTTATTGCAAAATATTTTTTTAGGATTTAATTATATTTAAGGGAGTAACTCATTTACAAAATGTAAAACTTGGGTTTGACACATTATCATTTTCTAATTTTTTTATTTTTTTTATTTATCAGTTAACTTTATTAAATTTTTTTAAAAAAAAACACAGTAGTTTCTGATTTAAATTTTTTTCTGTTTATTGTGTGGTACTGATTTCATCATAAGAGTTGTGAGATTTGTAGATTATCCCAGTAAAATTATTTAGTGATAGAATGAATTAAGCATTGCAATCCCAAAAGCTAGTTCAGACAATTACAGTATTTAAAATGCATATAGGTATCTTTGTGGACATCCAAATGATTCTCTGTAAAATGATTTGAATGCTGTTAAGGTCACAAAAGTCATCTTTAAAGACCACATATTTCAACTTATTTTATAGATTTTATCGTGATAACTAATTTACTGAATGTATAGAATTATATATTATTATAATTTTGGCACAAGTATTTGCATATTGTACTGCCAACGAATATATGGGTTGAAAACACTAATATATTCTGTGTTACATACGTAATCATTTAATAATAAAATATAAATTATAATATGTTTTTAAAGAGTTTTTTTTTTGAAACGCAAACTTGCAAGAATAAAAAAAAGAAAGTTTTAATATTAAAGAGCGAGTAGGGAGGGGGATTAATTCTAAGTAAAAAGTTGAAACTAGCTCTCCCTTTTTATAAATTAAAAAAAAAAGAGAGAGAAAATAACAACAAATGAATATGAAAATGTCATTAAACCAAAAATATAATTTGTAAAAAGAAAAACTTCTAAAATTTGCAATTCATTAAAGATTATTTGGCTGATAAAAATAAAGATAACTTTTGAACTAATTAAAGAAACAAAGGAAAAGACTATGGACATTATCTTATCGAAGTATTAGATTAATCTAAGCAAGAGATTAAATTCAGACGGAATGCAAAAACTAATTAAGATAGTTAAACTAGATCAAAAGACGATAGAGAAAGAATGAGAAAGAAACATATAAAAGAATCGAGAGACAAGAAAAATTCATTATTATTATTATTATTGCCATTCAGATTGTTTCAGACCAGTAAAATTATTAGTTAACACTACTTTATTACTATAAAATTAAAGAAGAGAAGATGGCGAATAGCTATCCATGTTTCCAGGATGCATGTGCATTGCCTTATCTTCACTGAAGGCCGACCTAGCAGCATGCAGTACTAAACAACCAAAATGTGCACTGGCCTTCGATCCCAGCCCTCAGTACGTATGTTCTCCATTTGCCCGCCTCATGGCCTGTGTATTATTGATAATATCTCTTCATTGCAAATTGGAAAATCAATAAGAAGCCAAAAACATCGATGGAAAGAAAATGCCAACCTGTTGATACTCGACAAATAACGAAACAAACAAGGAACTATGTCCATGAAAGTGCGACGTGCTTTCTAAAATCCTAGATAAATATTTCTTATTCTCCTATTCTAAAGATTTGCTCATATCTGTGAGTGAAAGAACTTTAATAATTACAGCCAATGTAGTCTTTAATATTGCATTCTTACATTAGTATTATATTATGTTTTACATAGGGGTGTGTATCTGTCAGTTTTTTTTTATTATATCATCCTACAATTATACATATGTGTAAAATAAAATATGTATTTGCTTAATTATTGTACGATCGATTCTCTTATAATTACGTCACTAATAGCTTAAGTTATAATTAGCTATATATATAGGGCAAGTGTGCCAAAGACCCCCCCCCACAATTGAGAAAAGGAACTAGCTTGGGATATATCAAGTGCTAGATTGTGTACCTGTAGTCCGGGCATACTGACTACATTATCTGTGGTTAGCTGGCACCTGAGGTTAACCTTCAAAACAAATAAAGTGTTCAGATGGCACGGGTTTGAATCTAGCAGTCGAGAAATGCTGTAGCCTGGAAATGTGATCGTAGGTTATACCTTGTATAACCTTGGTCTGGTTATAGGTACTGTGGATGTTTCATCTATCTATGGTATTATACTTCTCTGCTTGAAGAGCCAGTCTCTTGTTGTATTGGAAGTGCAGCCTGAGTTAAAATCGAGATCTAAATAAAGTGATCAGTGATTTTCTCTGACCCGGTTCAATATAGATAAAATTTTGATAATTGCTTTTATAATATGCTCTAAATTTGGCCTTGGCTAATGATATTTAGTCTCAGTTTTATAGTTTGCTCTATTAATTCCAGTCAGATGACCGGTGACTCTCGATGATTATTTCTGGTGATGCTATATTAAAATTTATAATTTCTTACTGTTTATTTGCAATGCTGATTATTTGACTCATCTATATATGTTCAGTAAAACAAGGATGTTTTGATGATGATGATCTCCATCCTAAGTCTTTACCATTACACAGTAGATTATGAGATTAAAATAATTAATTTCTAAGTCCCCACCATTGATTACAAATATGTTTTGATAAGTTTTAATTTAGTAAAACTTTTATTCAGTTGTTACTACTATTACTATATTTGTATTTAAATATTACTACTATTATAGAAATTGGCAGCAGAATTCTTAATGAGTACATATATTTGAAACAAATATTCATTATTGAATAGTCTTTAGTCTGATGAATGACTAATAAAAACTATTAATGAATTCTCTATATTGCTTGTTTTTAAAAATTGTAAAGTGTCTAACAGCAAATTATTTTTTATAAGTAAACTATTTAGAGACATAATTTCTTAAAAGAGTTTGTTGCTGTCAATAATACTATTATTTTTATCATTAAAAAATTGAATAAAAATCAATAGAATATTTTCTTAATTCATTTAAATCACTTATTTCAATTAAATTAAAGAGAACTCCCAATTTTGTTCATAAGTTTATATTTGCTTAATTTTTTCTTCAACTAATGTTAATAGTATTTCTAAAATGATATTCTATGTCATTATTCTAAACTTTGTTTTTTCATCAACAGCAATGATAATGTCATCAATTTTCATCATTAATTATTTTTTAGGGACTTTTTTTGGTTGTTTTCTCATCCTTGGTGTTCACCTCGAGATGTTGCTATTTCTAGGTCAATTCCTAGAAATATACTGTTTCACCAGCATTCACCCAACAAAAGAGGAATTTTTCTACGTTATAAATGCAGAAAAGAGTCCTCACGTTATGTTGGATGGAGGCGGTGTCGGCAACAGAAGCCAACACAAAGAGACTTCTTTCTATGATAAAACACAGAAAGAATTCCCGACGGCTGCCTGATTGGCTGTCGTAGTAGTTGATTTTGTTCACCATTTTCTCGTAATAGTAGAATATCTATTTTCTCTGTAGCTTTGTGTGAGAGTGTGTGTATTTGAAGCAGTCGTAGTTTTTTAAAATTTGATAAGATGTCTATTTGTTTTAATGTGTTATAACTTACTTTACTGTTGTAAGTTTAGTAATAAGGTCCTGAAGATTCCATTACGAAGGCGTAACCCTCAAAAATTGCTTTTAAGGGTGTGGAACGGAAAAACTTTGAAGGATCACGCGAAAAGTACCGTTTTCGCGAGAATTCTCCCGTGACCAGTTACTTTTGCTATATATATATATACGCACAAACAAAAACAACCCAGTGTCTAATTATTAGGAATTACTTGTCCAAAAAAGAAAATTAGTTGGGTATTATTATTATTTTTTTTGACATTTATTATTTCAAAATAAGATTAGTTTTTATATCTACACACTAACAAAAACAACCTAGTTCCTGATTAATTACTGTCTTAAAAAAAAAAAAAAGCAAATTCAACGGGGTTTGATTTTTTCAATGGAGTATTTGAATTACGTTTTTATATATATATACACAAGATTTACCAAAAAAAAAAAAAAAAGAAACCCACTTTCTGATTAATTACTGTCAAAAGAAATGCAAATTAGTCGGCTATCATTTTTAAATATAGTATTTCAATAACGATACCCTTTTTATATAGACAGACTTAACAAAAACAATGCACTTTCGGATTCATTACTGTCCCCAAAAAAAAGAAAACGGAAATTAGTCAGGTATCATTTTTCAATTGAGTCTTTCAATGACAGTCCTTACTAATAGTAGTCGGGTATCAATTCTAAATTGTATTATATAAATGATGTTACTTTTGATAGATTTAGAATTACGTATTGCTTTTTTAATAAAATGATTGATTTACTCTTGACAAAAAATACCGTAACTTTAAAAAAAGAGACACATAAAGTCCAAAAAAAATGAGAAAAAGCCCCGTAACTTTAAAGACACACATACAAACTAAAAAATAATCTAAGATTAATAAACATTGACTTATTACGTATTGCTTTTGAATCAAATTATTGATTTACTCTTGCAAAAAAAATACCGTAACTTTATAAAGACACACATAAAGTCCAAAAAAAAAAATTCAAAAAAGCCCCGTAACTTTAAAGACACAAACTCAAAAACAAGATAAGATTAATAAACATTTACTTATTACGTCTTGCTTTTGAATAAAATTATTGATTTACTCTTGCAAAAAAAAAGACCGTAACTTTAAAAAGACACACATAAAGTCCAAAAAAAAAAGTTAGAAAAACACCGTAACTTTAAAGACACACACACACACAAACTAAAAAACAAGATAAGATTAATAAACTTTTACAAAAATGAAAAAACTAGCATCATATAATAGTATTAGTTAATAGAATATTTTATTACAAATCTAAGAAATCAGATCTTTTTAGATCAAATCGATCTTTTAGGTCCGGCCCGGAATCGTTATATGTATATGTTTTTGATTAGCATCAACGCCATCCTGTGGCAAACACCAGGGATGAGAAAACAACCTTTTTTTTTCTGTAAATATTCATAAAAAATTTGCTAGCTTTTTCAGCTTGAGTTAAAGGAATTTCAAGTTCTTGAACTTGGTATTGAACAATACATGATTTGAATAAATTTATAACAATTTTAAATCCATACTTTTCTTTGCTTGTTGCATTTATCTAATGAAGTACATCATCCTCCATCACCTACTTAAATTAAAAAAAATCGCAACCACAAGGGATGTAAAATGCTCATGGATTTTCTTACAACAAATAAAATCAAATATCTTATTTTTTTCATCACTTATTAGACCTACTGTCACAGCTCTGATCTCTAATATTTAATTTTAAATCTAAATGAAATTGAATGATCTTATCAAATAATGATTCTCTCATGGATTTTTTGGTTATATAGAAGGAAACAAAATTCTCTTATATAACTAAAACAGATTGTGTTAAATTTACAAATTTCAGATTAGCAGAAAGTTGTTCTTTGTGACTGATATCAAATGTGCAATCTAAAATAATAGAAAACTATTTTACCTCTTTGGTATGCCTAACATCTTTACAAACAACTAATACCAAAAGAAAAATTTGTTCCTTTGAATGTTTTTATTACCATAGATTATGAATTTTGTTAGATTTGCTTACTAATTTTTTAAAACCTGTGGGTTGATAAATATAATGTAACTTCCTTTCCCACTGTTCTGATTTTTTAATAATGATTGATTGCATTTTTTCATCTGTTGTTCTACATTTTTTGAAATCTCACATTTAATATCAACCCATTTGATATAATTTTTATAAGTTCAGATGAATTTTTATTATTCTAAATAATCATTTATATATTTCCATTTAGAATGACTGATTTATCTTAAAGCTGATATTCTTTAATGGAAGTAAGAAAATTTGTAGCATATCAAAAATATTTTATTGGTTTTCATTGAATAAATAAGTCCCTTCTGTAAGTATTTTTGATTGTTTGTTCTTAATCTATAAGTCACTAGTTTTGAAAAACATTGATGTTCTAAATCTCTTAAGATAAATGAAATCAGTGTCATCACCTTTGGTATATTCTAATAAATAAAGTATGATTGCATAATGTTTCAGGAAAGATTATGTAGGCGGGTCATTATACTGAAAAGTATCTTTAGTAATGAGATTCTTTGATATGTTATTTTTGAATTTTACATTTGCTAATCATTATTTTCTTTTGAATGTTTTTTTTCATTAGATTTATCAGACTATAATTCTGTAGAAAAGAAGTTCTCAACCTAAGATATGCATACTCCCAAGGGTACACGGTGAAACAATTGGGGGTACGTGAAAATATTATTCATAATGGCTGAAAATAAAAACAATAATGTGTTAAAATTAAAAAATAAAATCAATTTTATAATATAGGTTTGCAAAGAGAACTGTAAGCACAGATAAATCATATCCAGATGTCTCATCTCTTTATAAGAAAACAGGCACAGTTTTGGAAACTTATTTGAAAAATCATTATTAAAAGTTTTAAATGTAAATTTAAATTGAAACTCTTCAATATGGTGTAAATATTCATATACAATACAAACATATCAACTTTATGTTTAACTTTTTCTTTCATATTTTTTCTTTGTAAAAATAAAAATAAAATATCACAAAATTTGAATGTATTGACTATTATATAATCTTTTATATTAATTTACAATTACACAATCAAAGCTGCAATCGAACTATTAGAAGCATCTTCACAACTAATTTACAAAAACAAATCAATGGAAAGAGTAATAAGAATGGATAAAAGAATAATAAGCCCATTGTATGTATGTATTTTACTTTTTACTGTTTTTCCATATTAAATATGTGTTTACATGTGTATATGACGTTCAATAGAAATTACAAAAATAAATACTAAAATAATAATAATAATGTGGTGTAAAATTTTTGCATGGTGAAAGTGTAAAGTAGCTTTTACACTTTTAAACTTTTTCAAATTATTTAATATAATTATTTGAAAGTTTGAAAGCTCTGTGCTTTTATACTTTCAAATTATTTGACAAACATTAATATAGTTTTGATTATAGCTGTGTCACCATGTCTCAGACATACAATAAAAACTTAAAGAGTGCAATAGTTTTTGTTTGGGATGGTGTTATGTGAAGAAGATAAAATGGAAATATAAAAAAGTAAATAAATGGACTAAAAATTTTGTAAAAATGAATATTTTTACAAAATAATGAATTTAAATAACACTATATATTTTGAATGAAATCCCATTTCCCCGAATTATTCCTCAATCCCCTTAATTAGTTTTTCTTCAGCCTCTTTTTTGTAACAAATTTTTTTCAAGTAAATTTTACTACTTTGGAAAACTCCCAAGCAATTACCATTAAGTTAATATTCATTAATTTATGATTTTTCGAGTCTAGAACCTCTATTTTAATTTCCAAATTGTCATCATGTCAATTTTTAACATGCATTATTGATGTTGTTATTTCCAGTGGACAGTTTTATCTTAATTTTTCTGTTGAATGTAGAAATTATAATATATTCCATGTATTATATTTCCAATAAATTTTCATACATCTCATCTTTTAATATTTTATTTTTATATTCATCGGACTTAATGTTCCACAAATAAATAAAACATTAATATATTTTGATTAATTCTTTGTAAAGACGATATTTTGCATTTGAATAATACATTTTTCACTTTTTACTTTTAATATATATTCAACCAAAAAATTTTTCTATGATATGAACAGTACGAAAGCTTTTTCAAATGGGGAAGAAATTGTCAAATTATTTGAAAATGCTTTCTTTTAAACTTTAAAATTATCATTAAAATATTTGCAAATTTTTCAACATTCTCCTCAAACCGCAAAATATTTGAGAGCTTTGAAATTGCTGTACATCAGCCATTTACACTTACAAATTTCGGTTGTCATCTGATCCTTCGTGTCAGCCGCGGGGTGGCGCTATTTCTAGCTAAATTTCTAGAAATATGCCATTTCCACAGCCGCACCCAAGCCTTTAAGCATTCTTTCTAAAATAAATCCTAGAAAGATTGTTAACTCTGAGTTAAGTCTTCTTTTTATGCTAAAAGGTAGTGTTAACTCGGAGTATAAGTCTTCTTTCTACGATAAAATCTAGAAAGAGTGTTAACTCGGCTTAGCGGCTAACGGTGTGGCTTTTTCCGATGCTAAAAGCAGAGGAAAATGCCATAGTTGTTTGTGTCACGCACTATATCGTAATGCTGTGTTATGTATTTTATGTAACAATATCGTACGAGGGTGTGTTAATTTGATCGTGTCAAAATTATTTAAATTTTCATTGGGGCTTTTTTTTTTTAAGACAAATTGATGTACTGTTACCTTTTTACAATTTTAACAGAGTCGTGATTGTTCCTCGTAAAGCTGTAAGCCTCCTAAATTCTCGATTAGGGTGGGGTAGCGTAAAATTTTTAATGATCACGCTTTGAATCACGTTTTAGCGAGAAATTTTCCAAGATCAAGAAGATGGCTAATTTCAATCCAGAAAACTTGAAAAGATGGGAATTGCCAGACATGGAGGCCGGCGCTTGAATATTTCTACAGCAGAAAAAAAAAAATTATCTTGCTGCTGAAAGAAAAGATTGGATTGTGCGGCAAATATATGCAGATTTGAGGTCCAAAAAATCTTTTGACTTTCATTTGTAAGTCTCGTTGTTGCCGACGGAAATGTTCACTTCATAAAGGCAAGCTTGTTTGAGGGATTCCAAATGGCCTTCGTCAAATGTAAAAAATAAAAGAAGTAACTTCAAATTTTATTTAAACATACATCCCTTCTTCTCCCAATAATTGTTGTCATCGGCAATCAAATGTAAAATAAAAGAAGTAACTCAAATTTTTATTTAAACATAACCCCAAAAACCCCTCTTCTCCCAATAATTGTTGCCGTCGGCAATCAAATGGTCAAATAAAAGGAACATCAATTACTCTTTAATCGTATAGAAAAAAAAAAACCCCACTAATTGTTGTCGGCAATCAAATGTAAACCAATCAAAGTAAGACCGTAAATTATTAGTTAAACATAACCCAAATTACTATTTGAACATACACCAAAAAAGACCCGCTCTTGTCAATAAAAATTAAAGAAACAACTATTATTGTCCCATTGTCAAACCGAATATTATTTGGGGGAAAACCCAAATAATTTATAAACGAAAAAAAGAAAGTCAAATCGGTTGTCAATCAAATGGTAACCAATAAAAGTCACTTAAATTTTGATTTAAACATACACACAAACAAAAAAAAAACGCAAAACTCTTTCTCCCAATAATTGTTGTCAGCAATCAAATTTAAAAAAAAAAAAGGAACATACAATTATTCTTTAATCGTACACAAAAACACCCCTCCCACTCATTGTTGTCAGCAATCAAATGTAAAGCATTAAAAATTATGTAAAGCAATTATTTTTTAAACGTAATCCAAATTACTATTTGAACATACACCAAAAAAAGACCCGCTCTTGTCAATAAAAATGAAAGAAACAACAACTATTATTGTCCCATTGTCAAAAATATTAGGTTTTTGGGAAACGAAAACCATAATTTATAAACGAAAAAAAAAAAAAGTCAAATCGGTTGACAATCAAATGTAACCGATAAAAGTAACTTCAATTTTTATTTAAACATACACAAAAAAACAACCCCTTTCTCCCAGTAATTGTTGTCGGCAATCAAATGTAAAATAAAAGGAAGGTAAATTAGTATTTAATCATCACCCCAAAACACCCACCCCTCTCACTAATTATTGTCAGCAATCAAATGTACACTACCACTAAAAGTAACGTAAACTATTCTTTAAACGGTTACACCCCTTCTCCCAATAATTGTTGTCTACAATCCTACACACAAAAAAACACCCCTCCCAATAATTAGTGTCGGCAATCAAATGTAAACCAATCAAAGTAAGACCGTAACTTATTATTTAAACGTAACCCAAATTACTATTTGAACCTACACCAAAAAAATACCCTCTTATCAATAAAAATTAAACAAACAACAACTATTATTGTCCCATTGTCAAAAATATTTATAGAACCAAAACCATAATTTATAAACGAAAGGAAGTCAAATTGGTTGTCAATCAAATGTAAACCGATAAAAGTAACTAATTTTTATTTAAACATATACGCACATGAAAAAAAAAAAAACACTTCTCCCAATAATTGTTATCAGCAATCAAATGTAAACCTATAAAAGTAAAGTAAATTATTATTTAATCGTACACAAAAACACCCCTCCCACTAATTGTTGTCGGTAATCAAATGTAAACCTATCAAAGTAATGTCAATTATTATTTAAAGATCCATCAAAAAAACCGTTCTCTTGAATTTTGTCAATCCAATTTTACAAAAACAGTAATACTATTTCTAAAAAAAACACAAATTACTATTTGAACACACACCAAAAAAGACCCTCTTGTCAATAAAAAAAAAAAAAACTACTATTATTATCCCATCGTCAAAAATATTATTTGGGAAAAATAATTCAGAAACGAAAGAAAGTAAACTTTGTAAACAAAAAAAAAAAAGTCAATATTAATAGAGAATTGCTAGCCTGGGAACGTTATATTAATGTGTTTTTGGTTAGAAATCATGCCATCCCGCGGCTGACACGAAGGATCAAATGGTTGTAAGCTTTTAAGCCTTTAAGTAATTATATCACATAATTTGAAAGTGTAAAGTGACTTTAAGAGGGATTTTTTCAATTCAGATTAAAATTTTTTAATGAATTTTCAAATGAGAGCTTTCAAAACTGTTCCTGTTTTCTTACATGGAGATGAGGTATCTGTATATTATTTATCTGTGCTGTAAGCATAATAGCTTGCTCAGGAAGTGTATAAAAAAAAAAGTAGGCACTTTGCTAGTAATTTATTAATAATTGAGTGTCACTAGACAACTATCATATTTCACGATCCTGCATGTGAATTTTTCGTTTCTGCAAAATTTTTTTAAAGAGCAATTGAAAGCAGATAATTATTTTTATTTTCTGATTTACACGATTTAAGTGCTAGTATACTTAGCTTTTTTTTTAATTTTTTCAAGTAATTTTTTTAATATTATTTTCTGTCCTAAAATGGATAATTGGCTGAAAACAGGAATTCTTAAAAGAATTACAACTAACTTTGAAAATCAGTCTGTTGAGTCACAAGCAAGTACTATGAAGTATCATGTTGATTTAGAATTGTCTGAAAAGAGGAATTCTTAAAAGAACTACAACTAACTTTGCAAATCCGTCTGTAGAGTCACAACCAAGTACTATCATGTTGATTTAGAAACACAAGGTGATAAGCGTTTTAGCAGGCAACCCCGGTATTAATTTTGTTGTTTATATAAATGTCTATCAAAAATTGAATCTGTTGACCACATAGGGTACTAAATGCAAAAATATGGCTGTTTAGTCGCCATAACACCTGCAGATAGAATTTGACTACTATCCACCATATTGGGTTCGATTACGAATCCCTTTCTTAAATATATCTTAAGAAATAAAATCTACGTATCCTATATCAGGAAGTATATTTTAAAAAAATATTTAAAAAAATCTACCTAGTGGCCATTATTTCATTTAAAAAGACAAACAATTTCTTCGGAAAAAGTATACTTATGAGCGTCAATTATTAAACTGACCCCAAGCGCCAATCTCACTAGTACCATAAGAATTATACTTTTCCCTTTTAAGAAATCTTAAAAACTATCGATAATTAGGTGCTTGTCCCTTTTAGCTAGCTCAAATCCCAGGGCTGGGAGGTAACAATACCCATCAGGCTGAACGGAGGTAATGACTAAATTTGCATAGTTGAAACAAGCTTTCCCTGCTTTATATACTTCTCGACTTAAGACGCATGTATTCAAACTTACATATTAGTAATGGTTTCTTTTCTATACCCCTTAAATTAGATAGCATATCATTTAAAATTATCTACTGTTGAACTCCCTCTTTCTACACATTTATTCCCTCTATATGCGATCTATTTCTTTATCAAATTTCTGGTTTAGAATTTAAAATTACATGTAATATAATTGCCTATTCTGAAAAGCATACTTCATTCATTCCGATATTCAGCCAGGAAGGAAACTAGGCCAATTTAAGCGATAAATATGTTCATTAATGAGAGACAATTTGTTTTAACGTAAGTGTGCAATTTTATTACTATGGCTAATTAAATATTGAAAAAGAAAAACATATATATATCAATAATAACATAAAGGACAAAAACAATCAATGAATTATAAAAGAACATGTAATTAAACACGTGTGTGGGAATGCCTTTATACGTTTTAAATTAATATATATAATTTTACATAACGGCTGCACCTTTGGAGAGTAATGATAAGCAATTTTCAGTTCTTTTAAGATAATAAAACTAATTATAGTTACCTTGACGACCCGGGATTTTTAATATGGATAAGTTTATTTTCACGTGAGTTTGATTTTGATGATTCAATCGAAATTTATGTGTTCTTTTACTGTCGTAGAATAAAACAATTTTTCTGCTAATAGCAAAAGTTTTGCACGAACATCCATTTTGTGGTATTACTTGGATCTAAGAAATAATGACGGCTTACTGGGAGTATTCTTATTGTACACAATTCGATATTTTCTTCCTTCCTGGTTTGTTTTAGCGGCGTATCGATGAGGTCCCTATGGTTTCTTAGAGGGGCAAGTACTTAACAGTAGCAGCAACATATTCGGAGCTTAGGATGGCGGCTTGACACGTATTGTTCTACTCCTGCATTCCGATTGTAGCGAAGGTCTGAGTTACTATATCTAAATTCATTTTCTTTTCCTGACGGTTGATTGAAGGATTTGTTTTAATGTTTAATTTTACAATACGAGCATAGCTGTATCAGTCATTTTAGCAACAAGAAAATATTTAATATTTCATTTCAGTTCGAAAAACCACTCTTGCTTGTTCTGATTTTTCTTTTTAACTAATTAATTTCTCCAATTCCTTTTCTTTCCCAAAATAGTTTATCAGTATGCCAATCTATTTCTTAGGCATGCTTTTAATATTTTTCTTTTTCTACGATACATTTACTTAAGATTCCTTGGAAATTTTGAGTGCTATGTAATCGAACAAAAGACACAAAATTGCCTCCAGGTATACATATAAAAGTTCTTTCGTTACCCTCATTAAAATGCGATATACAATAAGACAACAGAAAAGTATACATTTGAAATAAATTAATAATACTAGAAGAAAATTTATATATTTGCGTATAACTGCATTCCCACAATTTATTAACATATTTTTATGAATGTATTTTAAAACAAATAACTATAACTGTATACATCTTTCTCCCTCTTTTTTTTTTCTTTCTGTAAATAATAAAAAAAAAAAAACTTTCAACTTGATCTCTCTCTTAGACATATATATCTAATTATATATATATTCGCACACTGAATCCAATTTATTGGACTCATGCTGATCTAGGCAGTTAGATCTTATGTAACTTCCTTGTAACAGGTTTGAACGACCTATTGTTACAGCGTATAGCAACTGGTGGGTCTGTTACGGTAAAAGATAAGGTTAGCATTATTTAAAAAAACTTAAAACATCAGTGTTTGACCTAAAAATAGGAAATATTTTGATTAATACTTGAAATATGAGTTTTCATTCATGGGAGATGCTGACTATCCAAAGCCACTGTGCATTGTTTATGGAGAGATGTTCTCTAACAGTACTATGAAACCATCTTTATACATAGAAAAAGTGTTTTTTCCCCCAACTATTAAGCGGCCCCGAATTTTAACTTTTTCTCTGCTATCTGCAAACAAAGACAATGAAAATACTGTCGAAGCATCATACTGGATAAGTTACTGTATTGCTAAAAGCAATAAAAATTATACAATTGCCAAAAATTTGATATCTTCATGTATCAAAGATGCTGTTTGTTGTATGTTTGGTGATGACCATGTCCGAAAATTTGATAATATCCATTCTCAAACAATACAATTTTTCTGAGAACTAAGGGACATTGAATCAACAATATTTAAAAAAATTAAAAAGAACTACTTCTATACAGTTGAATGAAATCGCTGATGTTTCCATTTTATCAATTTTGCTTATTATTGGAAGATATTTAAATGATAATGTTCTTGAGGAAAATCTTTCATTGTGCTGTTCCCTTTCAGAAAAATGTACAGACAAGAACAGATTCAATGCCATTAAGAATTATTTTTGTATAAAAGAAACTGATTGGACCAATTGCTGTGGTGTTTATACGGATTGTGAAAAATCTGTCTAGCTATTATACAGGCTTATGCAGTCGTATCAAATAAATCATTCCCACGTAGCTTGGAGTTATTGCTGTATACACAGACAAAGCCTTGCTACCAAATCTCTACCACATTCGTTGAAGGAGTTACTCAGTCAATCTGTAAAAGTTGGTAATTTTATTAAAACCAGTTCAACAAAGTCCAAACTATTCAACTCTTTATGTGAAGAGATGGCCTCCATATAATATTGCTTTTTCATACTGAAGTTGCTTTCATGAGGAAAAGTACTCACACGATTAGACATGAAGTGCAAATTTTTTTTGAAGACCATCATTTTGAATTAAATTTTATGTTTCATGAAACTGAATGGCTTCAACAACTTGCATATTTATGTGATATTTTTTTCAAAAATAATTATAGAACAGTTCCATAACTATCTTTAAAATGCCTGACAAAATTGAGGCTATGATTAAGAAATTAGATTTTTAGAAATGTATTGATAAAGAGCAGTTTGAAGTTTTTGATACACTTCACAGATTGTTATCTGCCAGTGAGATAAAATTGTCAAAAAGAAATAAAAATTAGTATAATATAGCTCACTTAATCAAGCAATACTTTCCAAAGCAAAATAGTGAAAATAATTGGATTTCAAATCCATTCAGCAAATTGTTCTTTCAACAAGCTAGAAAATTATCCATATCACAAAAAGAAAAATTGATTGAACTTTCAGTTGATTTTTCTTTACAATATGACTTCAAAAAACAAAATGTCATTGATTTTTGGGCAACAGCGAAAGAAGAGTATCCAGATCTCAGTGATAAAGCATTACAATCTTTATTACCTTTTATGAATAGACAGCTTGTTGAATCAACTTTTTCATCTTATGTCTTTATTATGAATAAACATCGTAATAAACTTAATGTGGCTCCTAATATAAGATTGTATCTATCTTCATTTGCACCTGATTTTAAAAATTCATCTCCACGAAACATGCTCAAGCATCGTATTGAAATTATTAAGAAGAGCTATGTTTGAAGTCTTGTGTATATTAAGAAAAATCATAGACCATTTGTATGAACTTTCATTATAAATTAATGTGACCAAAAATTTATTTTAATGGCTTTTTTTATTATTTATTTTTGCTTTTATAAAAAACTGAAATGAAATGTAAAATAAAAATCAAGATTTACCATTAATTTGACTTGTTAATTATTTATTTAATTTAAGAACATTATACAATATATAAAAAAAATTATATTGTTTATGTATAAATATGGGTGGGGGTGTATGAGACAAGGGGACACCTGTAAATGAAAAATCTAGTCAAGGAGTGATAGTATTTTCTTCTATTACAATATTAATTGGAGTAGAAGCAGACAAATTTGTTGATTTTAGAAAGTTAGATAAATATTTTGCACTTTTAGAATATATTTTACTCTTTCTAATTTTCTTTTAAGATTTTGTGAACTAAATAATTTTTGAGAGATATTTTGAAAAATCAAAAATTCTAAATTTTTAGAATAAAAAAATTGAATTAATGATAACATAGTAAAAAGAATTAAATAATAAAATGTAAATGTATCACCGATATGAATTTCAGCAATAAGTATAAAATCGAAAGCAAAGACATAAAATTTTTTACAATTCATAATACATATAGAACAGTTTAAATTCTGGTATGACTAATCAATGCACTGGCAATGAAAAATAATCGAAAAATAATCATTTTACATCCTTAAATGCAAAATGAGAATTTTTGTTTAAAACAAAAGTCCTTATACACATAATAATGGCTTGTGCTTAGATTTAACAAAAATATTTTGGTAACATTTATGCCGTGCCTTATTTAGTTTTGTATTTTGCCATTTCTTGTGCATTTAACAGACAGTATTGAATAATATATTTGTAATGCAAAAGTTAGATTATTTTTATATATAGTCAGTAAAAATTAACACTTTTATAAGGTAATAATAATTATTTTGCTACAAAAAAATGTTTTTCACAATGTTAAAAAAGTTTTGTGTTAGATATTACTTAACGTGAATGTGAGATATTTATTATAGGCCTTTGACAAAAAAAGAAGATAATTAGTTTATATTTGAATAATATTTCCAATTAATTGTTTTATTTATATTTGTTTATGTTCATTACAAACAGAATAATTAAATTATTAATAGATTTTATTTCCTTTTCTTATTTATATTTTTGTGGAAAATGTACAGTGAATGATTTTTACACTTAATTGTATTTTTGTTTTATTATTGTGAATGCAATCAGAACAGATTGTACTAGGACATATGTGAAGATAAAAAGTATGTAGCCGGTATTATTAATATATGACTATTTCTTACTTGCTAAGAAGACATTTCTATCAGTAAAACATAATGAACTATTTTACATTCTTTTAATATGTGCATTTTCTCAAAGCAGACGAAAAATTAATTATTTTTGGAAAGTACAGAGGCTATAAATCTCTGATTAGTATTATATTTTCATTTCTCTACATAATGTCAAAAATATAGTGCAAATATTGCAGATGTTATTGTTATTTTATTCAATCTCGGTCTATATGGAGATGAGTATATATTTTATATGTGCTATTAACAAACAAAAACTAATTTTTGGTATTATAGTTTTTGTATTTATAGGTTGTCTTTGGGCGATGGCTTATTGATGGATATCCCCAGGTGATACTTTTTGACATAGGATCAGCAACTTTCAAACTTGATGAATGGCGTCAGTATTTATGGAATACTTGTAATATTGGAATTCCTTGGCATGATAAGGAATCAAATGATTCACTGATTTTTGGGTCATTGGTAGCTTGGTTTCTCAGGGAGGTAGGTGAATTTTTTGTATTATCTTTTTTGTGAATAATTTTAGTGAAAAATGACATTATTTTAAATACATTTGCAGTTAAAATATTTAAATTATAAGATTTGAAAGTAAATAATTTTTGTCTAAATTATTCAACTAAAAGTAAGATGTATCTTCAATTTTATTTTATTAAAAAAGCAAAACTCCAAAAAAATCTTTCTAGATTACAGAGCAAAAGAACTTGCAAGAATATTTTTAAAAACATTTACAATTAATTAAGAGTAACCTGAAAAAAAAAAGAAGAAAAGCTTTGATGAAGGACTGTCAAAAATGTAATATATATATATATTGAAACGGGAACCTCCTAATCCCTTGCGGTTTCATCATCAATCTAGTAGCCCACTCGTCTGTGTTAGATTCGAATCTCATTTAAACTATAATATGTAAAATAAAACTACAATTTGCTGTCATGGCTGTCTGAACAGCATTATATATTTACATACGAAAGAACGCTATAATTAGATAGGTTTGTTAGAATTATAGCGTATTATTATTAATATTGCGTTTATTTAAAAAAAATACTTTTATTATGTTAAATAATGATAAGGTTCAATTTATTAATAAATTTATTATTTTCATTCGTATGTGGATAAATAATCCAACCTATATTTGTAATGTATATAGGGGTGGCGTGATTTAAAACATTAAAATGTGTTATATATTCAAAATGTTAAAAGATGAAAATATTTTAAAATGTTTATTTAAAAATGTTAAAAAGTTTTTCTTTCAAATGTGCCGAGAAGTCTTCTTTAAAAATTAAGATTCTTTTTTTTCTTAGACTTAAAAGTTGGCTAGAAACAGATTCTGTCGTAATAAGTATTTAATTAGTGACCGCACCTACCTTTGGTCAAATTAAAAAGTCATTTTAAAATCTGGCTAATCGAAATTGCGTCAGATATAAACATTTAAGTTATTTTTGGATTAAAATTGTTTATGGCAAAATAGTTTTACAAAATAACCATAAAAGTTATAACTGAAATACTTTAATAGTTTATCAAATATTTAAGATCAAAATTACATGTTTTTAGAATTTAATGAAAACGGAATTAAGTCAAAGTTATAACACCTCAGAAACTTATCACCATATTTGAAAGCAGATTGTATGTTGACAAAATTAATTAAAAAAAAATGTAATCATTAAGCAAAGAAAAATTCCTAAAGGTGTTAAGCTGATAAGAAAAAGATATAAATGGGCCATATTTTGAGCGGGAAGGAGAACGGGCTGAGATATAATACGGAGGACTGGCTGAGATCGATAATACTGATAAAACTGACTGAGATCTATATACTGAGAGGAGACTCCATTTTGAAGCGCATTTTATATTTAAAAAATCAAATCTAGTTTTGAACTGAGATGTCCAGCTAGTTTGGCCGTCTTGGCTGTCACTCCGTAAGGAGGCGACGGGTTTGTTTCCATCCGACACCGTTTATAAGCAAGAATGCTGCTATAACATCTACAACCTAACCGAAAAGAAGAAGAATGCCGCTATAATATCTACCATCTAACTTAAAAAAAGAAGAATGCTGCTATAATATTTACAGACCACCCGTAAAAGAAGAGCATGCCGCAAGCCGCCCAGGAAACTCACCAAGCTCCAGCTCAAGCACCTACTAATACCGGTAAATCACTTTAAACTGCAGAGTTCTATATATTTTCTGTATACTTTCCATATATTTTCTGTGTAATTTCAAACTACCTTTTTAAATTCTAGTTAGCTAACTAACCACTCAGTATATTTTTAATGTTAAAGCTTTTCTTTTGTTGTTTTAAAATCAGTAAATGATTCACTTGCTTTTAAAATTTCCTCCCTTAAGAAATTAATTAATGTTTCTATTTTAAACTATCACTGCAATCATGTCTCTAGTTATTTTTTTTTATCACATAGTTTTTAATATTTGTTATATTTACTTTATGATATGCTGACGCTTCGAAACAGCGAATACCAAATTTTAATATTTTAAGAAGAGATTAATTAAAACCTCTTCACGTAATTATTTATAATCTTATTTCTGTGCGCTGTTTTGAGACCCTCTTAAGAAAATAGTAACAACTCGCTCGTTATTATTTAATATTTTTTTTGATAATTGTTTAATTGTAAATTTTTGCAATGTTGCTTGTTTTAGTGAGGTAATTTTAAATACTAAGAAATAGACTAACCTTGATAAATATTTATAAGTATATTTTCTATTTAAGTTATTTAGTAAACCCCATCAAATATACTTTTCCCTCCTTTTAAATACTTGTCATTTGATCAATAACAAATTAGAATTAGCTGGAACAGCAAAGATTATCTGTAATTATTCCCGTCTAAAGCATATATTTTATCATGCTACCTAAGAGTTGGCTTCTATTTGATTAAGCTAATAAGCTATTGTTCTTGCCTATAGAATATAAATTTTACAATGCTTTGCTTGGCGGATGTGATTTATTCACTTTAATATTTTCTCGTTTTGCTGCCACGTATATTTACATAAATAAGATGTAGCCTTGGTTAAGCCAGCACATCTTCCTCATAGGGTAGAGCAGTCGTGAAGCCTGAGTTTAAGGCCAGGTTAGCACGTAAGTCCCCCGCCTTTCTGAACTATTCGTTCCTTTTCATGCAGCTTAACGATCGGTTTTCAGGGTACCGGCGTTTGTCGCAGAAACCCTTGATCTACCAATCCATCCACAGAGCGACTTTATTATTGTATTGCTGGTGCTATAGTGCATTAGTACATCAAGAACAGCCAACTCTACCTCCCTATTTTAGTTCTTTCAGCAATTGTCGGCCGCGAATAAAGGAGTATGCTACGTGTAATTTCAAGGTGATCATTCGTAGGGTCTTGAGTCTTGGAGTACTGGCTTACGAGTTGAAGTGTAGTCGGACTTGGGATGTCACAGTCCTAGTCTGGTCAGCTTCGGTCTTTTTTTCTTGGATTCTGAATTCTGTTACGTGAATGTACAAACTTGACTGTTACAATATATATATATTGTAAGGGTAACTTACAGTTAACAAAACTATTATACACTCATTTATAACCATCTCTTGACTAAACCATTTATTTATTAAATATATTTAACTATTATAAAATGCATACATATATATGATTAACATTTATTTTGATAAAAATAAAGTTAAATTGATACTTAGCTAAATGTCAAACTTTTAAATAATTAACTAGATTTGAAATTGAAAAAAAAAAACAAAACAATTTTATAATTATTATTTTTTCTATCTTAATGTTTATATTGTAATCTCTACTCTCTTCACCTATCACTTTATGCCTAAATAAATGCCCCAGCGCCAATTCTATATAAGATAGAATAAATTTATAATTTATTGCATCTCTACCTATTAATGAGATTCTTATGTTGCTACTACTCTATGGCTCAGCTCAGTTGGGGGTTATAGGGTATGGTGGTCATCTAGGATGCAAATGGAAATGAGAGAAGCATTTAGAAATAACAATTATGTAATATTGATTTAATTATATTATAAACATCTATTAAGTAATAAGGACTATAGTGAAATGGATAATCATTACAGTAAATAAAGTATAGACGATGATGAGGATCGAGTACTTTTCATCTCACATCATTATCTACTCTATGCCAAGTAAAATCATATTTTGGCATCACAGTGTTAGGATTTAATAAAGCTGTATTATTTAAATAAATGGCATATGCTAACAAATTAATAAATATTATAGTTATATTACGTTGAACGTATGTGTATGTGTGGAAATGGTCAATCGAACGTACGTGATAAAACAGTTCAGAGGGGATCTTATTTTAACACAACATTTATTATAAGAAAATATTATTTTACAACACATCGATAATGATTTTAACATTACCTTTACATTAAACACAGGCTTGATTAAATAACATTAAATTATATAATTTTGTACACTTGATATTTGAAGACACTTCCTCCTATTTATTATCTTAATTACATTTATCACTCTTTGCTCATTTACCGACACTAAACAATAAAAAGAAATTATACATTTACATTCCAATGTTAATACATCTATTCTAACTTGTGCTCTTAATAAGCTAAGACCAACAGTACCAAAGAGTCAACTGATACTATAAAATTATTTCTGGATAGCTGTAGGTTAATATTTGCTATATGATTCAGATGACAGTTTTATTACTTTTTGCATTAGATAAAGTAAAAAAAAAAATTCATATGCCTACAAATCAATATCTATAATATGACATTTAATAATTTTATTAAATTAGCTTTAAATAAAATAAAATTCTATAATATACTATTATGCTCATATCAGAGGATGAACTAATAATGATAATAATGAAATAATGGTAATATGTACTATGATCTGACAAGTTACCCAGAACTCACAACTTCAGTGATAGTTTCTTTCTATATCCCTAATTTAATCATATTTCTGAGTGTGTGTGCGTATTTATAAGATCACAAAACAAAGCATTTATTAATTATATCTATCGGAATACGGATGGTGCAGCAAGCTAATGCTTAACTTATAGTCTTATTTCAAGCATTTTATAGAAATCCATAAAATGTTTATCTGCTGTAACCAACATATATTACCTGATGATAATTATGTCGGAATGAAGAAGGAGAGAGGAATAACAATAAATAGAATAGATATTCACATATACGCACGTGAGAGTTAACCAAAATCTCCAAATTCAAACTTAATTCTTCAATAAATACCTACCAACCTTTAGGAAACAAGTGTTGCGGGACTTAGCTGACTTATCATCAATAAATGGGGCATTTGCCACATCATTTACGAAATACAACTATCTCATCATATGCTGTCAGACAAAAAAAAAATACACTGCCACCCACGGCTTAACAAGTAAGTAATCAAGGAGAGTATTACTCAATCCACATAGCAAAAATCATCCCTTCGATCACTTCTTCACCCAAATGTACTCAATGCATTTCATATATAAATGAATCTTTAGTAGACAAACTCTTAATTCTTCATCTTCCTTTACATACAGCACCAAACCGAAACCAATAGAAAAACAAAATACAAGTTTGGTAAAATAGTTTATAACATTGCACACACACGCGAACATACGAACATATATAAAATTATTTCTAAATCATATGAAACAATAAAATGTCATATTAACAATAATTAAATTTAAACGAATCTATTACTTGTGAGAATTATTAATATTGAATTTCAACTTAAAGTCACTACTGTCAAGTAAGTTTAACTATTCTGCATACTGGCGTAAATATCTCCATGCATCTATTATTATTAACTAATGCCTAATATTAACTTATATGAACACGAGAATATCCATTTAGTACCAAAAAAAAAAAATATTACCGATTTGGTATAATTTATACCAAGATCTCTGAGACGTTCTAGAGGAGATTAGGCATATAAATAGATAATAATAATAATAAATTACATTAAGCATAAAAAAAAAATCTACCTGTTGAATATAGGCAGTGGGAAGAAATATATGTCAACATTTAATCATTAAAATAAAAAAAATTTTTTTTGATAGTTCAGACTTGAAAGTTTAGACGGAAATATACGTGTAGCTCATGATGATAACGACGAATTACAACATTAAAAACATATAAACATTGCTCCTGCAGGCTAAGCATAATTTGACAAAAACAGTAATAATTTCCAATGTTCTTAGAATTTCTAAAGGATATTATAAACAGCTTTTGCGTGAATTAGAATCATTTTATTTGTCATAAAATAAAATATCTCCAATTTGGTAAGATAATCCAAGTAAAAGTTTATGACTTTATTTCTTTTTGGGTTTCTAGCATTCAATAGAATTTTCATAATTAAATCCATTGTCAGTGATTTATCCATGCTTGTATACGTTATTTGTAACTAATTATTAAGTATTATTAAGTCACACATTCTATTACTCATTTTTATAGATGCGAATGGTAAGGTTATTTAGTATATTTGACTAATCTATTAATGTAGAGGGTTAGAATAGACAAATTTTTCGATTTTAATTTTATTTTGCATAGCAAAAACAGAAAATTTGTTAACTGAGAGTCCATAAAACGTTTCATTAAAGAGTTCAGCACACTTTTTCTAATTAACTTCATTGTTAGTAATTTATACAATCCTGACATCACTTATTCATTATCAATTTTATATAATATCTATGCATTTTTGAACAAAGTAAATCTAAATTATTAGCTGATAAAAGCCAGAGCTGGGTACCTTTTAAAATTTAGCCTTCCATGTAAACAGTCCTATTCTGAGTAGTATGAGAGAACTTTATCATACATAAAGGAATAGTAGAGAATTTTCACAATATTTAGTTCACCTATTTTCTTATTTTTTTAGAAAATTATTCTACTTTCCATAACTATTCTGTTTTTCTTCTCTCTTTTTTCCGTTCTTCTTTGGAATCTGCTGTAAAAACTGAGCCATGCCTCTTTTTTTTTTTTTGTTAGAATGAGCTTAGCAGTATGCAAAAATTTCTTGCTTGTAAAATGTTAGTAATAGAATATTGGAAAGAAAAAAAAATATTAAATTTACAAATGCTAATTAATAACAAATAAATAAATAACCTTTACAATTTTAAATGTAAGATTTTATGTAATAAATAATAAATAAAAAAACATTAATTAATGGTGTGTGTATCTGTCTTTCCACTAATACAGAGATCTATTAATGACTGAGTTATTGACAGTTTCTATGGCACATAAATACTGCTATTACAAACTGGATATTATAAGTAATAATTAAAAATATGAATGAAGTGTGAGATGATGTAAAATGGACATGCATCCACACATATAAGTTAGATCTTGGGATGGGAATAGACAGTGAGTTAGAAAGTCAATGAACAAACACCTGTTATGGCCTTACAGACAGACATTCCTACTAATTTAGCTCTCATACTATCAATCCCTGATATTGTCCATCTTCCTTTCCCACTACCAGACACACATAACCTAAAATTTCAATGATTTGGTACACCCCAACTAAGGTCTTGATAATGTTTTAACTAAATTTAAAATACTAAATTATATCACAATTCACTTTTTTCTTAATAATTATTTCTGGTCACTATTGGCACAATGTGAACCTCCCACATTTCTTCCTGGTGCCAACCTGGAAGATCACAATGTATAACAATGAGCAGGTAAATCATGCATTGAAAATTGAAACAAAATACACGATATTAACAATTCATTCTTTCTTATCAATAGGATTGGAAGAAGAAAATGAATTTCTCAACAACTATTTTCTTTTAATGGATATTTATGTTCTATATTAGAATCGAATTTCTACTAAATCAGAAAAGGTTTAATTTCATGTGTAAAAACAAATAGAAATATTGATTCATTTATATATTGAAAATAAACCTAAGGATCTAAATAGATTATAGGGAAAAAAAAATTTTTCTTTGAAATCTGAAAAGAAGTTAGTAATGCATAAAAAAGAACAACTATTTGAATTTCTAGTAACAAATTCTTTATTTTATTACATTGTTTTCTACACACAAAAATATCTTTAAAATAATTTTATATATTTAAAAGTATGCCAACTAAAATATTAATTGTGTAGAACATCTATCTGATAAATGGTGGTTAAGAACATCGATCTTCAAATGATGTATTATAATTTATTACAATAAAACTATTGGATAATACTGATAATCTATCAATTTGGAATAGATATATAACTACTAAACCAATGAATAAATATATTACGCCAGAAGATTTCCATCAGGATTATAAAAATATTAACATAATGAACCATTTTTACTTAGCTCAGGAAAATGTTTTTATTTATATATTTTATTTTATTATTTTTATCATTTTAATATGCTTATCTTATTGATTTTCATTTTCAAATTTGATATCTTTACAGAAATGGAAGCATCTATTTTAATTTTATAAGGGAAAATTATTAAACTAAATATATATATATTAATAATATTAAATAAAATTAAATCTTATTCCTTATCCATAAGTTTGATAGAACTCATCTAAATTAGATGAGGTAAAATTTTAATTATTATTTAACAGATATAAGTTAAACAATTATTATTCTTACTAATTAATATAGTAAACTTAATGATATTTTTTTTTTATTACAAACACTTATAAAAGAGGTTTTACAATTACAAATAAGAGATTCATAATAATAATTATGAAGCAAATTAAAAATGACTATAAATGTCTTAATAAGTCATTTAAATTAGTGAACTTTTGAATTTGTTTACAGTTATTTATTGTATATATATATATTAGTTTGAATTAGTATGAAGTTTTATCATGGGATATGGAATGGGAATATTAATTATTAATCTTTTAACATGATAAAAAGTCATCCTTGTCTTTCATTATTATTTTATTTATCTTGTTATATTACATTCTCATTGTTTATTAAATATTATTGAGTTATTAATCTGATCTTTACTTAATCATTATTATATTACATTCATTTTAATAAATAAGCAGACTAATCATTAATAGCTACATAATATTTATTTATATATGTGTGTGTGTTAATATTATAAACATTTTAGAAATACATTTTATTGGTCATTGCTTATATAAAGACATAATAGTAAATGACTTGATTAAATCCATCCCTGAAAAGAGCCAATTGTGAATTCTCCATGAGTTTGAATATTATGGCATAATGATGACTGGACGAGGGATGAGAAGTGGATGAACTAGTCTAAATTATATCTAAATTTTTCTGATAATTATTGACCTAGTATAATGAAGATAGATGTAATCATGGACTTAGAATTTCACCGCTTTATCTCTGGCATCCTACCCAAAGATCTTAACTCTGACATCACCCCTACAATATATATTGTTAAAGAAAAAAAACTTACTTAAAATGTACTAATAATTTAGATTAGCAAGAAGATAATTGTAATATGCATATGGTTATGTATATATATTTTTGACATTGAATTAATTATGTTTTGTGAAAATATAATATGATTAAGTAAATTTATTTTATTAACTAATCTATGAATTATTGAATTTTATTATTAGTTTATTATAATTCTGATACATAATTTTTTTTCTACAGGCATATCTGTGTGCTGATATATAAGTGTTTTATGTAAATCTATTGCGATATTGTAAATCACAATGTGATAATATTTCTTTTTGTATTAATCAAAATCATAATGTCGAATTTATATTTATAGCATACTCAGCAGATCTTAATTTCATTTTGTTTTTAATTAATAAATTTATATTTCATTGTTTAAATTATTTCAGTTAATGTATTTGATCCTAATATATTATAAATTATTATATGTTCTATTACATTTCTTGCTCATAGTAATAGTTTTAGAGCTTTTGCTCAATAAGATGGATTCATGCATAATGGTCTGTTATATAAAAGGAGGTTGCATCTATTGCTTTGAACATCCAGATGATCTAGGATTGACACAAAGTGGTATTCTTTAAAGTCCCTGCACTACAACAGGCGAAACTCTCCATGCAATAATGTCACTCAGTGCAAGCCAGAGTAATCATTGGATGCAAGATTTGTGCATGAAATCCCTATTTAGTACTTACTCATCCAATAACTCCAGACTAGTTTCTAGCTTGTGGATTTCATCAGTGAGAAGCCTTAGATCTGAGAACACTGCACCTAGATCTTAGGATCCCTCCAGCAGCCATCTTTTATCTCTACTTAACCACAAAACTATGAGTCTAAAATTGAAAACAATATTTTCAATCGAATCTCAGCTTAAATAATCATATAAGTCTGAACTCATTTCAGTGATGATTAGTGGTTTAATCTCTGCACTACATTAAATTTTATTTTAGTATTAAATCGAAATTAAGTTTATATCTGCCAGTACATTAATGGTACTAAATGGCCAGGGCATTAATGATGATCAGCATGTTTCTTTATCCCAGCATTATTTTTTTAATTGTTATATTCTTAGGGATTAGCACTTGGGTTTGTACATCCAAATTATTGTTTATATAATCTAGCCTCAAGCTAGCAAGGGCTAAATAATTAACCTGATCTATAGTGGACCACTTTCAAATTCAATCACAAGATTATCTGTTGATTTGCTTTTATTGTTGATCATTCATAAAGGTGAATTATTATTTTTGTGTAATGCTGGGTAAACTTTTTTCTTGCTGATCTCTTATGCTCATTCATTTTATATTCAATTTTATATTTTGACTTGTGGTTGATGGTGATTCTCCACCATATCAGATTCACCTGTTTTTTCGTATTGTTACAAATGGCCACCCAATTGAGGGACCAATGGTGATTATTACTACAAAATTGCCACTCAACTTGATATCAAATATAACCACTTCTGAGTAAGAAAAAGTGCATTTTATGCAAAATTAATAAAAAAAATTTACTGTGAAATATGTGACGAGTATTGATGATTATAAAATAATAGCTTTAATGTATATTTAAGGAATTCGTATTTAGAAGGGAATAGAAAATCTATGATTTTGGAGATTGGATTGATATTTTGACTGTTGGAGTTTCTTTTGTTGTGCTTTCAGTTTTCATGATGGAGGGAGGGTTTTGTCATTGGCTTGGGAATACAATATTTTCATGCAACTCCATGGAATATTGTATCTCAGGCATTGCTCCAATTCACTTTCTGATTTCTTATTGTTTATCATAGTGCAGTTAATGTAATTCTGCCATGATTCCATCCTCTTAAGTCTCCAAGAAAAGGAGCTAGGCATAATTCCATATTTTCCAGCCCCTACAATTCAAAGGAGCAGAGCTTTACAAAGATGTCTAAATTGAGATAGCCCTCTTGGTGTTTGTGGTACATTGTGCACTTATAGTTTAGTAGCTGGATTCTTTATCTATCTCAGAATTTCAGGTCACTATTTATTCTGTTAGTTGTCAGATGCTTGTCAAATCTAAAAAAATTGATGAGGATATAGTTTGAGATAAAAACTTTGTTTTGATTATAAATGTATATTAGGTAAAATATTGTTAGATGGGTGTGAGACGGTTGTGTCCCATGGCATACAACAATATAGTAGGGTGGGTGCATATATAAAGTTGAAAGGAAAAGTAGAAAAAAAAACACAAAAAATTTTTGTAGATATTTTTCCATTACACTAGAATAACAGTAAAAGATTAAATAGTTTTGAATTAAAATTTTTTTATTATAAATTAAACATTTATAAAGATGTTCTTAATATTTTATTAAATATGATTTTGAATTAAGACAAACATATTTTTTGTTACAATAAATATACTGATACTTATAAAATTCCACTATCTATTTTAATTAGATTAAGAAATTTTTTTAATTAAAGCTTGTGTGACATATTTTGATAAAAATCATACAATGTTGTTTTTGAAGGTGAATTGAAAAAAGTCATTAACTTTTCTCAATCAAGATAAAGAAAACTTGCTTTTAATTATTGTTCTTTTTTAAAAAAATTTACCCTATTTTAGAAAGGTTGGAAGATTAGCCAAAGGTGTGTGTGTGTGTATATATATATATAGCATTATCATTATGAAGTTATAACTGAAGATGCAGAGGAACAAATAAGCTGCTGCTGCTGCTGCTGCTAATATTATAATGATAGAGTTTGAATTCACATGGAAGAAAAGCTTGGCTTTTTGTGTTCATACACCATATGTGTACTAGATGGCTTGCCTGGAATCCATTGAATGATAGAGGCTAAACAAAATGATTGAATATCATCAGTTTCTTGATTTATACCTTTCCCAAAAATGTCAATGGGATATTATACTATACTACAGACATGATTATAATGAACTAGCTTATCCAAAGACTTCAGTATTACTATGCTATGTGGTATGCTGCTTCATCTGTAGGCAGAGAAGTACAAAGTTACTGCGTATATATAGAGTGCACACAGCAGACCTATTTCATAAACAGATTTTGGTGAATAATTTTCTTGAAAAATGACATTATTTTAAATATGTTTGAAGTTAGAATCTTTAAATTATAAGATTTGAAAGTAAATAACTTTTGACTAAATTATTCAATTAAAAGTAAGATGCATTTTCAGTTTTATTTTATTAAAAAAGGAAAACTCCAAAAAAATCTTTCTAGAGAGAACAAAAGAACTTGCTAGAATATTTTTAAAGACGTTTACAATTAATTGAGAGTAACTTGGAAAAAAATAAAAACTTTGATGGACTGCCAAAAAAGTACTATATATATATTTTTTTGTTAAAGAAAGAAAAAAACAACAATTACTTAAAATGCACCAATAACTTAGATTAGCAAGAAGATAATAATAAGATGCGCAAATGTGATCATCGATTCTGTATATATGTTTTCGACATTGAATTAATTATCTCTTGTGAAAATATTTATTTTATTAAACTAATCTGTACTTATATAGATGCATGTCATATAGACACATATATTGAACCATTTTACATACGTATGGTTTAAATATATTGGCATTTGGTAATATTTAAAAAAGCTTTAAGAAAAAGTAAAATTTAAAGATCTTTTAAAAAATGTCATTTAATTTTTTTAATTACTATAATTTTTCTTTTTTTAAAACGTACAATGAAAGTTAATTTTTTGTTTCATATTTATCTATGTAATTTAATTAAAGTTGAAATTTGAAGGAATAAAGAAGACATGCAGATTATTAATCCAGATAAATAAAAGAAATTCCAAAGTAAAAGAATACAATCAGTAAAACCTTTTTGAAGGTAATTAAAGATGGTGGAATTATTTCATTAAAAAAAGACTGTAACTTAAAACTAATAAAGAATGCATAAGGTTATCAATGTGTATTTTTAATAAAACAAAAGATAAAAGTTTATGCGCAGAAGTCTAAAAATGGACCCAAGGCTATAAAAGGGGTAGAAAAACTTCAAATCAGGTCTTGTGTCTTTTTCTTAACTAGCAGTTTCTGTCAGTTACAGAATAGAGAAAATGTCCTATCCCGGACTACTCATCTGTTGAAGTAAGTGGTCAGGTGGGAGTGGAACCAATGCGTTTATAGATAAAACCTTAGGGCGGACCAAGAACATACAAAATGACAACGGAATGAAACTAGTTAACTTCAGTGAGCTCTTCAAAATGTGTACTACAAATCTTACCGGTAAGCTTAAGAGATTATTCATTCTTGATCTATGATTAAATTGTTTGCAAACTCATCTAAACTATAAACTTATAATAGACTATCGTTATAGACATTTGCTATTTATTATTCAAGAGATTTTTATTTATGGCCTAAAAATATTAAAATAACTGTTTTAATTTAATATTAGCTGGATTAGCATGTGTGTCTTCCTTTCAATTATAGTAATAATTTATCATTAAATATTTTAATTTCTATTAATAAAATATTTACCTTTAATATTAACTTCATTGTGTGTTATTAATATTAATTTATTATAATCTATTATTTATAAACTACATTTGCCAATATGCTTGTTGCTTAGTTAAGTCCCGGAGAAACATTAATACAATGTTAAGTGACTAGAAACAATCCCAATCTTACTTTTAGTTTTCTTCTTAATTTACGATGTGCGACACGACGGATATCAGTGAATTCTTATATGAATTCTGCTGCCCTTGTTTAAATAAATAAAAAACTGATTCTGTCAGCACTTCAAATCACAAATAATATTAAATAGAGTTAATCAGGAAATATAGCTATGTTCTGGAAATACCTAGACTCATAAATGATCTGAATATATTTTCTTTTCATAGATTGATTAACTCGCGGTTTCTAGTGCATAATAGAATACCTACCAGAATGTGAAAAATGTTACAATATATTAAAATCAAACATACTTTGTGAATTATTAAGTGAATCACTGAATTTTATTATTAGTTTATCACAATTTTGTTATACAGGCATGTCTGTGCTGATATTAGGTGATAAGTAAACCTAGTGAAATATTTGTAAATCGCAATGTGATAGCTTGTTTCTTTTTGTATTAATCCAAAATCAAAATGCTAATTTATGTTTATATCATATTCAACAGACCTTAATTTTATTTTATTGATTCTAATTAATAAATTTATACTTCATTGTTTAAATTATTCCAGTGAATGTATTTGTTCCTAAAATATTATAAATTATTATATATTGTATTATATCTCTTGCTCACAGTAATAGTTATAGAGCTTTTGCTCACGGAACTGAATTCATGCATAACCATCTGTTTTATAAAAGGGGTGTATATTTAGTGTTTTGGATATCCAGATGATCTTGGATTGGCACAAAGGGATATCCTTTAAGTCCATACATTACATTAAATTTTATTGTAGTATTAAATAAAATTAAGTTTATAGTTTGACAGTACATTAATGGTACTAAATGGCCAGGACATTGATGCTGATCAGCATGTTTCTGTATCCCAGCATTATTTTTATTTAATGGTTATATTCTTATGGATTAGCATATAAGTTATTGTTTATGTAATCTGCTCCGAGCTGGCAAGAGTAAATAATTAGCTTGGTCTATAATTGACCACTTTAAAATTCAGTCTCAAGGTTGACTGTTGATTTATTTTTATTATTGATCATTCAAAATGATGAATGATTATTACTTTTGTGTAAAGCTGGGTGAACTTATAGTTAATATTGTTAGCTTTTGTCTTGCTGAACTCTCATGCTCATTTCTTTTATAGTCAATTTTATATTTTGACTTGGAGCTGATGATGATGATTTTCCATTACCCAGGTTCACTTCTTTTTTTCTGTATCATTACAATATATTGTAACAGAATTAGGATGTTACTTTACCAAGCCTCGACTTAAAGGACCAAATGTAAAGAAATCAGCACATGGAACTCTGTGAGTGCTATTCTAGCCAATTATGTTTTTTAACTACTTCAGTCTAAAACGCCATATTGAATTTTTTAAAATACTGACCTGAGACACAATTTTCACAATAACTTCAGTTTTAATTATGTTAGCGCAAAAAAAATTACATTAATAGAAACTAGAAAAACTGCGGAAAACAATAAGTCTAGGACAAATAGTGATAACCATTTAAAAAATAAGGAAAAAAAAAGGAATTTCAACATCTACATAATTATTACTTCATTGTTTGTTCATAATTTCTAATTCATCATGAACTAAGTATTAATTACATCTTCAGTTATAATTTCTTAGTTTTCCTCACAAAATTATCTTTCAAACCATATATAATATGTCTTACCTGAGATAATTCATAGCTTCAGAATCTCCAAAAGTATTCGCATAAGAATTCTTCCTTTTTATCTTGTACCCCAAAAGTTCCAAATGTCAAAAAAATTCTTCCTAATAAAATATACAAAAGAAATCATCATAGTAATTGGCTTCTTGTCTATCTAAAACTACAAATTGTAGGCTACTGTCTATATCACTGATAAAATAAGTTTCATCTCATTTTATATTTTTTTGTATACATCAGTGATGTTTATATTCTTTATGCACACAAATGATGCTATCTTGTTATATTTATTGTATCACTTAGATATAATTTATTTGCATATAGTCCATTTGTTAGCTGTAGACTTGAAAATAATGTCATGAAACATATAGCAAAACCAGAGTGACTCCAAAGCATGAGTATAAAGGTATAAACAAGAATCAGAATTTGATTATTTGCCTGCATATGCAAACTTTCTATATATTTGATTATTAGTTTTGTAACTCATTACTTGTAAACACAAACGTATCATATAAACATACTAATAAATAATAAATTATTAAACTTTTTGAAAATCATTATTTTTATAAAATAAGTGGATTAGAACTTTAGAAAATTACGGTAGATATGAATTCTATATGAGCATAAATAAATATATAATTTATCAACACACACCAACTACAAACTAAAATTAATAAAAATTATCATTTTTTCAAAACTAAAAAAAAAATTAAAATATTATTAAAAAAATTAATATTTTATACTTACGAGCCTGTTACTTGAGGCTCCATTGTAGACCTTGTTTGTGAATAACATTCGATAAATGTCCGTTTGAAGACGGGTGCATATTTTTTGTCTTTATCGCTTTGTGAAAATTACAAAATTGATCAAAAAACAATAAAAATTAAATACTCTGCTTGATTAAAATTCCTGTAAAAAATCCAAATTTCATCCAATTTTTTTGTGGTAGACATCTTTGGAAAGCCACGTCACTGAGCTAGCAAGTGCCTGTATTTTGTTTGATGTTATGCTTATAGTTTTTACTTCAGTAAAAAAAGAAAACAACATGTCAACCGATCAATAAAGACACGCGGCTTACTGATCTGATGATGAATTTATATATTAATGAGCACCACCTATAGTGGATGTGTTAGTGTCACAATCATCATATGATCAAACCATCTTCTTCGATATCCATTAGTACCCATAATACTCTTTCTATCTGTTAATTTATGTATATCTCATTAATCTTAAAAGTCATACATACTAAATTTATAACTTATACTACAGAATATACAAATATATTTTGGAATATCACAAAAAACAGGGAAGAAAGACATTCACAGATATTAAATCTTAATAAAATGATTAATTTAATGAAATAAAATAATAAAAACAATTTAAATAACTAGAGTTATAATATCAAATAAATAAATAAGCATTTTCTTGATTACTAGGCAGTGCACAAATAATTGCATAACTAATTTCTCTTTAATAACTTTGCTTTTTATTTAGCTATTGACTGACATAGAAAAAAAAAATTTTTTTTTAAATGTATGTATAAAAATCTATACTTACACTTCGCTTATGCATGAGAAAAAAGTAAATACCTATATACGTAACAGTTAATTGCTCTATATACAAATAATAAAAAAGGTATTTCATCATAAAAAAAAAATCTCACCTTAGATTCTAGATTTCAATTATAAATCAAACAAAAAGAAATAAAAACTACTGTTATATATATTGAAACGTAAACCTTCCAATCTCTTTCCGTTTCACCATCAACCTAATGACCTACTCGTCTGAACTAGTTTCGAACCTATCTTGAATATAAAAATGTTAAATGTAAAAATGTTATATATAAGTCGAGCGGGAAAACTTTGCTATAATGGCCGCTTGAATTGCATCGTCCATTTACATACGAAAACACGCTATAATTAGACAGGTTTGATAAAATTATAGCGTAGAAATGCTCATAAATTATTATAAAATGTTCTATTAATTTTCAATCAATTCTTAATTATATTCGCTATTATATTCGTATGTGGATGGATAAGTTAAACATTGGAATGATATATATATTTAAGCTTAAATAAAAAGATATAATGTAAAACATTTTCTTTAAAATATATTTAACGGTTTTCTGATTTAATGTTTTACATATATAATTGAAACTAAAGTATTTTCTTTAAATTTGCTTTTTTTTAAATAAACAAATAATATTGTAAAAACAAATATGTTAAAAGTTATTTATTTCAGTAAAATAAAAATCATCCGTTTATAATTAAAAATGAGAATTTTGTGTAAACAAGAAATCAATTAGTGACTGCACCCCGGGTAAAAAGTAAAATCTAGTTTACTGATTGATTTTTTGTTTGCAACAAAAGACTTTATCATTAAATCAGAATATCGTTACTTCTGCTAAGCTTTAACATTCTTAACACCTAAAAAGGACTTTAATTAGTGAAATCTGAATTGAATTATATGATTTATATATTTTAATAATTTTAAGTAAATTAAATATAACACCTCGGAGACGTTATCTGTTGTAGAAATTAAATTATATTATTTTGTTTAATTAAAAGTCAATTGGTCCTGAGGCTAACAAAATTCCAAAAAGGTGTTAAGGTTTTGTGAAAATGTATAAATAGGCCTTATTTTAAGCAGGAAGAGATACTCCATCTTGCTTTTGAAGAGCTATTACTATCCAAGTTATAAATTGTTTAATTTTACCATGTCCGGCTAATGTCAGGCAAAATTTTGCTGTCGTTCCCATGATGGAACGCCGAAGTTCAATCCATCCAATGCCGAAGCAACAACCAACAAGCTTATACCAAATGAAAGATGCCGTACACCGCTAAAAGGGACTTGCTTTCGTTCCAACACCATTTTAAAATCGTCTCCCAACTAAATTGAAGATGCTACAAGCCGCCAAAGAACTCACCTTCGTTCCAGTTCGAATATCTCCAGTCCATCTACAGGACAACTGTCGTAATATTACTAAAATAGCAGGGCTCTGTGTGAATTTCAAAAACAATCATTATTTCTTCAAAATCAGGTTAGCTAACCATATTATTGTAACTTCTTTCTAAATTGTTTTCCAAATAATATTTAAATTCTATAAAATGAAATACTTTTGCAAATTTCTTTATTAATTCAATATTGTAAACTCTTTCTAAATAGTATTTGAAATCTATAAATGAAATGCTTTTGCTAAATTTTTTTGTTAATTAATATTTTGCTATATAAATTAATCACTGCAATATATTTACCTTTCTGTTGCTTATTTTAATAATTATTAATTATAGCTATGTTTCGAAATGGCGTGCATTTAATTATAGAATATGTTTCTAAAGATATAATTTAAAATCCTCGTATTATTATTTTATTATAGCGTCATTTAGCGCACTGTTTTGACACCCAAATTTATAAATAATGGCGACCCTTTTTGCTCGTTATTATTTCGTTATTTAGTAAATTAATTAATATAAATATAAAATGTGGCTTTTCAACCTTTAATTATTATATTACTAAAGATTAAACTAGCCTGGAGTGCAATCATAAGTATATTTTTTAGTAAAGTATTCATAAGTCCCTTATTAAATATACTTTTCTCCCTTTTAAAAGTTTATTAGTTGTAGATAACTAAAGAGATTGAACGGGAAAGTTTGTATATATATACGTATTCCCGTCAGTAGCATATCGTATTTCTCATGCTACAGAGTTGGCTCTTTTGATCAAGCTGAAAACTAGTGTTCATTTGATGTATAATATTAATTTATAATATACTTCGGCTTGGCGGATGTGAAATTTATTAATATTTTCTCGTTGTGCTGTTTTTATATATATATAAGATGGAGCCACGGTAAGTCCAGCCCATCTTCCTCTTTTATGGGTAGTGCTGTAGCTAAGTCTGTGCTACAGTACAGATTAGCACGTAAGTCCCCTGCTTCTTATGAACCAAATAAAGGTTCCCCATTAGCAGCATGATGACCGGTTATTGGGTAAACCATTGTTGGTCACCATCCGCAGAGCCACTTTATTATTATATTTTACTTCTGCCTAGCATATTAGTAAAATTGTTATAGCCAACTCTTTCCTCCCTAATATGCAATCTTCGGCATTAAACCGAAGCATTCTTGAAAACCCGTTCGATCTAAAGCTATCTGGGATGCTTTATAAGCCCATATTTAATATATAAATTTATTATAATTAGATGTATTATTAAGCTTCACTCCAGACTTGTTTTGATTTCATGTGTAATAGCCATTCAAATTGATTATAAAAGGGACATAAGTAATAAGTTAATGTAGTGATTAGTTGTATAGCGTGATATTTGTTTCCATTAAATAATGGCCACAAATCTATTTGCCAACATATCAATTATTGTTTAAATGGCCTAGAGTAATGTTACTTTATCAATAAAATGCCTGCGTGCTAAATAATGTGATATCAAGATACATATGAAATTTGTCAATAAATATATTTTATAATTCATTATCTATTAGTTTCTGTCTCATTATTAAATCAATCCAATTCACTAATTGCCCATAGTTATTCATTAGTAAAACCCCTATTAACTAAATATATTTGATTTTATCTTTGGAATGTCTAGTATTTAAGTTGTTTATATATATGTTTAAGTCCATGAATCTTATTGTTTTCTCTGATTTGCTGACGGGCCGGATTAAGAGTTAATTCTCGTGTGCCATCATTGTTATTTGTCCATTAGGTGTTTGACCTGGGGCTTTGGAGAGTGGGTTCGAATCCAGGCTGGTCCCTGACCAAAATCTCGGGCTCGACTAGGTTTGAAGTACATTTTGCGAGTTCCAGCTCGTGTTAGATGGATAAGCATATTTTGACCGGCATAATATATATATTGTAACGGGCCACACCGTTACTCTATCGCTTCTTTATATATCCCTACACACATGTAATTATAAGATAAATACCTTTTTAATGAATATCATGTACCTTCAAACGTATGGGTAAATTAGAATAAACCATCTTATGGTATTAATAATGTTTTATTTAACTGATATCTGACCCTCTGGATTTTCGATAATATAGAAATTTATATTTCTTTCAAACAATTTGTAAGATCCGTTTGATAAACCAATCTGTACTCACTCGAACTAACCGTTTCTATTTCATTTAAATTTACTCCCACCCTCTCTACACTCTGCAGACAAACCAAAATAAGTAATCAACATAGGTATGTATAAGCTTACTATTAATTTTAATACTAGACATAATTAGTAAATCATAAATGAATAAATAAATTTATAAGACAAAAAATAAAAAAATTTGATTGTAACAGTGAGATTAGATGTAAGTTTCTGAAGAAGATTGCTAGGGCAATCGAAACTCTTAACTGAAGGAAAGCTTGGATAATAAAGCATTGTAAAAATAATAGTGTTTCGTCAATTGATTATTATATCAAATCTATTTAACTAGATTATTATTTTAAAATTACAGATAGAGTTCATCAGTTGATCATTTTCTGAATGTCTAGTTATTATAATATGGAGAATGCGGTAATATTGGGAATGAAAGATAGATATACGATAAAGTTTATATTACCTGTATTTTTTCCCTGGGATGACTACGGAAATATGAAAGCAATGTTAATAATTCGCTTGTTTGCTGCGTAAAAACAGGTAACTTCTTATGGGAACAATCCAACTTATTTCCCGGCTTGGTCTTGATTTTCTTCGGAGTAGGTCACGGTTGAAATATTTCAGGGTAGGCTTCCTTCCAGTATCGGCACTTGTTCCACCTCATAGCAGCACGTCTCTTCAGGGATGGGGTTTAAAGCCCAGAACGCGTAGGCATGTTCATAACTGGTGAATGCCTTGGCTGGTTTTTCGAAATTTTTAATATTTGATCACACGTTGAGAATTATTTTCTTCAAAGCTGTGTCAATCTCCAACTGTCACTTTTCTTCTGTGTTTTATACCTAAATTTTTCTTTTTGTCCACTCCTTTTTTTTCTTTTTTTCTAAAAAGTTCTTATTCTTCTTCATTACCACGAGGTATTGAGGTCCGACTTCTCTTTAAGCAAAGCAAAAAGCTTTTAGCACCTTTTTTTACTTTCAAGGTTAGGAAATTCTGTTGACCACCTGTAATTTGTTTTCCATTTTTTATTTCTTTGTTTTTCCTTTTAAATTCTTTAGATAACAATTTATACAGTTTTAATAGTTTTTCTTCATTTAAAATCTCCTTTTTTATAAAATAAGCTTCCATCTTTGAAATCAATTTATATTTTTTTGACTTTCGTTCATCCATCCATCCACACAGCAAATATGTACATACTTGTGTTTCAATAAAATACAAGAGCACAAATGCCCCCCACCCTTTCCTACTTCATTTTTATTTTATTTAACTATTTCCCTACCAACTTAAAAAAAAAAAAAATTAAATATACGCGATTCAAAAATATCAGAACTATATACATGTGCGTATACAAATTTCCCTTTTGTGAAACAGGGTTTGAATCCAGCCCTGTCACAATATATTTACCAGTTTAAGTGTACACATGATTTAGTTGGATATAAATAACAGTCCATGACCAGTATTTGATATTCTTTTCCTTTTGTAGAGAAGGCTTAACTAGGCTCCTGTCATTTTCTGCATCTTGTTGAGTTGTCTTTAAATTTCTTTTACTATATTTATTTTTCTCTTCTCTCCATAATTTAATTTTAAATAAAAGTATACATTTATCTGTGGATCTGGCATGAGAATTGTTTCAGATGGCACTTTAAAATGGAAATGTAGCCCTTCTTTATTTAAGTTACTATCAAATAGTGAATATTTTCTATCTAAAATAATCACATTGCTTATTCATTAGTATAAACATATCAACTCAATTGCAGCCCACATTAGTTAGACTGAAACACATCATAAAAATAAATAAAAAATGTACAAACTGCCTTTATTATGTGCTTTTGGAATAAACTTTCTGAAAAAGTAAAAGAAGGTTTATATATTATAAGAATAGTGGACTCTTACCCTATCTACTGTACAGGGCGCCCCTAGGCTATTTGAACCTAGAAAATTTATAATGTAGGCAGATATTTCTTGTTAAGATTCTACTTTGACTGTTAACCCATGCCACTAGCTCAAGGAGACGCAGAGGTTTAATATATAATTTATTAAATGTATTTCAACATTAAAATAAAGTAACCCACTGCCAGTAATAGCACAAAAACATTTATTGCCGCAAATATTTAAATTTAAATTTGAGGAATAAATTAATCTTACTTTAATTTATTATTTTATACTTTAATTAAAATCCACACAGATGGACAGTTTATATAATTTTGTTTTTAGAATGTTGAGCATAGATAAGTTACATAGATTATGCAATTAAAACTTTTCAAAACATATAACCTCAGGCTAAAAGTTTGTAGCTAAACCAACGCTTGCTTCCTGATATACAGGTGCAACCAATGCAATATGAAGATGTTAGCATAAAACCATGCTGACAGGAATGTGCATCTGCAGCATGATATTATTTAAAAGAAATGATAATCTTCCAATACAGGAATGTGTGTCCGTCTGGCGAATAAATCATATATATAAAACATTAAAAGAAATGCGATAACTACACCTTTGGGTCATGCATTTAGTTGAGCACGTTGCCCTGTACGCTAACACGTTTCGCATTACGTTGATATAAACACTCATATATCCGTCTACCAGAATCAACTCGACTACAAAACAAATTGTCTGAAATTAAACACCTTAAAGTAACATAAATGTTAACGAATCTATGCAGCCATCTACACCCAACTTTAAATTTAATAATTTAGTTAACAGATAAAAATAAAAGAAAAATGGATATGATTAGCAAACATATGCATAAAAAAATATTAATAATTGATTTAGAGTTCTTTTAAGTCAGATAAGAGTTCATTCTTTAGGTTACTAATTGAAAGTTTGTTTAAAAGTTCATATTGAATTTCACAATTTATACTTCCCATGATTCCTGTGGATTTAGAAGTCCATCCTAGTGATCACTTTCATAGATTGTCCGTCCTCTTTGGAAACGAAGCTGCTACTTGCCAACTTGGGTCAGAAACTTATTTGGAAGGCCTCAGCTGATGCATGCAAAGGAAACTTATTGCAAGACCCCTACATCACGGAGTCCGCAATACAGCTGTAAAATTAATACAACGATCAATTATTTTTCTTTTTATAGTATTAGGTTTCTCTTATTACTAAATTTTCGGATCCACCAAACATGACGTCACTAATCCTAAGATCCGGATGTTTTCTTTTCTGGCCTGTGCATGGTTTGGTGCTTGCATTGGACAATCATTTTTTTTTCATTCTCTTATCTGACCTTTCAATTATTTAAGTTCCCCAAGGGCTAGTTTGCTTTACATTTAATTAATAAAACAATCATTTCCATTTACTAGGATTAAACATGATTCTTAAAATAGAAATTAATTGACATTTATTTCTATTTTCTTTTATATAACTTTTTATTAAAACTACTAATCTTTAGATCTTTCCTTTTTTAAAAAATTTCTTACTTTTAAATACTTTTTTTTTAAAAAAAAGTTTTCCATCTGTGTGATATATATATATGTTAAACATAATTCTTTTAATTTTCTGTTTTTAATAACCCTTATTTAAGATTTATTTCCCCTTTATTTTAATTTTAAAATAATGTAATGGTATATGTATACTGCTACAATCTGTATCTGACAATATTAATATAACGGAATTTGCCATTTTCCATATATATCTTACGCATATATAAAACCATTTGTAAGATTACGTGACACATATATGCGTATGTTTAAAAAATAATAATTATTCTTAAAAGTATTTCGAAAATTATTCCATTTATCGCCCAGCATATTTATGAGCATCAATTTATGACCTCAAGCGCCAATCCTATATTACTATAAGAATTATGCTGGGAGAGCTGGAATTCCAATATGGAAATGCCCTTGGACTAGCTCTACTCAGGGCGGGTGATTGACAAATTGACAGAAATCTACGAGGGAGGAGGTTACTATACTTTAATATGCTTGATATACTATTCTAAATTCTTTCTACTTTTATAAAAACAGACCTAAATAAACAATACCAATAAATGTTCATTTTTAAATTTGTACATTTTTATTTTACCATGATTAAATATTTTGTGCATACACATACTGCTTAGATATTTAAAAAAAAAATCACATGAATAAAACATATATCAGTTCATACAGTAAGAAAAATCATTTCCTTTTCTTTGATTCTTTCCTTTTTTTAAATGTTTATGCATATCATTCATGATAATGAAGTTTGTAAAGAAAGTTTGTGAAAAATTAAAAGAAACAGACACTATCTGGAACACTAATTACACATTGTTGAATGTGTACATACATGCATTTCTTTTCTTCCCCGGGGAAAACGATGGATTATTAAAAGTGAAAAATTTCATTCGTTTTGACTCCTTTTTATAGCACTTATATAATGGCAATGAAATTGAATTATTTATTCTGGCTGTCCTATATTCTTGCTTGTTGATTCCATTCCCTTTTTTTTTTTATTTAGACTTCGGATCAATTGGTTTCTATCTTTGACGGTTACTTTTCTTGCAGCCACCTTTGGACCTTCATGGGGCGGGATTGCACTGCCTGGCACGCTTATGCTTTCTTAAGCCAGCTTGCCCACCATTCTACCCTCCATTTCTCTCCACAAATCTCTCTCGCAGCACTCCTTACAAAAATCAGCTATAGAATGAATTCTTTTTAGCAACGCTCAAAAATCTGGATTCTTTTTGAACAAAATGTTTTCTACCTCCGAATCTAATTTTGTTCTTCTTTTGTTTTCATCGAAATTCTTTTGGATCTAAACTTAAATCTCACTAATTAAATTCCTTAGATATCGATCAAGTTATTTTTGATATCTTTTTTCCATTTAACTTTTCCAAAATGAAATTGAAAAGTTTCTATCTTGAAAAATAAAGTATATTTCCATAACTGCATTTATATATATATATATATTTTTATATTATTCTATCTAACAAAATATATACATGCGTTTTCAAAAAAACAAATGAGCACACATACCCCCCCCCTCTTCTGTTTATTTTAACCTTTTTTAAATCCCTATTTAGAATTATAAATTTATATACTAAGGAAATTTAAATATGAAAAAGAAATAAATTTAATTAATCGGGCTATATTGATGCATATATAGGCAAGTTTACTTTTTGAAACAGGGATTGAACTCAGCCCTGTTTCATTAATAAATATTTACTGTGAAAGGCAATGAATTAATTAATTAATAAAGATTTGTACAAAAGGGTATGGGTGTATACTTACACTATACCGTAAATTAAAGAAATTTCCCAAGAGTCTAACAGAAAAATTATTTAAGTATATATAATCATATACTCTGGAGTATGGGAGTAGAAATATAATAATGAATGAGATTGCAAAAGAAAAAAAAAAGATACTTTTGATCGCAAGTCAGTTTTATAAAATATGTGTTTATAAATTTCAAGGCATTTGCAAGATAGTTCTGAGCCAACTTTTAAATAAAATTTTGTTGATTCTTATTGTAAATTTAATGGTCAATTCAAATTTAAGATTAAAAATGATGAATTAATGATATTTGAGAGATTAGAAGTAAAGAAGTAAAAGTTGGCAAAGTTTTTTTTTTCTTTCATTATAATATATTGTAATATTGTAAATAAGTTTGTTTACCCCCAACATGTTTTAGAAAATAACAATGGAATATTTTACTCGGGGATATGAGATTTTCAAATAGTCTGCATTATGGTTCAATTATTGGTGAAAACGTGACTGGTCAACTATATGTTTCAATTGTGACATAAACAGTGGGTAGAAAGATAACAGATAGGTATAACAAAGAGTCAATCAAAATTCATAGACAGTATGCAGTCTTTCATTCAGACATTGATTTTGTTCTGTAACTGATTTCCATTTGAACGCTATCCTGATTCCAGATTGCAAATTATAGTTTAAAGCCATATTGAAATAAACTGCACTGAGAAGAAAGTTATGGGCTGAGCTAGATTATTTTTTAATACTTACAGTCATAACAGAGATAATAATATGTTCACCAGTAGTGAATTATTTACCATGCAAGGCTAGGCAAAATTAGCATATCGGTTAAAAGACCCTAATTATGCAGTCTGATCCAGCAAATAACATTTTTTAAATCTGTGGAACCAGATCACGATAACTTCTATAATACCAGTAAAGAAAAGAAAATGAACTATACCAATAAATCACCAAAGACTTATTGATATTCTACCTGCATCACATTGCCAATCTACTGTAACTATGATTCCACCCTCCAGCGTGTGAGAAGTAAACTTATGGAGATGACCATAACTTCAAAAGAAAAGAAAAATGATATCTGAAAACCCATGGTTTATGACTTTAAATATTTTACTGGTAAGATATTCATGTTATAACATTAAAAAGACCTTAAAACATAAATCTGAAAAGACATTAATTATTAGGATATATAGGATTTTATCTATATTTATAATCATATTGTACCGGTCAAAATAGTATGCTCACTTAACAAGATTCAAATCCTAAGCAAAAGTACCTCGAATCCGATCATGCTCGAGATACACAGGTCTGGAGCAGTCCTGAATTCTAACCTATTTGCCTATTCTTCGAATCTCTGACTCAATGAACAACAATTCTGATGACACAGTAAAATTATTTTTAATCCGTGCCCAGAAGCAAAGCAAAGCGGTAGAGCATAAGATCAGAATGATGATGATGATCGAGATCGGAGTAGCCCAGTTATTACATCGTCATAGTTATTTATTAATGCTAAGCTCTTAGCTAAAGAAAATAATTCTAAATATTAACTAGAAACTAATAATTCAACACAAACCAGGATTAACATGAAAATATATATATTTAATAAATGCAGAAAACGCATATATATGTTACAAAATTGTTTTCACGCTTGGAGTGATTTTATACATTCTGAAAACTTGGGATTTGTTTTATAAAATCCCCATTACATCAATTGTTTAATAGATACCATTTTATAGAATGTGTTATAAGTTGTGCGGGGTTAATATGCCAAAATGTGGATGTACAAAATAATCTACAAGACCGGAACAGATTCGGATTACAGGAAGATACACGATAATTTAACGTTAATCATTTTGACAAATAAATATAAATTTACGGTCTCAATCATTTATTTACAATCTTAAAATCGTTACATGTGTTTGATAAGCATTGTTTGGACATAGCGTCTCTAGAATAAGTATGCATAAGAAACAAACAATGTGCAATATTTACTAGAATAAATTATACAAATTGATTTGCGTCTCTGGGAATCGATAAAGCTTTTTAAAGGAAAACAGTTTTTAGATCAACATACTGAACGTATTTTACGAAATGAATCTTTATCTTTAACACATCATTGCGACTTACTAAGATTAGACAGACGGATAATCAAACTAAAGAGCACAGTAACGGTACTAGCATACAATAACGAAAATAAGGCCTCATGGCGATTATGGATATTTTATCATTTAAAAGAATACTTTGAAACGAACTTAGATTGGATATATCCACGCCTTCTGGTGGAGCGATATCAAGAGAGGGTCTGGGTTTGAGAGCCCAGAATCTGGATGCGCTGTCTTCTGCAGCACATAAATATCATAACCCTCGTAAACTTTACATTTCCACAGGAAGCATTGTACCTGATTGTGAACGATTCTGAGAAGTAGGATGGGAGCTTTAGACGTTCCCAATGACTAAAAAATCAAGAAATGGAGAAGATAAAATATCAGAATAATGGAAATGTATGCCAGCAACATTATTGGACATGAATATAAGTTTTATAATATAATTTTCAAACTTGGAAATTGTCTAACCTCTTGCGCAATAATCTGTTTTCAATTCTGAGTCATTTAACCAATCATAATGAATAATAACGCTTCTATTTATAATATTATTAAACTAACAACATTTATATTTAAAGAATTGACTCCCAAATACGTATTAACAGGTAGAGTTTGCCTTTCAGGCACCAGCAAAAAGGAATGGATTAATTATATGAAGGTTCACGATCTTTTTAAAATAGAAAATTAAAGCAAAATTCATCCACAGTAAAAGTTTTTAATTTACTTTAAGAATAATGAATTTAAAATGAAACCAAACTCGCGAGCAATTTCTATTTAATATAGACAAAACTTTATTGATAAGTTTTAAATAAAGCCCACCCTTTTCCCAAGTAAAACAATTATTTTCCCCCTTACTCGCGAATTTAGCGATTTTGGCACATTAAAGAAAATAAATCATATCTATACATTAAACAAAATACATGAAATAATAATGGAATCGCACACATTTATATATAATTTAATTAAGCGTGAAAGGTAAGTTAAAATACGTGATATTAATAAAAGATTATTGAGAGAGAGAGTTTAAAAGCAAAATTAGCAGAAGCTTATAAAACAATATATAAATTAAGATATGAAGGTTGAACTATAGATTACAAAAGTATTGTCGTATAAAGGCAGTTCTACGTTAAAAGGCTACCTAAGGAAAAGGACAGCATAACAGCGTCATTAGCAATCAGCAGTCGGAAGCAATCATGTATGGTCGGCCGGATGGGACATGGCAATTGACAGGCAGACAGTTCTTCGAGAGAAGAAGAGATCGGTGCTAGATTCCACTACTCACGCTCCATCTACAGCACTTGTGTTGGCTTCTTAAAGGTAATTAACTCAACTGATTAAAAAAACTCCTCTGCACTTAACTAACAACTGAAAGTAAAAAAACTCCCCTTTCCTCTTTTCTGTGGTTCCTTTTATAACCTTTCAATACTGCCCAGAATTCAATTTCATACACCACCCTTATCTCTGTAATCCTTTTAAAAACAACATTTAATTAGTAAAATATTTTCAATAGATAAGGCTTGAAATACCCCTTTTAGCTGTTTTGAAAGATTTGAAAACAACTGATAAATGATTTGTTTTTCGATTGTAATTAAGATTTATAAGTTTTAATTATAGACAACGATCTGACTAGTGATAAAGATAATTTCAATATTTCAAGCCTTCCCCATTTTTCTTTGTTGTTACATTGAATATACACAGATATAAAAATAATTACAAATATCTAAGCAAATGTATTTTTATAGCAATAAAACTATTGCTTTAGTCATAATATATATACGCATCATTCAAACTACTGTTTCATTTTTACTAAACAAAATTAATTTTAAAACATACAGTGTGTGAATGAATAGCATATATTTATAGCAGGGTCTGAATTGCGGGCCCCATAGGAGGTTAGTGTAGATGGTTAAGCATGAAGCTCAATAATGATTAGACATTGACTGCTTCAATATATATAACTGACTTTTTTTTTTCCTCGTTGTTAATACATTATTGTTTTGATAACCTGTTTGTTGGTTTGAGTAATTCAGTTCTAACATTTTGAATTAAACACCCACATATTCATTTATAATTCATTCACAACCCTGAAATTATATGCAAACCACTGAGGAATATGCTGGGATATCACCGTAATAATTTGAAGTGATAGTGATTATTATTTCACTATTACTCTAAGTAAACTTTCTTTACTTTGAGGAAGTTTGATGCCTGGAATTTCTTATTATGGAAATCTAAAACAAATAAAATACTATTACAAACTCCTGTGATTATAAATCCTAGTCTTCATCATCACATTGGTTAGTATTATTTTTAAAATTTTGTCTTATTATTGGAAGTCTATTAACCTTTCAATTTATTTATGTGTACATTTGGAAGACTCATAATATAAATTATATATATATTTTTGATATTATTGTTTCCAGGTTCTAACCTATTTTTCTTCTATATATAAATACGTAACCATCGTATAGGGGAAAATTTACAATTACACTAGCAAATATTAATATACTTTTCTCCAAGATCAGAATCATTTAGTTGAAATTGAAACATAACTTGCTGCTGAGATGATTTTAATAATGACCTGGCACAAACTTTGTTCAGCAACTAGTTTCATCTGATCTGCTGAACGAACCAGTCAAAAAAAGAAAGTGAACATAACCTTATTTATATCTATACAATCTATGACGGAAACTGATCCAAAAAATAGACTTTTTTTCTCTTTTAATTAAGATTAATTATTCAAGGCAATTCAACACTCCTATTTGTAGACTAAAAATTCAAAAAAATATATAAATATACATTAACAATGTAATCCCCAAAATTATTCATAATTAATTATATTTGATTATTCTGAAATTCACAGAAGAAAAATTTAATATAAAATTGAAAGAAAAAAAAAGTTTTTTTCCTAGGGTTAACAAACCTGAATACATTATTTATTTCACAATAATAAGGAAAACACACGACATTTTCTATAGTTTTTAATTATATAAATTAAGCAATACTTGCTAGTCTGAGATTAAAATATCCTTTTTCTACAACAAAAATGCCTATTTATTTTAATGACATAAAATTACTGGGATTGAACCAATGTACTGTAATGTATAATAGCTACTCTTATTGCATTGCCAAATGTATACCATACAATACTAAATTATCCGTGCTGTTACACAATGGTTTATTTACCATTCTCTTTTTCAGTGTACAATTTCGATTGCTCCAGCAATCTTCTTCAGAACTACATCATAATACAATCATATGGATATAAATATACACCTGGGTCTCGTTTTATGTGGTAGATAGGTTCCACAGAAAACCCGCATTAAAAAAAATCGCACAAAAATAGACTTGACTTACCTTGAAAAATGGGGGATAGGTGCTGTAATTTTCAGAATTCGCATAAAGACAAAGCATCAAAGAAAAATTACTTTAAAATTCGCATTAAAAAAAAAAGCAATTAAAGTATGAATAATTTCAAATATTTGAAAAAAACTAATACAAGAAAAACTTCTTTTACTTTTTTTATTACTACAGTATTTAATTTTACATTTTTCATACATATTTTAATCATTACCACTAGCGCTTGTTTGTAAACTGGTAAGAAATCAGACTCGATGTGATGTGATGTATTGTAGCTTCTTCTTAAACGAAGTCAAGAATCTCTCAGCAATTATGTCCAGAGAAACTTGTTAACCACTTTATTATTATTTGTGACGTGATGTACAACTAGTGCCACTTTCAGTCTTATGTTTCTATATTAAAAAAATGAGATCGCAATCAAAACAAAATATTATACATTATCATTAGAAAGATTATTTTCAGCTTATAAAATCTTCGTTTTTTTATTTTAAAAATCTAAAACATTATTTATTTCTGTAAAACCGTGTATTCATTCAACAAGACCAATAATCCAAGCAAAAGTACCTTGAATCCAACCATGCACAAGATACATATATCAGGACAAGGATGAATCCTAACCTATTTGCCTAAACTATTGCCTCTCTGACTAATGGATAACGTTTGTGATGACACTAGCAGTGCTTGGTTTTATTCCGTCCCAGCTGGAGGTCATGGTTCACATAGAGACTCAAAATAATAAAGGGTTTATATGAAAAATCAATGATTTAATGGATTCTGACGATTGCAGAACAGTACAGATATGATTTGATCGATTACTAATGGTTTGAACCGTAATAATGATAATTCTTTATGGCAACATTATAAAGAAGTGAATTTACATCAAAGAAATATTATAAACAAATAGAGTAATGAACCTTAGAGATTGGGAATGATAACAAACTAAGCTTATTTAAATAACAATATTATAGGAATTTATTAAGGAATTTAGTACAAAATAAGTTAAGTCTTTGTTTATACAACTTGGGTATTTTCTTTAATTCGTTTTGATGCAGCTTTGACAAACAATGTAAAAGTTTGTTAATTGGTCGGCCAAAAACCAATCAGCAATAAAATATTATTAGCCCTCTTCAAGATATTACAAATAGATCTGTTTTATATATATATATTACAAGACATGAAAGATGGGCATTTAAAACACATTTAAAATCATTTGTATATAATGAGTGTGGGAAGCAAAATAGTTCTTAAATAAATAATTGACAATTATACAGTCAGATTTAATTAATTATGAAATTTGTTTGTGATTGTCATGCCACCACGGCAGAGAGCATTTCAGGTTTGCTAAATAAAGATATAAAATGATGAAGAAGGCAGTATGCTATTATAGAATACAACAAAAATAAATGAGGTCTGTTATGAACCTCTAGGTGGCTTTACTAAAAGAAATTCCTGATATGTACAGGTAGATAAGAGAAATGTTGGCCCTCCTGCCAAAGCATGTCTCTGAATAATAATAATAAATGTGATGTGGTGGATTTCCCAAACACATCTTAATGGCAATGCTCGAAAAGATCCCTTGGTATGAACTACGTCTACTTTGAGGGAGTGTGAAAGGTTGGACCGGTCATAGTTAAATTTCCGAAGGTCCTAAGAGGTAATTAGCAAAGCAAAATAATAATAATAAATGAATGGTTGTAGCTATAAATATATAATGCCTTAGACATATATAGATAGATAGGGTATCACTAACAAAATTAATAACTTAATTCCTGATTAAAATAATCGTCTCCCTGCCATAATGGAAAGTCCCAGAAACTTTAGGCCATCAATGAATGAATCATAAATTATACTATAAAAGTGAAGGCAAGAATTAAAATTAAAATATAAATTGTTTTCCACACTTTCAAATATTTCATTTATTAATAAGTTATTAAATAGTTTATCAAAGATTACAAATAAGATTGTCTTTAATTAACATAGACGGGCATTGAATATCGAACTAATAAATTGTAAATCATAAGTTTAATATTTTTCTGACAAATAAAAATATATGTATGAAATATATACTGATAAAATTCTATGATAAATTTTACTTAATTGATTCACTAAAATTATTTATTTTTTCAGAAATAATTACAGGGCTATTTTAAATTGGAGGTAATAGTAAGATACTTTTAAAATAATTTCAATCATAACTAAATTTAAAATAAATTTATAATATAAAAGGTACAAAACTAAACGAGCTTTCTATTAATTAATTTACGGGAAGTAAGTCTCCTGTAATAATTTTCAAGTAAAAAAAGTAAGAGGGAGAGGATTTAAAGTTAATAGCTCATTGAATTTTGTACTTGGAAATTTCAGTAAATCAAATATTCTAAATAAACCAACAAAAATTAATTTAATTTGCCGCATCAAAATAACGTAAGATTTTATAAGAATTGATATTTTAAATTCAATAAAATTAAAAGACGCATTTTCAACCAAGCTGTATAAACATCACACAGATATATAAAATATAAATTAGTATTGATTTGGAAAACAAGTAAAATGGAATCAATGGCTTGCGGAGAATTGGATGTTACCTCAGAATCAGTCAGTAGGCATTCCATGGCTTGAAACAGGCAGTTAATACAGTCAGATCACTTCAGGCTTCCTCGACACAGATAGTCTCTGGCTAGATGTTTAAAGCACTGGAAAGAAATGGATGGGCTGGTGGAACAGACCTCTGAGAAGCAAACGACCGATCTTTTCACCCCATCATTTCTTTAGGCACGATATATATATAGATTAATCACGTCTCTTCAGTAAACTCAATAATAATTCTTCAATCAAATTTTCCACTATTTATGTGTTCTGGTCTTATCTACAGGATTCAATCTATACTGACCTCCACCAATTGTAATTGCTCTAAGCAGTTCTCTGAGGTTAGTGCCTGCTTTGGAGGGAAATCTATAATCCTACATGCCCCAAGGGTTGATTTCCTAATTACAAAAACAACAAGCATATTAAGTTTATCAGTCATTGTACTAACAAGATCTATTTAATTAAGGTTTAGATTAACAAAAATGTAGATTTTATTCAGAAAAATTTTAGGAATTTGGTACAATGACTTTCACATTTAATATTTGATTAAAACTTAGTAGAAATTTACAAAATATAATTGATTCTTTAATGTAAATTTATCAAAAGATAAATATAAAATGTTACCAACTGATTAATTTAAGAAAAATGAACTTTAATGAAGAATTTAAAATATTTGTAACATTTTATAGATATCTAGGATTCAATTACATATAAATACCAATTTAATAAAAAAAACATAATATAGTTTTACAAATATTATAAAATAAATAAACTATTATAAAAGGTTAGTTAATCATAAAATACAAATTAATTAGATATAAGATTACAATATTGCTTATAATTATACTACCACCAATTATGAGGTAGGTGTCAGTTATTATAAAAGGTTGGGTTCAAACCTACACTAGTGCTGATGACATTGGCACTAGGTGAAGCAGAAATATGTACTATATTTCCAGCTTCATATCCCTGACTTGGGGAAAAAAACAACCAAAAAAATATTTTACTTGGGTGTCCACTGACAATAGAGGCTGACCAAGAGTTTGCTGACCAAGGTTTATTATATTATTATTAGAATGGTAACTGTATTGAAATCTGCAAGCCTTTAGTTTCTTCTAAATTTATTACTCTGCTGAAATTACAATTCTTAAACTATCATCCTATTAAATGATTTATTTTCTTAGCAATTCTTTCTTATCTTCCTCATTCTACTAACTTTAGTCTTCTTACTTCATTTAGTTACTATTAGATAATAGTCCTTAGATGAGATTTATATATCAACAGTCCAGCAATGTAATCAATATGTATTTCAATGATATGGGGTCATACACAAAGGGTCTCACATTTTGAAAATAATTTAGATTTCCCCTGGATGTGGAGGTATTTCATAGTATGGTTTTAAATGTCGAGCATTAAAAGTCTTTTTGTTCATTAAAAATTTCTTTGCTTATTCCATCATCAGCTAGGCTGAAGGCACTATTTTTATGTTTGCGATGTTTATCTTTGTGTTTTTTCTCTTCTTTCTTGCTCTGCTGTTTATCATATTTATCTTGACCTTTTGTCATATTGTGTGCTATTTTCCTGATTATTTCTGAAAGCAGAATCTCTCTTTTTTCAATTGTTTACAAATTACTATTTAATTCTGGTATATTATCTTTTGCAACATCATCTTTCAATGTTTCTAATGGACTTTCATTTTTATTTGAATTTTCTATTACATTATCATTTATTTTGGGAATTTCTGAGGTAGATTTATCTTCTAATATATTTATTTTGTATTCTTTTTCATTTACTTCCATATCTATAGACTTCTCAATGTTCTCAACTATTTTTTGTTGTTCAAGAGGTTCTGGAATGATTTCTACATCAGGTTTCATCTTTTCCATGTTTTCTGTATTGATTTCAGCATCTATTGTAGTCTCTGAATAGATTTTTACTTTTTTTGGTATCTCCATCTTGATATTACAATCATCAATATTTAGAGCATTAATTTTAGACTCTTCCATGATCTCAACCTTGATTTTAGACTCTTTCACAATTTTTAAATCAATTTTAGATTTTATTAAATCAGCTTGCAACTCATAAGCAGTCTTTGCATCCATTTTAAATTCTGTTACTGTATTTGATACTATTGCAGTCTCAGCTTCTGTATCTACTGCTTCTTCTTTTGCAATTTTAGAGATATATTTCCCAATTAGAAGTTTTCCTGAAAGTGGACTGACAACTTCAATAACATTCTTTGTAATTTCAATTTCTTCCTTTTTAACACTTTCAAGTTTTGCTTCATCAGTAATTGGATATTCAACTGGTGATTCTTTTAAAATATCTTTGGCTGGAAATTCTAAAGTTTTTTTTAACTTGGTTTAATTCAACAATATTTTCTGTATCTCTTTCTGTTTTAAAATGTTCTTCCACTAAAAGATCCTTTTCAATCATTTCTGACATCTTTTGAATATCAATTTCTAACATTTCTTCTTCTACAACCTCTGAATCAATTCTTTGCTCAAACAGTTTAGGTATAATAATATCAGCTTCTTCCTTTGTAATTATATCTCTTGCTGGTTTTGTCTCTGGCTTTGGTTCAATAGATTCAGCAACTTCTGCACTTATTACTTCTTCAGGTGAAATTACAATTTCGGTTATTTCTTCTTGAGATTCTATTTGTGGAGGCAGTTCTTCATCTTTAATCATTTTTGTAGATTGTTCCCACTTATCCTTCTTCATCTCTGTCCTTTGGTATAATTTTTTTATTTCTTGTATAGTTCTCTCTGCCCTCATTCGGCTTGACTCCTCATTAATTTGGATCATCCTCATCATATTCTGGAGCATTGCAATCACATTTTCATCTTTGCCTGGAAAGACTTGCGCTGGTTTCATGTCATGATGAGTGTAAAGGGATCCTTTACAGTGACGTCTGAAATTTGTTCCTCCATGTTTTTTTCTTTCACTGGAATGCTGGCATCAACATCTTCACTTTCCTTTTTTTCTATACTGTTATCCATTTGGAATTCAAAAAGGTTTGATTCAATAATGGTAATAATGCTGATCTTAGAATTCAAAGTTATTTTACTGGAACTATGGCTCACTGAAACTTTAAGACAATCTTGAACAACTAGAATGTAAACGTATTTTGTATCTTGGAATTTATATAATCACTAATTCGAACGTTTGCTTCCCTTACTCTGTCAACTCTTCTCATCATGATTTACTGACTGTGTCCTTTCTGACCTGCCATACTAAGTTTCTGTCTGTTTTAAGCTGGATATTTTAATAATTGTTTCAACTTCAACAAAAAAAACTACTTTATCATGAGAATGACTGATTTGTTGTTTTTCTTTTCTAGCTAATCACCCTTGGTCACTCCTTGCCTCTGAAATGGACTTAAAAAAAATCATTATTTTCAAAATCTCATATATATATAAAAAAAAATTTGTTGCCAAGAATTACCACGGTTCTCTATTTATTTATTTATTTTTGACCAGGGTGCCAGTTATCAAGATCAGCAATAATATAACACAGATAGCTCTACTACTACATAATAATAATAATAGAAAAACAGGTGTATATATATATATGTACTTTTAACGATTGTTAACACAGTGTGCCCATATGAATAAATATTAAATACATCTTGTTACAACCTTTTACACATAAGGCTTATGGATGTAGTACATGGGCTTTAAACATTTTTTTAAATACATGAAAAGACACAAGAAAAAAAAAAAAAATTCATGTGTGCATGTAAAACCAGATACAAAAAAAAAAAAAATTGTACATATGGTTGTAATACATGGGTTAAAAACTTTTACAAAAAAAAAATTGTACATATGGTTGTAATACATGGGTTAAAAACTTTTACAAAATATATATATATGGTTGAAAAATCAGGTACTACAACTAACAAAACTTTATACATTTATAGTTATAGTGTTTGGATTTAAAAGAAAATATTTCGCACAACATTTTATGGTTGTAAAACACAGTCTTTGGTTTTTGACACTCATGAAAAAAAACTTTACATCACTTTGACCTCACTTTATGATTATTTTACATAGTTTGAGTTTTGTATAAATCTTAACATTAAGAGAACACATTTTGCTAAGCTTAAGATCACCTATATAACAAACTTTTAAATATATTAGTCCGAGTATATAAAACTGTATCTATGAAATATCATTTGGGGATGTGAATATTTGTTCAACTGTCAAATCCAGAAAAAAAAATGTACATCTATATTGGGGAAAAACTTTTCAAGCTTTCATGCTCGAGATACAACACAATTTTTCCACACATGGGTTTCCAAGAAAATATATAGTAATGCAATACATATAAAATTTTCAAACACATCTGTTCCTACACATCGCACATACACACCCATGCACATATATATGCAGCGCTACATATACAAGCACATAGAATTTACACACACATACATCTATATACCTTACATAATACTATACACTATTGGAAAAGAGAAGGAAAAAAACTTTGGAGAAAAGGTTGAAAAAAAAAAATCCATATATGTGCCAAATTTTTGCACTTTGCTTTTAAAATAGACACAAACATTATACACTCAATTATCAAGAAAAAATTTCTATACAAATATTTTCCATTCTCCCCAAAATTTAACACTACTTTTAAAGCAAAACGGGAGAAAAGTAAGAAAAATTTCTACATAACAAAACTCTGGAAGGAATAAAAAAACTCTTACATATACATTAATGTAGTAATTCAAACAACTTTCACATTTTATACAATCTATTTAACCATGAGTTTTCACTTTTAATTAATCAGTTTATCAAAAAAAAAATTACAGACTATGGATGGAAAACATGGTATTCCTCTTTACTTTATTAACAAAACAGTATTTGATTTTATAAAATCAATATGACAAAACAATCATTTTATATTCTGGAAAATTATGCATATATTAAATTATATATAGCAAATTATACACATATGGCTAATGAATTATTCAGGGTGTGGGAATAATTAACAGGCTCCATGATTGGGCGTCCAAACTTGGAAAAAAAATAGCACAGCCTCTGTGCCGGTCAAAATCGTGTATTCATTCAACAAGACCAATAATCCAAGCAAAAGTACCTTGAATCCAACCATGCACAAGATACATATGTCAGGAGAAGGATGAATCCTAACCTAAATTTGCCTAAACTATTGCCTCTCTGACTAATGGATAACGTTTGTGATGACACTAGCACTGCTTGGTTTTATTCCGTCCCAGCTGGAGGTCATGGTTCACATAGAGACTCAAAATAAAGGGTTTATATGAAAAATCAATGATTTAATGGATTCTGATGATTGCAGACGGTACAGATATGATTTGATCGATTACTAATGGTTTGAACCGTAATAATGATAATTCTTTATGGCAACATTATAAAGAAGTGAATTTACATCAAAGAAATATTATAAACAAATAGAGTAATGAACCTTAGAGATTGGGAGTGATGACATCAAAGAAATATTATAAACAAATAGACTAATGAACCTTAGAGATTGGGAGTGATGACAAACTAAGCTTATTTAAATAACAATATTATAGGAATTTATTAAGGAATTTAGTATAAAATAAGTTAAGTCTTTGTTTATACAACTTGGTTATTTTCTTTAATTTGTTTTGATGCGGCTTTGACAAACAATGTAAAAGTTTGTTAATTGGTCGACCAAAAACCAATCAGCAGTAAAATATTATTAGCCCTCTTCAAGATATTATAAATAGATCTGTTTTATATATATATTACAAGACATGAAAGATGGGCATTTAAAACACATTTAAAATCATTTGTATATAATGAGTGTGGGAAGCAAAATAGTTCTTAAATAAATAATTGACAATTATACAGTCAGATTTAATTAATTACGAAATTTGTTTGTGAAGGACGTGCCACCACGGCAGAGAGCATTTCAGGTTTGCTAAATAAAGATATATAATGATGAAGAAGGCAGTATGCTATTATAGAATACAACAAAAATAAATGAGGTCTGTTATGAAACCTCTGGGTGGCTTTACTAAAAGAAATTCCTCATATGTACAGGTAGATAAGAGAAATGTTGGCCCTCCCACCAAAGCATGTCTGAATAATAATAATAAATGTGATGTGCTGGATTTCCCAAACACATCTTAATGGCAATGCTCGAAAAGATCCTTTGGTATGAACTACATCTACTTTGAGGGAGTGTGAAAGGTTGGACCGGTCATAGTTAAATTTCCGAAGGTCCTAAGAGGTAATTAGCAAAGCAAAATAATAATAATAAATGAATGGTTGTAGCTATAAATACATAATGCCTTAGACATATATAGATAGATAGTGTATCACTAACAAAATTAATAACTTAATTCCTGATTAAAATAATCATCTCCCTGCCATAATGGAAAGTCCCAGAAACTTTACGCCATCAATGAATGAATCATAAATTATACTATAAAAGGGAAGGCAAGAATTAAAACTAAAATATAAATTGTTTTCCAGACTTCCAAATATTTCATTTATTAATAAGTTATTAAATAGTTTATCAAAGATTACAAATAAGATTGTTTTTAATTAACATAGACGGGCATTGAATATCGAACTAATAAATTGTAAATTATAAGTTTAATATTTTTCTGACAAATAAAAATATATGTATGAAATATATACTGATAAAATTCTATGATAAATTTTACTTAATTGATTCACTAAAATTATTTATTCTTTCAGAAATAATTACAGGGCTATTTTAAATTGGAGGTAATAGTAAGATACTTTTAAAATAATTTCAATCATAACTAAATTTAAAATAAATTTATAATATAAAAGGTACAAAACTAAATAAGCTTTATATTAATTAATTTACGGGAAGTAAGTCTCCTGTAATAATTTTCAAGTAAAAAAAGTAAGAGGGGGAGGATTTAAAGTTAATAGCTCATTGAATTTTGTACTTGGAAATTTCAGTAAATCAAATATTCTAAATAAACCAACAAAAATTGATTTAATTTGCCGCATCAAAATAATGTAATATTTTATAAGAATTGATATTTTAAATTCAATAAAATTAAAAGATGCATTTTCAACCAAGCCGTATAAACATCACACAGATATATAAAATATAAATTAGTATTGATTTGGAAAACAAGTAAAAATGTAATCAATGGCTTGCGGCGAATTGGACGTTACCTCAGAATCAGTCAGTAGGCATTCCATGGCTTGAAACAGGCAGTTAATACAGTCAGATCACTTCAGGCTTCCTCAACACAGACAGTCTCTGGCTAGATGTTTAAAGCACTGGAAAGACATGGATGGGCTTGTGGAACAGACCTCTGAGAAGCAAATGACCGATTTTTTCATCCCGTCATTTCTTTAGGCACGATATAGATTAATCACTTCTCTTCAGTAAACTCAATAATAATCCTTCAATCAAATTTTCCACTATTTATGTGTTCTGGTCTTATCTACAGGATTCAATTTATACTGACCTCCACCAATTGTAATTGCTCTAAGCAGTTCTCTGAGGTTGGTGCCTGCTTTGGAGGGAAATCTATAATCCTACATGCCCCAAGGGGTTGATTTCCTAATTACAAAAACAACAACAAGCATATTAAGTTTATCAGTCATTGTACTAACAAGATCTATTTAATTAAGGTTTAGATCAACAAAAATGTAGATTTTATTCAGAAAAATTTTAGGATTTTGGTACAATGACTTTCACATTTAATATTTGATTAAAACTTAAGTAGAAATTTACAAAATATAATTGATCCTTTAACGTACATTTATCAAAAGATAAATATAAAATGTTACCAACTAATTAATTTAAGAAAAATGAACTCTAATAAATAATATAAAATATTTGTAACATTTTATAGATATCTAGGATTCAAATATAAATACCAATTTAATAAAATAAACATAATAGTTTTACAAATATTATAAAATAAATAAACTATTATAAAAGGTTAGTTAATCATAAAATACAAATTAATTAGATACAAGATTACAATATTGCTTATAATTATACTACCACCAATTATGAGGTAGGTGTCAGTTATTATAAAAGGTTGGGTTCAAACCCACACTAGTGCTGATGACATTGGCACTAGGTGAAGCAGAAATATGTACTATATTCCAGCTTCATATCCCTCGATGGGGGAAAAAACAAAAAGCATTTTACTTGGGTGTCCAGTGACAATAGAGGCTGACCAAGGATCTGCATGTCTGTTATATTTAAATGCAGTATATTTACAATCCTCTGGATGAAGCTTGATTTGCTAATAGCTGGCAGTTAAGTCGAACGTCAAAAATATTTTCTTTTTTTGAAAATTTCGATAACAATTCACTCATAGGTGGGGGAGCATTATTATCAGCTATTGTTATCTTATTTATCTACCTGGCATCCAAACAACTGAATTGATCCATCTTTTTTTTTTACTGTTACAATGGAGTTTTTAAAAGGAGACGAACATTTAGATATAATTCACCATTTAAGCATTTTGTCTATCTGTTCTACTTTATGTCTATATTGATGAGGTATAGGATATGCACAGGCTTGATATGGCTGGTCTTTTGTAAGCCTTATCCTGTGTTCATACTTTTGTATTACTCCAGGAACCTTGTAAAATACACTTTCATATCTATTGAATAGCTTCTTCAGTTGGTCTCTTTGATTATCATTTATGCAACTTGACTCATCCACTTTTACCCTTATATCTATTTCCATCCCTGTGCTTTGTCCACAACTCTGTTTATTAACTTCATCCTTTTGGTGTTTTGTAAACAGAATTATGTTGTTTATTTCTGCCCGTCTTCATTTATAATCCAAATACACAGTCTGTTTTGTACATAAAGTCTGATCCTAATATGACCTCATGAATCAACATCACGTGCCTATATTCTCTCTCTGCCATGTGTAATTTCACCCATGCCTGTTTGGATGCCAACTTCACCCTCTTACCATTAGCCAGAAAAACATATACTGTTTTTAACGGCAATATTTTAATTTCTGGGTCAATGTCACTTATTTTATTAAACATTTCCTGTGACATTACCGTTACCTGACTTCCCGAATCGAATAATGCACTAGTTACAATCCCCCCTATCATTATCTCTATCTTTGGACAGCTCTCTGTTGCCATTATCAGCATGCCCTCTTCTCCACTACACACCAGATTCGCTACTTGCATACAATCAATTTTTTTGTTTCCATCCTCACCCTGACCATCCACTACCTCCCTAATGTTGTCCAATGCTATTAATACTTCAGCCATTTGCTTGCCAATCATTATTTGTTCCACATTCCCAGGTAAAACACGCCTAACTATATGCATAATATGCTGCTCCGACAAGGTATACTGCGATTGATCTCAATTTCGCTACTTGTCTATGAAAAAATGTAATAAGTAACTCCCCCGGCTGCCACCTGTCCTGCTCTACTTCAGGCTTAACCTTTTCCTGAAGCTCTTCTCCCCAATGATTTGCCAACAGCGAACACTTGTATTCACCGAACATTGCCGGTTTTACACATGAGTTCCACCAGAGCTGAGCTTCTCCCTGTATGTGACTGCAAGCTAGGGCAATTCTTGCTCCCTCACTTAAACTATTCAAGATGCAATAGTGTTCCAATCTCTCTAAGTGCTCACTTGGATCCTCCCCTCTGAAAATGTTTTTATTTTTAGCAGCTGATTTACTGCTTCCATTTTGCATATATGCACCCATGTTTTTATATTCTCATGTTCTCTTTTTAACGCATCTACTTTTTTTATTAATTATTCCAACTCTGTATCTTTTTCTGGTAGTTGTGAGTTTTGACCCATATGGCCAGCAGAGGCGCTGGTCGGGGTCAACCACAGAAATACTTAAGAGTAGGTGCCCCAAATGCAGCATTGCAAATTCTAGCCGAAAGGTGGCACTGTTCACAATGCCAGGAACATTCCACCAGCTGGCTGGCAGCAAAGCTGCCCGCTGTCTGCTACTAGCAGATACCAAGAACCTAGGTAGCGCTGATTGCCGTAAACACATCTAGCTTATGGGCCATCTGCTAACAGCGACTACCAAGATTCTAGCCCACTACGTGGCGCTGTTTCTCCACAGTTACACACGGAAAAACTACGCACTGATAGAGTTTATGGACATACTACTTAAAATATGAATGGCGTATAATGTACAGGTGTGATTAATTAAGAAGCTACAACTATTTAAATATTCTTTCAAACTTAATAGTATCACATGCTATTTCACAGTTTTATAAATGGATGTATTTTTAAATTATTATTTTTTTAAAAATCGATCTTTTTTTTTTAATTATTTACTCTATGTTAAAATGTTATATGTAAGTCGAGCGATGAAATTTGCTATCATGGCCGCTTGAATGGCATCATAGATTTACATACGAAACTACATTATAATTAGACAGGTTTGATAAAATTATCACGTAGAAATCCTCATAATTATTCATAAAATATTTTATTAATCTATATGTTAATTCTAAATTTAAAAATCGATCTTTTTTTTTTTAATTATTTACTCTAAAAGTTGTTTTTTTTTTTAAATTAAAAAAAATGTAATTTTTACGACAATCTTTTTTTTTTTAAAAGCTAATTTTGTCCTTCTTTCAAAACTAGAGACATTCCAAAGATAAAATCTAATATATTTAATTAATAGGGGCTTTACTGATGAATAGCTATGGTCAATTAGTGAATTGGATTGATTTAATTAGACAGAAACTGATATATGATGAATTATATTTATTGACAATTTCATATATACTTGATATAATCCATTACTTAGCGTTAGATAATGCATGCAGGCATTTTATTTAATAAACAACATTACTCCAGGCCATTTAGCAAAATAAATTTGTGGCTATTATTTAATTGTGCTAATTTTATGCTGTATAATAAATCACTACATTCCACTTATTAGTTATGCCCTTTCATCATCAGTTCGAGTGGCTATTATACATGTAATCAAACCAAGTCTGAAGTGAAGTTTAATAATACATCCGATTATGATAAATATGGGCATATAAAGCCTCACAGATAGCTTTAGATCGAACAGGTTTTCAAGAATGCTTCGGTTCAACGCGATTGTTGGCTATAAAGATTTTACTAATATGCTACGCACAAGTAAAATATAATAATAAAGTGGCTCTGCGGATGGATGAATAGATTTTAGGATTTTCATCACCAACACAGGTTTACCCAATGACCGATCGTCATGCTGTTAAAAGAGAACCTTTATTTGGTTCATAAGAGGCCGGGGACTTACGTACTAATCTGGCCCTTAGCTCAGTCTTAGCTTCTGCACTACCCATAAGAGAGAAAGATGAGCTGGACTTACTGTGGCTCCATCTTATATATATGTATATATAAAAAAATAGCACAACGATGAAATATTGATAAATTTCACATCCGCCAAGCCGAAGTATATTATAAAATTAAATACCATACATAGTTTTGTCAGCTTGATTAAAAGAGCCAACTCTTCTGTAGCATGAGAAATACATATAAACTACTGACGGGAATATACATATATATATTATCTACACTCCCAACACCGCTCATATACATTACATGAACGAAATGCCCAGGCGCCAGTTCTATTAATGAATAGAACAATATAACAAAATATATGATACACAATTATTACTGAGACTCTTCAATTAAGTCTATGTTTAGCTCAGCTCAGTGGGAGGCTGTAGGAAGTTCATAAGATATATGATTATACGTAAATGAAAGAAGAAATATTACACAACATTAAATATAATGTAAATCCTTTTTATTAATTAATTGCATGATAAAGAATCACAATGTTTATTTATACAATCTATTAAAAATATTCTTTCAACTTAATTTCTTCCTTCATCCAAGTATGACACATATCATCTTGTTATAATTATATTCCTAAACAATTCTATGACTTGGCATATCATAATCTAAACATCTACTTTAATGCCAATCAAGAAATAAACAATAAGGTCTCAGGGAATTTAATAAACAGTTGAATTAAATGAAATACATTAGCCCATAAGTTATAATTTTAAAGTATGATAAGATGTAATGAAACAAATTGACTAAATATTTTACTGTGTTTCAATAATAAGATAATGACAGAAATAGGGTATTTTAATCTCATATCATCATCTAACAAATATACTAACTTGGCAACCTTTCTAATACTTTTATCCAATGGCAAATGTTCCTTATAATGTTTGGATTAAGAGACAATATTGTCAGACACCAGCAGATTTAATATTATAGTTACAAAACAATATATCTATTTTATAATAGATTTATGAAATGTGGAAATGGAAAACATGAATGTATACAATAATAACTCAAGACACAGTTTTAAGATTTTAAATAAATAAATTTGGTTTAACATGATATTTACAATTGGACTACTTGTCTTACAGATTTTTAAATTATCAAATAAACTTTGAGCATCAGTTTGGGATTATCCCTATTATCAAAGCAAATTAACAACAAAACTTAAATATTCTGACTTCGAACACATGCTTTGCCTACATGTTTCATCTACATGACGCTAAATAAACAACATGTTCTATTATTAGCACAAAAAAAAAATACTTTTGAGAGGATATTACTATTGATTAATAAAATAAATCAAATTAATTATATTTGGCTCTCAACAAAGCAACTTTCTCTAATTGACTAAATAATCACTTTCAATTATGTATACCTTTCATGCATAGCAACAAAATCATGTTCATTATGATGATTTGATGATTTATAACCTTTATTTAAATAAATACACTGCATTTTAAAATATTTATTCCCCGTTTTAATCTCAATAACTTTATACTTCTATTTAAATGAATGTAATGTATTTCAAAACATTTATTTCTCATTTTAATTTCAATAACTATACTTTATATATGCAATATTATTTATATTACGCGTGTGTCAAGCAACAATAATAGAAAATAATCTTTTCTACAAACTCTCCATTCATTAAGAAAATATCATACAATTATTTTATTTCGGACAATGTCGTAATTCATTAATAAAATAAGACACTAATATTACATCAAGAATTAATCTAACAATTTATCTGGCCACCTATTAATTATCACATGGCTATATTTTCAGGATTATACATACTATACGTTATAAGGGAATTCTACATGAGGAGCAGATAAACTATTACTAAACACTTCTACAATAATTCATCTGATTCTAATTACAATGTTGGTGGGGAACCTTTCCTCATCACCAAGAATCTAAGAAAAAAATGTCACATAACTTCCTAAACATCATTTAGTCATACTTCAACAATAACTCATCTACTTCTAAATACACTATTGGTGGGACTTATTCCTCATCACCAGGGCTCTAAGAAAACATCACTTCAAAAAAATATCATTTAATCATACGCATATAATATAAACTAGACTCTACTCATGGAACAACATATACCAAATAAGCAAAATCTTTTATTCCTACAAACATAATGCAATCACATTTCTTTCCATTCTCATAGCTTTTCTAAATATCGAACATTATAAATACACGCTGGCAGATAAATACATACTAATCTGTTCAACTCAGTAAAATACGACAGCATCCGAAATTTATACATAAAATATTCACAAACTGAACTTTATCAAACAAATATCATCATTGTGCAAAACAGACACCCTCGAATAAAAGTATATGTAAAATTAACTCTAAATTACACACTATGCAGGCAACATGGTAATTAAATATTGCATTAAGGTATAACTTAATTCAGAATAAACTTTAGGTTACTTTTAAAATTTAATAGTTATAATTATTACGAACGAACTTTCTTTCATATCTACCAAACTATTTCTATTATATGTTCGTTGATTTAAAAAAAGAACAAAATTCTCACTTTGAGATAATAAAGTATACAAAATAAATATAAACCTCTCTAATAATATATTTAAAAAAATATTTCTTTCTTTTACCTTCATAAAAGAACAATAAGACGTATTTGTACACAATCAATTTTTACCAGCGTATTCCTCATTTGGATACGCTTCGGAGACGATCTTGAAGGTCAAAATAACCCAAATTAGAAATAAACATAATAATAAGTAAGCTTATCTATCAATAATATACATTAATAATGACAAGCAATAAAAGAAAAATAAAGAAACAAGTTATTTGTTTTGTAACTTAAAATAAAAGTTCACTTGCAAAGCTCTGCTCCAGGTTTATGAAACAATGTGGGACACATTCCAAACTGAATTTAAATTAAAATAAACTTCTGCAGGATAACTTTAAAAAAATATATAATCATAACTTAAATATGACCTAGCATCTCCAATGTTCATAACAAAGTTATTTGAGTTACTATATCATACATAAGCAATCAATTTCTCCTTTATTATACTGAAAATATAAGACATTCTCCGTTGTAGTTCCAAATTAAATACGAAATTATCCTTAGTATTTTTCTTGAATAGCATTTGACACTTTATAGTCTATTATACGCATGATTTATTCTTCAATATTGTCAATTAAGATACCATGATTCCTTAGTAATTCCATAATTAATAATACTTTGTTTTATAATCCATCTTTATCGAAGAGGACAAAAATTACCCACATTTCTATCCTTCCATTCGATTTAAGCAAATACTTAATTTGAAGTAACTCACATTTTATTTCCTTCATTTTAAAATACGTATTATTTCCAGAAATATCAGATAAATAAATACTGTTATCTCTTTTATGATGAATTTAAACATGGCATGATTTATCAAAATATGCATATCCCCAATTTTATGTTTAATCCTCACAAAAACACAACACGGAAAATAGTGAAGAATTAAAATATATTCTGCAAAATAGTTCTGCATGCCTTTTCCAGATATATTAAAAGACACACGGTTAGTGATACAACAATAATATTCATGCAATTTATTTTTATTTAAAATGACAATTAAATGAAGTAATGGGGACTGGACATTATCAACATACATTTTTAAAAGAAAGCAATAGTTATGAAGTGGTTAATTCAAAATGTTTAAATCAAGGAGAGCAAAGTAAATTATGTACTTTTTTAAAATTTAGAATTGCATCTTAGTTAACCTTTCCCATAATAAGTTAATTAAGATCCTTTCGAAGTTTTACTCCAAAGTCTTTTTTAAAATCAATTTGACTTCAGCAACTGGTTTTAATTTCACAATAATGAGCCACTGTTTACTGGCTACAATTACATTACATAATAATCAAATTTTTACTGGAGATCTTTGTTAAATAGCTCTCTTTAGCAAAGGTCATTTCCCTTCACAAGGTTACTCCTACGCTTCTCTTCTATCCAGCTAATTACATATTCAAAAAAAATCTTTTCTAAAAAAAAATCACTTTGATTTTTAGAAATGAAGACAAAATAATAATAATAATAAAATAAATAGCTTTTACAAACTTGAAAGACATGAATATTAATTAGCTGTTAACAAAAATGGTTAATAATTTATTTAATTTATAAAATAATTCATTGATTCAACTATCTATTAATCATTGGAAAGAAATATATATTTGTTAAATTATTTAAGATAATTACTGTAATTTAAATGTTTTTAATTGTGAATGTACTATTGTTTGCTGTTATTAAAAAATGAAAATGATGCAGAGTCATACATGCATGCACATGTACTACAACCTAAATATTAAACTATCTTAACTAAATATAATTGAAATGGCTATTAATTGTTGACAAAAGGATAAGTATTAATGAATAAAGGATTTTGAAACTATTCAACCAATATTATACTAACATAGGATAACTTTGCATTTTCCTGCCCAAATATACCAATTCCTATAATAACAACCCCTCTCTCTGGCATTAAATACTTCAATAACCACAATAATAATAATGAATACTTATAAAATGGTCAATCAACTGCATAAGCAATCCATATCTAAGCTTTAAACAATTTCCAGCAAAAAAATTTAAAATTCTAAGGCTATTTCATTTTTTTTTAATATAATATAACTATTTAATGCAGATACAAAGCATCTCAATTTCTTGTGACCATTCAGATGGTCACAATATATATACACAAACTTTACTTTATCCTGCTCAATCTCTTAGTTATGTATAATTAATAAACTTTTAAAGGGGGAAGGTATATTTAAGGGACTTACGAATACTTTAATAAGAAAAATATACTTATGATTACACTCCAGGCTAGTTTAATCTTTAGTAACATAATAATTAAAGGTTGAAAGTTTGGATTTATAAGCCACATCTTATATTTACATTAATTATTTACTAAATGACAAAATAATAACGAGCACAAAGGGTCACCATTATTTATAAATTAGGGGTTCGAAACGGAGCGCTAAATGACACTATAATTAATACAATACGAAGATTTTAAATAATATCAAAAAGTATATATTTCGTAACTAAATGCGCACTGTTTCGAGACAGGCATAATTAATAATAACTAAAATAAGCAAGAGAGAAATAAATACAACTGCAGTGATTAAGTTATATAGCAAAACAAGAAGTTAATAAAGGAAATTAACAAAAGTATGTCATTTATAGAATTGAAATATTATTGATAAGACAATTTAGAAAGAGTTTACAATATAGTTAGCTAACCTGATTTTGAAGCAATATTGATTATTTTGAATTTTACACAGAGCTCTGCGATTTTAATAATTTTAAAACATACTCGAGCTGGAATGAAGGTGAGTTCTTTGGCAGCTTATGACATCTTCTCTTTAGTTGGAAGACGATTTAAGATGGTATTCCTATAGCTGGAGTTGGGGTAGTTGAATTTGAACGAAGGTGAGTTCTTTTAACGGCTTATGGCATCTTCTATTTATTATAAGCTTGTTAAGGCAACGTTGGTTGTTGCTCCGGCCTTGGATGGATCAAATTCCGATGTTCCATCATGGCAAAGGCAACAAATTCTTGCCTGACTAGCAGGCCATAGATAAATTAACAAATTTTCAGCTTCTCATAGTAACAGCTCTTCAAAAGCAAGATGGAGTATCTTTTCCGCTAGTCTATTTATATATTTCCACCATGCCTTAACACCTTTTTGGAATTTCGTTTGCCTCAGGACCAATCGACTTTTAATTAAACAAAATCATATAATCTAATTTCTACTACTGATAAAGTCTCCGAGGTGTTATTTTTAATTTACTTAAAAAAATTATTAAAATATATAAAGTATATAATTTTGATTCAGATTTCATTAATTAAATTCCTTTTTAGGTGTTCTAAAATGTTATGGCTTAGCAGATAGTAACGGTATTATGATTTAATGATAAAATCTTTTGTTGAAACAAATTCAATCAGTAAACTAGATTTTACTTTTACCCCAGGTGCGGTCACTAATTGATTTCTTGTTTACACAAAATTCCCATTTTTAATTATAAACCGATGACTTTTATTTTAACTAGATAAATAACTTTTAACATATTTTCTTTATATTGTTTATTTTAAAAAAAGCAAATTTGACAGATCTTATAAAAAAATACTTTAGTTTCAGTTATATCTATTAAACATTAAATCAGAAAACCGTAAATATATTATAAAGAAAACATTTTACATTATTTTTATTTAATCTTAAATATTATATGTACAAATCATTATGCCATAATTTCATGGTTTAAATTATCCATCCACATACGAATATAATACAAATATAAAATTTAGAATTGACTTAAGATTAAATAAAAATAATGTAAAATGTTTTCTTTATAATATATTTATGGATTTTTTTTACATGTCTTTGATCATATGGACATGATTTCATTCCTCCACAAAATATTAAAAAGTTGATAGAAAACATTCTCTACCTTGCGTGAGAGTGATGTAATGAAGATTACACTACAGAAATATTATTCATTATTGGGTAATCTCTTGTCTAATGAGTGACTAATAAAAAATATTATTAAATTTAAGGTTTATGACACTATTGAAAATAGTTTTACCATTATTTATAAACTAATATAAATATTATTTTATTGCTCTTATTTAATTAACTTATTCACATGTTCATAATATTATGTAGATGATAACCCTTAAGCTATCAGCAATCTCAACCTGTAATCAAGGCAACCTCCTTTATCAATAAAGATGGTACCACCATTATATATGGTCTGATATGTTTATATAGACACTAAATATTGCAACTTGATCACCTTTATTGTTAAAGGTTGCCTTGACTACAAGTTGAGATTGTTGATAAACCTATTAAAGCCTTGAGTAATTGGCTTTATTGTCTTAGACAATATTATGTATTTTATCAGTATATTGACCCTTTTAAAAGTTAACTTCATGCATATACGTTTAAAATTAAATAGGAAACTTGCTATTTTTAAAATTGATTCATCTTAAAAGCTGCAAATATAGTAGACGATATCTTGGAATTATAAAATTTTGTTTTACAAGGTACAAAGCTTAAATAATGATATCTGTATTATTGTATTTTAGTGATATCAAATATCCATCATAATATATAAATAGTTATTGATTAATAGACATTAAATCTCCTGTTAATGCAAATACTAAATGTATGCTATTAGAGTTATATAATAGGTTAATTTGTTATATTGTAGAAATAATAAATTAGCCATTTTATAAGCTCTTTTTCTACTAATATGTAAATATTTATCCATTAATCCTGAAAATAAAAGAATCAATTTTATTGGGGAAAAAATTATTTGAAAAAATAGGTCATGAGAAGAAAAAAAATTAATAATTTTTAAGATGTGATATGTTGGACTATAGTCCAACATATCATATCTTATAATATACCATCATTACAAACCTTCAGACAAATTAATAATTTTTAATTTATCCTTGCTGATCTTATCAAATCTATAGAAAAAAGCTTCTTTCACATACAGTAATCCTTAACAAAGATCAAACAAATTTATCCATAATGTTGTTTTAAAATAATTAATAATGATTCCAACACAATTATAATAGTTTTATTTCAGTTGTGTTGAAATCATTATCACATACAGTAAATATAGTTTTCTAAATTAATGGACCAAAGTCCTGAACAATTTAGGGTCAAGTATGGACTTGAGCTAAAGACTGCTAGATCAATTCCCAAAAACAAAATATATATATTTTTCCAAATTGATTAATTAAATGAAAATTGTGTTTAACTTGTATTTGTATGCTTTAAGAGTTGCATGATCTCTAAAATATTATAAACTTCATTTTACAGTGTACATTTATCAATTACTGTCATATATTTTATAAAGTAATATTTTTTTTTTTTTTTAGTTTAAAACCACCAAGAAGAAATCTTATATTACTGCACACTTTCATGAATGGCTGGCAGGAATTGGATTAATTCTTTGCCGAACAGTGCATACGGATGTTAGTACAATATTTACTACACATGCAACATTACTTGGTCGTTATTTATGTGCTGGAAATGTGGATTTTTATAATAATATGGATAGGGTAAATGTCTTTAATTTTTAATTTCAGTAAATATGTTAATGATTTTTAATGTGATCATATCTAATATAAAAAAAATTGTGTTATTTTCTTAAATGAATATGCTCTCAAGATGTGCACTGTATGGATTGCTGTCAATAATTATAGATCAATTATAAAAGAATTATATAGGATTTTCACCATTTAAAAATTTATAATGATCTCAGAGAATCTTGATGTAGCAATAAAATGTTTAATCGAAAGTTACCTGCATATGTACATCTTAATTATGTCAGTATATCATACTATATTTTACCCACATATATTAATCAATGTGCATGAAATACCTTTGTCCATTTTAATTATATCAGTATATCGGTGCTAGTATTATAGATAAAGATGTCATTCGATGGCGCTGTTTTCACTCTAAAACTATAAAATATGAACATTCCCAGGCCGTTGATTTTAATCATTTTGATGTGTTTTTTTGTAATGCGAAAATAAAAACAAAATCGTCTTTTTTAAATATTATTTTTTATTAACATATACAAATTAAATGATAGCAATAAATGTAAAATAAAATCAACAAATTACAATTTGATTTGTGTTTTTATTTTGTTTTATTAGAAAAAACAATTTTCTATCGGATATTTTTTTAGTGGGGTTACGGCTTTTTTTTGTTGTTGTTGTTTAAAAACTCATAATCGGAATAAAAAGTAAAATTTCTTAGTCTTCCTTTTAAATTTTAATTTTTACAGACAAACAGATATTATTATGTTACCGCTATTTTTTACTTTTTTAGTCTTCATTTTACATTTTTATTTTTTACAGACAAACAGATATTACCGCTATTTTTTACTTCAAATAGAATGACAACAAAAAGTAAAAGTAGGGTTAGGTTTAGGGTTAGTGTTCTGTTGTTTGTTATGCTAAAATAAAAAATATCAAAATCGTACTTTTTGTAAATACTTATTTTTTATTAACATATATAAAATAAATGATAACAATAAATGTAAAATATATTCAACAAAGTATAAGTTAGTCGGAGAAAAGAAAGAAAGTAAAAGTTTTTAAATAACAACAAATATATATATAAAATGTCTTCTTTACTTATTAACCATGTTTATAATATATGCTTTTTATGAAATTTAAAAAAAAGAGTGTAGAATTGTCCTTTTCTTACTGGATATTTTTGTCTTTCCGCTATTTTTTACTTCAAAAATAAACACATGGTAGAATATTGTTTGTCTCGTGGAGTGTTATGAACAGTACGTTACTTGATGCGTTACCTAATTCCAACTCACTTTACACATATATCTTGTGAACATTTTCCCACTTAAAACTTCAATACAGTAGTACGTTATAAAAAGTTTAATAATTATTACTTTAGAAAATCTGAACATTTCAATACTTTAAAAAAAAAAATTCAATCAAAACAACATTTCCATCCAATTCAAATATACACACCCTCTCACCAAGCCGTAACTATTGTATAAACTGTGCGAATTTGCCAAATTTATTTGCTGCGATGCGACATACATGCTGTGCTGCGATGCGACATACATGCTGTACTGCGACGCGACATAGCGGCCTGCAATCTGTACCACAACAAAAAAGTTGTATTATAGAAAACGCGGGTTCGAACATGTCGGCTGCGGAAACGGCATTTTTATGTGTTTTAGCATGAAAACGTCGCCATCGAGCGGCGTCTTTAGCTATAAGACTAGAACCAGTATATCATACTATATTTCACCCACATATATTAATCAATGTGCATGAAATACCTTTATACAGCATTGTAAATTTTCTTAATAATTTTATTGATTAAATCTGAAGAATAATTATATAAAAGTATATTATATGCTAGAATAGAGAGAATAAGGGATTACATGATATTAATACTATATTTATATAAAACATCAAAAATATTCTCTTATTGTACATATCAATTTTTATATAATTTTATAAAATTCCATGATGTAAATGTTATTTAGATTGAATATATATAATTAGATTATTCTTTAGTTTTAATTTACAAATTTGTAAGTAATGAGAGAAGATTCCTATATATAGATGAATAAATAGAGCTTGATCTTTTCTTTTGATTTTTGTAATTTTACTATAAAATAATGATGGTAATTTGCTTATGTTGAAAAAGAAAATAAAGTTTCATCTTAGAAATCACAAATTCATGAATTCACTTAGAGATGGTGTATGTGAGTTGTGTTGAATATGATGTTTCTATGTTTACAATTCATGGCAATACCACAATAAATATGTGGCATCGATGTTAAAGAATCTCATCATAGTTGAAATGGAATTGATTAGAAAGGCATTGAGATTGATTTTTATTAAAAAAATTAAAATATTTAGACTAGAAACCAGTGTTTGAACTTTTTGATATCTGGTAACTATTAAGTTAAAGTATTAAATGTGAAGCATTTTCAAAGTTTGTTGGATGTGATATTTTGAAAGTATTCCAGTATTTGTTTTTGTTTGTAAATAAGGGAGCGAAGATATCAGTAGATATACATGGAAAAAAACAGGCAAAACTCTCTATACGTATTGCCACTCAATGCAAGCCTGAGTAATCAATGGATGCCAGTAGGCTTGTGCATAAAATCCCCATCTAGTGCCTACTCATCCAATATCCCCAGACTAGTTTCTAGCTTGTGGTCTTTGTCAGTGAGGCACCTTGGATCTGAGAGCACTGCACCTAGATCTTAGGATCTAATGCAACCTTCCAGCAGCCACCTTTTATCTCTTCTTAACTACAAAACTATGAGACAAATTGAAAACACTATAATATTTTCAATCCAAGCTCATCAGCTTACATAGTCATATAGGTTTGAACTTAATTCAATACCTATAAATTTTGGTGTCTTTGGTTCTTTAATAGCTATAGCCACCACTATCCTATTAGGTAGGATTGGTTTTAAGCCAATAAACATCACATGGTCACCATTTCTTATGCTTGCTCTTAACTGTTATTAAAATGGGCAAAATTCTCTATACGTATTGCCACTCAGTGCAAGCCAGAGTAATCAATGGATGCCAGAAGGCTTGTGCATAAAATCCCCATCTAGTGCATATTCATCCAATATCCCAGACTAGTTTTTGACTTGTGGCCTTCGTCAGTGAAGCGCCTTGGATCTGAGAGCACTGCACCTAGACCTTAGGATCTAATGTAATATGCATAGAGTTTTGACTGTTTTAATAACAGTTAAGAGCAAGCATAAGAAATGATAATCATGTGAATTTTATTGGCTTAAAACCAATCCTGCCTGATAGGATAGTGGTGGCTATGGTTATTAAACATCCAGATACCAAAATGTATAGGTACTGAACTGAATTCAGACCTATATGAGCTGATGAGCTTGGATTGAAAATATTATAGTGTTTTCAATTTGTCTCATAGTTTTGTAGTTAAGTAGAGATAAAAGGTGGCTGCTGGAGGTACTGAACTGAATTCAGACCTATATGAGCTGATGAGCTTGGATTGAAAATATTATAGTGTTTTCAATTTGTCTCATAGTTTTGTAGTTAAGTAGAGATAAAAGGTGGCTGCTGGAGGGTTGCATTAGATCCTAAGATCTAGGTGCAGTGGTCTCAGATCCAAGGCTCCTCACTGATGAAGGCCACAAGCCAGAAACTTGTGAGGGATATTGGATGAGTAAGCACTAGATGGGGATTTTATGCACGAATCTTCTGCCGTCCATTGATTACTCTGACCTGCACTTAATGGCAATACATATATAGAGTTTTGCCTGTTTTAATAACAGTTAAGAGCAAGCAATGGATCATGTGATGTTTATTAGATTTACATGGCTGTGTAGTGTACGTAGATCCATATTATCTCATGTACATTAAGAAACAGATTTTGAAAAATAAATAATAGGAATAAGTTGCAGACATGCCATTGAATTTCAAGTCTGCATTAAATTAATCTTTATTCTAAAGATGTTAGTATATTTGTTTACAAGTATGATTTAATTAATATAATGTGGATAGAAATATAATGGGAAGATCAATCAATTTATTATTTTGTTTGCTGGATGTGATGAAATTTATCATGAGTGCACATTTTTGATTCTAAGAATGTACTGCATTATGAAATTGAGCTTTATTTTTAAGAGAGGCAGATTGCATTTGTTTTTCAAAGATATTCTAAAGAATTGCAATATTATTTGCTTTTATTATGAGATAATAGGGAAGCTACAATTTGGCGAGATATTGAATCTCAGAAAGTGCAGAAGTTAGTTTATATAGTCAGAAATTCACTTTTGTTTTTGTTTGTTTATTTGTTTTTTGTCTGGAATTTAAAAAGCAATATTCATTTACAAGTGGCTCTAATATTTATTATTATACATATTAAATGTAATGTTAGAGAAAGCTAATGTAATTGCCAGAAGTCACATCATCAAATGATATCTATGCTGATTTAGGATGAGAACAATTTTCAAGGTATTTTTCATAATGAAGATCTAAAATATAATTAAATACTTTAAATGATTTTATTTTTTACTATTAATTTGAGTGTCAATTAAAATGTAGCCATTGATATTGAAGCAGTCGATGTATAGTCACATCGAGCTACATGGTTCATCTTCCATACTAACCCCCTGCAGGGCCCACAATTCAGACCTCGCCATAGATATATGCTATTTCACCCACACACTATTATAATAATTAAAGAAAGCTATAAAAATATTTGGTAAAGTAAAACAGTAGTGTGTTTCATAGACATAAAAAAATGAAGCAGTAATCTTGGTAGTAATTATTGCTGATAAATTATATATGTTTTTTTTTCTTTTATATATTATTAATTATATTTTGGAGTTAAAAAGATTTGAGATACTTTTACAATTGTTGCTAAGTGGAAGTAGTCATTTTTTTATTTTAGATTATTTTTGCTAATTAAATGTATGAAATTTTAATTAAAATAAGAAGGAAATGTCTTTGTCATTTCTTTAAATCTAAAATATTTTAAGTGTTTTGAACCTTATCTGTTCAAAATTTTACTAATTAAACTTAAGAAATTACAGAGATAGCTGCGGGCAAATGAAACCGCATTCTTGGGGGGATTAAAAGGGTATAAAATAGTCCACAGAACAAAAGAGATTATTCTGTCAGTAAATTTCATTCAGTTAGTAAATTCTTTCAGAATGTTTCAGTCAGTAATTTTCAGAGACATTGAGTCATAATTCAACTTTAAGAAGCTAGCACAAGTTTTGCAACATGAACTGCTAGTAGAGGGAAGCAAACCCTTTTCTCTGTACTTCTCAGAGACTGTCTGCCTCCTGCCACTGTGATGCTCTGTTCATTGGACCAAGATACTAGATGACCACCTGAGTGCTGACCCTGACTGCTGCCTGCCATGTTTTACTTGCTGCTAATCTGAAATCACTAGCAGAATTAGATATATCTGCCTGTATTCACAATAGATCCCGAGGTAATCTCATTAATGTAGAGCTGTCTTTAATATAAATTCGTTATTAATATATATATATATATGTGCTCTGCGCACAGGTAATGAAGCTATTAATAAATTGTCAAAATTTTTACTGCCAAGCGCTTTCGGGACAGTCTACAGTCCCATATTCATGGCGAGTTATTCTGTTAATAACTGTAAAACTATGCAAATTTATATGCAGATGTTACATGGACCATTTACGAGATAGGGAATAGCAGGCCTCTCTTCTGTTGATTGCCGATGGGTCAGCCGCAATGAAGTAAGCTTCCCTAACTTTACGTTTGGTGTCGTTTGTTTCAGAGCAAACGACACTGGCTGTGGTAGGTAGAAAAGCATGTCCAGAGTTTCTCTCCTGTTCGACAAAAATCGAATTACCTTCATACTTTGTTTTGGTTTTATTGTAAAGGTATCGATGTTGAGCTACTCTGGTGGCAATGTTAGTTTTGGTCTCTCCATAATATGTTGCCATACAATTTCTTTGGGGGCAGGTAATTTTGTACACAACTTGAGGGGTGAGTTCAGGTTTGATCCTGTCTTTGGTATTTATCAGTCTATTGGTGTTGGGAGGTGAACGGAAAGCAACTTCAAAGTCACATGATAGTTGATTGATAAGGCTTTTAGCTGTAGAGTGAACGTATGGGATTAAGATTCTTGGTTTGTTTTCTTTCTTGTGGTTGTGGTTTATTTTATAGAAAAATTTGTTGACTTTTCTGTTGATGGATGAATAAGTGTGTCCAATTTTCCTTAAATCAGTTATATAATTGATGAGATTTTTTCTTTTATCTGCATCATATTTGCACAAGTTATGGCTCCTAAACATGAATGAAGAGAGGGCTGCAAGTTTGTGTGAGTGAAGCGTGTAAGAATTAGGGTTTGTCAAGCCTCTTACTTCCAAAGGTTTGACTACCATTTGGTAGTCCAGCTTATCTATATTTTTGCTAACATATATGTCAAGGTATTTGACCTGTTTGTCTTGGTTTTCCCAAGTAGTAGTAAAAGTAAGCTTGGTATTATTATGGAGGCTATTGTGAAGGTTAGAGATGATGTCTTCTGGGGCAGCAAAGAATATGTCATCAATGTAGCGCGTATATATCATATGTGGGGTTGATATGAAGAGTGCAGGTAGTATTAGCTTCTTGTAATGGTCAAGTACAACGCTTGCCCTTATACCACTAAGTGGGAGGCCATTGGCCATCCGTTGTTCATACTAAACCACTTATCTCTGAAAATAGCAATTATATTTAAATCAAGCCATTTTAAAAAATCGATGATGAATTTGGCACGTGTAGGTGGGCAGTTTCTTGCAATTAATTTATCGTTGACTTTCGATAGATTGTTTACGGTCAATGGAGCCATATAGCTCTGCCACATCAAATGATGTGATTTTAAAATTAGCTGGTATAAACGCGTGTTTAATTTTTCCTACAAACATGAAAGATGATTTAATGGTGTAATCGCCAAAGCCTAATATATCAATAAGCCAGCAATTGACCAAAACTGCCGTGTTGAAATAGTGTGCCTTGCCAAAATCAATCATAGTCTCAAAGGTTTATCAGGCTTGTGCAGCTTAATGTTAGCGAAGATTCTAGGAGGAGAAGAGGTTGAGGGGTATATACGATGGTATTTGGCTTTTGTAAAGACGCTGTCACGATTTATTCGTAGTATATTGGATATAAATCTATCTCTGTTAAGCCTATTGTTGAAATTATTTAGATTTACAAATTTTAATTTTTTCGATTTGTGTATTAATCTTAATATTATATTCATCGTCATCTATCAATACAAATCTGTTCCCCTTGTCTTCTTTTAAGCAAATGATGGAATTATCCGCTAGAAATTGATTTGTGTTAGTAATTTTCTTGTTCCAATTATTAGGATAATTGTTTAGCTGCTTATTCTTGATAGTTTTTGCTATCCGTCCGATAATTGGTTCCTTTAGTGGGTTGTCCATTAAAGCTGTTTCGACATCAGCAACGATTTTCATTTTGGGATTCTTCCAGCGTCCGCCTATGAATTTTGGACCTAATTCAAAAACTTCCTTAATCGTGTGCGGAATGTTTGTGTTTGTAAGGTTGACAAACTTGTTGCTATTGAGCGCATCAAATTGAATATTTTGCTTTTTTGCTAAAAATTTTATTTTATTATTGAATTTCTTGAACAGACCATTCGTATGTCTATTGCATCTGTCGGTGATAAATAGGGGGATAAGGTAGTTGTCGGAAATTATGTTCCATCTTCTCGTTTCTTTTTTTAAGGCCCTTTTGCATCCTTTAATGATAGAAATTAGTAGTTGTTTTTGTAAATTCGTTTTGATTCTATCGTAATTATATACAGTCTTGTTAATAATAATTTTGCAGCAGTTAGGTACAATTTTACAATGATAACATTTTGTAAAGAAATATATTCTCTGCTGAAATGTGCAAATTGACAGTCCAGTATGAAGTAGCTGCCGGTCTCGTGCGTAGTTATTCATGTTATTGAAATAGTTAAGATTTTACTTCATTAACGCTTAAATAAATTAATATATATATATGTGCTCTGCGCACAGGTAATGAAGCTATTAATAAATTGTCAAAATTTTTACTGCCAAGCACTTTCAGGTCAGTATACAGTCCCATATTCATGGCGAGTTATTCTGTTAATAACTGTAAAACTATGCAAATTTATATGCAGATGTTACGTGGACCATTTACGAGATAGGGAATAGCAGGCCTCTCTTCTGTTGATTGCCGATGGGTCAGCCGCAATGAAGTAAGCTTCCCTAACTTTACGTTTGGTGTCGTTTGTTTCAGAGCAAACGACACTGGCTGTGGTAGGTAGAAAAGCATGTCCAGAGTTTCTCTCGTGTTCGACAAAAATCGAATGACCTTCATACTTTGTTTTGGTTTTATCTTCTCCTCCTAGAATATATATATGCATGCTACATTGATGACATATTCGTTGCTGCCCCAGAAGACATCATCTCTAACCTTCACAATAGCCTCCATAATAATACCAAGCTTACTTTTACTACTACTTGGGAAAACCAAGACAAACAGGTCAAATACCTTGGCATATGTGTTAGCAAAAATATAGATAAGCTGGACTACCAAATGGTAGTCAAACCTTTGGAAGTAAGAGGCTTGACAAACCCTAATTCTTAAGCGCCTCACTCACACAAACTTGCAGCCCTCTCTTCATTCATGTTTAGGAGCCATAACTTGTGCAAATATGATGCAGATAAAAGAAAAAATCTCATCAATTATATAACTGATTTAAGGAAAATTGGACACACTTATTCATCCATCAACAGAAAAGTCAACAAATTTTATCTATAAAATAAACCACAACCACAAGAAAGAAAACAAACCAAGAATCTTAATCCCATATGTTCACTCTACAGCTAAAAGCCTTATCAATCAACTATCATGTCGCTTTTCGTTCACCTCCCAATACCAATAGACTGATAAATAATACCAAAGACAGGATCAAACCTGAACTCACCCCTCAAGTTGTGTACAAAATTACCTGCCCCCAAAGAAATTGTACAGCAACATATTATGGAGAGACCAAAACTAACATTGCCACCAGAGTAGCTCAACACCGATACCTTTACAATAAAACCAAAACAAAGTATGAAGGTAATTCGATTTTTGTCGAACACGAGAGAAACTCTGGACATGCTTTTCTACCTACCACAGCCAGTGTCGTTTGCTCTGAAACAAACGACACCAAACGTAAAGTTAGGGAAGCTTACTTCATTGCGGCTGACCCATCGGCAATCAATAGAAGAGAGGCCTGCTATTCCCTATCTCGTAAATGGTCCACATAACATCTGCATATAAATTTGCATAAAATTTGCATAGTTTTACAGTTATTAACAGAATAACTCGCCATGAATATGGGACTGTAGACTGTCCCGAAAGCGCTTGGCAGTAAAAATTTTAACAATTTATTAATAGCTTCATTACCTGTGCGCAGAGCACATATATATATTAATTTATTTAAGCGTTAATGAAGTAAAATCTTAACTATAAATTCGTTATGTAATTTGTGTATCTAAGATGTAATGAAAAATCTTAGGTTTCATTCATATGATAGTTTATAAATTTCTGTTAATTATGCTCTTAAACTCTCTCACTGTAATCCTCATTATAATATATTTCTAACCATCCTTCTTTACGCTTGATTAGAATTATATAGCTTTGTGCAGCTGTATTAAATTTTTAGCATATTTTGTTTTATGTATGTATATAATTTATTTTTCTTATTATGCCAATACTACCCAACGTTACGAGTCTGAAAAGGGGGAATTTTAATTGTTTAAAGAAGCGGGGGCTTGATCTAAAATCTATCAATAAAGTTTTGTGCATTTTAAATAGAAATTGCCCACTAGTTTGGTTTTATTTTAAATCTGTTATTCTTGGATTTTAGTTAAAAAATTTTACTGTGGGTGAATGCTGCTAAATTTATTGCTTTGAATTTGTTTTTAAAATTTCAATTTTAAAAGATCGCTAACATTTTAATTAGGACCATCCCTTCTTGCTGTTACCTGGAGGGCTAATTCTATTAGTTAGTATTATCCCGGATTTGCCACTACATCAACCACCTAACCTGCTGTCCGAATTCAAACCCAGTTCAACCAAAGGATTAAACCCAAGACCAAACTGAATTCAAACCCAACTCATGAGCTCAGATCGAGTAAATGGATGACGTATGATGACGGCACATGACTATGTGCCAAGAAACTAGCTCAACGGATGATGATGATTTGAGACCTTTGATCTGACTCTACTAATATCTATGGATACTTATGAACCAATCAATATATGTATGTTTGAGTTGCCAATGCAGACAGCAAGCATTAATATTAAAATCGTTATTGAATAAGAAAGAACGTTAAAAACCAAATGTGTTATATAAAATGTTTAATAAGAATAAATATTTTTGTTCAATTTGTTTATGATTAATATATATATTTTACCTCTAGTCTTTAAGAACGGGAGTTTCAATTTACAATAAGAATGGCAGTCGTTCTCATATGCCAATAATCAATACGCACTTATAGGAGGATTATATATATCTATGCCTCGACCAGTAATAAAGGTAAATAAAGATATTTGGCTTGGACATAAATTATTATTCTAATTTTAAAAGAAAAGAATGTTAGATTTATTTTTACACATCTGTAAAGCAATTCATAAAGAGCAAGATAAGTATTTAGAACATAATATCAATGTTTAACAAAGAACATTTAACTCTTATAATGCATGACTCGTCTAAAAACGAGAAGATTTGACATCACTCTAAATCGGCTACTTTTTATCCCACGTATACATGATACTTCATTAGAAAGAAAATCAAAAGTTCTGTAAGATGGTGCCCTCTTCAGAATAAATTTACAAGTAAAAAATCAATAAAAATGACCATATATGTCAAACAAAACCAAAGCACCGTCTCCTCACCAACTTTTCTTGAATCTTATTGGCTGTCCCACTTCTGTCAGAAAGGGAAATGGCTGCCAAAAAGTAAAAAGTTACGTTCGTTTTGATTTTTATTACGAAAATGATAAACGAATGTTTACATTTTAAACAATATTTGAATTGAATTACAAATTATTATTGATAAAATAATACTAAAAATCAAATTATTTTAGAAAAATAGTTAAGATATTACCAAGAATTATTTATTTATTGCTACATATTGATCGTAACGTTAAAGTGAAAAAAAAAAAGATTGCGTCAGCAATCTTTTTTGGTTGGTTGAATAGCGGTTACTTTTATTTCACCGCAATTGAATATTTTTTAAATTATAAATCAAATTTTATTTTTGAAAAGACTCGTTTGCTTTCGTAATCTGAGAATTCATTAATATACTTTTTACAAACGAAACTAACGTATTTATATTATTAAAAGTGATCTATTTTAACAATAGATTTTGTTAAAGTTGTGAGTTGGCCAATTACAAGTTTTAATTTTTAACTCATTCGGCCAATTATATAATCATCGTTCAAAGGGTTAATTATAAATGAATAGGAAATTTGTTTGACTTTAATAAAATCAATTCATCATGATTTATGAGAATGAGAGCGGGGCTTTATTTGAACTGAGAATTAACGGTGCTGACGATTTGCGAGCCTTAAGAACAAATACGAAATATGATGGCTTGTCTGTGATTTGAGAAAATACGAGGGCGGCTTATATTTGACAAGTCTTTTATGCCCTATGAAGGATCCATGGAACACAGGGAAAACCAGGCCAGGTCATAGCCGCAAACCTTTGGTGTTCCAATATAATAGCGAGGAAGTGGTTTCTTCCTACGTAATTCATCTAACGATAATATCACCGAGACAAGCCTACGAAGCAAGAGATGGCTCATGTCAGCAACGTTCGGAAAATGATGACTTAATAATCATCGTGTTTAAGTAATAAAACCCATTTCATATAAGGAATGCTCTACGTGATGACCTGATCATGTTGAATTAAAGTCAAACATGCTTTAACTAAAATTATATTAATTATATCCTAAATATCATGTTCTCCCTGAATATTAATATAAAGTATAAAATTTAAATTAGAATACATTCATTTTATTCCCTTTATCAATTTTTAGCAAAACAGTTTAATATTATTAATATGAATAAATAAATATTTGTGAAGTCAATAAAATAACCAGGAGCATAGGTTAGAAAATGGCGAATAGTCATTATCAGCCGTTAGTAAAAATAGCAAACATTTAATAAATTCTTCAACTCGATAATTAATAGAACTGTATTAAATTAGTTCTAGTGGGCAACAATTACTATAAGACTTAATATTATATTATTTTCATGAGGTAAGTTAATGAAAAGGATTATTATCGAGTTGAAGTATTATTGGCATATAATAAAAATAAATGACATTAATAATTATTCAATAAATATATGATAAAGATAGTGAACCGAACCGCCATTGTAAGAAAAGGGAAGGTTAACAAAATATTAAATTTAAAGACTAGAGATAGAAATGGAGAATTACTTATACAAATTAAGACATTATAATGAGAAGAGCTTTTACAGTAGTTAATTTAAAAGGTGGTATAAAGTAAAGTTCGGAAACTGGCCAGAAGGTTGCGGTTCATTAAAGAAATATGTTACCATTCATTTCATGGTTGGTTCTTTAGTTTACGCTGCAGAGTCCAATTGGGCATTTGGATTAATTTTTTTCAGGTTTTGGCAGCTCACGATTGATGTGGAAAAATTTACTTTGCAGCTACATTGAAGATTTTCTGGGGACTTCGGGTCCAGCAATCAGATTCCCAAAGTTAGTAGCAAGTTCTCTTAAAAAAATATGGCTTCTCCTTCTTGAAATTTTTCCGGGCTATTTATTTGCTCTCTGGTTTCCCGCCCATTCTGACTCTTGATGCCTTCAGGCTAAAGTTTCTTACATTATCAAAAGTTACAACAATTTTTGTTAATTGATTTCAGATACATTCCTTCGCTAAGGCTTTTAAACTCCTTAACTTTGAATTCATTTTCTAATTAGAAAATGAATTTGTAAATCTAAAAACGATTTTAATTAAGAACCGTCCTTACATTTTAAATTATTATTTTTTTGCTAATTAATAAAAATTTCCCATTGTTTTTGGGAAAAGACGATCTGAAAGCTTATCGAAAGAATGTAGCTTTTATGAAAATTAAACAAACTGGTAAAAGTGAAAATAAAACATTCTGACGCAATGAAACTTTATAACAAATGTATATTTAACTATTCATAAATACATACACACAATCCACACAGTTATAATATATATATATGTTTTCATGAATAAATTTATCATGAATTTATTTATAATATTTGTTAGTTTAAATATTAAAGTAGTTGGTTTTAACACACATTTATATTATACTGTTTTAATTGAAACTAGTGAGTATTGAACAGATAAAACCCATTGCATTCGGAAATTCACGGTTAGTTCTAGGGTTTGAAGTAGGCTACAGTTGAGATATCATGAAGCTAGAATTGAACTGCTAGGGTTTGAAGTAGGCTACAGTTGAGATATCATGAAGCTAGAATCGAACTTAGATCCGACCACTTCAATATGTATATAGGAATTGAAATTAAATATAATTTTGTTAGTTAAGTTATAAGTAAAAGAGTTATTCATTATAATTTGCTAAATGAGCTCATGATTATAACAGATCATTGCACAGAGGTTACTATTTTCAGGCTTTAAATTATATTTCTTTATACTGATTTTATTACTTATGTATACCGTTAATGGCATACCTTTCACTTTATTATCGTATTCATATATCTTTTTACTTTGTCATGTGGGGACTTCGGAAGTTCGAAGTTGCCTACTTACCTTTCTCAAAATCGTTCGTAATCAGGGGTATACGCTACTCCCTGTGGAACGCGAGGTTTGTGGATTTGATAGTGTTGCGGTTGGCCATACAGCTGACACTGGGCCTAGAAACCCAACCTCTCCATTCGGTATCGCTCCGCCAAAATGTGCGGACATAGTAACCCTGATTCGGTTTCAAATATTTTAAAAATGATAAAGTACTCAAACTACCATAAGAGCTGGATTTCTTTTATTATATGCTAGTATCATTACTCTTCTGACTAATTTGATTACCGCCTGTTTGACCTTCGTTTATCGCAATGATGTGTTGAACATAATGACGCTTTCGTAAAATACGCAATCATGTTAATTATTCAGTACGTTGATGTAAACTGCTTTCTTTTAAAATTGTTATCGATTCCCATAGACATAAATCAGTGTGTATTATCTGTAAAATCTTAATGATTTTATACCTTACTTTTTCTCGTAAATGTAGCACATTGTTTATTCCTTATGTATATGTTCCAAAGACGTCATTTCCAAACAATGCCAGTAAAACATATATAATGATTTTCATATTCTAGATAAATGATTAAGATTATATATTCCTGCCTGTTTGTAAAATTATTTACTGCCAAACCGCACAGTACTCTTTATATTATTAACTATCCAAACCTGTCACGATCTTTTATATTTGTTTTATGCTTCCATAGTTTTATATCTATAAATATCTTTAAATTGGCATATTAACCCTGTACAAGCTATAAATCACCCGCTCAAAATTGTATCTTCTAAAATAATTTATATAATGGGACTTCATAAGAAATCCCAAGTTTTGTAAATAATTAATGTAACAACAAATGTAAAATACTTTTGGAATATCTATATATGCGTTTTCTTTATATTATATTAAATTTATATCTCAAATGTAAATCCTGTGTTCGAATCACTTTCTTTAGCTAATAGTTTTTAATGAATGTAATTCCTGGTACTCTTTGCCATGATTGTCATCATCTCTTTGAGCTTATGCTCTACCGCTGTGTTTCCGGGCCTGGAATTAAAATAATTATGCTGTATCATTGGGATTGTTGTTCATAGGGTCAGAGACTCGAATAATAGGCAAATAGGTTAGAATTCAGGATTGCTCCAGACCTGTGTCTCGAGCATGATCGGATTCGAGGTACTTTTGCTTGGACTTTTAGTTGGGTTGAGTGAGCAGACTGTTTTGATTGGTACAATATTAAGATATAAATACTAGATAAATGATGGTTTTTGAACAGATTACATTGTTGAGCTATGTAATTTGTTTGAGAGGCAATTATATTCCTAGGTTTTAGTGTGAATGCATGTTCTTTGTCAATGTCTTACAATATTGATTATTAAAGACATTTACTTTATAGCTGTTTAATGATATTGTAACGGTATGAAAAATAGAGCTGTTTTAACCCAATCTAGAGATGCAGGTAGAGGGGGTTCGAACCTCACCTACGTCTCCAGATTGCCACTAAGCGACTTACTCCCCAAAACCTCACTAGAATTTCTTCTCAATGTATGCCCGGTGGTCAGGGGGAGATAAGACTCGAAGGAGGAATTTACAAATAAGAATAAGTGGTATGTGAATGTATTAAAATAAAGCAGAAGATTTATTGTTCACAGAAGAATTAAAGTTTATTATATACATAAAGAAAAATACAAGCTCACTATCTAATGAGGCGGTTATTGACTTCTCGGTCTAGCCGAAAGCATCAATGGACTGACAATAAGTATATATAGGCAGTAAACATTGGTTTAGTTCACAAAATTGTATTATATTTACTTGGTATGGGATGAATGATTTTTGGGAAGAGAGAGTAAAAGGGACCATTCAGAGGTGGCAGAGAAAGAAAGAAAAATCAAAAAAAAACATCAAATTACTCGTTAAATAGATGTTCTTGGAGCTATAACAAAAACATAGCCTATAACTTAAATTCGACACCCCCCCCCCCTTTACCAGTTTCTGCGTAGTGCTTTGAGCATAGAAAATAGTCAGGCTTAATAAAGCAAATGTATTAACTAAATGTATTACTCAGAGATACGGTGTCTTTTTTCCTTTTCTTGGCAAGCAGTTTTCCAGAGATATTTCTCTCTATGAGGAGTGTATAACGAAATGAGGCTGGGTAGCGTTCCGACTCTAAAACATAGTAGGGTGGGAAGGAACTCGTTCGCAGAGTGTGATCCGAGTTCAAAAAAACAGAGCATAACGCTTACGTCCAGTCACTAATAGGTTGACGTATAATGATTTCCGGAATCTTATCCGGAGACGTCCGTAAGATAAGCCTACCAATATGGAGATTGAAATAAGACACAATTTATAAAGATATTTCTGACTCTCCAAGCAATACATGAAAGATTAAGACGGAATAATAATCCGTTTTTAAAAAAAAATCAAGCCTGAAATGAAATACTAATATCTAAATTCTTATGCCACAAAGCTTTCACAAAAACTGAGGTAAAAACTTAGATAAAAAAAGAATTTCCCTTATATTATCGATCTTTACATAATCGTTTAGATATATAGGTGATATATATAGATATCTTTACTAGTGGCTTAATAAAAAGAGACTAGAACTCTATTTAACCAACTCTACCCACCTTTATCAATGAAACTTCTCTAACGTTTCTTGATTATAAAAACACTCTCTCTCCCATTTAAAATGTACAGGCTATATCAAATCACTCCACTCTAATTAAAATGACTACATATATGCGCCCCAGCAATTCTAATTCGGATCGAAAAAGCAAAACGAGAAACTAAAAAAAAAAAAACTACAAGCTGAGTAAACCGAAATAAGAATGATCTATTGATTTCCTTTCAATAAAAAAAAAAACAACATTAAACTAATCGAGAATGACCTTTGCACTTCTGCCGAGGTAAAATACATTACATATATATAAAAAAATGACAGAATATTTTACTATTCTGCTTTTTTAATAAAACGTTATTAAATCACACTAATATATATAAAAAAGAACTAAATGTACGTATACGTTTTGTTGATAATATTTAAAATAAACCAAACACTAATACAAAAATTTATATTACCGGTAATTTGAAATGCGTACGTCTTTTAATGAGATAGTCTTATGGAGATTCCAGTACACTACACAAGTAACGGCTTATCTTGATTACAATCCTTCATCGTTCACAACTGGCAGCAGGCATTTGGTCAGGCAGGAAATTGTTCTAGCACCAACTCTACATTTTGATATTATGCCATTCCAGTTCTAGCAAAACAGAAAACCGACGAAAGAGAGAAAGATCCACTCGGCCATTTCCATTACAGCACCCGAAAATTCTTTAAATTTCTTTGAATGTTTGTGGTTCCAAACTCTACAGCAGGGATCTAATATACTCTTATTTGTGGGAGCTTTTACCTACAAGTTAACTATATTTCTTCTTCACTAAAATATCTTGTGATATTATTCAGTTTTAGCGGTTGAACTGACCCAGGCAAAGGCCACGCAGAAACTAAACCATTCTCTCTCTATCTACCCAAGTTGTTGGCCATCTTGCATTACAATCTCCATTGTTCTCTATCTTAATTTTAATTACAGTGTTTTTAAATCAATTATTTTTTTTATCTATTTAATCTTTTTCTCTAATGAGTTCTAGAAATTTTTATTTCTTTATCTAAAATAAAATCTTTTCATTTTATTTTTTAAAATTAAAAGAACATTCCGTAAATTTTTTCCTACTTTAAATTTAGTCTACATTCATTGTGGTTGAACTCAGGGTCTTTAGTTAAACCACAGTGAATGGTGAAGCAAACATATATATATTCCATGTATATATATGTGTATAGCTTCAATCTAAGAGAAATATTTTTTTAATATGTCAGAAATTTTCTTCAACTTAATATAATGAATTAATAACCATGGATTTTTTTTCTTGCACCTGTGCAAAAAGCATTATTATTTTTTAAGGAAATAAATCTCTTTAGGGAGTGACCAAAAAATGGTGAAAATATTTAATACAATATATTAGAGATAAATGTATTATGATGATAACATATACATTTCATTTTGCCTCTTCCAATTGAAAACATTTTCAGAAGAAAACATGGGTATAATATTGTATATAGCTAGGAGTTAACATCATTTAAGGTTTTTGAAGGATATAGAATAATCCATCTTTCTCAAGTTAGAAGAAAAATGTAGAATTCAAGATTTTGAGTGTAATTCTCTATAAGGTTTGATATTTAGTTGAAAGTTATAATCAAACTAATGATTTAAATATATATTTTCTTCTATATCATTTTAGACTCCATTTCCACATTGAGCACATATTTTCTCTTTTGCATGGCACAAAACAATATATGATTTATTTTTAAATACCTATTTAACTTTCATACCTTAAACATAACTAAGATCATTAATATAAATTCAAATGCATTTCTTTAAGATTATGAATAAGTTTATAAAATAGATGTGAATTATTAATAATAAAATAGTTATAATTTTAAAATAAATGAACTTAATTACCATCACTTTAATTAAATGAAATGTAATTCTATAAATGTTCCCCTAGATTAAATATAATTACTAAAAATTATAGATATTATAATAGGTTCTAAACAAAAGTTGTTGACTAAAATCTAACCAGATTGTGTCAGATGTCAGTGTCTCTGAATTTAAATTATTTACCCCTATCTAAATTTATTTATTAAATCATTTGATTTTCATCAAATTAATTTATGTTTAACTTTTACAACTTAATCAATATACATCTCTTGTATATTCTGTGAAAATGTTATTGGTGATATGAAACAATTAGGCTTGAATTTAAATGATTTATAGATTTACATCTTTTTATATGAATAAGTAGTCGGGCTCAAACACTAACTCAAGAAACTAAATAACACAATTTTTATTTTAATATAACAAATGAAAGACTTTTTTTATGTATTGCACTAACATCTTATTCACTTAGTTGTAAAATATTACAGATCATTGTGGGCCAATTACTGCTTGATTTTTAAATTTTTTACTCAAAATATGATATATTGAATACACATTCAGATTCGTATATTTATCTTAACAAATGTCTGTTCTTTCTACATGATTAGTACTAAACTCATTTTGCATCTTATATCTCTGATTTGATTGTCTGCTGCAGAAGGTATATTATTTATTAAAAGCATGGCAATCAACTTCTTTAATTCTGATTTTAAATATAAATGTATCAAGAGTGAGCATAGAATGCATTTAACTGGTTAAATACAGTACTCTCATGTTCCAATTTTACAAGTTTATGATTAAAGTAATTCTCTAGTCATTCTGGCTTACAAAGTTATCTGGTAGACAATTTCCTATAAAACTAAAGAAAAACTTGTGTTTTAATGAGATTTTTTCATATCATTCAGATTTACAACATCTATTCAAATATATTAAAATTGCATATACTAAAAATATATTTTATTATAGTAAATAAAAAAAAAACATTTATTTTAACAATTAGCTTTTATATTAATTTGAGTTGCTTCAATTTCCTTTATTCCTATAAACACATAAATCCTCATGTATACCAGTAAGTTAAAGTATAAAAAATTCTTATTAATTTAAAAGAAATTAAAGTAACATTTCACTCCATACTTTATCATTACTAAAAGTAATGTTTTTATTTAAATATTTTAATAATTCATAGATTTGATCTCTTATTTCTGTATTCTAATAATTAACTTACAAAGTGAAATATTTTTTGAACATGTATCTTTTATTCAATAAACAAAAGAGAAACATGGAATTGTTTTTTTTTTTCATCATAGTTAAAAAAAATTATTCGATCCGGATATAATATTTATACTAATTTTAAAATGTTAACATTAAAAACTTGACTCTTCTTTTTTATAGTATTATAAAATACGAATTTTAAACAAAAATAAAATATAAGGATGATATAAGTATTTTTAATATGGTATGAATTTTTGACAGGGGAATCAGCTTGTATTAAGAGTTTATAATTTCTTTGGGCACTATACTAAATTATAGCTGATGTCACAAAAACATTTATCACATTAAAATGTATTTATCTGTAGTTCTTGGAAATACCAGTTTTACAAATCATTTCAGAAATATTGTGCAACTTATATCATGGATCATACAGTTTTGTATGTTTTTGGAAATAGAAATTTGGCTGAGGAATTATGACAAGACTTTTGAAGGGCTTTTTGGTTGGTTTACTTAAGTAATCATTTGGCAGTTAAGGTAGTTTTTAAAATATTTCACAATAATATTTTAATTTCTTCATAATGATTGGTATTATATCACAGTACTATTTGAATGTCTTCATAATGGCTAGTATAATTTAAAATAAAAATATATATTTCTGAAATATTTTCAGGGGGGAGTAGATACAATGAGAGATTTTTTTAAAGGTTGAGTTATTCAGATATGACTAAAATTTCTAGCATAAAAACAATATGACTAATTATTTTCCTCTCATAATGTTTCACTGACACAACAATCACTATAATAATATAGATTATTTGGTAAATGATTTAAAAACAAAATTTTATTTTTATATCACTTGATAGATGGACTTATTCATTTCGTATATATACATAGTATACAGCAATTTATTATTATGTGTGCCTAATTAACTAACATTTGTGTTGTAACATAGTTGATTTACATTTATTTGGCCAATTAAAAATTTATGTTAAATCAAAACTGCTCTACATATTTTATAGCCTATAAAATTGTTATTTCAATATATTACTTGAGAAAACAAAGTGTTTATTTTGTACAAAAAAGCAAAGCGATTAAAATTTCTGCAGATGATTTTTGGGAAAGAGTCTATTTTGTGGTAATTTTGCAGTTGATTTATAGTACTTATATTGTTTGTTTTTGGTTTTTTTTGATAATAGCATAAATACAAATAACTTAAAATATAAGGAATAATTAAACAAATCTATCCTTATTTGTGTATAATTTTTGACTGTAAAGAAGATTGCTAGTCAATTAACATTGTTAGATTAATAAGGTATAATAAAATAAGCATAGTAACAGTAATAAAGGAAGGTGGATTTGCTTAATTATTTATAATTTTATTAATGTTTATAAAAGGATATAAAGTGAAAGGAAGAAAACAGTACTTTATAATCAATATGATAATGGATGTTTCTGTTGATTAAAAGATTATTATTATTAGCGCACAGATTTTTGTTACTAATTAAAATGATGATTACTCTGATTATTTTATAAAGTTTTATATTCCTATGTGCGAATTAATACTAGAATTAGTTGTTTCAGTAATTATTTAAACTTTAATGGTTACGTTTTTGTTTAACAGTAATTAATGAATTTATAAACTTAAAGTCAAGTAATTTAACTTTTTACATTTAGTACAGCAAATATTTTTCTTTATCATTTATACTTTAAATGTTTTTTTTTTTTTCATTTATTTTATCTAAGTCACTGGATTCATTAAAAAATTGGTATCTATTTATGCATTTAGTTAATATTTTTATTTTACTCAAGCATTTAACCAAGAAATATTCTGGAATTAACAGATTGTTTGATAATTTCAATCTTTCCATTTTATGGGTCTTGATTGAGATATATGATTTCATTATCATTTACAACTAAGTTCTCAATTTCATAACTTTCCATACCTTCCAATATCAGATTAGGATTAGTGATTAAAATCTAATTTCCTGTGATTTACATTTCAGATCATGATTGGCTCATCAAATCAAGATTAGAGCATTTATTCTTCTAAGAGTAGCAATGTAATCTGGTCTGTAACATCTGAAACAATAGTTTATTCCCTTTTATATCTGCTGGTCAAGGAAAATAATTTAATATGAGGCACATTTTTAAGCAAAAATTATAGTTATTGGTTTTTAGAATTTCCACAGATACGCATTGTAATAGTTCAATTCTAATATCTTTATTACACTTTCTAAAAGTTTGATAAACCTTTGCTGAAGAAATCACAGTGGAGTATGTAAAAAAAGTTCAGATTTTGTAAATATATATACAATATTTTATTTCTGTTGGAAGTATGAATTCTGCTGTATTCTTTTAATTCTATAGTTATATAAACATTAGCAAAATCTTTTTAATAGCAAAAGAAAATATAAATTCATCATTTTTCTGTTAATATGTTTGATAATTAGCATAAATGGGCCTATTAAATAGAATGTTTACCTGCCGCATTTATAGAAAATATATTTTTTTCTAGATTTTTATGAAGTGAAAGATATAATGTCAGCCTAATTGCTCAATTTAATATTTATAAGTACACAGTTATTATTTTTAATTTAGATTTGAACTTCAGATTTTGTGAATGATTTATCATACCCTGATACCATTCTATGGTGCTTTATTTGATATTTATCTTTGACCACCAGTATCATTACATTGAATATAATATAATACTAAACCATCTATGCACTTTATTACTGTCACAATGCTTTAATTACAACCTTCTTTGACAGTTTCGATTCCCCCAGCAATCTTTTTCAGAACTAGAACATAATACAAATATATAAATATACATGAACATATAATTTACATTCTATATTTACATCTTATAATCACCATTTATTTATTACCTTTTAAATATATATTTTACACTTTTTACATTCTATATTTATTAATTAAAACCTTCTATAATCATATATATATTCTATTTTTATTTTATTTTTATTACTCTCTAAATATTTAACCCTAACTTAATATCTTTTATACTTTACATTATTATTATTATTATTCATTTTATTAACAATGGATATTTATAATTTATTCATTCAATAATTTATAATTTACTTGAATCTATAATATTATTATTTTAAACATATTTTTAACCACCTTTCATCTATATCTCCAAACCTTAACTGCTAAATTCAAATTTTAAAAAATTTAGTTATACTTTTAGTAGTTTCCTCTTTAAATTTTACATATATATTATTATTAGCAGCTCTCTCTTTCTATTTTTTATATAACTAAATCTTTTAATTTTTTATTTTTTACTTTGTCAAAATTTTTTTCAGGCCCAAATTTCTATTTAAAACTAACTTAATATTTTTAATATAAATAGCCTCTTTTATTTTTCTATCCCTTTTATTGTCTGTAAATTGTATCATACTTATACATTCCTTTTCAAATCATGTCCTGTTTTTAATTTATGTAAATATATTTGTGAATTTTTATCATATTTATATTGTAATAGTCTTCTATATATTGAACTTTTTGTTTCTCCTATATAATATACTTTTAGATTATTAATTTGACACTTTTTACAATTAATCTCATATATTCCATTTATTTCATTATCTGAATTTTTATTATAAATACTAATGTACATATTTTTTAAAATACTAATCATATTTTTTCTCTTTTTATTAACTACTTTAACATTTAATACTAAATGTTTTATTAATTTTATTTTTAACTTTATTAAAATTTTTAATTACATAATTATTCTCTGTTTATATACCTAGATAATTAACTTTAATACTATTTTGTTCTTCTTAATTATTATTTATATATTCTATCTTATTTTCTATTAATCTAATATTGTCACTTATAAATTTATTTGGATAATCATTATTTATAAATTCTTTTTTAATTAAATCTATTTGTTTAACATAATCTTTACTTGAACAATAATTTATTGCTCTATGAATTCTAGAATGTATTGTATTTACTTTATACTTTGTATTTATATTTGAATGCCAATTAGTTATATTCTTATCTGTGTTATTTTTCTTTTGAATTGATGTTTCAATCCTATATTTTCCTTTTTCATATGACTCCATCAATTTTATATCTAAATGTGTCGGTATATTATTCTCTTTTTTTTCTACAATAAATTTAATGTTCTTATTTATCTTATTAACATCCTCTATAAATAAATCTATCTATCTTTGTATTTTATTAAATATCAATAAATAATCATCTACCTATCTCCTAATAAAGATTGGAGCATTATTATTCATTAACATTAACTTCTCCAATTTTTCCATATAAACATTACTTAGTATTCCATTTAATGCTTTTCCTATTAGTAAACCTTTTTGTTTATAAAACCTACATTAAATTGAAATATTACTTCTTTACAACATAATTCTATAATCTCTTTTAATTATTTTATACATATATTTATACCTTTATTATTATTCTTTTTATATCTATTAATTATTATATCTATTGTTTTCTCCGTATTAATACTTATATACATAGATATAACATCCTTTTTAATCATTGTCAAATTATAAATACTATATTTATTACATTTTTAATATCATTTATTACAACTTCATTATTTTTTATATATGATTTACAGGCAGTATCAATATATTTCTTTAAAACCTTATTTGCCAACTATTTAGATACTGTATTAAAATACGAACCTCTACCATTAATAATTGATCTTAATGGTACACCCTTTAAAAATTTTGGGTGCTCCATAAATTTTAGCTGCTATACAATCTTTTATCTGTAAATAATCAAATGTATTATAATTAATTATATTCTTTTTATAAAAGTCTCTTATTATTGTATATACTCTTATATTTAAAAATTTAGTATCATCCTTTTTAATTATCCCAAACACAATCTTTTACTATATTCATTTTTTTTATATAATCCTTTTTATTTATTATTACCAATGTCTTCCCTTTATCCGATTTTGTAAAAATGATTTTATCCTTATATTTATCCTTTATTTTAACAACATCATCCTATTAATTCCTTTATTTTTATGTTTTTTTTCTTATTCTGTATATCATATTTTCTACTTCATTATTAAATTCTTCCATCCAAACTTTATTACTAATAATTTTATTACTATCTACTGTACCAGTCGAAAATGTATGTCCATTCAACAAGATTTAGAATCTAAGCAAAAGTACCCCGAATCCAATCATGCCAGAGATACACAGGTCAGGAGCAATCATGAATTCTAACCTGTTTGCCCATTACCCAAATCTATAACACTACGGACAACACTCTATGGTGATACCACATAAATTAATTATTTCTGGGCCTGGTGCTACATCGTTTTGCATGAGACTCAGCTGATGATGATGAGAGAATGAGTGAACCCAAGATATAAGTTAAAACATACATAAATATAAATATTAAGGAGATTCGAACAACTGAATTAAGTTTAAAATATATAAATATTTGTTTTGACAAAAATTCAAGATTTTATATATATTCAACTTCACTCATTTAAAACTTTAATTTTGGTTACAAATATTTGATGATCTTTTTACAATTATTTTATTTCAATAGATATCAATTTAGTGCGGCAGTTACAATACTACAATACTGACGTATATTTCAAATACGATTTTATATAAAGTTACAAAAAATAAATTTATCTGGTTGATTGGTAGACGTTTGTACATTACAACACGTATAAAGATTTAACAATAATAAAGTTTTGCTGTTTGGACGACTTTAAATGGGATGCCCTTGGCATTTGATACATAGCTTTATTTAATTAACAGCATTTATTGATAACACTAAAATAAGAATACATTCTGGTCATTATATATTTAAAACATTTATTTATTAAACATTTTCGACATGTAACTAGAAAATATTGCGAAACTATGTAAATACGGGAATGGCTTATTCAATAAAGGGGAGGGCAGCTTCATGAGGGTTTGGATTTAAACTCCAACTAAAAATATTACAAAGAGAAAACGTTTCATTATTACATATCATTACGATTTATTTTGTCAAACAGGCTAAAAGAAAAATGAACTATAGGGAAACTGCGTGCTAGCATAATAGCCGAATATTTGCGGATCCAATATTTCCTTGAGGTGCTTTATTATATGAAAGAAAAACAGTCTAGCCGACTTGCCACCCCACATTTTGTGGAATCAGTTGACAAAAGGTCCTCGGACGGAGATGCACTGGGCCAAACTTTGTCGGAATTATCCCATGCATTGCTCTCGTTACGCGAGTATATATATAGATGTGGTCTAGGGACATTCATCGCCCTGTTTACAACCTGAAACGAAGATGAGACGACTCGGGTATTCCGACGCACGTCTCTAGATAAAGCTTAATAATATGAATAGTGGCCTATGCTAACAATGCTATTATAATAATATAAAATCATTGGATTTAAAGAATAAATATAAAGCCTTAAATAGTTTAACAAATACATAATGTCATGTTAAAATAATGGCCCGTGTGAGATAAAATCATTTATTAAAAGTTAACGATATAATTAATGAAGTGTGCATTGCTCCCCCTTCTTGAATCAATACTATTATGTTTACATATATATAAAAACTAAAATTCACGCACTTAAAAGTGCGAACAACAAAATAGAATTTGTTCACCAGCCTTTTGGGCAATGATGAATAACAAAATTAATAAAACTAACGTATACCAAAATCCATCCCAGATTGAAAAATATTTATACATTTTGTATAATTTTATGGTATAATATTTTAAATGAAAAAAACATATTCATTTTACAAAAAAAACTCAGACTTGCGAACTATTTAGAAATAAATAAATAAGAACTCATTAACCCCCCCCCCTTCTAAGTTCATAAAACCGGGTTTGATTTGCATTTAAAAATAAAAGTCTAGTGAAAAATATAAAAATATCAGTTAAGATAAATTTAACCGCACTAATTTATAAATGAAAGTAAGAAGCGTGAGTTGAATGAAATGTTTTATAGTAGTATTAATTTATGTTATAGAGAATCGATATAAAGAAAAGAAATAATTATTACCCTTTAACGTACTCGCCGATGAGCGAGTTAAAAAGATTAAATATACAGAAATCATTAATTTAAAGAGAGTTTACTAGTTATAATTTAGGTAATACGATTATAATGACTTTGGGCTGGTTACCTCAACATTCTATGGAATACAGACGAATCTTCTGTGGTAGGAAGCATTCTTTGACATGTCTCTTGGCCTCGGCGGTTCTTTGACAGCATGGGCACACTTGAACGGTAGAAGCTACATCATGCACGGTGAAGAGTGGAGCTGAAGATGAGGGAAAGCGGCTGAAGCCCCTCAAAAATTACACAGACGTGAAGTGGGTTAAAGACTATTGACCTAACTCTCTCTCTCTTTTTTTTCTCACAATATATTTTTGGCCCTATTTATACAAAACTCTTAAGATGTTCAAAGAATGTTTTTTTAATTAAAACTTCTTATCTTTAATTAACAGAAATATTTTAGCTATTGTTAGTGGAGATGGAATCGTTAGATAACTGTCCAAAAATAATTTCAAATCAATTTCCAGATTGGAAATAGATTTGATAAAAAATGTTAATCTCTAATTAAAATCAATTAGCTTTGTTTTTAAATTTTACGTTCATTAACTTTAGTTAAAAAATTCTTTTTAAAATCATGAATCCCACCCCTTTAATTATTCTTGGACAACCATCTTCCATCTTGAATATTTTGTGTACTTATATGAAGAAAATATTTATAAAACAAATGACATATAATTAAGAATAAAATACAAAATTATTTAAAAGATTTGTTTGTGCTTTTATATATATAAAAGCTCCGTTAATATATGTATATATCTGAGTCGCATCCATAAAAGTCAATGTTTAAAATTAAAGAAAATTTTTATTTGAGATTTATATTTATAAACTTTTATAGAAGCTTCTCAGAAATATATTAGTTTACATAAATATGACGAAAAAAAACAGTGGGTTAAATGATAGAACAGTGGAGCTCGATCTTGGCTAAGATCGACTGCTACACTATATTCTGATAATAATAGATTTTGTAATTCTTTTCTACTACACTTCTGGGCTATTTTTTCCTTTATTGTTCTCAATTCTGTTATATCATTATTCCCATTATATCCATATAGTATATACTTAATCCCTTAATTTCCTTTTCTTTTTTTGTCAATTCTACACATGTCATATTATAAATTTTATTCTTATAATCATCCCGATTTTTCTCATCTTTCTTTAATTCTTTTTTCTTATGTCTATTCACTGTATTTTTATTAATCAATAACTTCTTTAACCCACATAATTTACTTAAAGTTCTTTCTTCTTCATTAGTTATTTTCCTTGTTAGTATTGATTCAGTATGTAAAATATCTCTATATAACTTTTGTTTTATACCATAACTACTATTAATAAACACTTACAATAATCTATTTTCTAATTCTTCTATAAACTTGATTTTTCTTATTAATATTTTTTTATAACTTAATCCTTATAAATTTTGGCATTATACCCAATCTTTTACATTCTTTTAAAAATTTTATTATTAATATTAGTTAATTTAATTACCAATGTCCATATTTTATTTAAATACTCTGCTGCTTTTTTATCTTCCTTCTCTTTTAACATAGTCTATCAAATTTTTAATGTTCTTTATATGCTCCATGCATTCACTCATATATATTGAAGCAATGGATCTGAAGTCTGATCCATACTTCACAGCCTTCTATAAACTTAGTTAGTATTATAGACCTGAATTAAGTTTATAGTCCAATATCAGCAGGGTTTTGCATTTAACTATTTCATTTTAAATAAATCCCATTCTAAGATTAAATTTCTGTTAATAAAAATTACTTGTCAAACCTATTAGTTAAACATATATATATGTCAAGCGTATATATATGAGTTAATGCAAAATTCTGCTGAAATAAAATGCTTATTTTATTAAAAGAAATAAGAATGTATTTTTCTTTTTATGTCTTGTTAAAATATTTAGTATGATTTGATTTTGAGATAAGCCCGCCAACATTTTCTAAAAGAATGTATATTTTTAATTAATTAGCCCATTCAAGGAAAATTAAAGATGGCCGTCTCTTTCTTTTTTAATTAATAAAATTCAAAGTTTAAAGAAAGAAATTTAGAGTAAAAAAGTAAAGGTTATTTTTAGAAAATGTTACCTTGAAACAAAGGAGCACGGGTGCTTATCAAGATCTAAGATCATACAAACAATAGAAGGTAGCTAACAAAGAGGGTATAAATAGAAGTGAGAACAAAAGACTTTGTTATTCAGAGTTTTCTTGCTGGCATTCAGATTTCCCTTTTGAAATTTCATTCAGATTTCTCTTGGGAGAACTCTTGGCAGATTTTGCTTTTGCTTGTTGAGATTTTATTCCAAAAAGTTATACAACTGTCGTCTTCAAAATCATGGAGAAGTTTGAACATGCTCAAGCTAAAAGTCATATGAATTTGATGGATTCTACTATGCTTGGCTAGGCAAATAAATAGCTTTGCCTATCGCCGAGGTTCCTAAATACCATCCAAAATGCCGTAGTATCCACCTAATAGTGATCTGAACTCTGTGCCATGTCTGTAGGACATTTCGTAAAAGCATGCTACTTATTTCCATTTTCCTTGTCCGGACAAATACCTATCGCGGTCGGATCAAGCCACGATGACGCTGAACAGGAGCAAGGAACCAGGACGGTAATCATATTTCTCCTCCATTGTAATATTTACTTTCTACCCTTTTTTTTATTCATACCTGTCTTAATTGAATTATATTATGAATTGTTTTATTTAATGATATTTGTAATGTAACCATTTTATTAGACTAGTCTTAAATATATATATGTGTGATCATCTATCTATATTTAACCTTTTTTCCTTCGCTATTCTTCATTACTAACGTGTAAATATTTTGTATTCCATTGCGGTTAAGTTTAAAAGTTAATTTTTTTCATTTAAAATCTCTTTCCAGTTTTATGTATGTTTCTAAATTCCATACCGAGTAGGTTTCCTTTGTTTGCCAACTTGATCTCCTCGATAACGCCTCTTTTGTCCGCCAGTAGCTTATTATGTATATCTGATTTAGCTATATACGTCTTAAATATTTTTTAAACTGTCTGTTTTTAGCGCAAAGCAATTAGAAAATGCTTTGCGAAAGATTTCTATTATTGTACTTTATCGAGGAGATTCGGGTTGACAATTTTAATAAAATTGGGAAGAAAAGATTTAGACTGCAAACATATTAATCTGTTTTTATTGTCTAATTAGTTTTCATTAATTTAGGGGAATAGTGGAGGCCATTAAATCATTATTCATATATTAAAGTCATTAATTAAATATCTATTATTTAACTAAAAAGCTTCAGTTTTCTAATTTTATTTTAATGTTTTATCGTTACTTTTCCAATGATCCAGGCATGCAAAACACACATTTCTGAGTACTTTTGCACATTTAACTATTTAGCTCCATAGGTGTTCCTGTCCGTGTCTCTACCTCTGTTGCTAAGCTTTGTGGCCGGTGAGAAAATAATTTATGTGTGTCTCAGATAATGTTGTTTGTTCGTAATTAGCCTCGAGAATAGGCAAATAGGGCAGAGGTCATAGTATTCTTGATTTAATATCTCGCGTATGGATGGCCTCGAGGTACTTTCGCCTAGTATTCGAACTGGGTTAAACCAACATACATCATCTGACTGTCACAATATATATATATATATATTGAACCGGATCCCTTGAAGTATCATTTATTACATCTTAAAAGACTTTTAAAATAATTCTTTAAAATCTTTTGTATTTATAACTAAATTTAAACATGGGAATTGACTGGCCCTTCAAGCAGAGAGGAGAATACCATTGATAGCAAAAGCCATCAATGATACCTATGATCAGATAGAGCTATGTAAAGCATAACACGATCACATTTCCAGACTGTGGCCCACCTCATCTACTGGATTCAAACCCTTGCCATCCAAAGCATTTTATTTGTTTTGAGGATCAACCTCAGGCGATAGCTAACCATAGGTTATAATCAGCATGCTTCGGATGACAGGCCCACGATCCAGCACTTGAAATATCCCATGAACATCAACCCAAACACAATCCACACCCACATGAAAGATTATTTTACAATATTTTATTATTAGATTTCATTTTATTTATTATATGCTTTATTTATTCTTTTAGATTTATTTATTATTTTATCACCACATTTTGATTCTATACAAAGAAAAAAAACTTATTTTATTATCATACATTTACTCTAAAACTTTATTATTTTACTTTAAATAATAAAATTCAACTCTGTTTCCTTCATGTTATTACTTCTTCAAACACACACACAAAAAAAAACATTTTATTTTTATTTATTTTGCGATCTTTCCATGATTATTTAAAAAAAAAAACCGTTATTTTATTAACGTTATTTACATTCTCATAATCTGCATACAATAACCTTTTTTTTTTCTAAAAATCCGTTCAGTTAATATAGAGTCTAAACTTCTAATTTTTGTCACGTGGTTCTTTTATGTTTCCTATATATCCACTCGGATCAGAAAATCTTGAACCTTCTTCTAGGCCTGGTTTGATGATTCGGGTGGTTTGTTTCTGGATCGTGGTTATTACATTGATCATCTCCCTTTCTAGGATTATACAACTTTCTTTTGTCTCAAACATTTTTATTCCAGCTGCAATTTACAATATTTATATTTTCCTCTTTTTAAAAGAGTTTAAATTTCTTCTCTTTGGCTATGTACTGTAGCCTCGTGCTCCCAAATGCTTTAAGTAACTTGGCCATTTTGTCTCGACCACTTTCCTTTCAGCACATTATTTTTATAACTTTCTTTACTTTAGCAGGGCTATTCTTTAAATGTGCATATATTTTTACATTTTTCTCTTTCCTACTGTGAATATTTACATTTTTACTTCTGCTTTACCTTTCTGTTCTTCATCTTTTAATTTTACTATTTCTATTCCTTCTTTCATGTCACTTATATCTATACTTTCTATTATTTTTCTATCTAGTATTTGGGCTATTTCCTATATGCATTTTTCTATTTGTTTGTTAATTATTTCTCTGTATTTCTCAAACCTTATCTCAAATGCCTTCATGATTTAATTTTCTTTGATATTACTTTCTACATCCTTTTCGTTATGTTCTATTTCTGACACATCTTTATTTTCAAATTGAAGTTTATCATTTGAATTAAAAATATTTTCTGGTTCTGGCTTAATTTCTGAGTCAGACTTATTTTCTAGTTCAAGTTTAATTTCTGAGTCTGACATTCTCTAAAATACTTGTTTTCTAGTTCTGTTCCATTTGTAATATTTGAGCTATTTAAATGCGCGTACTTACTTGCACTTTCCTGTTTATTTTTAGTTTCATCTATTTTAGCCATTAATTGTTTTATACTCGGATCCAGTTTCATGCTTTTTAATGTTCCTCCCTATCTTCTAGTCGGACTATCCTCATCTTCTGCACTAATCATTCTATTCGTTCTTCAAGCTTCTCTGGGTATTTCCCAAAGTTTTCATCAAACAACCTGATAATTTCATTTTCATCTATATTATTTTGCGCCTTCATTTTTTTTTTGTAGTTTTTTTTTATTACTAACTCTTACAAAAAAAATTATTTTACTTATTTTTATTTTTAAATATTTTAAAATCAAATGAAGTTTCGACTAACTTTAAAACCCCCTTGTGTTCTACTTTTGACCTGACTATAAACCCCAATATGGCCCTTTTTTCCCTCTCTCCTTTTTAATTACAATATATATTTAACTATTATTAATTATTTTAATTCTTAATATTTGCTTCGGTCTATTTTTCTTTTTACACTACTCACATATTTTAACTTTTTCTTATTACACAATTTAGCGTTTAATTTAAATCTTAGTTTTGAACTTTTTTTTTGTCCCCAATTTTAATTACGATTTTACTTTTAACTTTGATTATGCTGAGTCAATTTATGGTGTGCATATAGTCATCACTCAGAGAGCAGTTATCAATAAGAGAGCAGAGGAAGTCAGTCATCAGAGCTAATGGGCAGTTGGTGACTACACTATAGTGCAGAGAAAAAATTTTTTCGGAAACCTTTTTGAATCTGTTTTTGATAGATTTAACAAAAGATGTTAATGCAACCAGAAGAGTTTAGTAAACAAAATGGAGTAGAAATTCACCAAGTGCATCAAATCTAATATTCAAATAATCCCTATGTAAAAAATACTGTTATGCTGAAACTGCCTAGCAAGAAAAGTAGCTGATTCAAAATCGTCTGTTTTTCCTGTTCTCTACCGCATATTTGAATTGAACTTTGTAAGTGAGAACATGCCAGGAAAGTTTTGTTTTAGCTGAGAACAAGGGGGAAATGGTCATCATAGAAGCCATCATTACATAATGTCTCCTATGAATGAATATTACAGATATGTCTTTGAAATATTTAGAGAGCAGAAATGAAGCATTTACACCCCCTCTCCAATGGTATAAGTAAGGAAAGAGATTTAAATTAATTATATTTAATTTTGTTACTTTTTATTTCTTTTTTAAATGTATCAATTTCAGAAATTAACATTTTATCCAAATTAAGCTATACTTATACAAATGTATGTCCGCATATAGAATTTATATATATATATATATATATTTGTATTTATTTAAAAAATTAATGTCTTAGCCAAATTAAGCTATACATATGTGAATGTAAGTATGCATGTAGAGTTAGATAAAGATTTATATAATTTTTTTTATATTTATTTAAGAAATTAATATCCTGGCAAAATTAAACTATATGTATGCGAATGTATGTAGGCCTGTAGAGTTAAATAAAGATGTATATAATTTTTTTGTATTTATTTGGTAATGTGTAGAAAACATGAATTGAAATATATCTTGATGATTTTTTTTTTCTCTGGTGTAATACCACCGATAGCTTGGGTATTATATATTTATATTTTTTTGTGTCTTTATTATTTTATATGGGCATATTATATGTCCATAAATTTGCGGTAGGAGTGTATACAGTAGGAAATTAAAAGAAGAAAGGATGTGTGCTCTTATTGCATAGTAATGAATTATAAGAGAGGGGGTGTTTTCTTATTACACATTAATGTATTATAGATTAGGGGTTTTTTTTTGTGTGTGTGTGTGTCATATTTTTGTTATAATTATTATTATTATTTGTTTCTTTCTTTTATTGTTTTTAATTAAGATTTAAAAAAATAAATGTTTGTTGCATTTGATCAAGAACTGGTGTTCAGTATTTCATTCACCTCACTCCATAGTCAATGGATTATATACGTATGTATTGCATGATAGCTATTCATCTTGAGAAGTAGAGTAAGATAACTAGCGTATGGGATAATCTATAATGGGGATGTTGAGTTTGTCTGTCTTGTAACGCATGTTTCTAGGAAAGTAGTGCTTAAAACTTTTGGGCTTTATAAAATGTTCTACTTTGACTAAATTTGGCCAACCCTGGTGGAGATGGTTATTCAAATAAGTGGATTAGGAAATATAACTGATAGCTGTCAGTTTAATCCCCTTTTAAATAATAATTAATGAAATTAATTATTTCATTCCGTCTTATCTGCTAGTTGAATTTCAGGGTTTGAACTCAATAGTGATGGATATGGTACTTCTCATTACAGCTTTTTTGATGCACAATGTGTATGGATATAAAAATAAAGAATAGCGATTGCAATAAATATGAAAATTAATTATGTGAAGTCAATAATAAATGACAATGTTTTGCATAAGAAAATAAAAGTTAGCTTGTACGATAAATAAAAACATTAAATGAGTAAATGAAGGAAAGTAGATTGTTAGTTTTATTTATTAAGGTACATACCATCAACATGTATATAAATTATGTACACAGACGAAGAAAAAAAAGTTGTTTTGAGAAAGTATTGACAACAAGACTATACAATAAATGTGCTAAGCAGCTAAAATAAAAAATTACAGGTAAAAGATTTTTAATTTTAATAGGAAGACGATTTTGAAGAGAAAAAAGGGATTTATAGAGAGTACAGGCAGGATATAATGTGGTATATCGTCATAGTGATTCAGACGGGAGAGTTTGGTGTACTGTTTTAATGTACTATTTTAAATAATACAAAATCTAAAATAATAATAATAAAGAACATTGAGGGATTTAGATATAAAGATAATCTATAACAAGTAATCTATTTAAAAGATAGAAAATTAAATTTTAGTAATTCATTATAAATGAATAACAGAGCTAATATAAAAAGCAATTTTTTAGATATATGAAATGTTAAGAGTCTAGTCAAAATTAATGAATGAAAATCAAAGTCATTCTGAAAATTCTGACAATCCTAAGATAGAGCATGTAGAGATACAAGAATCATGTACAGACAATATTTACCAGAGCTAAAATGTCAAGACTACATCAAAGAGAATAAGTTTCAGATGAGATACCAAGTACCTTTGACATGAAAATGTTGTGGGTCTTAATTAAAAATATGGATATGAAACTGCAAAATATGCAGCACAATATTAACCAAGAAATAAGGGATACAAAGGAGGTACTACAAAATATAGAACAAAAGATGGATGAAAAACTCCAAGACCTATAAGAAAGTATTGAAAAAAGGCTCAGTAATATAGAAAATATATGTATAAAGTCCAAAAATGTCAGAAAAGCAAGAAAGTATTAACAATTGAAAAAGATGGAGGAAAATCAACAAAGTTTAGAAATAAAAATTGAGGTTGTTGAAAAGCAACAAAGAATAGGTGTAGAAGTCTTAATTGTTTAACAGCTACCACAATTAGAGGTAGAGCATCTGACTGGTGAAAGGGTGTAACAGATTGAGAAAAAGCTAATAAATGGGTTGCAGAAAAATGAAAAGGTTCATAATATGGAAGAATCAGTTCTAAAATTTTAAGGATTAAGGTAATAAGAGTAGAGCAAATACAATTCACAAATCTGAAAATTCAGAAAATTGAATGCGAAATGAGATGGGAAATTTTTAAAACAATAGTTTTAGAAAGGATAGAATCAAGAATAGTAATTAAAAATGTTACTGTATCAAAAGCAAAAAGAAAAAAAATTACAAGGATAACATATTCACTCCAATGAGAGGAAGTGAATAGTAATCATGCAATGGATGAAGAAATTTTCGCATCATCCCAAATGATAGACACTTCCAGTAAAAAAAAAAAGCATCTGGACAGAGGAAAGATTTGATTTCTGTGTAAATAAGAAAAGCCAACTCTGATTACTGACCCAGGATGTGTTAAATGAACCAATGGTTTATTAGAAATAAATTTGATATGACCTATTCAGATGGAATAATTTAGAATATATATATATATTTTGTAATCAAAAAGTTAGTAAAAATAGCAAATATATGTAGATAGCATCTAGAAATAAAAAAAAAATATATAGCCAAGTAGGATATGATTGGTGATTAATCAGATAGTGGTTAATCACTAATCAATTAAAGAAGCTATGATAGTACTTAGAAGTTTTCTGGATGTTTGGAAAGTAGGTTTGAATTTGGTTGAATCAGATGTACTATTGACATTTCATTATAATAGAGAGTGAATAAAAAAACCTTAAGAGTTGGCTAGGTATTTTGTAATCTGAATGGTATTGCTGCTATTGCAAGTTTTGGGCTCTTTGTATTGAGTCACCATATTTACCCACATAATCTAAAGTGATTAAATTATTATCATATATTCATGTGACAACTTGAAAGGTTGACATGGTATAAGGTTTTTGATAAAAAAAAAAAGAATATCTTTTTTAATGCTAAATGTATTTATGAGCAGGATTTGCATCTATTTTATGGCGATGTGGAAGCACATAAAACTTTAGTGAATAGTGATTATTTGAGACCAGATGAATTGAATATTTTTGGTGTAGTTTATTTTTGGTTCAGTTTGAAGTAATGACTGTGTGATGGATCGGAATGTAGCCCAATAGATAAAATTTCCAAAACTCTTAAGTTTCCAGAATTTGTTCCATTCAAGATGACTCATGATAATACTCCTAAGTGAATAAAGTAGGCGAATCATGAAGAAAGATAATGTGTATTGATAGTGAGGACTGTGAAAATGATTAGCACATTTCTGGCCCTCACCAAAGGTGGAAGTTGTGTGATGGTAATGGATGATGATCAAACCTCCATCACAAATTTTGGTCAGCTAGCACTATATTCAAGTGTTAGTTGATTCATCGAATATGAGTATAAATATAATTTTAAAAACTAAAAGGGATATTCGTGGGTAACATATGTATACACACGCATTATATTGCCAGATAGACAGTAAAATATATGTGATATTAATTTTTGTTAATAAATTTTCTTTAATGTGCTTTACATTTTTTTTGTCTTAAGATCAGAGAACTATTTAAAATGTATGTATATTCTAATTAAATTCGTAGACATTTTTTTTAACAGTGTTTAATATATCAGAATCTAATAAAGGCATTGTATCCAAATTCGTATAATTCCTTTTGGTGGATAAGTAAAATATATGTCTGACATAATTTTTTTTTTTAATTAGATTTTTCCTTAGATGTACCAAGAGATATGTTATCAAGGTTTGATTTGTAAAGTGTTTTATAAAAAAATTCTTGAAATTTCCTTTTTTTTTTTTTTGTAAAGATTAAAAAGACTCATCTGCAAGCTGAGTAACAAAATAAATTAATTTAGATTAAAGATAAAAGATTACAACCTTTTTGTTCATTGGTGTGCATATAGTGATCAGTCAGAGAGCAGTTAGCAATCAGAGAGTTATAAGAGAAAGTCAGTCATCAGAGTTAGTGAGCAGTTGGTGATTACAGTATAGTATAGTAATTAAAAAAAGAATTATTGGATAACTCTTGGAATCCGTTTTTGATAGACATAACAAAAGATGTTAATGCAGTCAGAAAAGTTTAGCAAATTAAACAAAATGAAGTTCACCAAGTGCACAAGATCTAATCTTCAAATAATCAAAATTTAAAATGTACTGTTATGCTGAAACTGTGCCTAGCATGAAAAGTAGGGGAGAGCATGACGGAAATTTCGTTTTAGATGAAAACAAGGAAGAAATAGTTAGCATGGGTGTCAGCATTATGTAATGTCTCCTAATTCTTTGAAATATTTAGAGAGCAGAAATAGTGTATAACCCCCTCCCCCATTGTTATAAGAAAGGAAAGAACATTTAATTTTTTTTTTTTTTTGTTTCTTTAAATGTACTGATTTCAGAAATTAACATTTTGTATTAATCTATATGTATATGAATGTATGTATGCATATAGAATTAGACAAAGATAGATATATATACAAAATAAGTCATAGATCACATGACCATATTCTCTTAAGCTTGTAAGTTATAACCAATGAGGATTGCCAATTCCTCAACAAGCTTTGTAATAAATGCTTAGCTAGAGAAAGCATTTAAAATATCTCTGTTGGGACCCCCCCCATACCTCTGAGCATGGTTTTGGGCTCTAGCACTCCTCAGAGAGGTGCTAGGATAGGTTCAGACACTATATCTAAAAACAAAGCCAGCATTTAACTAAAAGTTATCTATTGAGTGGAAACACCTACATGTCTTCAAACCCAGCTATCCAACTCAAATAGCTATATGGGGCTGAGAGATCTTCAGCCATACCATATATTAGTAGTCTTAACAATATAACATTGCATAAGGCTAAAGGCAGAGCCTATAAATAGTCAAAATAAGAGTCATAGATCACATGATCCTATTCTCTTAAGATTGTGTTATAAACAATGAGGATTGCCAATTCCTCAACAAGCTTTGTGATAAATGCTTAGCTAGAGAAAGCATTTAAAATATCTCTGTCAGGACCAACCTCTGACCATGGTTTCATGCTCTGGCACTCCTCAGAGAGGTGCTAGTGTAGGTTCAGTAACTAGATCTAAAAACACCAACCCAAAGCCAGCATTTAACTAAAAGTTATCTATCGAGTGGAAAATCTGAAATTTTCAGACTCCTACATGTCTTCAAGCCCAGCTATCCAACTCAAATAGCTAATGGGACTGAGAGATCTTCAGCCGTACCATATACACCTGGGTCTCGTTTTATGCGGTAGATAGGTTCCACAGAAAACCTGCATTAAAAAAAATCGCACAAAAATAGACTTAATTTACCTTGAAAAATGGGGGATAGGTGCTGTAAATTTCAGAATTCACATAAAAGCAAAGCAACAAAGAAAAATTACTTTAAAATTTGCATTAAAAAAGTAAGCAAATAAAGTATGACTAATAAAAAATTTCAAATATTTGAAAAAAATTAATACATGACAAACTTTTTTTATTACTACAGTATTTAATTTTACATTTTTCATACATATTTTAATCATTAATGCTAGCGTTCATTTGTAAACTGGTAAGAAATCAGATTCGATATGATGTGATGTATTGTGGCTTTTCCTTAAACAAAGTCAAGAATCTCTCAGCAATTATGCACAGAGAAACCTGTTAAGCCACTTTACTAATGCCATTTTCAGTCTTGTGCTGTGTTAATGGTTTTCTGTTTCTATATTTTAAAAATGATATCGCAATCAAAACATTATCATTAGAAAGATTATTTTCAGTTTATAAAATCTTCATTTTTGTTTTAAAAATCTAAAAGATTATTTCTGTTATATATAACATAATACGTTTTAAAAGTTTAAATTTTTTGAATATTTATTGCGATATTTTTATATGTAAGTATAAATCTATTATTCATTATTTACTCATTAGTATAAATATGTTATTTACATAGAAGCTAAGTTCTAAATATGGCTTCAGGCCATATTCACGTTAGCTGCTATTAATATAATGTTATATTTTTGAAGAAAAAAAAAAAAGTATTTCAAGTCAAAATAATTTATTAATAATTTAAATTTCTTGATATCTAATAAATATAATGAAATATGAAAGATATTAAGAAGAAATATAAATCGCATAACTTCAAAATCGCATTAAAATAATCCGCATAAAACGAGACCCAGGTTTATTACTAGTCTTAGCAATATAATATTGCATAAGACTTAAGGCAGAGACTATAAATAGGCAAAATAAGAGTCATAGATCACATAACCCTATTATCTTAAGTTTGTAAGTTATAAACAATGAGGATTGCCAATTCCTCAACAAGCTTTGTGATAAATGCTTAGCTAGAGAAAGCACTTAAAATATCTGTCAGGACTCCCCCCCCCCCAAACCTCTGACCATGGTTTCGTGCTCTGGCACTCCTCAGAGAGGTGCTAGGGTAGGTTCAGATACTACATCTAAAAACACCAACCCAAAGCCAGCATTTAACTTATTGAATGGAAAATCTGAAATTTTCAGACACCTACATGTCTTCAAACCCAGCTATCCAACTCAAATAGCTATATGGGGCTGAGAGATCTTCAGCCATACCATATATTAGTAGTCTTAGCAATATAACATTGCATAAGACTTAAGACAGAGACTATAAATAGTCAAAATAAGAGTCATAGATCACGTGACCCTATTCTCTTAAGCTTGTAAGTTATATATATATATATTTAAGAAATTAATATCTTAGCAAAATTAAACTATACATATGCGTATGTGTATATAGTTAGATAAAGGTGAATATAATGTTTTTGTATTTATTTGTTAATGTGTAGAAAACATAAACTGAAATATATCTCACTGATATCTTTTTTTCCCCCTGGTGTAATATCATCAATCAGCATGGGTATTATTTATCTATATATTTTTTTTATGAGTGTATTATATGCCCACAAATTTGCAGTAGGAGTGAATACAGTAAGAAACTAATAGAAAGAAGGGGTTGTGCTCTTATTGTGCAGTAATGAATTATAAATAAGATGTTTTGATTATGCATTAATGTATTATAGATTAGATTTTTTTTTTTTTCTTGTGTGATATGTTTATTATAATTATTATTATTTTTTGTTTGTTTCTTTTGATATTTCTAATTAAAATTAAGGGAAAAAATGTTTGTTGCATTTGATCAAGAATTTGTGTTTAATATTTCACTCACCGCATTCCATCGTTAATGAATTATTTACATATTTATTATATCAATAATTATGCGCTTATAACGCTCTTAAAGAAGTTATATATATTACTAAATTTATTTAAAGCTTAGCGCTTTCAAAGCTCTATGGTTTATAGGCTATTCATCTTGAGAAGTAAAGTAAGAGAGCAAGCATATGGGATAACTTGTAAGGGAAGGTTGGGTGTGTCTTTGAATAAGGGTCTTGTAGGGCATCTCTTTAGAAAAGTAGTGCTTAAAGCTTTTGGACTTTATAAAATGCTCTGTTTTGACAAAGCTTGATCCTGTCGGAGATGGTTATCCAAATAAGGGGATTAGGAAATATAACTGATAACTAACCATTTAATTCCCTATTTAGTAATAATAATTAGTGAAATTAATTATTTCACTCTGCATTATTGCTAATTGAGTTACAGGGTTTGAACTCAGTAGTGATGGGTAGATAGTTGTCTAATATATTTGAAAATAATTTGGCCATTTCCTAATTTTTGTTAGATGGATATGAGACTAGTGAAATATTGTCATCTAGTAATTTTAATAATTACCAATATGATTGAGTTAATCTTACTTTTGCTAATTTTTTTCTTTTTCCAATATATTTGAAAATAATTTGGCCATTTCTAATATTAGTTCCAAGATGGATATGAGACTAGAGAAATATTGTCATCTAGTAATTTCAATATGATTATCAATATTGCAACAGTGAATTGAAATTAATGTTTGTAAGAACTGAATAGTTTATAATATAGTTTATTTATTGTTTGTTATGTTTAGAAAGTATTGCAGTTTTGATCATATATTTCTGTTCTTTGATCTGAAGTAAGGTGAAATATTAATTTTAAATAACAGATTTGCCTGTGCAATAGTATAATAATACAAATAAACCATAAACTATGATAAATAATGTCAAATAATTTGAATGAATGCATGATTAGCTGAATATAAATGAAACTTAAGTAGTAAAGTGTATGGATAAAGTAGCATTTTCTGATTATGCAAAAAGTTTCTAGAGTAAATGCTTATTTAGAATAGTGAGAAAAAAACTTTTTTTTTAAAGGAGAAAGTTTACTATAAGGATAGAATATAGTCATTTTGATTTGAACTTTTGGTGTCTTTGGTTTTTTTTATAACCATAGTCACCATTAGCAGGAAAGATCTTGAACCACTGCACATCACATGATCATTTCTTATGTTTATACAAGCTCTTAGAACAGTCATCAACCCATACTTTAGTGCAAGTTATAGTATAGAAAGTTTTTGCATAAAATCCCTATCTAGTGCCTACTCATCCAATATCCCTAGACTAGTTGTTAGCTTGTAGCTTTCATCAGTGCAGAGCCTTTGATCTGAGAACACTGACCTAGATCTTAGGATCAAATGTAACCCTCAAGCATCCACTTTTTATTTTTTTAGCTATCTATAAAGCTACGAGTCCAAAATGAAAATGAATAAATGTTATCAATCCAAGCTCATTTATGCATGTAGTTATATAGAGCAGTACCCAGTTCAGTATCTATACATTATGGTATCTGGTTTTTCAATAATTTTTTTGCATCCATTGAATACTATGGCTTGCATTGGATGGCGCTAAAGTATAAAGTTTGTCACTGTTTTAACACCTTGTGGAAATATATAAAATGGTGATCATATGATGTTTAGTGGTTTAATACCTTTCCTGCCCATGGGATGATGGATAATATGGTTATTAAAGAAGCAAGGAGACCCAAAATGTATATATACTGAATTGGATTCAGATCTAGATGACTATACAAGTGAATGAGCTTGGATTGAAAACATCTGTTTTCATTTTGGACTCATAGTTTTATAATTAACTAAAAAGATAAAAGGTGGCTGCTGGAAGGGTGCATTAGATTTTAAGGTCTATGCAGTGTTCTCAGAACCAAAACTCCTTACTGATGAAGCTATAAGCTAGTCAGAGGGATATTAGATGAGCAGGTAATAGGTAGTTATTTAATGCTAAACCATCTTCCATCCCTTGATTACTATGGCTTATATTGGGTGGCACTAAAGTGTGGAGTGTTTGTCACTGTTTTAAAACTAAAGATTTCTGAATCAATTACCATTTGAGAAAATTAAAAAAATTATTCATTTGTTCAAATGATTGGATCAATTAGGCAGATTTCCCAAAAATCACCTGACTTATCACATAGTAACTAATCATAAGGTAATTTTATTTACCATAAAAAGAAATGTTTATTGATTTTACATACTTATGGTAAAATATTTTTGGTAGAACATTTTAAAAAGAAAATGTATCAATGTATATATTTTTTATAAGAAGTCTTTTTTTTTTTTTTCAATATTGAGTTGGATGGCAAATTATGCATTTTGTATTAATTTTTTTATTGAAAATATATTTCCATTATTTTTAGTTTAATTTAGATAAAGAGGCAGGCGATCGTGGTATATATCATCGTTATTGCATCGAACGAGCTGCAGCTCATTTAGCCCACATTTTTACTACAGTCTCACAAATTACTTCAGATGAATCAGAAAGTTTACTAAAAAGAAAGCCGGGTATGATTTATAATTTCTGTTTGGCTAATAAACATTTTATAAATGTTTGACTTATATGTGTGTGTGTGTGTGTGTGTTTATAATCAAATACTGTGTATATCTATTGATTTAACATTTACTCATCTGTTCATGATAATTCCTATATTACAACATAGAGAGCAATTAGTGGCAGTCGTACTCATATTGCATAAATTATTGAATGCTGTAAACTATACACTAGATCATTTATTTATAACAACAATCATTTTAAGAGAATAATCTCAAACATTACACACACACACAAGTGAAATAATGCTCAAGGCTAAATAAGTTTGTAAGTAATCATTAAAAACTAGTCATCATTTAGACAATCCCAATATTAATAACAATCTGAAATTGTTGTCAAGGCAATCCCCTTTTAACAATAAAGGTGAACTTCCAGAGGTTTGGTTAGAATACTATTAATCTTTCGTTCAATGGAAAATGTTATTATATTGTAGCATTTCAACACCCATTCAATTTATTTGGAAATAAGAATGCTCTTATGAAAAGTGATTAGCTATAGAGATTTGAGCTGGATGATGATGAGATAATGCCTTGAGATATGTATTAATATGTATGAGTTTCTTGTATATAGATGTTAAAGTATCCTTGTTAGATTTAGAATCAAGAACATGAAGAAAAGGGAGTTTTCCATCCTTCTTCATTTCCATAATGTTTTTAATTTGGGGTGTAGGCGATTGTATTAAGAAGTAATACAATTTTCATTTCCCATGTGATCAACATTTGTTATAAGTGTAACTGAGCCAAATAGATGGCTTGTATAGTGTTGAATTTCAAGAGTATTTCATACTTTTCTATATCAGAAAGAAAAAATTTAGATGGAATACTATGAAGATACTAATGAAATTTTTTAATAGTAAAATAATAAGTAGCACTTCTTTATCTGACTGATTGTAATTGTTTTCAGATATTGACATCATTCTTGATATGTAAGGTATTGGACAATCATTAATATGGAGGAATGTCTAAGCACAGCTCTAATTCTATACTCTGATTGTATGGTTGTTAAAATTATATCCAAGTTATCTAAATGAAACAATGGTTGTCTCTATGTTAATAGATCTTTGATCTTCTGAAATGTCTGTTCTTATAGTTTGGCATTTTTATTTATTAAAGATCTGACTGCAGAAAGTAGTTTGTTGTTAACTGAAAGGAGACCCTTTGATTCCTCTTAGAGATCTTAAAGGAACTGAGCAGGGCAAATTTCTAATGTCCATTCCATACATTCTTGTCATTGCAACTATTATTACTATGTGATTATTTATATAGTATACAAATATGTATGGGCTGCTTACCAACATATTTGCCAGTGTGGTGAGGTTAAATATCAGTTGAGTTTTCTTAAAGGCAAATTGAGTGTGTGTGTGAATAAACTTTTTTTTTTCTAATAGATATTTGCAATCAAAGCAGACAAAACTAAATGATGCACTCTTATTTTTCAGGAGACTGTAAAGTAGTCAGCCAAGGTCACAATTGGTGTCCGAAGGTGGAGGCTACTAAGAATCTCCTGATTGCTGACTGGCTGCCATTTGATGACGACCTTTTATTTAGGTACTTACAACTACAGATCATTTTCAAGCGAAGGAAGATTGCAAGATTTGGAATAAGAACTGTCTAATAGTAAGTGGGACATTGTTGGACTTTATGAAGTTTGAAGAAAAAGTGAAAGACAGTTGATTTAAAAAGTGGAAATATACTGTACTACAATAGCACAAAGATTGAAAATACAAATGATTTAAGTTTCATTATAAATAAATAAAAAGTGAAAGAACAACAGATGGGAGATGTATAGAACAGAATGGCAAGATTTAGTTATTCAACTTAATGGTAGATCCTATATGCTAATTTAGATTTATGACCCAACAACTTATTATGATGAAGAAATAGAGGATTTTTATATGGGTGTATAAAAGGCTTTTGATGAGACCAGACAACATTTTGAAATTGTCATAGGAGACTTTAATGCTAGAATTGGTAAACAATTGAAAAATGAGAGAAGACAGAGTTTTCAGAAAAAGAAAAATTTTACATTATGAATTCTTTTTTTTTTTGTTGAGAAAAATGCTAAATGGAAATGAACATGGGAGCATCCAAATGAAGGTACAGCAGAATTGGATTACTTTTTGACTAATAGAAAATATATATTTCAAAATTGTAATGTTCTTAATAAATTCAACACAGGAAATGATCATTGATTAGTGAGATATAAGGTGCATAGTAATGCAAAACTAGAGATAAAAATTAAGAAAAACAGTATTCGTAATTGATATGCTTAAACTTCAGAAATGATTAAATTTTGGACGAAATCAATAGGAAGATATCTGATACACTTTTAAAAGCTACAACACAGATAGCTGGTACAATTGACCAGTAAAATTTCTACTGAGATAAGACAATTTACAAAGAGAAGAAGCAAGGTGAAAATATATAAAAATGATGCATTATAAAGGATTGAATATCTAAAATTTGGTAAAATGGTGTGAAAAAGAATTGATAACAATATGAGAAAATATAATTGTTAATTAGCAATGAAAACTTACTATAGAAGAGAATAAAAGTCTCAAAAATGTAAAGCAACATCTAATTGGTCGAGAAACTTATTTCTGCAATAAGAAAAAAAGATGGAAATATTACTAAAAAGAGAGATAACTTCATGAAATATGTAGAAAAGTTCTGCAAAGAATTATATAAAAATAAAGTAAAAAGAAAAATATATCATACAACTATTATATCTACTAAATTGGCTAGGATTTTAAATGAAGGGAGGTGGAGGCATGCAATAAAATCTACGAAAAATGAAAAAGCTCCAGGTAATGATGGAATTATAATTAATATCTTAAAAGAAGCAAGTGAAGAAATAGAAAAAATTTTGGCAAAATTATCTTCCAAATATCTAAATGATAAAGATGCACCAGATAATTAGAATGCAATATTAGTATTAAAAAGATAATAAAAAAGAAATTAGAAATACAGATCTTTCAGTCTTTTATCACATCTATACAAAATTTTTACCAAGATAATTACAATTCCCCTATGGTGAACTTTGGATTTTAACTAACCAAAATAACAAGCTGAGTTTAAAAATGGTTTAGTACAGTGGATCATATTTAAGTATTGAAAGAAATTATATAAAGAAATATTGAACATCAGTTGCTATTATGCTTTGGATTTGTAGAGTATGAAAACACATTTCATTCTATTTGCATTTCTTTAGTGATTAAAGCTTGGATCATCAAAGTATAAATTCAGGCAACAATTAGATTATATAATGATACTATGAAGATTAACATTGAGAAGAATATATGATGAAGTGATTCCATATCTCCAAAACTTTTTACAACAGTTTTACAAGAAGCATTTTCTGGATTAAAATGAACGCTAAGAGAGTAAAAGTAAATGGAGATTATTGAACTCATCTAGATTTTTCAGATGATATAATTGTTTTTGCAAATAATGCTTTAACATTTCAGGATTGTAAGAGTTATCGGATGAAAATAAGAAAAACAGTACTATAGGTAAATGTTAAAAAGACAAAAGTAATGTTCAATGGATTTTTTCAAAAGAAAGAAAATAAAAATTGATAATGATTAGTTAGAAGAAATTAACAACTACAAATACTTTGGTTAGGTTACTATTACAGATAGAAACATAATGGATAAAATTAATTCTAGAATTAAATTGGTTGGAGTATTTTTGGTAAAAATAATTTAATATTAAAAGGAAATATGTCTATGTATTTGAAAAGAAAGGTTTTTAATAAATGCATTTTACCAGTTCTTACTTCTGGATCTGAAACTTGAACACTTAAAAGAAGATATTTGCGCAGAGAAGAGTGATGCCAAAAGAAAAGTCAAAAAAAGCTTTTTACATAGCAAATGACCCTCATGCCATTAATAGAAGAGAGGCATGCTTTGCTCTCTCCCCAAACAATGGACTAACTAATTAAAAATTCAAGCTCATTTGCATATGTATACAATAAATCGCAAGTCTTCATTCATAAAGCTATGAGTACGAGATTTGAATACTAAATCTCGAAAGTGCTAAGCAGGCATATTATAATTACAGCTTCACTAACGCATGTGATTTTTTTCATCGCATATTTATAATTATAATTTGTCTTGGTGAAGAGAAAAAACAATTTATTAAAAGAAGATCATACAGAGACTTCAGATCATTTAACGAAGTATGGACAGATACATGCTAGAAATAACAGGAAGAGATTCAAAATGAAATAAATGAGTGAGATAACAACACATGCTAGTGAAATCATTGAAAGAATTAAGAGCCTCAACTTCTGCTAGAAGAGATGATAATAAATGGACAGTTGAAATATTAAACTAGATTCCAAGAGATTGTAAAAGATCTAAAAATAGACTACACGTGAGATGGATTGAACTTGAAGGGACACTCATCCTGCAGTTGATCGATAATGGTTGAAAATGATGATGATGTTATAGGTGTAGCTACATAGACATTTTTTCTGAGAAAACTTTCAAAGAAGTTTACAAGTGCAAAAAATGGCTCCTATTAATTGTTTAGTATTTCTTGATTTTTAGGCATGTTTAATTTTTTCAGGGTCAGCTTTATCTTTTCTGCCAAAATAGTATGGCCTAGAAATTTTATTTCTCTAGTGCTCCATATGCATTTATCAGAATTCAATGTAACTCTGAAATCTAATAATTGAGTACATACTTTATTAATTCTGTTCTGAATTACTTATCATCAAAATATGGTGTGATTCCTCTTAACAGTGTGTCAATTTTCATTTGAAAAATATTTGGAGCTGTGGTTATTCCAAAAGAGAAATGATTGTATTTAAATAACCTTTCAAGATTTATAATAGTTAAGATCTTAACTGTTTCATCGGATGCTGATATTTGATGTTAAGATCTAGCTTTGCAAAGAAATTAACACTTAAATTGCCTAGCATCTCTTTTGCATTGGAGACTGGATAAAGATGTTTTGATAAAGCTTTATTCACAGTGTCTCGATAATCATTGATATTGTAATTTGCCATTAGGTTTTGTGATAATAATTATGGAAGTAGACATTCTGTATTTTTGACAGGCATTAATACTCTTTTTTTTTTTTACAGACATTCAAATCTACATAAACTTGTGCTCTCAATGTGAATACATTTTGCACCTCACACAGTTCAGTAATAACTATATTCGACTGAATAATTCTGGATACAGGTTTTGGATTTCTCATTCCATTACAACTTTATTCATCAAGCAAATTTTTTTATGCTTAAAGGTTTGAAACATTTGTGGCTTAGTAATAGATGTAATTTACCATTTGTAATGAAAAGATTTAATTGTTCATAGTACTGTTTACTTGTAGCTAGAACTGTTTTTATTATTTTTGGACAGCTTTTAATTTTTTTGGATGATTTTTGGTAGTTTTCTATTCTATCGTGTCAGCCATTTGATTGGCGCTATTTATATGCAAAAGCATATAAATATGCCGTTTATGTGCCACGGCGGCCGATGATGCTATAAAGCACAGAAAAGATGCCGTTTAGCGGCAGGTGGCCTGTTTTAGTGTTACGCACTTTATCCCAATGCTCACAGTTCAATGTTCGTTACAGTATCGTATGAGGGGGTTTGGACTTCAGCTGCCACAACTCTTTAAATATGCATGTCAAAGGAATTAGCTTAGAAGTCATTTGACCTACTATTACCTTCTAACAATCGTCCACTCGTCACCATGCTTCCCTACTCAACATGAAACCGTCAAATCAATTCAGAAAGGGTAGGTCCAAACAAACAAAATGGCTGACTGGTCGAAATCAGGCCGACTGCCATCCACAGAAGCCGGCCTGCACAGGGAAATTTATTAATTCTACTGGAATAGAATCTTTGCAATAAGGTAGGTCAATCGATAAAATTTTAATTCTTGTGGATGTGGAAAAGAAATACCCCTCTGGCCTACATTTCAGGACTAAGATTTGACTTTTTGGGGTCACTTGGAATTCAAGCGGCTTTTGAAATTTGTTGGTAGTATCAAATTGTTCTCAACTAAATTACAGAAATTGGTGAAGGAAATCAGAATGAATTACGTTAAGTCTTTGGACAAAACAACAAAAAAAAGGATGTATGAGTGTGAAAATTCTTGTAGTTCTATCCAGAGAAAACAAAAGAAATTGTCCAAATACTGAATCCATTGATAAATTAATCTTGAAATTCCCAACCAAAAAGGCATGCTAAAAAATAAAAAAAAGCCGATCGAATTGGAAATTATTTATCGTTCTTAATAGGGTGTGCCATTAAGATCCTACACATATTATCTTTCAAAGATAGCTATTATAAGAAATCAATCAATAAATAAAATTAAGAAATAATTATTATTTTTTAACCTTTTCCAAAAATGACCTGAAAAAGTAAAAGACAGCTCAGTAATTAAAGCATTATCAGCATCATTTTTTGGCCACCACGATGTAGTTGTAAAGTTTGCAGGGAGGGTGGGTAGGAAGGTTTTGCCACACAGGGAATTCTACTATAATAGAATATTTGCAATAACGTATGTTTACGTAAAATTGTTCCAGTAAATGTTATTAAGGAAATTAATGAATTACATTAACCCATATGATTTCTATATTCTTTCACAAAGAACGGGGTGGGCCCGGTAACATTATATGTATGTGTTTTTGCTTAGCATCAACACCATCAAGCGTCTGACATGATAGAATAGAAAAGTACCTGATTTTTAATCTCTGTGATATAAGATAACCCAACTCTACTATCAATTTCCATTTGACTAGGTTTATTGCAGATTTTAACAATCATTCCTTATCTGCTGAAATTGTGACTTTTCACTTTGTTTGCTCCAATATTGGGTTTATTTTTGACAGATTCACTTTGCTGGAAATTATTTTATTTTTAGTATGACAAACTTTTGACTATGTCGACTATTTAGCGACAATTTTTGCACCTATCAATTATAATTTTTCACTAAATATTCCAGATTCTTATTGATAGTGTGGTATCTTTTTTTTTTGACAAATTTCAAATCTGGATATATGAAAGATAATTGTTTGTTTCTAATATTAATCAAGATTCATGAACTTCATTAGCACATTTTAAAACTAGTTTATATGTTATGATTCTTTTATAGCTTTGAAATATGCTAATTTAGGAATTGCTAAGAGTTACTGTCACAAATTTATATTAGTCATCATCATAAGAATTATTCTAATAAAGCTTCCTCAAAACATTACATGATCACCATTTGTTATGCTTGTTTAAACAGGCAAAATTCACTATACATATTGCCACACACAGCAAACTAGAGTAAACCATGGATGCCAGAAGGCTTGTGCATAAAATCCCCATCTAGTGCCTACTCATCCAGTATCCCCAGACTAATTTCTGGCTTGTGGCCTTCGTCAGTGAGGTGGCTGCTGGAAGGTTGCATTAGATCCTAAGATCTAGGTGCAGTGCTCTCAGATCCAAGGTTCCTCACTGACGAAGGCCACAAGCCAGAAACTAGTCTGGGGATATTGGATGAGTAGGTACTAGATGGGGATTTTATGCACAAGCCTTCTGGCATCCATTGATTACTCTAGCTTGCTGCGTGTGGCAATATGTATAGTGAGTTTTGCCTGTTTTAAAGCTTCCTCAAGCTATTGATCTTATAAACATTTACTTGCTAATTCTATTAAGGCTGTATCAAAGTCTTTTGCAACCCTCTCCCCCTCTTAGCATGTACTACATTAATATAAATGAGTTATTTATTTGGAAAATTGAGATTAAAGTGACTTGAAAGTTTTTTTTTTTTTTTTTTTTTACTAATTCTGCATAAGGAATACTTTCAGACTCATTATATTTGTCTTTCTCTGTAAATCAGGAGTCTGTAAATAAGAATAAAATGGCATCTTTTGTAGGATCATCTTTAGTGGAATTGACAAAATATTTATTTAAACATTTTATATATATATATATAGTTTTTCTCCAGTGTTGTTAACATCAAATTTACTAATACTGTACTATCATGTGTGCTGTCTTTTTTTAATTCTATATTTGTTTGTTTATTTACTTCCAAATTATAACTGGTTGAAGTAATAATCTCTGGAAATATAGATTCTCTGATTGTTCCAATTGTTATGCTTAGTTCTGAAGCCCAACAAATAAACGGTAGTAATATGCAACAGTATTCAAACATTGCATAGAATAAATTTACAAAACTCCAGAATTAAATTAATTAAAATAATTTTTATTTTTAGTTAGTAATTATAAAACAAGCAATATACTAACCATAATAAACCTTATATCAGTGGGAGATAAATATATTTACATACTATATAGCTGTATAGTGTTTACTATTTGCAGTACTTATCTAAATAGCATTATCAGCCTTGGAAGCATATAAAAGTCATAATAATGATCTGGTAGGCTGTAAACTGAGTCTTGGATCTTAAGCAATGATAAACTGGATAAAACCAACTTATCATTGCTTCACTGGTTCCATGCTTCCATTCTCTGAATTGATCATTAGTTTTCTTTATTATATTCTTTGCTTAAAGTATGCTTTATAAATAACATCAAAATGTTAAACATATACTGCATTATTGATTTAAGAATTTGGAAAATAGATAAAAGTGGGATTTATTTTTCTTTTATAAACTTGATGGAGCTTTGATAATGAGAAATTTATGTATTAATATGGTCAACATTTGGTTTTGACTTTTACTTAAAAATACATATATAGGACATTATTAATGTTTATAATTGCAGACATCTTTTTTTTTTTTTTTTTTGCAATATATTTTTATTTATTCTTAGTTAAAAAGGCAAAAGTTAGAAATTTATTTTTATTTGTTTTCTAATATATTTTTTGTAGTACACTATTTTGTAATCAATTTCTTTCGCATAAAAAAATACAAGAAAATTGCTTTAATTTGGGGTGTTATGGTTAAAGTTTTATTAAAATCAAATAAAACATATGCTTTAATAAAAAAATTTCACTTTCATACAACTTTTAAAGCTCAAATAATTTTTGCTACTATATATTACTTAGTTGTTTTTTTTTATTGTTTTACTTAAACTGAAACTCAAAATTTTAATTAAATATTTTTATATTTTCAAGTTATAGATTTCTCCAATACTTATTTTTTAACTACTCTCATAGTAATTAAATACTACTGCAACAGTTTTTTATCTAGAGATTTTACTATTATATGTAAATGCATATGATATCTGAAACATTATTTTATTTTGTACATTTTGAAAATATTAATTTAAACAATTTTTTGAAATTTCAAAATGAATTATTATACTTACTCTGTGTCTAAAAACACAGCCATGGAAAGTATAGCATTGATATGAAAAGTTTTGAATGCATCAATAAATTAACCTTTTTGGATTATGGAGATAATATAGTTATTAGTTTATCTATACTTTGTTCTTAATACATTCAATCATAAGTCCTTAGATTGTGCTATCTCATTTATGTTAAAATATTTTTTGGTTGGCAAAGCACAATCTTAACTCCAGTTCTTAAGCTTATATGTATATATACTCTGTTTGTTGTTATTATGTTGGTCAATATTATTTTAGTTTAAAAAAAAAAAAAAATTTATAACTAGATTTATTAGAAATCTGTTTCAAATTTATATTACAGTAACAATAATTAATCTATAAAACTTTTATCACTTTTTAATTATTTTGTTTTTATTAATTAAAAACTTTTAAGAAAATTTTTTTTTAATTATTATTAAGTCTTGTTCCTGATTTCAATATTTGAAGATATCTGTTAATCTATAGATTTATCCAATTAAAGAAATTTAAATTAAAAATAATTATTGGCTTAAGGAATTAAGAAATTTCTAGTAGATCTATTAATGAACTAATTACTTGTTTATCTAAATTTAAAAAATGTAAACCGTTAATCGCTTTGTGAATTAAAAAATTCTTGGTAAATGAGTGGGCTAATTAATTAAAAATTTAGTGCTATAAAAAACCGAGTTCGGAATTATATTTTTGGGATTTGACATTGTATATTCTATTCTGTAGTTTGCTGTGATTCTGCTTTTATTTGTAATCGTTATCTTTGCCTACTTAGCATGTGGTATCCAGAACTTTTACCAGTGGCCATCTTAAAAAGTTATGAGCAGCTAATGCATTGGGAAACAAAACTCCACTCTCCAATATGTAGCCTATAACCATCGAAAGTCTAAAACGGTGCTTTCTGAGTTAGCTAACAACATAGCCAACTACATATCTTCAAATATATTGTTCAATTGAATGCACTTCTCAATAAAAAAAGATAATACCAGGACAAACTTTATCTATAAAATTAACAAAACCAGTAAAAGAAGATTTGGAAACTACTACCTACCTTTTCGCATATGTACATTTATATAATTCAATTTCTTCAGAAAATAGTCTCCCTTTTAACAGTAATCCAGTGACGTATAAGAAATGGTATAATTTTATCAATACTTTTATCTGTTTTATAAATTTATTATTATTAATGTTTATATGTTAATCTATAGTGTATTTGGAATTGATAGCTTTAATTTTAATAATAGAGGATGGTTTGCATTTATAATTGTAAATTTAACTTCTTTTTTTTTTTACCTTGTAAAGTTTTAAAAAAAAATTTACTTGAAAAAAAATCACTTCTACAATTATTAATCACACTCCAGGTTACTTTGAAAAGAAAAGTTTCAATAAAAAGTATTCAAAGAGATAGATTTGATTTTATATCTTATAGTTAATTAATAATGCCACTGACGATTTTAAAATCATTACTAGAGGTGTGCATATCTTTATAAATTTTCTGTTTAGCTGTTTAAATTTGTCAGCAATTTTATTTATTTACTCTGCATGCATCACATGCATCTGAAATTAAAGGAATTGATGGACATGTACATGGGTGCATTTTGTAAAGTGACCCTAAATATTTATCTACCACTTGGTTTCTTATTATATATTTTTGCCTCCCATGATTTTGTTGGTATTCCTGCTTGCGATGTTCGTGGATATGTAGGGTTTGTATTAGATAAAGTGACTTTCCTTCCCATGATTATATTTTATTGCTTTCTAACATGGGTGATTAATAGACCTATTTATTGTTATTCCCTATTCATTTTTTTTTTTTTTGTGATCGAATCCAATGCACCCTTATATAGGTTTAATTTTTTTATTAGCCTGTATGTGTGAGCATATAGTTCTGATTGCTGCTGATTATTGATTGTCAGCTAATATTGTGAAATGTATATGTGCACATATCTGGATAAATTGTTGAGTCTTTGTAAACTTCAGGGATTATTTAATAGTACTAAAAGTAAAATTATGGGGAAGTGTAATATTTAAACTACCAGCTATCAAATACACCTATAGACTTTAGTTGAATTGAATTGAATTAATATTCAAATTCTGTCCTGTTTGAAATAATCCTGGATATTTAAAACTATGATTGAATTGTATATTATGCATTATTAAATTATTAAACTTTAATTTGTTGATTATTAGATTTGTCTAGTGTTTTGTTTACCTTTGTCTGCTCTGCCAACTGTTATTTGCCAAGAATCTGTTCTCCATGACCTAGAGACAATTTTTAGATATATCAGTGATGATTCAGCTGTGGTAGCACTTATACTAGGTATCCTCACCAGTAAATTATAAATTTTCTAGGCTAGATGACTAATGGCACCCTCAGATGATAGATATTAGGTGCTTGCTGGCCATTAGCAATCTATTATTCATTTTAATAGACAAAAGAAAAAAATTTTTTCCCACTAAATAAAATGATATGCAAATTTGGGTAAAAAAAAAAAAGAACCGAAATGAAGTTGAAAAAAAAGTTTTGGTTATAAAAATCAGTTTTTTTTTCTTTCTTTTAATCATATTAGAATACCAATTCATTCAAATCCCAGCATTTTGCCATGCCTCATAAATAACACAATAGAACACTACTAACAGTTAGCTAGATCCAATCTGGAACACTTTTGAATCATATTTTGAATAACTCCAGCTGAAATGAAAAATGAGCTTGGCTAGCTCAGTCATAGAGCATGAGACTCTTAATGACAGAGTCATGGGTTTGTGCCCCAAATTGGTCACCAAAAATTTACAAATAAAGTATATAGCATATTTCAACATTTTACATTTTCTCTATTTATTTATCTACATAAATTACAAGGAAATCCCACCTGCCTTTAAGTATCAAGAAATAAACTAACACATGTATATCTAAAGCAATATTTTATTCAATATAATAATGTAACTATTGCGCAACCATATTTGTAATGCCAGGCTAACTCGCAGAGAACATAAGTTGGTCCGATGAATGATCATAGACCACGCAACCTTACATAAACAAAGTAACAAATTATGCAATAATAATTTATTTACAAGGGTACTTATTAATTGATGTACAATTTATTTCTTTAACAAAACTAACAAATCATATAACAATCATTTATTTACAAAGTATAATCATTAATTGATGTGCAATTTATTTCTTTAACAAAATCCTTTAATCTTTAGAGATCAAAGTATCAATATATTCAAAGATAATGCCACATTCACCGTACCTTTAACCCTGTCTTCTATAAATTTAAATATAATTCTATACATGTATGAATTCATAAATATAACATTTTTTTGATTCAAAGGTCTCCTAGTACTTACACATACATATGTTCTATATGGGATAGACATCAATGCTATTTTTATTACAATAATCATAAGGAATGGTCTTTTTTAGATCCTACTCCTAAACGTAACAGCTTATATAAAAATAACAATAAAGTGATGGCCATTTTGATCTTAATCCTAATTGAATAAACCTATATAATAATTATAAGGAGTGACCTTTCGTCCTAGACCTAAATTAATACAAATACAATTTATAAAGGGATGACTCATTCTGAGATCAAATCCTAATTCATTAAACTGATAGGAATGTATTCTCCTATAGGGATGCGAACATATATAAAGTATTAAACATTGAACAAACAACTGCGCATATATAAATCCATCTATATAAAATACAATTTTCAATAATCAAATTTAAGTTTAACTATAAACAAATTAGACTAATGGAAATAATTACATCATTAATTACGGTTACTTGAGATTTAGGCAATTTATATATGTGCATTGTATTTATATGATTATCACTAATATTTTTTTTTTTTTGCCTTTCCTCTTATTAATAACTTATATAAAATTCACAAGCTGGACATACATAAGTGATATATAATAATTATTATTTTTTCCTTAAAAAATAATTTTAACAAGTAAATGAAGTTATTACAAATTCATTATTATTATTTTTTTTAATTGACAGTTTGTTTTAAATAACACCAGGGTAATAATCTTATTTACAAATTCAGATTATTTAAAATAAAGTACAATTCACTCTTTAAATATAAGACTCACCTCAAATAAAATAATTGTCATTTACTTCTTTCTGACAAATACTAAAAATCCATTTAGGATAATAGTATAATCTCGTAATTTTTGTCTTGGGATTTGAATGATGTAGTCTTGCAATCTGATTAAAAGAAAAGAAAAACTGATTTTTATAGATCCAAAACTCAGTTCCTTTCTAAACTTTATTTCAGTTTTTTTTTTTTAAATGAATAAGGTATTATGGATTTTCAATATATATATATTTACTATGATTTGGAAATTGATATAATATTTTTACTAAGTGATTTTAGTCTCAGACAATGTACAGAATTTTTCATTTACATATAATTTAGTAAATAATGTACTGACTTATCTACCTTTGCATTTACAAATACATATGTAACAAAGAAGCTATATCAAAGTTTAAGTGACCCATAGATGAAAAACATTTAACAATAAAAGGTGATAGAGAAAAATATCAAATGGTGTTGAATATATAAATTTATATTTTAATTTAAAGTTCTTCCAAAATATCAATTTTTTTTAAGAAGTAGCCAGCTGCACTAGGGTGTGCCATCTCAGTAATTATTGCAATAATTTGTGCCATTAAATCATTATAATTTTTGATTATTAGGCAAAGATGAAATCTTAAATTATAGATACTTTAAATAGTATATTGTAGGGCAACGAATCTCCAATAGTTCCCATCCCAGAGAAGATAGTGATGGATAAAGTATTACATATTTGTGCTTGCCAACTACTGGATGAGAAATTTTTTTATCCTTGGTTTTTCTTCAGGCCAAGAATAACAATATACAATTAGATTGATTAATGGACTGACGTGATGTGGATTCAATCATCACATCATGAACCTAGAGACATTGTTTAGAATTACACCTTATCATTGACAGATTCAGTCTGACTTAAAATAAAGCTAGCTTAGAATTTAAAATCAGTCAAATAGTAAACTTCACTTATGGGTAAATTTTCCCCCAGCAATAATCAAATACTGAGATGAAAAGTTTTAAAAAAAATTATATAAATAATTTTATATCTAGTCTTGTATTATATACAATAAAAATGGTTTAATTTGCATAAAATTTACTTGTAATATATAGGGTATATGAGCACAGACTTTCAGATGACCCATCACTCTCCACTCTATCTAATAACACTGGTACACTCAAGCACATATATGCTGAAAAGATAAATAATCACCAATATAAGTATTTCATGCTAAACCAGCAATCATCAGTTGGTCCAGATTATCATCTCCCACACATATATACTATAAGTGCTCAGATATATATTAAGATAGACAATCCTCATACTTTAATGGACAGGCTCCAATCTTCTACACACTCCAACTCTTCAACCGTCCATCCAATTGAAAATCTGATGATGGAATGCTCGAAGGCCACCTTGAGGCCGAGATTATTGTCACACCCATGTTGACCTAAGGTCAATCTGAACCCCACATGTACAGGACATAATCTCGGCTTCAGGGTGGCCTTCGAGCATTCCATCATCAGATTTTCAATTGGATGGACGGTTGAAGAGTTGTAGTGTGTAGAAGATTGGAGCCTGTCCATTAAAGTATGAGGATCACTTATAGTATATATGTGTGGGTGATGATAATCTGGACCAACTGATGATTGCTGGTTTAGCATTAAATACGCATATTGGTGATTATTTATCTTTTCAGCGTATATGTGCTTGAGTGTACCAGTGTTATTAGATAGAGTGGAGAGTGATGGGTCATCTGAAAGTCTGTGCTCATATACCCTATATATTACATATATATATACACAGGTATAGAATAAGCCTGTGTTTCAGTTATTATAAAATTTATTTGATAATTTTTATTTGCCATGGCACATTATAATTATTAAGTTTGTTGTTATTGAGGTTTTTATTTTGTTTTTAATGTATAAAATGTTTACTTATTTTATGTTTATATTTAATTAAATTTATAATGTTGTTAAATTTTTCAGATATTATTACTCCCAATGGTTTGAATGTGATTAAATTTAGTGCTTTGCATGAGTTTCAAAATCTCCATGCAGTTGCAAAAGAGAAAATTCATGATTTTGTTCGAGGCCATTTTTATGGGTAAATTTTAATTTTTTAATATGTAACATTTTTATAGTTTAAAATGAAAAATAATATATATATTGTAACGGGAAGATTTGAGATTCGCATATACTGACCACTAGGGCGCCACTAGTCCGAAAATAGGAACTAGACATTTATTTTAAGGGTGGACAGGATATGCGAACCTGAAGGCACCGGACTAAACTCAAGGAGAAACAAGATATCCTAAATACTGTTTAGACAGCTGAGAAATCAAAGCACAAAGACAAACGTCAGCCAAATAAATTTAAACAATTTATTAATTTTATAAGTTGGACAATATAGTAAAGACATCTAGCCATGAATATAAAAGTGACTTATGTTAACACACGCATATTTACCAGAGAGTGCACAAGAGTACGACAAATATGAAGGCACTAAACATTTTGGCAATAAAATTCTCTCACTTAAAATATAAGAAATGGTTAGGATATTATCTTCTTGCTGGCCAGTTGTAAAATTACAAAAACAAGCAACAACTCTAGCTTCCTGAATCAGGGATAATAAAACAGTTACTGTCCTGCCGGAAATCAACGAAACCAGCGCGGACGTCCGAGCAGTAATCTAATTACTGTCGTTAAAACGCCGGACTGCTGCGCATAATACTACATTCAAAGTAAACGTGGTTGATCTCACCTACAAGACAGCAACAGATATTTGATTACGATCTTACGTAATCCAGAAAGAAATAGACTATTTTCAGACAACCCGAAAAAATAACTTGACAAATAGCCAGCAAAAAGATTTTGTTGTTTGCACAAACAGCGCAAACGAAACATGCTTAAAGATTCTTTATTTTACAACTAAGGGCAGGTGAATAAATAAAGACTACGAAAACTGCCACTGCGTTTTGTAATAGTTATCGAAATAATCAGGTATATATTAAACATATAAAATACAATCTCGTAATGCACCCTCTGATAAACGAAAATTGCAAACAAACTTGTAATCTTAAAACTAAGATTCCAAGACACACTTTAAATACTAGAAAAGATAAATACTGATAATAAATAATTAATACAACCTTATAACATACTTATCATTAGATTGAGCGGAGATTTAATTAAACGCAATTTATTTACCCTGGCTAGAATAGGAAAAAGTTTAGCTTACGGTAAGGCAGAGTTCTAGTGATTTAGTGACGAGTGCGCACTTTTGATAATAGTTCATCTTTCAGGTCCTTTGACAGTGGTAAGGTAGAGGCAGTGTTTATTTTAGAGGTTTGTGGCATGACTGAAGGAGAGCTGGTAGGCGTGGGTCCGTCCTTTGTTTAAATTAGCAAGACATTCTAATGATGGCAAAACTCATAGCAGCAGATTTTGACATCTTGCACAGCAACGAAGCTTGTCAATAATTATTAAAGTTTTTAACAGGAATTAAATGTCCGAACAGCTACTCAAAGCAGGCAATAATCCCTGTGTCTATTTCTATACTGAATCTCCTCTCTCTCTGAAAATTGGCAGTCTATCCTTGCCTCGCTACATTTCCCGCGAAAAACTTTCATTAGTGTCCATTCTATATTTCAGGCTGGGCAAATATTAATTTCTCGCTCAATCTAATTTAAGACTTCCAACCAGGGATAATTGAAACAAAAACGACAAATACAAAACTAAATCTCCGCTTTTTAGAATTAACTTTAAAAATAATTACAATAAAAGCAACAGGAATATATAATTAGCAAGCTTGCCTGTTTTTAATCAAATTGATTAAAACAGACGGTGAAAGTAAACTATTTTACAATCAATTTTATAAACATTAAATAATCTATTTTAAAATATAAATGTGTATGTGTTTTAAATAATAATAAAAAAAATTGAGCCTTAGACATTTAATGAAAATGTTGTTTTCTCTTTTTAATTTTAGTAATAAAACCATTGAATCAGAAATCAATCCGGCTCAATATATTTTAATTATATTTTTAAAAAATAGTTTAAAATTAGAATGTAATAATATTAACAATAATAAGGTGCATGAATTTGGATTTGAAGACTCAATTATCATCAATTCAACCTTTATAGGAGTAATTCTTATAGCCATGTCTTTTAAATAAAAACAATAGCAGTTGTTGGTTGTTTAGTTTTAATAATAAATAAATAAAGCAGCCTTAATGCATTGCAGAGCAAAGGTCTCTGTAGCAAACTTTTGAAGAGAATTCAGGAAGAAATGCATTATTTATAAGATTTGTCAATGCCAACTAGTGAGCGCTTTAGTTATTTTTTATTCTTACTTCACTCTCTAGTTAAGAATAGCTAAATACACATTTCCTAGTCAATTTTAAATCATTACCTGGATTAGCTGTATGCTAATTACCTGAAAGACAAATTCTAAGCTTGTTTGAAATCTAAAAAATATCTTACACAGAATTGAACCCATAATCATGGGTGTGAAGATCAGCTTACTAATCACTATATTATGAGCTTTTTTATATATTTATATTATTTTAAACATCAATACATTGTACATTTAATCCAGTTTTTTTTTTAGTCCGTAGATGAAGTACATCTTTTATCCATACTTCTCACATTTATCTAAACATGTGATCTTTTATAATCTCTTCATATCCATTTTAGATCTTCATTTGTTGTTATCTCTTTAGCTCAATTTCTGGTTGTTGATTCTTTTAGTGATATCAGTTTGTTTTTTCAGTCATCGGTTTCACTTTTGGTTTCTCTTTATTAACTTTGTGGTCTGCTAGCTTTGCGTTGTTCTTGTATGTGATTTATATATAAAATTAAAAATAATCAATTTAAAATTCACTATAAATAAAAAACTGATTTACTATGTCAACCAACTTTCATTCCTTATTATCCTTTTCAAAATGTTTCTTTTTACACATTTTTTTATTTATAGTGAGTTGTCTGTTTCAATTTTGTTTTAAGTTTTTTTTTTATTTTATATATAAAAGGCAATATTATGGACAAATTTTAACATGGAAATTTGATCATTTTAAGTATTTACAATTTATATACATAATGCTAATCTGTCATGTAGATGCGAACATAATTTTTCAAAAAATAATAGTTAAAAGAATTAAGTAGGATAACGTCAGAAGTTTATGAAATTAAATTATAAATGTTTTCTTTCCTTAAATAATATATGGAAATAATTTTTAACTTCAAGAAATGAAAAGCAGATTGTTTGCATATTTTGAAGTGTATTTTTTTATTAAATTTTCGTTAGTATAACTAATTAAAAAAAGAAAGCATATGTTTATAACTTTGTATGCAGATAAGCATAAAGATGTGACAGATTCTAGAAATATAAACTATAGGAAAATATTTATAGAAAAACAAATGGGCTTAAAAAGAGGACAGAACCAATTTAATCAATTCATTTGCATAGTTGCAGTTTCAGAGTCACTTGCAGGAATGGGTAACGATAACAAAGTTGTGATTAATTAAAAAATCAGAAAATAGTTTTCATCAGTCACTTATGTACTTCTAGAAAGATAGTTATTAGATTTGTGTTTAAACATATTAATTTATTTAAAATTAATGCATGAAATAATCATATACATTTTGTTAGACAAATAAAACAAAAAGAGAGGAAGGGCAGTTACATATATAGGCGTTTTTGAGCTGTAATTAGTGGCTATGTCCTTTTCTTAACTAATTAACTTTATTTAATCCAAAGCATTTTATTTTAAATTTGAATAGTCTTTGAAACCTAGTTAGTAATGCTATATAATTCACACCCCAGATTAGTTTCTGATTGATAGACTTCATCATTGAAGAATTTTGGTCTGCTAATACAAATCTAACAGCTATTCTTAATTTTTTTAAATTATCAAACTTGTCCACATACTTACATAGTTAGATGAATAATTAGTTATTTCTATTTTATGAAACTATGGGTACCTTTTATCTTTTAGATAAGATGCCATATATCAACAAAAATTTTACATCTTTCATTACCTATATTTAGAATATGTTTTTAAGACCAGTATTTTTTCTCTTTATTCCAAAGTCAAAATATCATTTTGAATAAATATGGACAGTAGATTAAATAGAATGAATTACTGATCCTAAAAGCATATGTTGAATTTATCAGAGAATGATAATAATTTGTTATAAATATCATTTTAGCCAAAGGGTGAAAGCTATCTATAGTTGATATAAACCTGGATTCATTAAAATGTAAAGTTATTAGCCTATTGTAAGACTTATATAATTATCTAACCAAATTGGTTGGATTCATAATTATAGGGCACTTATAAATTTCAATTATTGGCTTGATAATATAAAGAATTAAAAATGGTTCTTAGACATATAAGCACAAATGGTAGTTGTGGAGGTACCGTACTGCCGCTGTCAGATGGCACTGCGACACCATCAACAACCGGCCCGAAGCCTGCAAGTGATAAATTTGATTTGGGGGGGGGGGGGATAAAGTCTTTCTCGTATTTTCATGGATTTTTTTTTTTTTAATTTGAATTTCATGTATTTCTTGGATATATATTGCCGCATGCATTTTTATTTGTCAATTTTCAGCCAGTTTCGTAAATAAATTTATCACGGTGGCAGTACAGTCCCTCCACAACTACCACACAAATAGTACCAAAGCACTTCATTATGAAGAACAGAAACTAATCTGAAAATGTGGATTATATTATCAATATTCAATGAAGCTTACAATAAATTATTCAGAGGTAGAAAAATTTGTGTAATGTTTGTTTGTGTGTGTGTGTGTGGGTGTTTGCTTTACAGCTAATATTTTCTCAGTTAAAGGATGGAATTAGAACAGGTTTAGGGGAATAACACATTGATGTTTATAATGATAAAGAGAATTTTTTATGTAGGATAAAAGATCAGGATGTCATTAGTTTTTAAAATGTAGAAAAATTCTCAAAAGTGGGTAGTTATTATTTGATGAGGTCTCATTTATTATATTCAGGGCTAATGTTTTTTTTTTTTGTACAATTTCCAAAATATTAAGGAGATTGTGTGCAGTTTTGTAGTCTTTTTTTTTCTTCACAATTTTGATTAATTATAGATCAAAGTGTCAAACTTAAAAAGTTTTATATAAAATTTGTATACTATTGTCTTTGATTAATATCTGGACTATCTTGATGAAATTTGTCACATTATTATTGCGAATAATCCGGTTATATAACTATTCTCAAATATTATTATTTTTGGTGGCAAAAAATTAATCTAGGTCTTAAGTCTATACTGTCCACTATTACAACCAAATATCTCCTTCTATAAAAGATTTTGAAAAATATATATATTTTAAATAGAGATCAACTCTACATCTGATTTTTTTTTTTTAAAAAAAATGCAATTATTTATTAAATACTTAAGAAGTTTTTGGATATTTAACTGAAATGATTTTTTCATAAAAAGAGTTTTCCTTTAAACATTGACAACAACTCGTGCTTTCTGTCAGTGACAAAGCAATATTAATTTACGCCCAGCATAGAATTTTTTAATGTTTTTGATGATTAATTGAATATCCTTCATACTGGATAAATAAATAAAATCTTAAGAATAAGCATAGGAAAGAAAAAAACACTCTTATAATGAAATAAAATATTAAATTCTATTATTTACTTCACACATATGACAATTTCATAATAATCTTTCTATCTTGGATATTCAGGACATTGTTCATATGAAATTTAAATAATATTAAGTTGTATAATATTGTATATTTCAGACAATTTTGATTACTATTGTTGAATTTTTCCCCCTTAACCATGAAGTATGCAAATTGTAAACACTTTGCAAATTGCTTGGGTATTGTTTTTAAAAACTTTTTTTAGGAGAAAGACTAATGATTTAACTTAAGCTGAGCTTTGATTTTTAAAATCACTTTGGCTATTTTAGTAAAGTCTTATAGGAGGGGGGGGAATGTTTAAGAAATCAAATTAATTTTTCTTTTATCTTGGTATTAAATATAAATAAAATAAGTATCTGCAAATATATAAATGAAATTATAAATTTCTTTGATATACTAACATGTAGTAGATAAATTGTTTCTCTATACAATAGAATTATGTTTGTCATAAATAGTCAACAAAAAAATACAAAAGAACCATATAATTTATATTACCATTTATTTAAAGCATTTAATGTCAATAAGATAGTTTATTTATACATTCATTACTTTATAATTCAATACTTCCATTGTTTGTTTAAACTGGCAAACAAAAGCCATCTATCGGCTGCCTGTCTTAACTAGGGCTTATAAGCATCCTCAAAAATTATTCTGCAGCTTATTTTCTGGTTAGGGTGTATTTTGGGGAGAACACAGCAGTAATCAATTTGTTACATGCTTCACTTTACATTAATTTTGGAAAATGTTTTGAAATTTGTGTTCATTGTAGAATTGTTTTAATATTTGTGGTTTTTTTTTTCCTTTTTATGTAAATCAATTTATAAATATTTTTATCTCTATGTAATTGTTCTGACAATAAATATTTTCTAATCTCACACATAATTTATTAATAATTTATAAAGAAGTTATTTATTATTAAAATCAATATTAATTGATTTTTTTTTTTTTTTTAGGCATTTTGATTTCAATTTAGATAAAACTTTATATTTCTTCATTGCTGGTCGATATGAATTTTCAAATAAAGGTGCTGATTTATTTATTGAATCATTGGCAAGACTTAACCATTATTTAAAGGTGTTTTTTTTTTTTTCAGTTTAAAAATATTTTTACATTTTAAAACTTAATCAAATTGTATTCTGTATGTGAATGTATTTTGTGAGAATCTTATAATCTTTGATATATTGGGGAGAGGGAGGAGAGGTCCTTTGGAAATATAATAAATGTAAGCATTATTTTTAATAATTTTTTTTTTTAATTTTATGTGATCTTAAAAGAGAATTTACACAAACAAAAGCAAAATTATTCTTTAGTAATAACTGAAAAATGTTAATGCAGTTAACCATATCAAAAGAATCTTTACTGCAATTTATAGCCAACTAAAACCAAATTAAACATATAAAATTAAGATTTTTAAATGTGTTTAAATTTTTGATAAATTTGAAACAAAACGAAAGAAAACCTGATTAGAGATGGCAGAAAAGTATTTAAAAATAGATTACAAAGATAAACTTTTTTGGTCAACTTCTTTGCATAGTCAAAAAAAATTATACATATTTTTTTTATCAGATAAATATTCTGTTCCATTAACTTTTGCCAATATAAACTAGTCTGTTCTCCTTTCTTTAAATGCATTTTGTTTTAGAATATTTTATATTAAAATGATTTTAAGACTTAAAATGAAAACACCAGAAGCAATCTATTTTTTTAACGCTTTTTTATTGTGTGTGTGTTAATTGGTTTTAAAAAAGTTAGCTAAAAAAAAAAATAATCATTCTCATTATGTTTTTTTTTTTTTAATGTTATAACTTAGATAAAATACTATACTTAAAACATTTTAATTATGTACCATATATTATAACACAATAAATATACAATCACTTTTTCTTTTAAAATATATATGTTCTCAAATAATATTAACAAATGCACAATCCTATCCTTTTTTCTTTCCAAACACTTCATTTTCTTATATTAACAATGAACATATATATATATATTACACAAACTCCAACGTTTCAATTGTTATATATTATGTAATTGCTGTGATATTAAAATTATATATTATAATGGTTGGAATTAGCATGTGATGTACCGTGATTTCTTAAATGGAGTCAGGAATCTCTCGGCAATTATACCCAGAGAAACCTGTTAGCCACTTTATTTTCCATTCCCCACTCTTAAATTTTCCCATATTCTGCTCCATCCCATTTCCACAACGTAATCTTTGTCAACTCTATGGCCTTTATATTTAAATCCCCCTTATCTTTTCCCAAATCCAGCATAAAAACCAATAATCCACTTTCTGTATAATCACTTTTTTCATATTTATTCTTCCATAACTTCATTATTTGTACCCTTTCTGTTTTCAAGCATTTATATTCAATTAATAAATGCCTAATATTTTCTATTTATTCCTTACACAATTTACAGACTAAATCACCCATATTTTTCCATGTACATGTATATTCTCTTGTTGCTAAAGATCCCATTCGAGCCTTAAACAATAAACTACTTTCCTTACTATTATATATTAACTCTCACCTATTATTCTGTTTAGTTCTATATATATATATTTAAACTCTTTTTACTCTCCATACTAGTTCTCCATCTCTCTAACTCCCTATTTTTTATTAATAAATCTACTTTTTTATCCCATTCCTTACCACTATAACATTCACCAATCCTCCTAACACAATCATCTCATCTTTTGTACAAATATACTGATATAAATTCTTTATCCAAATCTTTTGCATACCACATTACCTTTCTCACTCGTCTTGTTTCCTGCCTTTTACTCATAACACAATTAAATAATATTTTGGCTATTCTTTTATTATCCATAAACTGCAATCTACCAAACATTTTCATTTTAGTTTTTGCGATTCTCATATAAAAATTTGACCATCCCATTTCTTCTTGAATTGCATCCCTTGCTGTCCATACATCTGCCTCCAATGTTTGTCTTTCTACTTCCCTTTGTACTTTTTCTAAGTAATCTAATTACCATATGATAACTCTGCTACTGCAACTCCCATATAATTCTAGCTACATCATATTTATTATATGAAAACTGTTAATTTCTTTATCAATCTCTTTCTTTTCTTTGCTTCATTTATCAATTCAGTTATTTACACAGGCGCCACCTGTCTTTAAGCATCAGGATAAACCAACATATATATTTCAATTAATATTTTTACTTAGTGATATAATGATGACCATTACCAACCTTTATTTGGAATATCAGGCTTGATGGAGGAGAACACAAATTACTCTCAGTGAATGCATGTAACCCATACAATCTTACTTATAAAGAAGTTTACAAAGTTTGATTACAAATATGAGTAGTAAATGATATATAATTTATTTTCTTTTAACAAAGTCCCTTTAATTTATATTCATTATTGTCTTATTCCATACAAGCTGAAAGAAAATTATTATACTAAATGCCCAAGGTTTCATTGCTAAATTTAATTTTAATTTTTATTTGTACTATAATATATAGCTAATATAGTACATTTGTTGTGCATTGAACCCAACTTCAATACATTTAAAACACAACTCTATGTATGAACTTATAAATATAAAGCATTTCGCTGACTCATATATCTCCTAGTATCAACACATACATATATTCTGTATGGGCTATTAACGCTATTTTTAAAACAATAATTTTAAGAAATGGTCTCTTTTAGATCCTAATTCTAATGCATTAAAGCCCAACCGCTATTTTTATATGACAACAACTATAAGAGTAGTCTTTTGGTCCTACTTTAATTCAATAAAACATCTTTACCTAACAATAGCTATGAGAGTGACTTTTTAGGTCTTAACTCTAATTCAATATAACTATAATTTGCACAGGGGTGATTCGTTTCAAGACTGATTTCTAATTTATCAAAACCTGATTGGAATATATCCTCCCATATTGACACGAATATATGTAAACTATTTAACAGTGAATAAACAATTGCATGTATAGTATAAATTCATTTATATGAAATCTAATTCTCAATAATCAAATATAGGATTAACTATGAACAAATGGTCGATGGGTATAATTACATCATTATCTACAATTATTTAAGACTTGGACAATTCATGCACAAGCTTTGCATTTTATATTTTATCATTATTTTTTACTCTTTCCTTTTTAAATAATACTTTGTACTAAGTTCATTTCAATATATGTAAAGGTATTAAAAAAACTGTTGTAATATTATTCATTTCAATAGCATATATAATAACTGAGCAATTTTTTTTTCTTTTACTTTTTAAAACTGACAATTTTTATACATAATATTCGGATCAAACATTAAATATAAACTCAAAATAGTTAGAATAAAGTTCAAACAATCTTTTAAATATAATGAAACTTACAAATAAAATAGTTGTCATTTATTTATTTCTGATAAATATTAAACAGTTCATATGGGATTATAACTTGCTTTCACAAGTTCTATATCTGCTACCTGAAATGTCTGTAGCTCTTCATTTTCACCGGAGTTAGTTGAAGTAGTCTAAGTATTCCAGATTAGATATACAGTTAGCTGATGGTGTTCATTTCTTTTATTTCTATTCCCTAAAAATATTGATGATTTGATAAGTCTGAATGATGGAAGAATTATTTTTTTGAACAACTCATTTCAGTTCTTTTTTTTTTATTATTGAAATGAATAATAGATTGTTCATTTCAGTATATAACCACACTTTTTGAAAATCATAGACTGATGAAAACTGATGATAATTAAAATTTAAATAATACAATATCTAGCTGATTATTATCATCTTAATATCACATAGGTAATGTCATCAAGTACTTTCTATTTGAATTAGAAAATTAAAAATTTTTTTTTTAATAATTTTTTTTTTTTGTTTGCTTTTTTAAAAAAAAAAAAAAAACACAAGTCAAGTAGAAAATGTGGCAACTTCCTGTATCATTATTTTTGTCCTAAAAGAAAGAAAGACTTTCATTCTTTACACTGAACCAAATAATTCTGTAAAATAACTTTGCTTATTATTCGTTTTATTTTCAATCTATTTTTTAAATGTTTTTTATTTCCTCAATAAGGTTAACAGTTTTTTTAACTGATTAAGTATTCATAGTAATATTTTTTTTAACAAAAAAGTTATTTATCATGCATAATAGATCTAAGTGTTTGCAGGGCAATTCTTGATTATGGCCTATGTCATCCTAGAAATGCTTTGATAAGAAACTTATAATTATTTCTATCATTTAAAAAAGAGATATTTATATGAAGCAAAGGGGATATTTAAAAATGGTCAAACTATAAAATGTCATTCTTAATAAATAATGAAAGATACTAAATTTTGATCACTAATGATACAAAGTTCAATTATGATCTTAGAAATAAATGTTTGGTCTGTGAATGGTTGCTGTTGACAATAATAAATAAAATTTAGTTAAGTCAAAATATTTTACAAGAGTTTGTATATACATTTGCATAGCACAATCAGGTATTAGTATGTATACTGAACCCGACCGCTTGATAGTGTTGTTTTTCACACAACGCACATCAATATACCGTTTTAGTGGCCTAACTTACAGCTGAAACAGTAAGGTCTGCTTTGCAGATCTTCGTTTCACCTTTTTTCACCTATTTCCTACCCTCATACTTTAGTTTGAACCCCAATCTATCGTAGTGTGTCTGCAATACGCTTATATACCGAAAACCCCGCCTAATTTTAAAGCACGAGTACAATGCTCGTATTATATATATAACTCATTCCCAAATAAAATAAAATATTATGGATTATGTATATGTTCACATAATTTTGATTTATTAAAAAGTAGGTTATATAGGTCATAATTGCGCACACACTATGATATGCATTTTAAAACATATCAAAATTATAAATTGTTAAAGTTATTTTGTTTGAATCTATTTACAAATATATATTACCATCGTAATATATTTTTGATTTAAAATAAAATTCATTTAGTAAATATTCGTTTAGTAAATAGATTCAAATATTGCAATTTAAAAGTAAAATAATTTTCGTTTAATTTAATAAAAGTCATTCCAAATATTTCTGTTAAAATAAATGAGGGATAATAGTTTAATTAGCAAATATTATATAAGTTTATCTAAAAACAGCAGATGTCCACTTAAGGTTTTCTTTAATTAATAAAAATAATTTTTAATTAAATCTAGTTTGTAATTCGAAGGTCGACAAGGAAATTAACAAAAGAAATTAATTAAAATTTTGTTGAATTCCTTTAGACATTCGGATAGATTTAATTACATCTGATAAGTCCGATATATTTTTGTAACGCTCCAGGGCAGTTCTATTGTTAAATTCTACTATAAAAAGGAGTGTTTTCTTTTGTTCTCCATTCTAATGTTTTTAAGAGAAATCATTCTGAGGTCTAATTTTTCTAACCAAAATTATTGTAGTAATTTGTAAATCTTGACATGACGGAGTAGAGCGCAAGAAGGCTATTTTTCTCCGGAATGGACATATGCTGCCGTAGACCATCGGAAGTTATCACACAAGGAACCCCGGAACTGCTGCTGCTGCCAAAAATATGAACATTTTCAGATTTTGCTGTTAACTCGTATAAAAACCTGCCGACCATCAATCTACCTAAAATGCTTTTCCAGAGGTAACCCTAAATTAACCCAAGAGCTCTTGTGATAACTAACATGCTATAGCTATTTTAAATTCTTTTTTTATATTTCACATAACTTCATTATGTATTTCTTTAACATGCTTAAATATACTCAACATTTAGCTCTCTATCCTCGAGTTAATATTTTCTATTTATTAAGCTTTCTGTTATTTTATTATGATAATGTGTCAGATTCGTCTTTGACCGAGTGAATTATTCCTTTTGTTGAAAATAAGACGCCGCTATAAAGGCATATTTTAAATTTGTAAATAATTTCCAATTTTATTATCTTGCAAATCACTCGTTCGAGGGCGATTCTATTCTTTAATATATAATATAATCACATAGTTTAAAATCTACATGTTATTGATTTTAATCTACTATGAGAGTATGTGCGAAGTCAATGATTTAAATGTTTCCCCAAATGCATGATTGCATAAATAAATCTATGCTTTCCTTTCAAACCTGCAAGCATGCATTTTCTATTTTAAATACTGTGTTCTACTTTAATTACAAAGTTCATCATTGACGTCGAGAATGTGCGGACCCTTTTAAATGAATTTCTGGGAATTTGATTGGGCATTTTTCTCTTAATCCAAGTCAAATCCATTCAGTATGTTTTGTATGCACTAGTCTCGTATTGCTGGTAAATGAATTGGTTGTTGAGACCGCTTTGTTTTAATTTTCCAAGGATTCTTTACACGGCCAAGGCCGTTCTCTTCGCTTCTTGCGGTTTCCAGGCAGAGTGTGTCTACAAATGACACACCTGGGAATTAAACGCAATCGTCACCCAGTCGCTAAGTTTCAGCTTTTCATAAAAATACTTTCCTACGTGTTCAGATGCCCTCCGTAGTCATTCCGGATTTTCAATATTGTTTTATTTTTATATTTATTTTACAAAGCATCCGTGACTTAAACGTGTCACACCCTCCAACTTAAATAAATTCATTATCAGCAATACTAACCTCCCAATGTAACTTTATTATTATTATTATCAAATAAATGCCTTGATCACATTCCCACTTTGTTGCTTAGTAAGCTTTTATCCGTACTATTCTCGAAATCAATAAATATTTTATAACACTTAATTTTCAAATATTTTCTTAAACTTGTATAATTACTCAAAGCACCTTGCACATGTTCCTATCTCTTCAACCACATTATCGTAATGCTATTAGCCCGAGGAATAGAATATATCATTTTGGTTTAAAACCCTTTTTGTCATTTATTGGAATATAATGCCAACAATTATTTAATACACGCCCCTGTCTCATATAAGCAGACAGTGGCATTATATATATATAAATAAATTTTGTGAAATCATTTAAAACTAAATTTGATCTCTTATTTTATTGATTCCTATCACTGTCTCGGTCTATATATATATTTTCTGCATTTCTTTTGTAAATTCATAGACGTTAGTTAGCCACCCAAACTTCTTTTAGTATAGAGTCTTTTGTTTCTCCCTGACCACCAGGCACAGGTCAAAGATTATACTAGTAGTGGCATCAGATGCGTTATCATGTAGGTGGCGCTGTGAAATTTGGGCTTTAGATTCGAACTTAGTATATCTAGAAGGCAACTTCTTCTGGAATGTTCAGTTTCGTGTCTGGGGTTTGAATTCTGCAGTGTGTTAGCGAGATAGACGATTTTGACTGTTACACAGCTAACACTACAACAGTGTTGTTTAGAGCCGTAACAGGCCGCCTAGAGGGCGATGTATCCTACGATTACGTAACAAAATGCAACGCCCATTGACTTGTGATAGTATTCCTTAAGTGAGCACAACTATCAAAAAATTCATTTTGGAAAAATTTTGAGAGAGCATAGTGGATTTAGTATCACATATTAATGATTGTCAGGCCATCACGCAAGCTTCCTTACGATTTTGAACTGCACCCAACCTGTAAAGGTTAGGTTTCTCAGTAGAGTTCTGTCGAGTTCAAGCGCAAATGCATGTTTATGCGTGAATCCGTGCGAGAATAGTTAAATGTCGGCAGCAAGTGTTCAAAATTCGTTGATGGGGGGGTGAATTGCTGGCCATAGAAATTGACGCTGTTGTGTTTTTCCAGAAAGAGAACATCCTGCCAGATGTGAAGCTATGTGTTTGCAGGAGGATCATGGTTTTAGTCAACTACAGGATCTGGGGAATCCGTTGCCACTCCTGCAAGCATACCTGGGGTCTGCGTAAGGGATGTTGGTTGGACGGCTCCATAATTCCCTTACTTACAGCTTTGAGGCTCATCTCCTATTGGAGTCAAACAAACCGTAACTCCCCGCCCCCTAAAAAAAAAAAGTTTTTTTAAAAACAAACTGTTTAAGACTTTTTGAGAAAGGCAAAAAATAAAGGAATAACTTTTCGCTATCATATAAAGGTTTCGGTAGCGTAAATATTTAAATAAAAAAAACAACCTCGTAATAAGAAAATAAGGGACTAATTAAAAATCAAACTAACCCTCCTCCACCCTCTAAAAACCAACTGTTGGTTTATTAAAAATGAATTGATTAATAAGGCTTTCCAAAAAAAAAAAAAAGTTCAAAATCAATCAAAAATCAGTAAGGAAAAAAGTCGATAATTTAAAAGCAAACCCCCCCCCCTCCGATATTTCGTATATTTTGTTAATCTATCTCTTTATATGTATTCTATATTCAAACACATTTAAAATTAATATGCGACGTTTCCAGTACATCGGCAAAAGATACTATAAGACGAGAATTAAAATTCAAACCAACCCCCCTCCACCCTCTAAAAACCAACTGTTGGTTTATTAATTAAAACTCAATTGTTTAAAGCAGTGGTCTTCAACCTTTTCACACCTGCAGACCAGTAAAAATAAGGATAAGGTTCAGTGGACCAGCAAAAGAAGGATAAGATTTCGCAGACCGGCAGAAGTCTATAGATAAAATTTCTCAAAGATAATTGTTATAACTGATCAAAACAACAATGTTAAATATATAAGATAAAGTTTTATATATATATGGAGTTTATATAATAAAAACCTTTTTTTTAAATTTTTTTAGAAAAGTAATAAAAAATTTAATTCTACCCCCCCCCCCCATAAACATCTGTGATAACTAGAAAAACAAATTAGTTTATGAATGATTGATTAGATTTTGTTTTCGTTCTGTTTTCTTTTTTTTTTAATTGGGTAAAAATGAGATGAAAAAATAAATAAAAATTGGCTATATAAGTTAAAAGTTTAAAGTCTTATTATTTATTATTACAAACTTTTTACTGCCCGTCTAGCACATGAACCTGTAGAAAAGTTTCGCGGCCCGGCACCGGGCCGCGGACCAAGGGTTGAAGAACACTGCTTTAAAGCATTAAAAAAGAAGCTCAAAATCCAAAAAAAAAATGTGATAATTTAAAAGCAAACCAGCCCCCCTCTACCATTTAAAAGCAAAATGTTTGTTTATTAAAAAGGAAAAAAAAAACCATACGAGTTTTATGTATAGAAAGGGCAAAAAAAATTTTTTTACCGTAGTATTATGTAAAAAAACTGATAATTCAAAATCAAAAAAAAAGCTCAAAATAATAAAAAAAAGTTGATAATTTAAAAGCAACACCTCCCTCCCCGTAACCATATAAAAACAAAGTGTTTTTTTTTATTAAAAACGACCGTAAAATAAAACATGAGTTTTATTTATACAAAGTGGGGAAAAAAATTTTTTTACCATAGTATTCTGTAAAGAAACCGATGGCCCGTGAAACCGTATATTGATGTGCATTGGGCGAAAAGCAGCCCCATCAAGTAGGATTCAGTATACATACTATTACCCACTATCAATTAAACATTTAAAAAAATAAGAAAAATATTTAAAAATCACTAATATTAACATTATTTTGGTGTTGTTTTTTTCATATACTATTTTTTAAAAAGAGAGAGAGGAACAAGATAAACTGTTTTTTCTTTAAATTTAAAAACTGAACTCACTAATTTTGAATTTATTCTTTTATTCCGTTGTAATGCATTAAATGTAAAGGAAGTTATTTCTAATTTTGTAAACATTTTAAGGTAAGAAAAAGAAAAATTTTGTGAATGAATTTGTTTCAATTAAGTTCACATTTAATTATTCTAATATTTTATTTATGTTTGTGTGTAGCATATTAACTTCAATAATTTATTTTTAATAAAGGATCACTCTCAGTTATTTTGCAAGTAAGTATTAGTCCTGTATAAGATTTTTTATCTTGAGCATTAGATATAGTATTGGTTTTGATACTTCTACAAAAATTTCACATGATAAAAAATATTAAACATAGTGTTTAATAATTGTATATAGTTAGTAAATTTTCCATATATAAATACATATGCTTAAAAATAAGTGGTGCCTGGTACATGAGTGTATTATTTGAAAGACAGCTAAAAAATATTAAATGGATGCTGTTATTATGAGATGCTGATGTATATGTATACAGATATATATTTTAGTTATTGAATGATGCATCTTAATATTATATTGTGTGTAAAATAATGTGAGAAATTACAAAGATATAATCTGTTTGAATCTTTTTTAGCATTTTGTGATTGACAGTGAACGATATCTTAAATTCCTAAGTGAATAATTTTTTTTTCTTCCAATGAATTGATAAAAATCTTCATTATTTATATATATAAGGTAGCAGAAGAAAAAAAGTTTTCGAGTTTGGATAGTATTCACACATACTGTGATTCTGATTCTAATTAGTTTTGAAGAAATTATTCTAAGTGTTGCATTATAATTTTAATAAACTTTAAATAAAAAATGATAAAATTCTATAAGAAATTTATATGCAGTATTAACATTCATTTAGATATGTATAAAAATGCTCTACTGATTTAGCAATTTTTTGAAGTTTATTACTATATTATTTATTTGTTATCATATATATAATCTCATCCAGTGATAAATTAAAGTTTAGAGTAGGTAAGAACTTTATATCTTAAAAAAATTAAATCACTAAATAAAGTAGTTGGGAATTTAAATTTAATCAAAAATTACCATAATAATAATAATAATTGCACATGGTTGGTTATATCTTTTATGTATATTCACATATAAAAAATGTATGTAAAGGTAAAAATTCTGTAAATTAAAAAATATGCAATTGTTATATGCAAAGCTATCACGTTTAATATATAATGATTATTAGGTATCGATCTAGTCCAGCTATCTATATATGATTTTCTTTTTAATTTACTCTTTAAACATTGCTTTGAAATCATGAAAGAATACTGGAATGACTAATCAATCGATGATTTCTTTGGAAAAATGGTGATTTATTGTAATAATATTACTATGACTTAATTTATAAATTCATTGTGTAATTTAAAATCCTTTAATGTTAGTTTTCATTGACAAGACTTGTTGTTAATTTTTGCAAACTTATTTTTCCCCCCAATTTGTTATTGGTGTTGAATAAGGGGAGATGAGGGTGTAAGAATGAGAGAGATGGGGAGGGGTGAAATATGATTTCTTATGGTTGATTTCTCATAATACTACCTACCTAATATTCACTTAGAGAATTATTTGATGTAGATAAATTTCAAAAAAAAATTTCTTATTTATAATTGACAAATCAGTTTGGAATTTTGATTCTTCTTTTGTCTTTAGAAATTTTTAAATTTCTTTCTTCTTTGCTTTTTTAAAAGTGAGGGATAGGGGGTAGAGAAATACAGTTTTGACTTGGGAATTATATGGCTTCATTTATAAATTCAATGTGTGTCTAAAATGTAGATTCATAAAGAGTTTAAAAAAAAAACTAAAAATAATAAACATTTTCTCACCCCACTATCATTACAATAATTACTTTTTTTTTCTTTTAATTTTTTTTAGAAAGTAATTTAAAAATAAACTTTGTATTTTGCATTGATATTATTTAAAATATTTATTTGAAAAGTAATCGAGGTATTCATTTAAATTGTATTATTATTTTTTAGCTTTATAAATAATTTTAAAAAAAAACAACTTACATTTATTAGAGTTGATCTCAGGTCATCTATGATGGAAAAATAAAGGTAAGGGGATATTTAGAGAGATTTTGCATTGTCTATGCATGCTATCAGTAAATTACTCAGTTCAAAACAAAAACAATGCCTTTTATTTTTTGGATTTTTGTGAGTCAAAAGATAAACAACCATTGGGTGGATAGTGGCAATACAAATCAATAAACGTTTTTATTTTAAGCTTTTTTTTTTAATAATTTGTTGGTATTGTTTCAAAGCCAGCCAATTTATTTTCATTTGGATTGTTTGATTTAATTTGTATGTTGTATTGAATGTAGCTGACAGTTATTGTTTTCATCAAAGTTAACAGCATAATTCACTGTCTTTCTTTTTCTCTCTCCCTCCTCCTCACTTTTTAAAAAGCTAATAAGAAAGAAAACGTAATAAGAAAAATTTCAAAACAAATCTGTGAATTACAAATCAAAAGAGGTTGTTAGAAATTCTGTATCAATTAATTCACTATTACTAAAGTGATATTACAATGAGAAATCCAAGAAATTTCTAATTGACCATATTTTTAACTTCTCTCCCACTCTTTCTATTTTCTTGAAATCTAAGAAGAAATTGAAAACACAAATGATACTAAAAGTTTGCAAATAAAAAAAGACTTGTCAGTGAAAAGAAGTTTTAGATTCTACTTTGAATTTATAAATGACAATAAATCCCTTTTTCAAATCCAAAGAATTTCCACTTGATTGATTAGTCATCTCACTATTCTTTCATGATATTCAAAACAGTGTTTAAAGAGAGAATGGAATGTAAATAGTTGACTAAATCAGTACTAATTAATATATAATATCCTAAAAGTATCTCGTATTATAATTTTTAGCTGTATGGGAATAATGTAGATCAATACTTGAAAAAATGAAATATGTTATATCACTGTCAAATAAAAAAAAAAAAAGATCACTAAAGAAAATGGATGTGAATTAATAAATAAATAAAAATTAATAAATTTTATTTAAACCAATATATATAATTGCATAGATGGCAAATTATTAAATAATTTCTTAAAGGTAATTTGAAGTTAAAATCTAAAGATAAAAGATTATTTTAAAGAATTGTAATAAAAGAAAATAATAAAAACTTAATTATTTTCTATTTAGGAATTATTTTAAATCTTAGAATGGAAATGATTTTCTATTTAAATTAATGACATAATAGCAAACAGGCCCTTGGGCATTTAACTGATGATCATTCAGACAAGAGATCAATTAAAAAATTCCTAATAATAAAATTTGATGTTTCTGCTCAAAAGTGAACTGCCCAATAAACAATGTGAATGAACACACTATCCACAGGGAAAATCATTTATTTAAACATATTTACATGTATTGCAGATCTCCAAAATATAGGGGTCAAGCAATAAGTTTTCGTTTTTCCTGTATTTCCACCAGCTGAGACGCTTTCTAGAGTAATGGTTCCTGGAAAGCGGAAATGATGGAGTTGTGCAATGCATTAAGGACTGCAAAGATGGAATTCAATAATCTGAAGCCATGAAAAGTATAAACTTTGGTCTTAAATGGAATATGAACTTTAATTATCTAAATTAGAACCTAACTCACAAAATCTCTTAACTGATTAAGCAGAAATGTAAATTATTTGTTATATATTTTTTATATATGTTTGGTATTGTTATTATTATTTCCATTCTCATAAATTTTTTTTAAATTAATAATTTAAAAATTAACACAAATGGCTGGATAGATTCGTAAGATTATGTTGGTTTAGGTGTGTTAATTTTGGGCTATAATGTTTCATAGTTGAATCTTTGCTGGTGGAAAGATGTACAGATGTTTTATATCAATGTAATCTGGGAGGTGCATTGGATTCTCATTCCTTGTGTCACATTAAGGGCATAGTACCAAATTGAATGCATGGCCCAAAAGTGTAGCCATCGCATTGCCAATGGTCAACATATTTCCTATGTCATTGATCTTACACTCTGGTTGGAACAGTAAGCCGGCAAATATTGCTATTCACCATTTACAGAATGTTTCTTTTATATATATATATATTTCCAAATGAATGATTACCTCGACAGACAGATGCACATTCCTGTATTGGACAAAGGTCATTATTTCTTTAATGATATCATGCTACAGATGTACATTCATGTCAGCATGGTTTTTATGCTAACATCTTTATTTTGCATTGATCACATCGGTATATTAGTAAGCTGGCGTTGATTTAAATGAGAACTTGTAACTTGGAGTTAAAAGAATCAAGTTAATTATATGCGTGTTCTGTGTAGCATATTTGCACATAACAAAATATTAAAACTTAAATCTATTAAATGTGCCCATCTATGCATATACATAAATTAAATATATTTAATCATTAACTTAGATTCCAGAATTTTAGTGTGTATGCGTAATAATGTTTTGAAGTTTTGGGCAAGAACTTTTATATAATATTTTAAATAAACAGCTTAATATTATAGCTCAGCTCTTCTGAGAACTAATGACTGGGCTTTCAGTTTGACAAAAGAGTAACTTCTCACGTATGTATCCGCCACCTTTATAAATTTTCTGGGTTCAAATAACCTAGTGGCACCCTGGCATGGCAGACAGGGTTATGAGATTGAGTCATACTGTTGTAATATCCTAAACTATCTTGTATTATAAGTAGACCAATATTTGAAAAAATGAAATGATAAATTATAAGACTAAGAATGTTTAAATAGATCAAAATTTTGACTTTTGTCTTTTTTAAAAAAAAAATATACTAGCTTGAATAAACATATAATTAATTATAGTTAATTTAGGTTTTATAATTAAGAGATTAGCTCTATGAAAACAGAAAAAAACTTGTAAAGAAAACAATTTTTGATGCAGGAGAAAACATGTTTACTTCAAACATCAAAAATTATATAAAGAAATTAAGACTGAGATAACTTATTATTTCATGTAGTAAGTTTTTTTTATTTCAAGAAATAGTTACACATTCATTTTTTTACAAATGCAGAAATAAATTTATTTTGACATATTGCGCGAGAATGCATGTAACTTTAAAATGCTGCACAAAGTCTAAAATAAAGAAGAGAACTGCATATAACTTCCTATTATATTGCTTAAAGTTACCTTAGTTTGTGAACATGGAAATATACAACTCAAATAATTTAAAGAGTTAAAATTATTATGCTACTAAAGACAAATCTATAGTTTTAGAAAGATAATCTGGTCAGTAAACATGAATTATTAAATCCATAGTAAGATTTTTCTTTTTATGTATATAGACCTAATTTTTTTTTTCTTATTATATAAGTATAAAATATTTTTTATTGCTATTCATTAGTAGATTATTATAATATATATTGGTTTGGGTTATTAGATATATACTTATGGCAGATAAAGATTGGTTAGAAGAGACTAGATGTTAGAACTTTTATAAAAAAAAATTTTTTCAAAAGAGCATGACAATATATTTTTGTTTGCATATAACCATAAATGTATATTCTTCATATTTTAGTAATTTGTTTTAGTTATTTAAGACTAAATTTTGTATCCATGCTGTTCTTATTTAAATCTTGTCTCATTTCCATTGGATATTTCAATATATATATATATTCCTGAGTATGCTTATGCTCTTGTTTGCAAAATATGTCAGTATATTAACATATCAAATTAGGATATTATAATGTGAGAGTATCTAGTCTTCTGAAAAAGAGAAATAACACTTCTGATTATAAATAACGTTATTTGATAATGTGATTCTTAGACTTATTCTTATATAGATGATTGTAAAATAATGGCTCAGGAAATATAAACCACATTTGAGCTTTACAAATTGGGAAAAAATGATTTCATCACTATCCTAATTATTAATGGAGAATTGAGATCAAGATCTTTTTTGTGTTTAGTAAAATTTCTGCATAACTTTTCTTTCATGTTTCATACTTCCATTTATACTTCATGCTAATTTCATTTTTTTTTTGTTATATAAAATGGTACCTGAATACATATATGGGCTTGAACCAAGTTTAGGACCGAATAATTTTTTGCCAGAATTTTATTAGTTTAGTAATTTAGTCATAAATCAAGAATAAAATAAAGTTGATTACAAGTAGGTAATTATTTTTGCAAAGAAATAGAAAATATAGTGAAATATATTGTAATGGATAAATCAATATCTCACATCAGAGTATGACACTAGACTTATAATAGACTTATAACAAGTGGAAAGGTGAGATGTTTAAATGGATGGGCAGCAGAGATGGTAATGAATTTAGGACATAGAGCAAAAGCAAAGTTATTATCATGTTTTAATAAGATGGCACAGAAGAGAGTTTTTCCGGGGAGTTGGAGTAATACAAGAGTAACATTATTTAAAGGAAAGAGTAAGGATCATAGAACGTAAAATAATTATAGACAGATAGCGGTAACATCAGTTTTATATAAAGTTTTCTTATATATGGTGGCTGGAAGAGTTGTAAAGTGGATGGAAGAGAATAATATAGTGGGGGAAATGCAAGGAGGTTTTAGGTCACTTAGGCATATAGGAGATAGTTTGTAGTTACACAACTTATGGAGATGAGTAGGAATTCAGATAGATCTTTATATGAGTTTTATAGATATAGAAAAAGCATATGATAGAAATAAATTATGGGTAAGATTAGCAAATTTGGGAATGGATGAAGCTTTAGTAAATATTATTAAGAAATTATATGAAAATAATTACTATACTTACCAATTAGGGGATATAGAATCAGTTAAAGTTATGCAAGGAGGTTTTAGGTCACTTAGGCATATAGGAGATAGTTTGTAGTTACACAACTTATGGAGATGAGTAGGAATTCAGATAGATCTTTATATGAGTTTTATAGATATAGAAAAAGCATATGATAGAAATAAATTATGGGTAAGATTAGCAAATTTGGGAATGGATGAAGCTTTAGTAAATATTATTAAGAAATTATATGAAAATAATTACTATACTTACCAATTAGGGGATATAGAATCAGTTAAAGTTAAAAATGCAGTGGGATTAAGGCAAGATGCCCTATGTCACCTATTTTGTTTTTGTTGTATTTGAGCGAAATGGAGAAAGCAATAGAAAGACTAGGAAGAGGGATAGAGATACCATTAATGGGTGGCAAGTGAGAATATATGGGAGTATATATTTTGCCGGGTCTTTTTTTTTGTGTGTAGAAAGAAGAGAAGATATGGAAGTTATGCTGAGGACATGTATAAGGGTGGGTAAAGAGTTGGGGATTAAATTTAGTGAAGAAAAATCAAATATAATGATGATTAATAATGGGGAAAGAGATGTAGAATTTTTATTGGGGGATATAAAGTTAAGTGTGGTGGATAGATATAGATATTTGAGAATCATCTTAAGTAATCAGGAAAATTGCTTGGTTGAATGGGAGAAAAAAATGGTAAATGAAGCAAAGAAAAAAAAAGGGTTTAGTAAAGAAATTAACTGTTTTTATATAATAAATATAATGTAGCTAGAATTGTATGGGAGTTGTAGTAGCAGAGTTAACATATGGTAATGATGCATTATGTGTTAGTAAAAGGGTATTAGATTACTTAGAGAAAGTGCAAAGGTAAGTAGGAAGACATGCATTAGATGCAGAGGTATAGATAGCAAAGGAGGCAATTCAAGCAGAAATGACCAAGTTTTTATATGAGAGATGCTAAAAGTAAAATGAAAATGTTTGGTAGGTTGCAGTTTATGGATAATAAAAGAATAGCCAAAATAGTATTTAATTGGGTTATGAGTAAAGGGCAGGCAACAAGATGGGTGAGAAAGGTAATGCAGTATGCAAAGAATTTGGATAAAGAATTTATATCAGTATACTTGTATAAAAGGTGTGATGATTGTGTTAGGAGGATTGTTGAGTGTTATAGTGGTAAGGAATGGGAGAAAAGAATAGATGCATTAATAAAGAATCAGGAGTTGGAGAGATGGAGAACTAGTATGGAGAGTAAAAATAGTTTAAGTATATATAGAAGTAAACGGAACATTGGGTGCGAGTTAATATATACTAGTAAGGAAAGTAGCTTATTGTTTAAGGCTCGAACGGGATCTATAGCAACAAAAGGATATACATGTAAATGGAAAAATATGAGTGATTTACTTTGCAAATTGTATAAGGAAGATATAGAAAATATTAGGCATCTGTTGATTGAATGTAAATGCTTGAAAGCAGAAAGGGTACAAATAAAGAAGTTAAGGGAGAATAAATATGAACAAAGTGATTATACAGAAAGTGGGTTATTGGTTTTTATGCTAGGTTTGGGAAAAGATAAGGGGGATTTAGATATAAAGGCCATAGAGTTGACAAAGAATATGTTGTGGAAATGGGTTGGAGCAGATTATGGGAAAGCTTAGGGTGGGGAATGGAAGGGGAAGGTAAAGTGGCTTACAGGTTTTTTTGGGCATAGTTGCTTAGAGATTTCTGACTCCGTTTAAGTAGTCACGGTACATCACATCACATTGAGATTTTTATATTTGTACAAAAGATGGGATGATTGTGTTATGAAGATTGTGTGTTATGGGATAAAAGAATACATGCATTAATAAAGAATAGGGAGATGGAGAACTAGTATGGAGAGTAAAAAGAGTTTAAATATATATAGAAATTAATGGAACGTTGGGTGTGAGTTAATATATGATAATAGTAAGGAAAGTAGTTTCTTGTTTAAGGCTCGAACGGGACCTTTAGCAACAAGAGAATATACATATGGGTGATTTAGGCTGTAAATTATGTAAGGAAGGAATAGAGAATATTAGGCATCTGTTAATTGAATGTAAATGCTTGAAAACAGAAAGGGTACATATAATGAAGTTGTGGAAGAATAAATATGAAAAAAGTGATTATACAGAAAGTGGATTATTGATTTTTATGCTGGGTTTGGAAAAAAAAAGGGAGATTTAGATGTAAAGCCCATAGAGTTGACAAAGATTATGTTGTGGAAATGGGATGGAGCAGAATATGGGAAAACTTAAAGTGAGGAATGGAAAATAAAGTGGCTAACAGGTTTCTCTGAGCATAATTGTTAAGAGATTTTTAACTTCGTTTAAAGAGAAGCCACAGTACATCATATCACATTTTATCAAGAGCGTCATATGAGAGTTTACTGATGAGGATCTTATTTATAAATGCCTTACATAATATTACTTAGATACCTAAAATTATTTCTAAATCACAGAGAACAGATTCTTTAGAAACATGAACAATTTTATTATACAGTTAAATTAATGAGTGGAAATTTTCCTTTTTATTTTGGCATATGCATTTGATATAGGGTAGTTTTGCACATTAAGTCTTAGAAAACCTATTAATAATTCAGTATCATTGTTGAAGACTATCCTTAAGTAACTATTGTTATTCACATGTGTTCCATATTGTTAGTTAAGATGCAAGCATTTATTTCTAAGAATAGGTAATAACAAAGCAATAACCTCTAGTGGTAGACTCTAGCCAATCCCCAGCTTATGACTAAGGTCTTTTGTCAGATAGCTGGAGTTAATGTCAGAGGCATTAATTCGCTTACACGAGTACATGCCATCAGACATTGGTTTAATACCTTTGCCCCCCACATTATGTTTATGAGCAAAACCAAATATTACCAAAAGTCCAGTAGCCTTATTTTAACTGAGCTTAACAAGCTTGGCTATACATATCTAACAGTCAACCTAACAGCTACTGAAGGTTGTAGGTATCTTAATAAATAACAAACACCCCCCCTAACAAGTTTAAGATTACCTACCAAGATAAGAACCTAATCTGTGCCAACCTAACCTATGGCAGTAGCATAACGCGTTTTATGTCTACAGCCCCAATAGCCATTCAATATTCCTTCGGATCATAAACACTATAAATATGATAACTGCCAACAACAACTCCCCAGCACTGGTCTTTGGTGACTTCAACGTCTCCTATGATCACTTTACAAACAAGTATCTTCACTTGCTCAACAGATGATTTATTAACGTCGGGAGCTTATTCCCTCGCAACGCCTATTCTTACTACACCAAGAGGTATCATACATTAATAGATTTGATGTTCTACACCTCTGAACTCCATCATGATCTATAAGCTACTCTTCAACCTGTTTCCTTCCCAGACCATCATGCTATTATCACCACACTAACTAATCAACTACTTCTCATCCTTTCTCAACCAGTCAATCAGAATATTAACTAAAGCTTCCATGATCGAAGCCATTCTATCTGAAGCTTACATCATCTTCCATAAAATCAACTTACTTAAAAGGCCCCAAGAAGACTGGTTCACCTTCATCGGGATAATCCAATCCTTGATTGCTCACTATACTAAAAACAACAAAGGGCCATCTACACTCATTAATGAGCTTGACCAAATCAATAGAAAAATAAAGACATGCTCAACTGAATCAGATCATATCAAACACCTATCACTAAAACTTCGGTATAAGGAAAAACAGATGGCTACTGCGGAGTATATTTCTATTAAAAGATCGCGAAACTTTCTTACTACCCAGGACTGCTGGACTTGAGGATATTTGCGATGGGCATTGGTAGCTAAGAAAAAAATTAACACCCCAACCTCCCTTATTGTCAATGGAAACTATCACAGGTCATCACATGATTGAACACATTGGTCTTCACTTCAAAAACCGCCTTCAATTTGAACTTTCCAAAGACCATCAGTGAATGGCTGGATCACCCATACTCTATAAGCGACAGAATAACAGCAGCTGATCTTATAAACTGTCTATCAGCACTTTCTGACAGTTCATCCCGGGATGCATTCTATTCCTAGGTTCCTAATTTTCCACTTTGTTAACTTTGCTATTCTGATCATGATGAACATTGTCAATAATCTGTTCACTGAAAGAGAAATAAATTACTTCTACCGATTGCCTTAGTGCCGTTCAACAAGAACAAAGATCCAACCAACATCCATAACATAAGGCCTATTTCCATGACACCAATTTTAATCAAAGTTATTGAAGGCGTAATTAAAGAGAAAATCCAGCAGAAAATTTTAGACAATATTGTTCAGTCACAGTATGCAAGAAAAGGATCTTCAGCCCTGACAGCAATGGGTGAAGTCAAGATTCTCTTTGATCACATTAGATCTAATCGCTTATCAAAACCCATTGCAGTCCAGCTAGACATAACAGGCTTTTGACTCGATCAATATTCATACACTTCTTACTCTTCTAAAAGACCTCAACATTCCCTCTCAAATTTATTCAGATTCTGGATAATCTTCTCTACAATAGGCTAATTCACATGTCCTTAGTTGGATTCTACACAGATGGGTTCTCTCCGACCTGTCTATTCCTCAAGAACCTCTAAGTGCTATTTTTTATATGCTATCTCAACCCCCTGTTGAGAGATATAGAAAACTCATTTACCAGAGTATTCATTCCTCGCATCAAAAAATCCTTCAAGTTATTTGCATATATGGATGATGTCCTCATAATATTACCATCTCAAAAACATCTCCCAGCACTCTACAAAATTTTGGATAAATTTTCCCTCAATTCACAACTCAAATTTAACTCCCAACAAATCATCATATTGGAAAATTCTATCGGGGAAAGAAAGTCTCATCTAGATTTCTAGCTGAGCCCCAGGACTTTCTTGGCTTCCCTATCTCCATGTCTCAAACAGCCATGTCAAATAAACTACAGAACTCCTTAATCAATTCCACATCTCAGATTATACAGACCCTTTCCAGGGTGTATCTCTCCATTCAGGGAAAAGTAGCGCACTGAACATGAAAGTCATGTCCAAGATAGCATACTTTCTCCCCATCATGACAGCAATAAAAGCCTTTACCAAAAAAATCAATAGTCTATGTGCTAAACTCTTTTGGAAAAACAGCACAATGTCTATAAGCATAACAAAGATGCAATACCATCGCAAATCTTACGGGATGTTCTTTCACTCCATTTCCTCAATTATCTTCCAAAAATCTCACACATTGATTCATAATCTTTTACAAAAACACGATTCCTCTAATATATCAGACCATCCAACCGATGGACAGACCTCAAAAATGCTGGTTAGACCAGGTTCTCCAGCTTCTAAATCAACATACATCTACTTTCTAAAACCCATATAATACAAAAATCACCATCTGGGAAGCTCTCTGTAGAATCAACCCTGAAATCATCTCGGTTATGCCAATGCTTGGCATCACTAATCATAGAATTACTTCGATTTTCAAATTCTTAGTTTTAGAGCCTAAATTTTTAAACTACCTCGTAAAAGTAAATCTGGGAGCCATGCATACCAACTGGTTCCTTTACCGCAAGAGGTTTCTTAACAACATTGACCCTACCTGCCCAATCTGCAAGAGGCATGATGATACATTTGACCACATAGTTCGCTCATGTACCGGACTTGGGATTTCATCAAACTTAATTTTCTGAAATACAAAAATTGATATTTACAGAATCCTCTCTAAAAGAATCTCTACAAAGTAAGCAGTTTCCAATTATGAGAATCTGTATTTCTCACCCACTCTATCTGGAATGTAAGATGCAAATTAGTCTTCACAATTCCTCTTCCGGACCCAGACCGTCTATACATATCTCTTAAAGAAAATCAAGCACAAAGACATGACCCTTTCCTCCAAGTTTCTATTTGAAGAAACCTGGAATCTATTCCAAATTCTAAAGCCTAATATATTTCCAGATAGCTGATGACAACGATCTATAAGCCACAGGATTAATTCCATACCCAGGATTAATATCTACAAATCATCCACTATCAACCCAGTAGTAACATTACAGACTCCTGTTTAGTCACTGTACTTTAAGAAGTTAATGTATAAAAAACCAATATTCTTTCTAAATAAAATTCTTTTAAAACTAAATTAACTTTAAATATTGATAACACAAAGGCCAGTACAAAATCAGATCTATACAGTGTGTATTTGACCATGCGTCACATTAAAAGTAAAACAACACAATAAATAAACCGGCCAGTACAAAATCAGATCTATACAGTGTGTATTTGACCATGTGTCACATTAAAAGTAAAACAACACAATAAATAAACCGGCCAGTACAAAATCAGATCTATACAGTGTGTATTTGACCATGTGTCACATTAAAAGTAAAACAACACAATAAATAAACCTTACAATCTATAGTACAAATTTAAAATCATCATGCAAGTAAATTACATATAAATTTAAAACTGAAATGAAGGGAAATATGTTACCAGCAATAACTATCTGTACTTCTAGAGTAACATCCCAAATTGTCCGCGAGTGGTTACCCACAAAATCAAACTATGGGAATTATATTTTCAGAGAGGCAAATAAACATTTACAGAATTTAAAACAACAGATAAAATATCTACAGGATCATTATATAAAATGCACAAATATTTTCTAATTTCAGATGTGCATGTGAAACAAACAAAATAGCAAATTGCTTAATATAACCAGATGTGGGTATCTGGGTGGCCATCCCTGAGGTGATGGATGTCAATCATCCCCAAATGAACAAAATTTTAAAATTAAGTATTAAAAGTATTTTATATATTTTAGAGCATGAGAGATCTCTGAGACTAGCACAGTTAACTCTTAGAGCAACTAAAAATATAATTAACCTTACATCACCAGCCTTATCAATAAGTAATAAGTCATCCATTAGCACCACAATGTGAATATCATCAAGATAAATTACATAAACAGTCAATCTGGTGACTGGATTTGAAATAGGTCTTATAGACCAGGCTAACTATTGAGTCTTTGCCAATTTGGGGCTTTTATTTAAACAAATTTGGATACACTACAGTGTTCTATAAAAATATACAACCATATAAGCAATAATGCTGGGATATTAAAACATGCTGATCATCATCAATTCTCTGGCCCCTTAGTACCTTTAGTGTACTGGCCATTGTAAACTTAATTTCTAATAAGACAAATAAAATGTGCATGGGCTTTAAAGAATATACTCTTAACATCAACCAGTATGATAATCATTGGTGGAAATATGACTGGATGCTCAAAAAACACTAATGTAATCCCCTTTTATATATCAGACCATAATGCATGAATCTTGCTCAGAGAACAAGCTCTATTACTGTATAAACTTATGAATTAAGTTACAAAAATAATTTTAACAATTGAATATATGCTTATTAAAAACAATAAAAAAATGATCTTAAGGTCTTTAGAATGAGGCTATACACAAGCATTCTGATTTTGATTAATATACAATAAAAGTATCACATTGTGATTAATATAATTAATGCAAAATTTAAGTTATATTGATTTACAAGATTTCCTAATGTGTTTATATAAAATTATATATATATGCTTATCAGTGGGATATATTAATTTATTTACATAATATATTTGAATTTGTCAAAATAATAGAATTATGAATTTTTATACTATGTAATTAACATGTTTGTGTGCATAGGAATGTAGGTGCATATTGGCGTTTATATCTCATTTGTCATAATATATTTTTCCTAATTAATTCCATTTGGAAAATAAACATAAATTTCACCCCTTATTTTATAATAAGTTGTAGTCTTTATCACTTAATTTTTTTTTTCTTTTAAAAAAAAAAGTAATATTTTTTTTTTCCTTTTTAAAAAAAAATAAAATTTATTTTTTGACAGATTAGGAAAGTTGTTTTTTATGAGGTTCCTCTCGTCTTTAAAAAAATATACTCCAGCAATTTTTTTTTGTTCTTTTTTTCTACCGTAAAAGTTTTTGGAGTTTTAGAGGTGTGTATGAATCAATCATTTCATTCATGCAAAATTTTACTTACCTTTTAGATTGTTTTAATGTCATTTCTAACAAAAAAATTATTTAAAATTTCGTTATTTTATATAACACTATCAGTCTCGATATATATATATCACTATCACGCATTACATTTAATTAATTTTAATGTCTTTAAATTTAACATGTAGATTTAAATCCAAGCAAAATTATTACTTGCATCTTAAATTATATTTTTAAATGCCAGTTTAAGGAATATTAAAATCACTCACTTTATATTTATATGGTGCTATGCATTTACCTGTGGTTTTCTACATGTATAAATAAACAGCAGCATATGTATACCAATTTCTTCATCAATCTTTCTCTTGGTGAGCTGGCTTTTTGGTGATTGTCATCATCGTGTAATCAAGTTATTTGTTGACATTGATCGGTTTCCTTCTATCTAGGGTTGATATATTTCAGGGCAGCAAACTGTCTGTCCACATTTGTGAAAGCTAGTGATTGATTTGAAGTGACCCTGGCTTCAGGTGAATCAAAACTCCATATAACTATAGAGCAGCTGCTTCATTCCATTCTTACATCCTCATGTTTGCCAGCTTTCTACTACAATTACCAACAAACTAGCTTACTCCAACAAAAACTCAAAACCAAATTATGTTAGCTAACTTTCTTTAAGAAAAAAAAACTAGCCAGATTTGTGGCCAGCTATAATTACTGCTAATCACTTCTCAAAAAAATTACTAGCCAAACTGAACTAATCTTTCCATCCAGTCTTTTATAGCTACATTGCTGAGATGGCAAAAATACTAATTTAAAAACTTTTTCTTTCTAATTTTGAAAACAAGTTTGGAGTTTTATCAAAAGTAGGATTGGAAAATTGACTTTAGTCCTTTGGAATTTTATAATCTACAAAGATTTGTAAACTAGTCAGTGAAATGTATACAAACCTTAATTAAAACGTTTCCAAAATAAAGCATGCTTGTTTTTAAATTTGAAAATCAGAATTCAATAAAAATATTTATTAGACCTTTTTAAATGTTTAATTTATAATAAAATTCTATTTTAAATTCAGAATTATTTAACCCTTTATAGTTGTTATTATTCTCAGTGACATGTAGAAAATATCTACAAAAATTTGTCTCTGTTTATTTCTACTTTTTTTTTACTTTATATATATATGGGCACACACACTATGTTATTGGGTGCTATGTAACACTATTGTTACAGTATATATATTAATTTCAGATGTGTATGTGAAACAAACAAAATAAAATAGCAAACTGCCTAAAAGTTCAACCCACTATAAAATTAACTTACTAAACCATTTTTATATATATACATGTACATCGACATTAAAACGCATATTTATACTTCCATTAATTTTGCAATATACTGTTCAAATGATGTTTAAATTATTTTAAGGAGATAGCTTTAAATTAAATTTTAACTATTTACAATCTAAATCTTGCTTATTATTTATCTGAAGGTTTGTAATGATGGTATATTATAAGATGTGATATGTTGCACTATTTCCATCATTTATGAGTGAATGTTGAATGTACAGAAAATTTTAAACTTTATTTAAACTTTCCAAATACAAACAACTTGTTAGTAATAACACACAAATAGACAATACAGGATAGTAATTACGCAGCGTTTCAAGTAGTCTTATTCTCCACTCTTCTTCAGGTGTTGCTGGCCTATATGCACAGTGACAATATTCGCTTAGAAGTTGAACTCGCACCTTTAGATTCTTGAAATATCGAATTTTAAGGCAAACACTCTACCGAGTTATTCTGTCAAAAGCAACATAGTAGAAATTTGATATATATGAGGATTGGTTCAAATTCTCCCGAGTCCTTCAAATTTTTTTTTTATAAGAAGTCTATTATTATTATATTTTATATTTTCATAAGAGCAAGATTAATTAGAGGCTTCCATACATTGTGTATTGCCACACTGGGTTGACTTATAGGATTATTTACCATTGTCATATGAGCAGCTTCCTTGAATTTTCTTTTATGCATTTTTTCTTGTCTATCCAATATCTTGGTATTTTCCCATTTAAGCATATGGTCATTAGTACATACATGATCTGCTATCGTAGACATCTGTTTTTTTTTCTTTTAACCATTACTTTGTGCTCCTTCAATTGCTGCTCAAGGTCTCACCAATGTATTTCCTTCCACATTCACATGGTATTTCATAGATGCAGTTTTTGTTCCTCAGCATTTCCAATTTAGACTTAGTAGAAGTAAGCATTCCTCGAATGTGGTATGGCTTTGGAAAGCAGTTCTAATGTTATAGTGACTGCAGATTTTCTTTAATTTGTCTGCATTCCTGGTATGTATGGATACACTACCATACCAATAACTGTTTTCTCTTTTGGTATCTCTTTGTGTTGCCTATTGAAGGTTTTTCTGATGACACTGATGGATAACCATTCTTCATAAGCATTTGTTGTATGTGAATCTTTTCCAAATCACTGGTTTCTGAACAAACTTCTTTTGCTCTGTTCCATTGTATGATTGGGTGTATATGCCAAGAATTTTCCAATGTGTGTTGGTTTTCTATACACTGTTGTTTTTATTTTGCCCTGAGGGTATCTTTTCGCAAGAACATCCAAGAATGCCAGTTTTTGTTCTTGTTTTGATTTCATCGTGAAATTTAATTGTAGGAGATATGTTGTGAATGTGCATCCAGAATGACTGCAATTTTACCTCGCCATGTGGCCATACCACAAATGTATCATCAACATATTGAAGCCACAATTTATGTGGACATGGAGTAGTATTTATGGCTGTGGATTGAAGTTCTTCTATGCAAATGTTGCTGAGGAAGGGTGACTGTGATGATCCCATGGCCATCCCTTGATTTTGTTGGAAGAATTCTGAATTATATTGAAAGTATATTGTTGTTACACAGAATGTTAATAATTCCATTATACTATCAATAGGTAGAGCTGTTCTAGTTTGTAGACAATTATCGTCATATAACCTTTTCCTTACAATAGACAATGCCTCATCACATAGTACATTTGTAAACAGACTTTCCACGTCAAAGCTTACCAATATGTCAGTTCTTTCTATTTTCATGTTCCTGACTAATTCTACAAAGTCCTTAGAATCCCTGACGAAAGTCTGTGTCCTTTAAGCCAATGGATTAAGAACTTCGAGAAGAATTTTTAATAAATTTTGACATGGTGAATTTCTAAAACTAACAATAGATCTTAATGGAACATTGTCTTTATGGATTTTAGGCAGTCCATACCTGGTGAGGAATCTTGCTGAAATACAAAGTTAAATTGTCTTTTTTCTGAATCACTGAAATACCTGCGATGCTTCCGGAATAATGCTTGTAGTTTACCTCTGTATTTGGAATTGGGATTTTTTGCTACTTTTTTTGTATTGGCCTGCTGTAAGAAGGCCTTGTATTTTGTTATTATTATCAGTTTTATCCATTACAACTGTAGTGATAACTTTGTCAGCAGAAAGAATGATTATAGATGTATCCTGTTTGAGAGATTTAATAGCTTTCCTCTCATCATATGAAATGTTTGATATTTTCTTGTGCACTTGATGTCTTTCAAATGTCCTTTTTACTCTCCAGCGTAAGTCTGCCTCTTCTTCTAGAGGCCTTATTGAGAGAAAGTATAAAGGTTCAGCGGTTTACCAAGTATCAAATATTGTGATCTATTAGAAATGTGGAATTGTTTCTACAAAATAAAGTTACAGATGAAGATTTCTCAAGAATTTGTCAAGCAGTAAACAGATCATATTGTAAGTTACATGAAAGGATAAAAGAACTTCAGAAGAAGCAGCTTGTAAATCTACGTGAGCAAGTCAAAAGTAATACTGCAACTAGTGTAGCCTCATCATCAGTGAAAAATCTTAGTTCTAAACAACTTACCAATTGTGAATTATCAGTTTTTGAAAAAGGTTTGAATTTCGCCATTACCCCATCTACTGTCCTGCTATTGGATATAATGGCCGCCACTGATGAGGTGGTGACCCAAAACTTGACTCTAGAAGAAGCGGCAGAGTTACGCTGGAGAGTAAAAAGGATACTTGAAAGACATCAAGTGCACTAGCAGAAGTCAAACATTTCATGTGATGAAAGGAAGGCTATTAAATGTCTCAAACAGGATACATCTATAATCATTCTCCCTGCTGACAAAAGGTAACTCTACAGTTGTAATGGATAAAACTGATTATGATAACAAAATATGCCTTCTTACAGCAGGCCAATACAAAAAAGTAGCAAAAAAATCCAATTACAAATACAGAGGTAAAACTACAAGCATTATTCCAGAAGCATCGCAGGTATTTCAGTGATTCAGAGAAAAAATTTTTAACTTCATATTTCAGCAAGAATCTTTCACCTGTATGGACTGCCTAAAATCCATAAAGACAATGTTCCATTAAGATCTATTGTTAGTTCTAGAAATTCACCATGTCAAAAAACAGATGTGTCTACCATAGCAGATCATATATGCACTAATGACCATATGCTTAAATGGGAAAATACAAAGATATTCGATAAACAGGAAAAAATGCATAGAAGAAAATTCAAGGAAGCTGCTCATATGATATTGGTAAATAATCCTATAAGTCAACGCAGTGTGGCAATACACAATTTATGGAAGCCTCTAATTAATCTTGCTCTTAGGAAAATATATTTATATATAAAAAATTAATAATAATAATTAGATTTGTTATAAAAAAAAATTGAAGGACTCAGGAGGATTTGAACCAACCCTCATATATAAATATATCAAATTTCTACTATATGTTGCCTTTGACAGAATAACTCGGTTGGTAGAGCGTTTGCCTTAAAATTCGATATTCAAGAATCTAAAGGTGCGATTTCAATTTCTAAGCGAATATTGTCACTGTGTATATAGGCCAGCAACACCTGAAGAAGAGTGGAGAATAATACTACTTGAAACGTTGTGTAATTACTAACCTGTATTGTCTATTTGCGTGTTATTACTAATAAGTTGTTTATATTTGGAAAGTTTAAATAAAGTTTAAAATTTTCTGTACATTCAACTTTCACTCATAAATAGTGGAAATAGTCCAACATATCACATCTTAAATCTTTCTTATGTTCTTTCAAAACTTTTTTGTTAGGAAAAAGATTTATGTAATTTAAAAACTATAATCATCATTTAAAACTCTTTTTGAGGAACAGAAAAAAAATTTAAGAAACAAACATATTTTTTTTATATATCTTGAATATTTATAAACTATTATACTCAAACTAAATTTTAAAAGAACATTTGTGAAAGATAATGGAAATTTTCGATAGCATTAAATTTTTTTTTTAAAGCATATCATGATATATCAATTACATTAGATTAAATTAAGTAATATAAAGTATAAGTATTAAAACTAATAATAAATACATACAATTATATAAATTAGATTGTAAGTTTGAACCCTTATCTCTAAATATTACTAGCTAACATTTTAAAAGTTTATTAAATCATTCATAAAGGAAATAAACTTTTTATCTTGAGTCCCCAACTGAGGGGAAATTGTACCTCTATAAAGATAGAATTACATTTATGTATGAATGTTTTCCAGAGATATGTCGAAAAGAGAACTCTTTGATAGTTTACTAGTGAAATCGTTTCCATTAATGATTTTCAAATGTTTCCAGGTAGAGTTTGGCTTGAAAACTTGTTCACTTTCACTGTTGAGAAGTGTATATGTTTTAGCTGCAATTTAATATTTGTAGCTGGTTGGCACAGTGTTGGATCTAATTAAGCGGTGGAGTCCAAGCCCCAGGAAGGAAGTTCTTTAATGGTGATCAGCAATGCATCTCAATTCTTTTAACTGCTTAGCAAGACTGTAATTCTTGTTGAGCAGAGAAGGAGCAAAGACCAAATTATTTTCTGTGTTGACCTATTTACAATTAAACAGGCCAGTAATTCTTTTAAATGACTCCATTTATTAAATTCTTTAGATAAGTAAACAGCATGTTTATCAATAACAATTCACCATCTTAATCTCTAAAAATATATTAATTACCATTTTATAATGTTTTCAAACACAAAACGAAGCTTTAAAAAAAATCAGTTTTGCAAGAATTTCAATTAATAATGAGATAAGCTATTTGAGCAAAATTTTCTTAATATTTAATTAAGCTTTATTTTTATAATATAATTTTTTTAAAAACAAATTTGTTTAGGTGAAATGGATTAATTTTTTCCCCATCTTTTTGAATTAAATTTAAAATTGTTTGGGCAGAGATCTTTATTACTGTGTAGGTGTAAAAAAATAAATATAATTTCTGAAACCTGAAATTTAATTTACAATTGCCAATTACTTTTATTTTTAAATATAAACAGATAGACAACAGTCTATCTCAAAATATTAGAATGAAACAAGAAATTGTTAATAAATAAATAAGCAAGCAAAGAAGAAAATAAAGCAATAATAAAGACGTTAAATAAGTAAAATTAGTAGCTAATATTAGAATTAGGCACTTGATAAAACAGGTGGGCAGATCAAAATAATGAAGCAACAGAACTGGATTTAGGCATAAGCATTGGAGAATTTACGAAGAGGATGATAGATGGTGTACTAGTTAATGAAATAGAATAGAATCACAAATCATTAGGGAAAATATTTCAAGGATAATAATGGTTTAATCATTAGAGAAAATAGTAAAATAATGTATGGAGAAGAATCAGTAGGTAATGGGGAAAAAATCAGCAAGCAATGGAAAAGAACATGCAGTGGATAAAATCAAAGAGTTATGCAATGGATTAAGGAAAGAATTCAGTAGATTTAAAAAACAATAAGTCATGACATGTACTTATACTCTAGGCTGAAAAATATGTCAGTATAATTAACAGTTTTTTTCAAAAATGGGAAATGGAACTCCAGTAATCTAATAGGTTTATCCTGATTATAAAATAAAGCTATTTGATGATGCAGTTCAGGTTGATTTTCACATAGATTAATGATGATCAGGAAATATCCATTTTTTTTAGAGTTATTCAATGTGAATTTTATAAATTGGGAAAACATGGTTTGGATCATTGTCCTAATTATTAATGGATAACTGAGATCTGAATCTCTTCTATATTTAATAAAATATCTGCAGAACTTTCTCTCATGTTCAAGCTTCCTTCGGATCATACTTTTTGTTCATTTTATTTCTCTATATTACAATATATTTATTAAAATAAAACATTAACTTTTAAAATGCCATATATAAGTTATGTTTTATCGATTGCTATATTGATGAAAAAAATCAGCCAATATTTGGAGGACATGTTTCAAACTCTTCCAGCCTTGTTCAACTATCATCATAACAGATGATCAATTCCACATAAACATAGCAATTTCATTTCTATGCAAATGCCATTAATAAGGTTATTCGCTGTTAAATTTGAAGCCCATTTCACCAAGTCTCTTGCACAAAGCTGACCTCCATACTCTTATTTTCATATTAATATTTAAATATGCAATAAGAAAATTATTAGCACTTTAATATACCAAATTTTAGTGATGTCAATCTTTCAAAGTGACAGCTATAAATAATATCTATTACTGTATTAAAAACACAATTTAAATTTTTAACTTATCAAATGAATTGTATTAATGATATTTAAATGGAAATGAAATTGCTGAGTTTGATATGAGATTGGTCTTCTGTCATGGAAGTTCAATAAGATGGTTGTGATATTAGTCAATTTTTCATCAATGATGTGATAAGATATTGCATAATTTGTTGGCAATATTTTGAAAAGTTGATATTGTTTTTATTTGTTATTTATTTACAGTATCATTTGTTTATTATATATATCACTAATTGCAAAGATCTAAAAATTGATTTTTCTCTGTTTAATATTGTGTAGACAGCTGAAAGTGATACAACTGTGATTGCCTTTTTAATTTTTCCTGGCAGAACTAATAATTTTAATGTGGAAAGTTTGCGTGGACAAGCTATTTGCAAACAACTCAGGGAAACTGTTAACTCAGTACAACAAAAAATTGGAAAACGCATATTTGAAATCTGTCTTGGGTAATAATTGACTTATTTTTTTTAAGCATAAACTTATAAACTATTTATATATATATAAAATGACAGTAAACATAATAAATATAATGATTAATTGTTAAAAAATTTCACTTGAAGATTTGAAATATATGGAATAGATATTTATTTTTTATTATCAATCTTCAATTATCGCTTTGATAACAACATAATTTAAAACTTTCCATCTTATGCATAATTGATATTTTTGTTTACAATTTATATATCCTCTTTTGTTTTATTACTAAATTATAACGAAACATAATACTATCTCTTGCAAGAAATAAATCCATCCTGTTCTTTTTCAATAGTTCATTTCAAGCCATTCAAATTATTTAACTTTTCTACAAGCAAATTTATAGTATTGGTATGTCTGCAAACAAAAACATCATTCACATGCCTTTTATAAATTTTAATATCTTTAAAAGTATACACATCTAAAATTTTATTCTCATATGTAGACTAAAAAAATGCACATTTGTGCAACAGGCAGCCAACCTTTAGACCAGTGATTACCAACCTGTGCTATCCATACCCCTGGGAGTAATTGGTAGATCAGTTGGGGGGGAGTACATGAAAATATTCATAATGGTGGAAAGCAATAAGGTGTTAAAATTAAAAAATAAAAACAATGCTATAATTTAGATTAACAAAGAGAACTATAAGCACGGGTAAACCATATCCAGATATCTCCATATAAGAAAATGGGCATGGTTTTGAAAGCATTGTAAAAATTGCTATTAAAAATTTAAAATGTAAATTTAAATTAAAACTCTTCAATATAGTGTAAATATTTATATAAAATACAACTGTATCAACTTTTTTTTTTTCATGTCATAGCACCAGCCGGGAGACGAACCCACAACAACTGTCTGCAACCAACTGCTTGCTTGTAAGGCAGCTGCGCTGACCTCTCGGCTAACAACACTTGACAAATGTATCAACTTTACTACATCTTTTATATTAATTTACAATCACACAAAACTAAAGATCATAGCTGCAATAGAATTATTAGGAGTATTTATTATAAGTAATTTAAGAAAAGAAATCAATGGAAAGAGTAATAAGAATTGATAAAAGAAAAGAATAATAAGTCCATTGTATGTATTGTAATGGTCAGGATGAGCTGATAACCGCAAAATCACCACTAGGGTGACTTAAACCACAACTCATTCCAATTTACATACTACATCATTTTCTTTTTTAGGCTCAGTGATCAGGGAGAGGTAGAAATTCTTAAAATTAAATTACAAATATGTGACTTCACTGTGGCAAATAAGACATCCAATGCAATGTATATATAAAATACAAATACTTTATTAGTAAGAAAGTTACAAATAAATAAACAAAAGAAATGACTAGCACTTCATTTGGTTGCTAGATTTATAAAATAGTAGAAATTACATTAATTGATGATTTCATATATAAAAGTTTCAATATATAACACACATAATAAGGGACTTCGTGTGATGTATCTTGATCTTTGGGGCGCATAACTTTCATGACCATGACCCTCCAATGCCTAAATACCAGGCTTTAACATATACAAGGAAGGAAGGCAGTACTGAGTTGCTATGGTAATAAAATCCAATGTCGAAGCAGACTGCAATATGCTCATCTCCGCAAGGTCATATCCAAGTCTAAGAAATAAATATATAACTGATAGGAAGGAATAAGCATCTTCCTATAATAATTAATAAATCTCACCAACAGGTAGGAACGACCCACTGCCCAATTGGTGATACAACGAAGGTCCACTGAGTCTGAAATCGAAAAGAATATTCCCACATCCGCATAGATCATATTTAAAAGAGACCTAGCTATTAAATTTTCCAAAGCAGGAATAAATGCCTGCTGAAGAAACACAGTCAAATAAACACAAAGACAATTCAGCTATGCTATACATAAATATTTGGACTTAAACAAATCTATATATAAAACATGTAAATGGTCATGTCACAAGTCTATATGCGAATATCTATTATATGAGGCTATATCAGGGCCTACACAGTTATTATATATTAAAAAAAAAAATTATAAAGAGATTACTCCCTACTTAATTAGAGATCCGCCCTCTAAGTCTTGCATATATAAGGAATTATTGATGCAATAGCCTATTTATAATATATTAAACTGAATAGTATTAGATCATATCAATATATATATATGTTCCCTTTTAAAATAGAAAACAAAGTTTTAGTTTTTAAACTTCGTAAGGTTAAATTTTATTTTAAAACTCAGTTGTTTATAAATCAAATGTATGCAGTATAAGTCTATTATTGTCCCTTCCCAAAATAGAAAATAAAGTTTACTATTAACACTCAATCTTAATTTTAAAACTTATATATAAAACCATTGTAATTGCGTTAATGGCTAAATATCATTTTTGAAAGAACCGATTTTAAATAGGCAAATTTAAAATCTCGAGTAAAATTAAAGCACAAATTAGAATCAGTGAGGAGGGATTTAAATATCTTGCTTTTATTTAATTACTGGACTGTTATATATTTAGTCCCAGAAATATATTTACTAAAATTGTCTCCATTTGATTCTTAAATAATAAGTCTAGCAAAATTTAAGAAAGATTGAGTATATATTGCAATAATCGATCTTTTTTATTATGTATAATTAATTTAGCATGTGTTAAGGAAATATTTTTACAAAATGATTAATATATAATTATTTAAAGCAAAGAAAGAGGATAATAAAGAGGCTTTAATCATTTACCGGTAGCATTATATATTAGGCGCTTTCTTTTGACTGCATAGCATGTCAGCAATTTGGATTGTCAAATGTAGGCAAAGACTTGATCAGCCTAGCATTCTATAGTATGAGGGATACTCCATACTCAGCTTCTTGGCGATGGCCAGAGAAATTGCAGCGATCTACTCACTTGTGGCTTGATGTAATTTATCAGCTTAAAACTTTACAATAACTTTTCCAGAAATTTACAAGAAGTTTACTATCACTCCTCCAGAAGTTTACAATAACTAAAATTCTTTTTCTCTCTCTCTATATATATATCTCAAAAACAAAGTCATCCGGATCTTTCCAAGTTAATTAATTAATTTAAACTTACGGAAAATTATTTTCTTTATTATATAAAAGAATCTTACTGATTATAATCTTAATGCAATTTAATTTTGAAATGTTACTAATTGCGTTTTTTAATTAAATTCCGAGTGTCTTTGATTTTTATCAAATTCCCCAGTAATTGTAATGATAATGCTACAGTAAATATAAATTCTAAAATTAGAATTTAGTACCTACATTCTTCTAATGTCAATTGATATTTTAATTAATTAGAAAGTTAAACTTTCTTTGCTGATTTGAACCCCTGGGGTTTTCATACTTACCAATTCATAATTAAATTTCATAATCAAATTTATGTTCTAATAATAAAATTACATTTTTTTATACTTTATAATTTTTTTAAATGCCTTAATATTTTTAACTTAATAGCAAAATATATACATGAAGCAAATGTATATATATGACCGCTTCAGTATGTATTTTACTTTTTACTGTTCTTCCATATTAAATATGTGCTTGTGTGTGTATATGATGTTTGATAAAAATTACAACAATAAATACTAAAATAAGAATTATGTGGTGTAAAACTTTTGCATAATGATGTCTAAAGTGCCTTTTAACACTTCCAAATTATTTCATATATAATTATTTGAAAGATTAAAAACGCTACATTTTTACATTATGAAATTATTTGATAAACATTAGTAGACTTTTGATTATTGCTGTGTCAGTATGTCACAGAAATTTAATAAAAACTTAGAGAATGCAAAAGTTTTTGGTGGGGTGGTGTTAAAGAAGTTGAAATGGAAAGTTAAAAAAATAAATAAATGGACTAAAAATTTTGAAAAATGAATATTTTTACAAAATAATGAATTTAAATAACACTATAATATTTTGAATGAAACCCCATTTCCCCGAATTGTTCCTCAATCCCCTTAATTGGTTTTTCTTTAGCTTCTCATTTGTAACTAATTTCTTTTGAGAAAATTTTAGTACTTTGAAAAACTATAAGCAATTACCAATAAGCTCTATTCATTAATTTACGATTTTTCGAGTCTAGAACTTCTCTATTTCAATTTCCTAATTGTCATCATGCTTATTTTAACATGCATTATTGACTTTCATTTTGAGTGGACAATTTTGTCGTAATTTTTCTGTTAGATACCGAAATTATAATATATAAAGTATATTGTATTTCCAATAAATTTTAATACATTTTATATTCGGCTGACTTAATGTCCCACAAATAAGTAAAATATTAATATATTTTGATTAATTCATTGTAAAGACAATAATTTACATTTGAGTAATTCATTTTTCACTTTTAATAAATTCAACCAAAAAATTTTTCTACGATGTGAACAGTACAAAAGCTTTTTCAATTGGGAAAAAAACTGTCAAATTATTTGAAAATGCTTTCTTTTAAACTTTAAAATTATCGTTAAAATATTTGCAAGTTTTTCAACATTTTCCTCAAACCACAAAAATTTAAGAGCTTTGAAATTGCTGTATATCAGCCATTTACACTTTCAAATTTCTTCAAATGGCTGTAAGCTTTTAAGCCTTCAAGTAATTATAACACATTATTTGAAAGTGTAAAGTGACTTTAAGAGGGCTTTTTTCAATTCAAATTAAAAATTCTTAATGAGTTTTCAAATGAGAGCTTTCAAAACCATGCACATTTTTTTGTATGGAGATAAAGCATCTGTAAATTATTTATCTGTACTGCAAGTGAAATAGCTTGCTCAGGAAGTGAATAAAAAAAAGACATGTTTCTAGTAATTTATTAATAATTGGGTGTCACTAGCCAACTATCATATTTTGCGATCTCATGATCTCTTCCTTTCTGCAAAATTTTCTTGAAGAGCAATTGAAAGCATATAATTATATATATATTTTGATTAAATTTCACATGATTTAAGTGCTTAATTAACGTTTTTTTTTTTTAATATTTCAAATATTTTTTTTAAATATTATTTTGTGCCCAAAAATGGATAAATGGCTGAAAACAGGAACTCTTAAAAGAGCTACAACTAACTTTGAAAATCAATCTGTTGAGTTGTCAGTAAATACTTATGAAGCATCAAGCGTGATTTAGAAGCACAAGAGGATAAGTGTGTAGTGATTTGCAGGTCTGTTACGGTAAAAGATATTTTTAAAAATCAGTGCTGCTTCTAAAAGGAGGAAATATTCTAATGAATACTTAAAATATGGATTTTCTTTCCCGGAGATGTCGACTATCCAAACCATTGTGCATTGTTTGTGGAGAGATATTACCTAACAGTGCTATGAAACTATCTTTATTAATGCACCATTTACAGATGTCAGTTTCTTTCAGTAACTCAAATCTAACTTCTTTTGTGCTATCTGCAAACAAAGACAGTGAGAATGCAATTGAAGCATCATATAGAACGTTACCATATTGCTAAAAGCAGTAAAATACAATTGCTGAAAATTTTATAACTTCATATATCAAAGATGCTGTTCAATGTATGTTCAGTAATAACCATGTTCTAAAAATTAATAATTTTCCATTCTCAAATAATACAATTTTTTGGTGAATTAAGGAAATGTCTGATAACATTGAATCAATGGTAATTGAGAGAATAAAGAAGAGCCCCTTCTTTTCCATATAGGTGGATGAAAGCACTGATGTTTTCAATTAGTCAATTTTGCTTATTATTGCAAGATATTTAAATGATAATGTTTTTGAGGGAAAACTTTTATTCTGTTATCCCCTTTCAAAAGATGGACAAACAAGAATATATTCAATGCCATTCAGGATTATTTTTATAAAAAAGTAATTGATTGGACCAATTGCTGTTGTATTTGTATGAATGGTGGAAAATCTATGTCTGGCTATTATACAGGCTTACACGGTCTTATCAAAGAAATCGCGCCCTGACAAAGCTTTACGACCAAATCACTGCCACATTTATTGAAGGTCGTATTCAGTCAATCTGTAAATGATGTTAATTTTATTAAAACCAGTTCAACAAAGTCTGACTATTCAATCTCTTTATGTGAAGAAATGGACAGTCTCCCTACAACATTGCTTTTTCACACTGAAGTGAGGTTGCTTTCATGAGGAAAAGTACTCACACGATTATTTGAATTGAGACATGAAGTGCAAATTTTTTTTGAAGACCATCATTTTGAATTAAATTATATATTTCATGAAACTGAATGGCTTCAACAACTTGCATATTTATGTGATATTTTTTCAAAAACAAATAACTTAGAATTATAGAACAGTTCCATAACTATCTTTAAAATGCCTGACAAAATTAAGGCTATGATTAAGAAATTAGATTTTTAGGAATGTTGTATTGATAAAGAGCAGTTTGAAGTTTTTGATACACTTTACAGATTTTTATCTGTGAGTGAGAAAAAATTGTCAAAAGAAGTAAAAATTAGTATAATAGCTCACTTAAAAAGACTTAAAGGTCTCATTCAAGCAATACTTTCCAAAGCAAAATAGTGAAAATAATTGGATTTCAAATCCATTCAGCGAATTGTTCTTTCAAAAAGCTAGAAAATTATCCATATCAGAAAAAGAAAAATTGATTGAACTTTCAGCTGATTTTTCTTTACAATGTGACTTCAAAAAACGAAATGTTATTGATTTTTGGGCAATAATGAAAGAAGAGTATCATATTACTTTTTATTCAAATCTGAATCATATTCAAAATCTACTAATACTTCAAACCGATTTGTAAGTTCTAATTTAAATTCATTAGAATGTTTCTGAAGATTAGGAATATCAACTGTGAATATTGTTTTTCTTAATAATTTTTGTCTCTAGTTTTGCATTAATATGTATCTTACTAATCAATGATCACTTCCTATGTTAAATTTATTAAGAACATTACAATCTTGAAATATGTATTTTCTATTGGTCAAAATATAACCAATTCTCCTGTACCTTCATTTGGATGCTTCCATGTCCATTTCCTTTTAACATTTTTCTCAAAAAAAGAATTCATAATATAAAGTTTTTCTTTTTCTGCAAACTCCACAGTCTATGTCCTCTTTCATTTCTATTATCATAACCAAAACTACCTACAGCTCTTTCACCTTTCATTTGTTTACCAATTCTAGCATTAAAGTCTCCCATAACAATTTTTAAATGTTGTTTACTCTGATCAAAAGCCTTTTGTACATCCATATAAAAATCTTCTATTACTTCATCACTATGAGAACTTGTTGGGGCATAAACCTGAATTATCTGCATTTGGTATCTGCTATTAAGTTGTATAACTAATCTTGCCACTCTGTCTGATACACCATCAATCTCCACTATGTTGTTCTCCCACTTTTTATTTATAATGAATCCTACTCCATTTGCATTTCCAATATTTGTACCTTTATAATAGAGTACATGTCCACTTTTTAAATCAATTATCTCTTCACCTTTTCTTCTAACTTCACAAAGTCCAATAATGTCCCATTTAATATAAGACAGTTCTTCTAATTCTTGCAATCTTCCTTCACTTGAAAATGATACGCAGTTGTAAGTACCTAAATAAAAAGTCGTTATCAAATGGCATCCTGGGTCCTTAATCAAGAGATTCTTAGCATCCTCTGCCTTCGGCCACCAACCCCTGCCTTGGTTGGTGACTTTACAGCCTCCTGAGAATAAGGGCCATGATTTATTTTTGTCTGTCATAATTGTATATATGTATTTGAAAAATATTTATCATTTACACAAACATTCATTCTGCCATATCAGGCAACTGAGAAGAAAGCCCACGGTGTTTCTTGATCTTAAACTCAGAGGTGAAAAGCCAATAAACTCCCATGCTGGCTAATGCGTGTTGGTGAGCGTCCATACATGTTCGTATACTTAATCACATAGTAATAACAGCTGCAACGACAAGAATATATGGAGTGGACATTAGGAATTTGCCCTGCTCTGTTTCTTTAAGGCCTCCAAGAGGAATCAAAGGATCTCCTTTCAGGTAATAGCAAACTTTTTTCTGCAGCTTTATCAGGTATAAAATACATTAAATAATGTCATAGAGAATAGCGCACTATGAAATTATAATAAATTTTTTATATTGGCTGTTATCTTAAACATTTAAAATTCATATGTTTAATAATCATCATTTTCTTGTTTATCAATAAATTTTGTTCATTTCTAGTCTAATTGTACGTTATATTGGTTTCTTTTATTTAGTATATAAATCAATCATGGTAAGAAATAGTGATGTAAAAGTAATTGAAAATAAATGTAAAAACAATTCTATAATGATAATAGGGATTTGGAATGTTGTTATAGGTAGTTTTCTGCCAACATTATAGAAAATTATATATTATGATTATGAAGTGAAAGAACAAAGATTGATAAGTAGAGTAAATGATAATAAATGATTTAAAAAATTCATAAGAGGATTTATATATGAAAATTACTAATTGATAAATAAAAAATGATGGAACTGATTTGGGATTAATATTAAACATGTATGGTCATACCTAAAACTGTTATAGAATTAGCAGTGGTTCAATTGAGATTAAATTTTAGAAATATATAATAAAAAAATAGAGAAAATATTTTATTTTGTTCAATAAAAAAATAAATATACATAAATATTAATAGGAGTAAATGTTTATAGAAATCTAAATGAGAAATATTCAAGGAAAATTTAAATGAAATTGCAGCACATGATGGTAAGTTTATGAAAAGAGCAAAAAAAATATTTGGTTAATATTATTAAAAATAAATCAAAAAATCTATTTATTGAAGTATGCAAAATTGAAAGCCATAATCAATGAAGATAGAAAAGTATGGTTTGAAAATTAATATACTGAAATTGAAAAATTGTCCCCCAAAACCCACACATGATTTAATTTGTAGTAGAATATAGTTATCCTTTTGCCTAAGAAAAGTAGCAACATAATTAAAACAACTTTTAAGTCAATGAATGATAATTTATTAGTAAAGACAATATATATTAAAAAGATGGGAAGAGTATTAAGAGTTTACATTACAGAAATAATAAGTTTTGTCAATGGTAATATAAAAAGAAAGATAAATATGGAAAAAATAGGTTTGTTGCAATAATGGAACTATAAAAGATCTATTACTGATACAACTTGTAAAAGATATTGGATCAAGTCTTTCAAATAATATGAAATTGATGAATTCTAATTGAATTATTAAAGATTATATGAATTGAGAAGGGAGGGTGAGAGAATCAATTTTATTAATAATTTAATATGCAGATGAATTCAAGGAGATTTTTCTTTCCAGCTGTTTTAATTTATTTTAAAGCAAAAATTTAAAGCAGTGAAGTGGGAGGAATTTGGAACATTAAGTTTTAATTTTTCATGCATTTAAAGTGTTGATAGTAATGAATAGATTTTATTTAGAATTGATCTGATGTATTTGAAGTAATGAGGTCTTGTTGGGAAATAAAGAGACAGGATAGCAGTTAAAATCTCGTTCATTATTTTTTAGAAAGCATTTATAAAATGAATTTATTTTGATGGAGATTTTGAAGAAAATAGATAATTGACTAAAAAGTCAAATGACTATTAAATAATTTGTATGTGAATTAAAGCTATTTGTACATTTAGATAGTCTTCTTACAGTGAATAGATAGAGGTGAAAAATAAAATGTTTATCTTCTGCTACATTTATTTAATTTGATAAATTTAAAAAATAAATGAATGTCGTGTTAGCAATCAGGAGTCGTTGGTAATAATTTTACTGGTGATAAAACAGTTCTTGCAGATATTAAGGAGTTTATAATAAAATATAAAATAGAATTGATGAAATTTGTTGAAGTTTAAAATAAAAATAAATATAAAAGAATTATATGTAATTTTATATTGTACTACTTTCATCATTCAATAGAATTCTTAAATCTTTTTTAAAAAATTCTAACTTTATTTACATTTTTCTGAGTATTATATAGTTTCTGCTTATAGTAAAACCATTCGAATTAACATGTTTCAGACTAGCCTGTATGTTTTTATTAATAGATAAATGTATTTTAAAAAGTATAAAGAAAATTAGAATTTTCTAAAGCATTTAACTAAATCATATGTCTTCAGACAATCATTAAATATATCTAATCTACTTAAACATACTTAAGTTTTCATTCTACTCCTAAACCATTTATTATAAGTTTAAGCAATTGATTAACTTTAGGCAATAATACTGTTATATCCATATTCCAAGAGTACTTTATGGTTTATGATCTTTTTTAGAGAAGAGTTTGAACCTAGTGTACCGGACATATGACAGCCATTTTAACTCATACTGTACATTTAATAGCCTGAAATTTAAAAATGTTTTATAACAAAACATCAACTTGACTTTCTTTGCTTTTTTTTTAATAAAAACTTTTTTTTTTTTTAATATTGTTTCAGAGCTATTTATTTTAAGTTTGTGTAATCAATTGGGATATAGTTTTGCTTTTATATTCATATAGAATATTTTAAATTTCAGGCAATTAATTTGTTAATGTGAAAGAATTAAAAGGTAACTGCTTCATTAGATACAAATTTTTCACTGGAGAAAGTTATAAACCAACAAATTGGATTTTTGAATATCGTTACTAAAGCTTAAAATAGATGACTGAAATAGAGTGAAAAAAGCTGCTTCTAAAAATATATTAATTGTAAATAGAGAAAGATATTTTATTAATGTGTCTAATTCAAAAATAGTGATTGCAGTTGATGGATTGAGATGATAGAGTTAAGAAAGTGGCGAGCAATAAACAACTACCACCTATTAATAAAGTATTTTTGCTTGGTTTACTCAACTTGACTTCAAACAGAGAGCTTAGATAAAAGATGAAGAGGATAATTGGACAGCAAGTAGTACTTTTAACTATTTAGGTAATTCACAGTTGGAAGACAAAAGTATTACAAATGAATTGCAATGGTTAATAGTTTTTTAATAAGGATAGAATAAATTATTTTGAGATGTATTGAAATCAGATTTAAGAAAAATTTGTTAAATATTGTATTTGAAATGTAGCTTTATATGAAGTAAACACTTGAATAATTATGAAAAGAGAGAAAAAAATATTGAATGAGATAAGTAAATTATTAGAAGAGTGTAAATGAAAAGAGATGATGTATTAAGGAAATTAAAAACAGAAGAGAAAATGGACTGAACACATTTAAAATTTAGAAGAATTATGAAGTTTTTATAAAATAACCACTAAAATATCACTGACTCCATCACATGGTTAAAAGAAAGTGTTAAAGAAGGTTAATGATTTAAAAGGTGGTCTAAAAAAAAGATCAAAATCATTTAGATATTTATTGAATTGATGAGTCAGCCTACATTTTGTACTTAATTATTGATGATAAAACTTTGAGCAATCTGACATTTTTATTGCTCCATGTAATAGTATGTTCAACTACATTGTACATTAAGGTGCTATATTTATTATAGATGTAACTAAGGTGTTGCTTGGGAAATTAAATATTTATTTACACGCTGTTATAAATATTTAATAGAATAATGTCATTGCTTCACTCAAAAGAAGTGAAGCTATTTTTTTTGATAGAAATATATTAAATTGTCATCCATTTCTTAACTATAATTTTTTTTTTTTTGTATGTATATGAGTAATCCCCCCACCTAATTTTTGTATGTAAAGTTATTATGATTGAACAGACCTTTTTTTTTTTAATGAATTTTAATGTTTTGTTTTGTTTTGACTAGTGGTCGTGTTCCATCTAATTATGAATTACTATTACCAGATGATATTGTAAAATTAAAACGGTGTATTTTTGCAGCTCAGGTAATTATTTATTTGTTTGTCTTTTTTTTATTTTATAAAAAAAAAAATTATTGAATTAAATGATGTATTGAACCATAATTTTGCTTGCATATATAATAACCTAATATTTATCATCATAATTAATTCATATAACCAAAGAACTGTAAAAAATTTATTGGCTTTCTTTTCTAGTTAAACAAAGTAAATCCACTACTATTACTGGTCAGATGGCTGGTAATATGATGAAAAAATAAAATTTAAAAGATTCTCATCGTACTACCTAAGAGAATAAAAATTTGTAGAAAGTATTTAAAAATGTCTTTTGAACAGATTTTATTGATCAATGCTTATCTAATATATGTATCTGTTATTACTATTTTTTAAAAAGTCAGTTGAATTTTTTTTATGTATAAATAGAAAACACATACATAAAATTGATATTATGGGGAAAAAATATACAAAATAGAATTCACCAAATCAAACATAATATTTAAAACAGTTCTCCAATAATTATATTATGATAATTATACAATTGAGATTCATTTAGCTAAAATAATAAAGCTAACATTCCATTTAAAATTATATGTATGTGTGCATGCATGCAATTTCTGTAGGTTTAAAATTTAGTCAATTTAAAAATTTATAAGTATAAAACTATTAGATTAATTTATTTTATTACTACTATTCCATTAAAAGATACTTATTAAATGAATTTATTAAATATCTGAGAACTTTAAAGGATATAAAAAAAAATTTGGTTGTCGTCGAATAGCCACTATATCCCACTCGGTGGTGCAGTTTTCACGCTTAAACTGTAAAATATGATCATTCCCGGCCGTTAATTATAATCATTTTGATGTGTTTTTTATAATGCGAAAATAAAAACAAAACAAAATCGTCTTTTTTAAATATTATTTTTTATTAACGTATACAAATTAAATGATAATAATTAATGTAAAATAAAATAAACAAATTACAATTTGATTCGTCTTTTTTAGTTTGCTTTTTATTAGAAAAATTAATTTTCTATCGGAGATTTTTTTACTGGGGTTACGGCTTTTTTTTGTGTTGTTTAAAAACTCGTAATCGGAATAAAAAGTAAAATTTCTTAGTCTTCCTTTTACATTTTATTTCTGCAGAGAAACAGATATTATTGTGTTATCGCTATTTTTTACTTTTTTAGTCTTTGTTTTAAATTTTTTTTTTATTTTTTTTTTTACAGACAAACAGATATTACCGCTATTTTTTATTTCAAATAGAATGACAACTAAAAGTAAAAGTTATTACGGTTAGGTTTAGGGTTAGTGTTCTTCCGTTTGTAATGCTAAAATAAAAAATGTCAAAATCGTATTTTTATAAATATTTTTTTTTACTAACATCTATAAAATAAATGATAACAATAAACGTAAACTATATTCAACAAAGTATAACAGTAGTCGGAGAAAAGAAAGAAACTAAAACTTTTTTAAACAACAACAAATATATAAAATGTCTTCTTTACTTATTAACCATGTTTATAATATATGCTTTTTATGACATTTAAAAAAACAGTGTACAATTGTACTTTTCTTACTGGATATTTTTGTGTTAACGCTCTTTTTTATTTCAAAAATATACACACGGTACAATCTTCGTCTCGTGGAATGTTACGAACAGTATGTTACTTGACGCGTTACCTAATTCTAACTCACTTTATACATATATCTCATCAACATTTACCACTTAAAACTTCACTACACTATGGTGTAAAAAGTGTGTTAATTATTACTTTACAAAATCTGAACATTTCAATACTTTAAAATATAAAAAAAAATGCAATGAAAACAACATTTCCATCCAATTCCAAAAAACAAACCCTCTCACCAAGCCATAACCATTTTATAAACTGTGCGAATTCGGAAAATGTATTTGCTGCGATGCGATATACATGCTGTATTGTGATGCGACATAGCGGCCTGCAATCTGTAGCCCAACAAAAAAGTTGTATTATAGAAAATGCGGGTTCGAACGTGTCGGCCGCAGAAACGGCATTTTTATGTGTTTTAGCGCGAAAATGGCGCCATCCAGTGGGATATGGTGGCTGTTCGATGACTACCGTGTACCAAAAAATTTTTTTAATCAATATCTCAGTTATAAACCCAGACATTATTATCAGTTGCCCTTCAGTATTACCATAGCAATAAGACGGATTTTTCCTGTAAAAACTTAAAGAAGTAAGAACTTTGGGTAATTTTGACAAATTAAGATGTCAGCTGACTATAAGCTATAAATATGACCTCTTGCCAAAATTAAATCTGTCTTTGTTAAACTATAGTGCATCCAGGATCCTGTTGGATTAAATTTCAAAATAAACATTTTGATTGTCTTGCTTTGCTGGAAAAATGTATCTCCTCAAACTAAATGGATAAATTATAATAATAAGGATTATCACCAAATACTATTTTTTAAAAAATTAAATTTACTGTCTTTAACCATTATTGACACTTGGGAAAATTGCTTATGGGATACTCATAACATCATTCAAATCATTTGTCTTTTCTTTAAGAAAAAAAAATTTTAATGACTTACTTGGAACTATATTGATTACCTTCTATGGATTAAGGATAGTTAAAACTTTGTGTAACATGAATCTAAACCAACATATAAATTTGCAGCTTTGAATAAATTTCGTAAGTCTTAATGAAGATCAACAGAGTTTACTCAATCTATGGATTAATATTCATTTGCTAGATCTTATAAATTATTAAAATGGCTTGAACTATAACAAAATAAATTAAATATGTTTAAATTAAAGGATTAGTATTCTGGTGTCTTTAAACTATGTGACAAATGGTAACCATAAGGATATTAGTCTACAAATGCTTTCTAAAATATTAAACTGCTTGCTTTGCATAAAACTGCGATTTAACATCGTTCCTATAATAATAGATTTATGATTATGAATGCTATAGTCTGAAAATATGATAAATATCATAAATTGATAAGCAGAGTAAATGGATATGATAACTATGCAATCCGGAATAGGATTACTATATGTGTGTTAAAATCTCTTAAAATCATTATATTAGGTTTTACTATGTATTTAAACCTACGAAATTGATTACCTTGTGTTTCTGATTTAATGTTTAGAGTTTATATTAAGTTATTGTCAGTAAATTATAAATGTCTTAATATTCTGTAAAATTATAAATACTTCCACAGAAATTGTAAAGTGTTCATGAAAGTAGGATTACCTATTTAAGGAATTATTCAACAAACTTTTTTTATAATTAATTGTTGAATTATTTCATTTATAATTATTATTAGTGTAGTAAATAAATAAATAATTAAGTTCTTAAGATAATGCTGACATAAAGGTATAGGTAACAATCTTTTTATTAATGACATTGGGTATGTTAAACTAATTTATAAAGTTCTGTAAATCTGTTAATAGTTAACGTAATTTATGTTTTATTAGTCCTTGAACTCAGTCTCAGATTAATAGGTAGGTAAACATCCTGAGTAGATGATTAAGTGTCCAAGGAATACTTATCTGTATACTGTCTATGATAGTTGTATAATTTGATAAATGCTATATGCAATAAAGCATTTTTATAGTATCAATAAAATAAATCATATTTTTTAGTCTAGGTATACTCTTAAATAATTATTTAGACTTTAAATATAAGATAAGAAGCATAGCAAGTTGTTCTAGTACAAGATATAAATGTCCTATTTAATAAAGTTAGGTATTTTGTACAGCATTGTTAGGAGTACTAAGTAAATAATTTTGCTTTTCCAAAATAGTTAAAGAACTAGTCCACTCTTGTAGAATGAAGTTGTTAATCTATTAATTATTGTTATAAAGATAATTAAGGACATTATAAAACATTATTATCATACTGTAAATAAGACAAGGTTTTGACTTAATATTGTTCAACCCTCTTCAGTAAAGTGTCTTGTCTTTGCAACATTTAGAATCATACCCATAATCAGCCAAGGTTAATTTATTTATGGAGAAAAATGATAATATTTATTAATACTGGTAACGAGTTTTCTTATTAAAGTATATTTATTAGTTGTTTATAATTTTATTTTATTTATATACCTGTTATTTATATTAAAGCAATTGTTATATTTAAATTTAAATACATCTGTTTGTCATTATTGAAATCATCATCTTTACATATTGCTGAATAAAAGGTCATACTTCTAAGCTATTTAAATTACATATTCATTTATTAAACTTATCTACACCATTTACTATTACTATTGCTATCTGAAAATCCCTTTTTATATTCATCATATCTAGAATAACTTAATAAACTTTAATATCTTTTAATTGAATGACTAAGATTGATTTTGTTAAGAACCCTGAGATACCACATCACATGATCATTATCTCTTATACTAGCAGATAATTGTTTATAAGCCAGGCAAACTTTCCATACAGTAGTGCCACCCCAACCAGAGTAATCAATGGATGCCAGAAGGCTTGTGCATAAAATCCCTATCTAATACCTACTCATCCAATATCCCCAGACTAGTTTCTGGCTTGTAGCCTTCATCAGTGAGGAGCTTTGGATCTGAAAGCACTGCACCTAGATCTTAGAATCTGATGCAACCCTCCAGCATCCACCTTTTATCTCTACTTAATTATAAAACTATGAGAATGAAATTGAAAACACAAAAATGACTATATAAGCTATTGAGCTTAGATTGAAAAAATTTTTGTGTTTTCAATTTCATTCTCATAGTTTTATAGTTAAGTAGAGATAAAAGGTGGTTGCTGGAGGGTTGCATTAGATCCTAAGATCTAGGTGCAGTGCTCTCAGATCCAAAGCTCCTCACTGACGAAGGCCACAAGCCAGAAACTAGTCGGGATATTGGATGAGTAGGCATTAGATAGGGATTTTATGCACAAGCCTTCTGGCATCCATTGATTACTCTGGTTGGCACAGGGTGGCACTACTGTATGAAGAGTTTGCCTTGTTTATAACCCTGAGATAATTAATTAATTGAACATTATATTTAATTTAGGAATGAGAGTTAATTTGCTAGCCTTATTTAAAAGGACATACTATTTTTTATCAGAGTAATTCTTTACACAATGGAAGATTATTACCATACATCTGTAAAAGTACTTGAGAAATTTATTGTTCTTATATTTAATCTATTTAAATTCTGGAATAGTTATTATTTATTCAATATGAAAATAAACAAGTTCATTTTTAATTTACTTTTCATAAGGGCACAACCAATATCAAACACACTTCACCTAGTCATCTTTTGTTACTGCCTGATTGCAACCCAAGCTTTGGATGTCAGTATATATGAATGCCCTAAAGAAAACCTAAATATTACTGATCACAACATATTTTGATTTATTTGTTTTTTAACATTTGTTGTATTCAAAACTTTTTACCATATTTTCTTAATTTTAATCAAAAAAAAGAAACTGTTGTCCAAAATAAGTATTCCACATCATTGTTCCAAGTATCAGATCTAAATTGTATATGGTTAAGAATGTATATTGTAACAGAATAGGATATTAAGGAGGGGTGGCAAATCATCATCAACCTCAGTTCAAAAATAAATATAAAATTTACATAGAATATAATGTTTAAGATTAAGTATTATTAAAGTTATAATATTTAAGTAGTAAGAGTTATTAAAAAAGGCATTTAACATCAAAAATATATAACAAATGCTATATATCATAGTGAGAGCATGATATCTCTGAGAGATCAGTGAGTTACTCCTTGGAGCAATTATGATTAACTATACGTCAACCAGCAATACAAATAAAAGTATGTATGGGTAATACTCAAAATAACCATTCATCATCATGAATGATCCATAATCAAAATAAATCAACCGTATCTTGTGGCTGGATTTGAAATATAAAAAATATAAATCATCAGTTAATCTGGAGACTGAATTTGAAATTAATCTACTATAGACCAGGCCAACTATTAGCCCTTGCCAGCTTGTGGCAGATTATTGAAACCTTAGTTTGAATGTACAAACTTAAGTGCTCATCCATCAGAATACATAATCATAAAAACAATAATGCTGGGATATTAAAACATGCTCTGGTCACTTAGTACCATTAATATACTGGCCAACTATAAACTTAAATTCTAATAAGTAAAATAAAAATAGTGCAGAGGCTTTGAAGAATATAATCCTTGCATCAAGCCAGGACAATATCATACTGGCTGCCCCTAAATCACTAAATACATCCTCATTTGTATATCATTCATTATACACAAATCTAGTTCAGAAGAACACAAGTTTTATAACTGTTATGACGACCAAGAGAATAATGAAATATCATTTTTAACAATTGAATTCAAGTTTATTAATAATAAAAAAATGATATTAAGGTCTTTAGAATAATGCTATATCCATATCAATTAAGCCTTCTGATTTTGATTAACATACAATTAAAAAATTATCACATTTGTGGTTTACAAAATTACTATACATAATTCAAGTTATTACTATAGTTTACAATATTTCTTAATGGGTTCACTTATATATAATTTGCACAGATGTGCGATACATTGGTTTGCAATGAATACATTTGAATTGTCAAAAAAGGATTAAAATTTACATACATCCTATTTGACACTCAATGATATATATATATGCACATATACATGCGTGTGCATGTAATTTCTGAACATTATTTAAATTGTATTACAATAATACATGATTAAACTTATTAACGTATATTTTTAATAATACAAATACTTTATGCTAGGTTTCCGTAAACCACATTTATATATCTGCATTATCAGTGGGATATATTAATTTATTTATATAACATATTTGAATTTATCAAAGTAATAGAATTACATTAATTTTTACCTAAATGTGTATTTGACATGCCTTTGATGTATATGTTGTAACAGTATGTATATACACGTGTTGCACAGGTGTGTGTATATACAAGTTACATAGTTAATTTGTTTTTATTTATTAAAAAATATATAAAATTTAAAAAAATATATCAGAATCAATACTTGAAAATATAGAAATTAAAATACAGGGAAATTTAGAGATATGTTAGAAACTAATAATTATAACTTGTCTTTCTTTTATACAATATTATCTGATAAAAATATTTTTTAAGGAAAAAAGTGTTTTTAATTTAAAAAAATAAAAGGTTTATGATTAATTAAAATAGTCTGTACAAAAATAATCAGACTGGGGATTAAAATTCCAGACTGATTAGTTGAACAATTTCTAATCTCTGTAATTAAAATTCAGAACAGAAATAAAGAAATGTAAATTATAATTAAATTTTTTGAGATAAAATGTGTTGAAGCTAGAGCAGGGAGGTGGGGTCAGAATAATATAAAAGGCACACATTCTCTATTGTTTTAGAGAGAGTTGAGATAGAGTTTTGAATTCAGTGGTTTAATTTTGAGTCCAGCCAGAGTTGTTAAGTTAGAATTAAATTCATTTTCAAGCCAGATTTAAAAGAATGATTGGCTAGAACCAAACGCTGTGTTCTGTCATTTTTCTCCACTATTCTTCCATGTGCCATTTAGCAAAATGCCGTAACATATTACTCTGACTCGCCTTCTGCCGAAGTTTCAACCTGCCCTACTAAATTAAATGAAAATTAGGTAAACCAAGCCACCTGAACAAGGGACCACAAGAAGCTATCTTTCAGTTAGAAATACCAATGCCAAGGACCAAGAAACTAACCAGATCCGAGGACAAAAAGGGGTGATCACCCAACTACAAAAGAAATCCAGGAACTATGATACCTACTATAGAAATTAAAGACTAATAGAATCGCTACAAAAACAATGTTGAAATGACCAATAAAGTCCAAAAGTAGTGCTATAAATCCTAGATAAATATTAATATCAGGATAAAACTTTTTAAATCTAACTCGTTAAAATAAGCATGCAAAATTGATTAAATATGTAATATTTCTTATGTGTTTACATTTTAATTATATCTTATTCTTGCGTTTATAATTATTATCATTGTTTTTTTTTTAAATAAATTTTTGTTTAAAATTATTGTCATTTTTTCCATCTTTCTCTTTCCTTTCACAATCAAATGTGCAGCCAGTCTCATGTGAAGAACTAGCCATGGGTCAAATGCTTGAAACGTGTTGTTGACATCTCATGGGTTCCAATCTCAGTATGGGATGGCGCCCTGGGTTTTAAACCCGTTATAAATTCCCCATGGGATGTTTCACGTTTCAGGCAGCCAGAGAGCTACTTCGGTCTAGAGAAACGACTGTCGGTTTAATATTTTATTAAATCGCAGTCTGACCGGGGGTATGATTGATATGTAAGTATTAATCCTATTTCTCTCCTGCTTGAGTAACGGTTTTTAAAAAGATATTTTGCAAAATAATATGATTTCATAAAATTAAAATAAATAATTAGAAAGTTTTTAAAATTACAAGTCTGAGTTGTAAAGTTGAAAAAAGATTTAAAAGGTGTAATTAAGCAGTTTTAATTCCTGTTACAATATATACATACACAGTGCAATATATTTGATGATTATATATCAATTGTCATAAAATAATAAATACATGATTAAACTTTTCAGTTGTAAATATTATAAATATTTAATATTTTAACACAATAAAATTATTAAAGATTATTTTTGCACTTAATTCTCTTTACCAGATAGTCTTTTTTCTTTAAAATAAGTGCTATCAAATTTTTGACAGTTGATTGATTTAAAAAAATTGGGGGGAAATTTTTTTAAAAAAAAAAAATAGGATGGTCAATAATTATTCTTGACTCTTAATTATAACATTTTAAAAAAAAAATTATACTCTTGCAAGTTTCTCTTTTTTCTAGTCTAAAATTATTTGTGTTTTAAGTTGTATTTTTAAATGTCATTTTTTTTTAAGGAATTGCTAAAAACAATTTTGTCAATAATATATATAAAATCATCTACTCTTTACTCTTAGACGTTTAAATCAAACAAATTATTTATTTGCTTTACTTTAAGTTATAAATTTACAAGTCATTTTAAGGATTTTAAACAAATTCATCAGCTATATATATATTTATCTGTACTTCTCTGTCTCTAGATATATCAGCATAAATATAATTACTTTAGCAACTGATGGGTTCTCTTGGTAAACTTAGTTTTTTTGTCCAGGTAAGGATTGCTCTGCAGTTGGTTCCTTTTAGACTAGGATTTGGTAAGCTTCCGGCCAGCAAGCTATTCTCTCAGAACATATTTGTAGCTATGAATATCATCACAAAGAAATGGGTCAATTTCTTCCATGTGAATTCAAACTCCACCATTGAATTGTAGAGCAGCTGCTTCCTTGCATTCTTATATCCTCATGGTAGCTCTGTATAACTCCGGAAACTAGCTCTGCAGATAGCTATTCTGCTACAGCTACCAATTATTATACTAACTACTTCACAAAATATTTTAGCCCACTTTGCAGCTAGCTCTTAGCCAGCTGCTTCTCAAAAATATAAACCAGACTGTTCTTTTCAAAAACTACTATCCGGATTAAAATAATCTTTTTAACCAAACATTTTATAGACTTGGATTGGGGTGATAACAACACATTACAGATTGTTTTCAATCTGCCTAATCTTGATTAAAAACAATTTTAATCAAAAGGTACTTTTAGATTTTTACTGAAGTGTCATCTATATATTTTTACTCTTGAAATCACTAATCCTTTCAAATACAAGTTTGAAGTTTTATCAAAATATGATGTACAAAGATTTTTAAAAATAGAAATTTACCAATTAATTAAAAGATATCAAAAATACCATACTTGTTTTTAAATTTCAAAATCTGAATAATAATAATTCAATATTAATATTTATTTATACCTTTTTAAATATTTTAATTTATGATAAAATTTTGTTTTTAATCCAGAGTTATTTAACCATTTATTTATTATTTTTATTCCCAGTGAATGTATAAAAATATCTACAAAAATTTATATCTGTGTTTATTTCTACTTTTCCTTTCAACTTTATATATATATTTGTGCACATACGATGTAACCCAATTGGTTATAATATATATGGGATTTTAATTGTAAGGGTGAGTTTCTGTCACATTTTTATTGTTTTTACTTAAATGTGTTATATATTATTAAACATTTATTCTTTTTTATTAATTGAAAATATTTACCAACATCATATATCTATCTATTCTATAAGTATAAAATTATAAGTGAAATGGAAATAGTACCAAATGACATAGTTCACTAAAAATCCCACATGTAAATTGGTACTAAACAATTAAAATCATTATTCTTATAAAAAAGAACAATTTGTTGATAAAAATTTGGTAGTAAACAGCATTTGTACAAAAAAATACAGTATTCATAAAAATATTAATAATTATTTATTTAACAATAAACTTGCTCTGACACAATTAAATATATCTTAAAGAAAAAAGTTGCATTTTATGAAGAAATAGTTACAGATTTATTTAACGTGGAAAAATAGAACTTCTCATAGACAAAACAATACTTTATTACAAACATTTTTGGCAACTTTTGCATAAGATTCTAATATATATGGTTTCAGAATTAATTGCGGGTAAAATAAATTTTTAACAATAAGGTAAAGCAATTTTATGCAAAATGTTTTTATTTTTACACTAAATGCGTTCACTGTGAAACAGTTTGTGCCATCATTTAATTGTTAGATAGGTTGATTACGATATCTGGGAAAGGTGATAAGTTTTCCGTAAAGAATAAACCATAATCTATAATCTATGGGCAGTTTTTATATAAATGGTTTGCAAGATTATATTGTGTATCCAAGTTACTGTTTGGAATTGATTTAGAATAGATAGATTAAGGGAAATGTTTTTAAGTTGATTGAAGATTATTAGGGCATCTTCAACAAAGGATATAGCATCGATATTAGTGCCAAAATACAGAAAAAGAATTCTGTGTATCATTCTGTTATTTAATTAATGGGTCTATTATAATTACATGTTCTTTTGCATATATTAGTGAAGCTGTAGTTATTTAATATTTTTAAGATTTTATAAGCTTAGTGCTTTCGGGATGTAACTTTGGATCCCATATTCATAGCTTTAAAAATGATAACTTCGTATAAGTTGTTATTCATTTATGCAAATGTATTTGAATATTTAATTAGTCCATTGTTTGAAGAGAGCAAAGCAAGCTTCTCTTCTGTTAATGGCATTGAGGTCATTTGCAATACAATAAGCCTTTTTAATCTTTTTTTTTTTTTGGCATCGTTCTTCTCTATGCAAACGATTTGGGCAGTAGTGGCTTCAAATGAGTGACCTGCGGCTATTTGATGCTCCCAGAATATCGATGTTCCTTCACTTTTGTTTTTTTCTCTCTGTTGTATGTGTATTTATGCTGGTAAACTCTTATATTGATGTTAGCACAAGTCTCACCATAGTAGGTGGTGCTACAACCTCTTATGGGTATATCATTTTATAACCCACGTGAGGGATTTGATCTCTTTCTATTTTGTCCTTGGTGTTATTTATTTGTCACTTAGTATTGGGAAGCATTGAAGCTGAATTTAAAGTCTTTAGAAAGTTTTTTAACTATTTTTGAGGTTACATTCTATATAAAAGAAATTGTTATGTATTTTTTATTTTCTTTGGGCTGTTTGTTGTTGAGCTTTTTATAAAAGGTTTTTATTCTCTGATTAATTGTGTTGTATTTAAAACCTATGTTGATCATTTCTTTTATGTATTTATCTATGTTGTTTCTTCTATCTGCGATGTATTTGCATAAGTGATGATTCCTGAATAGGAAAGCTTTCAAACTTCTCTATTTATATGTGTTTGGAGTGTTTGGATTTGTATATCCTTTTATGTGCAAATGTTTAATGACCATTCTGTAATTTTCAAATAACGATGATGCAAGGGGCAAAGCTTGTGAAATAATGTGACTGAATTTGAAGACTATAGTTAGATGCACATAATTATTTGTTTAATTCATCTGTTGATGAGATAATTCTGGATGCAATTACAAGATACTAATATTTTAATAGAAGTTGATATACTGCTATTTTCAGCTTACTAACAGATATTTCTAGCTTTTTAAATCTAATGCAAGCTCACAGTCAATGTGACATTTTATATAATATCTATACTTCTTCCTGTTTGCAAATAAAATCAATTCTTTTCTAAAAGAATAATAGTCTGAGAAAAACAGCAAACTTTTATTGCATAATATAAAATGTGGGATTTTGAAAGAATAATTTCAATTATGTTTTCTTAGAACGATTTTTCTAAAAAAAAATTGATCAGTGTCTGCAAGTATCATTTGCAAAAGGATATAATGCATTTGATTTCTGAGACAAAATATTATGTAAGTGGAAAAATTGAAGATATCAAGTTTGCAAGGACAGAGCTGATTAAAGTATTGCTGTACGATAGGAACTGTGATATAGTTGAGGATAAGAAATGCTGCCAAAGAAGTATAGGCTTGAGGTACAAGATTTTATTAAATAGATTGAGTATTGTATTAAATGGTGAGTTTGCATTGATGAATTCATTCTAAATTAGAATTTTAAATGCTCAAAGAATTCTCATGTTCATTTTTATGTCTGAACTGAGAATGTTATCCTTTGATAAATTAGGAATGAGGCAAAAATGATTTTTCATTGTTATTCTAAGCTTAATGTTATTATATTTTGATTTTAAAGTGTAGTTAATTGATTTACTTCATTTTCAGGTTGTATGTAAGAGGTTTTGCATTATTCACTTGTAAAATAGCCTGAAAAGTTGAATTGATGTTATTCATATGTTGATTTATAAGATTTTTTGATAGATTTGTTCTCATACAACATTTGTTTAGAACATATTTAATGAGCAGTCAAGTTTCAGTCAGAGAGAAATTTTGGGATTTATTGATTATGAAAAGGCATGATTCTATAAATATTTCTTCAGTGATTTAAGTTTTGGAGCATCAAAATATAGATCAGGATATTGTCATGTTCTGAAGAATATTATAAAAATGCAACAACAACAATTAGATTAAATAATGATATAGGAAGGTTAACATTGATATCCTTTGGTGTCTATACAATGACTACTTCTTCAAAGCTTTTTATAGCAGTTTTGCAAGAAGTATTTTGTGGATTAAATTGAGAAGCTAATGAAGTAAAAGTAAATGGAGATTATTTATGTTATCTAGATTTTGCTGATGATTTAATTATTTTTGTAAATAATGCTTCAGAGCACTTCAGGAAATGTTGCAAAAGTTAATAAATGATAGTAAGAAAGTAGGACTAAAGATAAATGCTAAAAAGACTAAAATAATGTTCAATGACTTTCTCAAAAGATGAAAATACTACAAACATTGCTTAGATTATTATTACAGATGGAAACATAATGGATGAAATTAATTATAGAATTAAGTGGTTGAAATGTTATTGATAGAAATAACTTAATATTAACAGGAAATATGCCTATTGTTTGAAAAGGTTTAATAAATGTATTTTACCAGTTTTTACTTATGGATCTGAGACATGAGCACTTAATATAAGAGCAATATGGAGACTTCAGGCTACTCAACGAAGTATAGTGAGATGCTGTTTAGTAACGAGAAGATATCGAAAATGAAATACATGAGTAAGAGAATAAGCAGATGTTACTGACATCATAGAAAGAGTTATGAGACTAAAATGGAGTTGGCTGGATATATTGCTAGAACATGATTACAAGTGAGCTGGATGGATGAAATATGCAATGTGCTGGATAATATGTAGAAGAAAGGCTAGAGATTGGAGAAACTGGATTGAACTTGGAGAGACCTTCATCCAATAAATTGAAAATGATAACGATGATGATGTGATCACTTGTTCAGGAAATCATATCGTATTTGTGCACCAAAATGTTGGACTCTTTACAATAATTTTCATTGATCATCAGATATTTTTTTAACCTCAGGTGGATTAATCCAGGAAATGTAACTCTTGAATCTCTCGCTATCACAATAATCTAAAACAAATTAAATGTTTTAGATTTTTATTTTATATATAAAATAATGCAATATGTTCCTTCCGAGATACCCAATTTTTTTTCTTTTTTGATTGTTTGCATTATGTGCTTTTCTCAATATTTAATTTATGATAGTTTCAATTGACTAGCAGACTTCAGATCTAAAAACAATTGTATTACAATTGATATAAATGTACAATAACTCTATCTAATATACATAATTATCACTATTTGTAAATATACCATACACAATATTTATTTTTAACAAATTTCTGTCAATTAAAAACTAAAAATATTTAATATATATATAATTATAATTTTTGTTTCTCTACATATTAAATATTATTTTAAATTACAGTGTTTAATTTTCTATATTTTTAAAAAATTAAAACATATTTGGAGTTTTGTAAATAATGATATGTGTATTAGATAAGGTTATTGTATGTTTGTGTAATAGATAATTGTAATACAATTATCTTTTAGTTCTGAAAAAGACTACTGTCATATATTGTCATATCTCACCTTGCCTTCAAAAATGAACTAATCCAGATTCCTTCCTTATCTGATCAGATTGAGCATTCATTGCCACTAACCAATGGGTAAACATAGATGGAACACAACCATGGGTTAGTATGGGCAAATAGGCAATGAATATACACACATACTTAGCAGTAAGAAAAAATAAATTAAAAATAATAAGAAAGAAGATAAAAATCTTTCTTATGATAGATTGTTATAAAAATGGAAGTCAAATTCTATACAGATTTCTAACTACAAGCATATTAAAATTGAAATAATTTAATAATAGGTGTTTGACAATCAATTTAAAAAGAAGAAAAAAGTAGAATGAGTACATATGTGTATATATAGATCAGAGATCAGTAGTGTGGGTAATATGTCAATTTTGCTTGCTTTTGCATTAAATATCTATAATAGTAAAATCAAGAGATCTGCATTTTACTTATGTAATGTAAGACAATTTTTTATATTTAGAATTGTAACTCATTGCAACATTATATATTAGGTAATTTGTCATCATTTGAATATTCTCCTTTTATTCTTTATATTACTACTCAGATAATGAGTCACATTAAGTATTAGGTATTTCTTTACACATATATCTCAATAGTGTAACTTAATAAGACCAAAAGACTGATATAATTTTAATGTGTGAAGTTTATTGTGGATTATTGAAGATAGAACTATTAATAATTTCATATCCATGAAGTATGCTGGATAGGCAATTATTGAAATACATGAAACAATTTTAATTAATGCTTGCGAGGTCAATAAAGACATAAATTTTCTTTAAATTTTGAATCTTTTTTTCTTATTAATTAAATTAAATATTTTTTAATTTATGCACATGTGTAATTATTTTATATATATGTTCCTACGTATGGTGAAATAAAATGAATCAGCATATTATCAATTCTTCAAATTTTAGCTTTGTGTGCACACATATATTATGATGATAGGAATATGTGTGTATGAGTTTATTGAAGTCCTGTGTTATGAAGTCAATTTTATATAATGTGTTGAGCTCAGTGATTAGGCATATATATAAAAAACGTATATTTTGATTTGTTCATTTCATTTACTAAAGAGCATGAATAATATTTAATTTATAAATTAAAGCTTACTTATCTTTCCCAACTTACAAATGTTTTTATTTTATGAGCACCATGTTTACCAAACATTTTCCCAATATAAGTTTTTCTACCTGCTCACCAGAAATGCAAGTTAGAAGACAAAACTTCAATTATGTTGATGATAATGAATTGTGTTGGATTCATTAGAGTAACTGACATTTGTAAATATCTATCAAATCCAAGCTAAAATAAAAGATGAATAAGAAAATGTATAAAAATAATTTAATATAAAATGAATTACAACATACTTTATATATACTTGTACTGAAGTGATATGATTATTCATATTGTTCCTTATCATTGTTTTAGAGTATACATAAAAAATACTGTTTGTTTTTCAAAAATAATGAGACAGCACTATTTTAGTAATCTCTATTGACAAACATTTTTTCAGTGCAGTCTTTCTTTAGATTTTTACATTTTTTAATTTCAATTTATTTTTCCAAAACATGTTTTTGAAATATTTTTAATAATTAAGCAAGATGGATTTTACATTGATTATAGTCCTTTAATTATTTATTTTTAATAAATAAATATACATTCATACATTTCTAATCTTATACATACTTTATCTGCAGAAAGGAGGAGGTTGTTAACTGAAAGGTGATCCTTTGATTTCTCTTTGAGATTTTAAAGAAACTGAACTGATCAAATTTCTTAATGTTTATTGTACATGTTTTTATCATTGCATGACATATAATCATTCATATAGTAAATGAACATGGATTGGCTGCTCACCAATACACATAAGCCAGCATGGTTAGTTAATTGGCTTTTCATCTCTGTGTTTAATTTCCTGATAGTTTTCAATTGGAATATTTTTTTGAGTTTTCTTGAAGGTAAGGTGAATGTGTATGAAAAAACTTTTTTAAAAAAAATAGATATTTACAATGATGACAGACAAAGCTAAATTATAAAATTACAGCTCTTATTCCAGAAAACTAAAGTTAGTAGCCCACATAAGTTGACATGTCCAAAAGTAGAGGGTAATAAGAATTCCTGGTTGTAGACCCAGGCTGCTATTTGATGATAACTTTTTATTTAGGTGCTGACAGCTGCAGATTATTTTCAAGTGAAGGAAGATTGCATGAATTAGAAGAATTGTCTAATGTTAGATGGCACTTTGTGACATTAGAAAAAATAGTGAAGTCACAGTAGATCTAAAAAATCGTCATATAGTTCATATTGGAAGTACAAATGATTAGGGATTCATTTTAAATAAAAAGGTAAATAATAACATTGTATATAATGGCCAGATGCAGATAATTCAGATTTATGTCTCAAATTCTTATTGCAATAAAGAAGTAAAAAATTTTATATAATTGTTCAAAATGATTTTGATTGGGCCAGACAACATTTTAGAATTTTTATGGGGGTCTTTAATGCTGGAAATGATAAACAATTGAAAGATGAAAATGCTTAGAGTAAATTTGATTATTATGATACAAATGAGAGAGAGAACACAGACTTTTGGTGTTTGAAGAAAAATAAAAACTTTTATGATTTTTTTTTTTTTTTTAAAAAGTTAAATGAATATAGAAGTATCCAAATAAATTGGATTATATTTTGATTAACAGAAAATAGGATTTCAGGATTGTAATCACCTTAATAATTTCAACACATAAAGTGATAACTGATTAGAGAAATGTAATGCAAAACTAAAGAAACAAAAAATTTTAAGAAAGTATTAACAATTGATATTCATAATCTTCAATAACAATAATGAATTTAAATTAGAACTTTCAATACATTTTAAAATGTTAACAGATTTTAAAGATGGTTCAGGCTTAACTGTAATCAATAAGAAGATAACTAATGTATTAATGTTATATAATATAACAGTCAGAATCATCTATCTCGCTAACACACTGCAGAATTCAAACCCCAGACACGAAACTGAACATTCTAGGAGGGGTTGCCTTCTAGATATACTAAGTTCGAATCTAAAGCCCAAATTTCACCGCACCATCTACGTGCCAAGCATCTGATGCCACTATTAGTATGACCTTTGACCGGGGCCTGGTGGTCAGGGAGAAACAAAAAACTCTATACTAAAAGAAGTTTGGGTGGCTAATTAATGTCTATGGATTTACAAAAGAAATGCAGAAAATATATATATAAACCGAGACAGTGATAGAAATCAAATAAAATAAGAGATCAAATTTAGTTTTAAATAATTTCACAAAATTTATTCATATAAATTATATATATAACGCCACTGTCTGCTTATATGAGACAGGGACGCATATTAAATAATTATTGACATTAATTTCAATAAATGACAAAAGGTTTTAAAGCAAAGTGATATATTCTAATCCTCGGGCTAATAGCATTACGATAATGTGCTTGAAGAGATAGGAACATGTGCGAGGTGCTTTGAGTAATTATACAAGTTTAAGAAAATATTTGAAATTAAGTGTTCTAAAATGTTTATTGATTTTGAGAATAGCACGGACAAAAGCTTACTAAGCAACAAAGTGGGAATGTGATCAAAGCATTTATTTGAGAATAATAATAATAGAGTTGCATTGGGAGGTCAGTATTGCTGATAATGAATTTATTAAAGTTGGAGGGTGTGACACGTTTAAGTCACGGATGCTTTGTAAAATAAATATAAAATAAAACAATATTGAAGATCCGGAATAATTACGGAGGGCATCTCGCCGCTAACCCGTAGGAAAGTATTTTATGAACAGCCGAAACTTAGCGACTGTGTGACGATTGCGTTTAATTCCCAGGGGTGTCATTTGGGACACCCTCTGCCTGGAAACTTGCAATAAGCGAAAAGAACGGACTTTGCCGTGTAAAGAATCCTTGGAAAAATAAAACAAAGCGGTCTCAACAACCAATTCATTTACCAGCAATACGAGACTAGTGTATATAAAACATATTGAATGAGTTTTACTTGGATTAAGAGAAATGCCCAATCAAATTCCCAGAAATTCATTTAAAAGGGTCCGCACATTCTCGACGTCAATGATGAACTTTGTAATTAAAGTAGAACATGGTAATTAAAATAGGAAAATGCATGCTTGCGGGTTTGAAAAGTAAGTATAGATTTATATATGCAATCATGCATTAGGGGACACATTTAATTATTGACCTCGCACATACTCTCATATTAGATTAAAATTAATAACATGTAGATTTTAAACTATGTGATTATATTATATATTAAAGAAGAGAATCGCCCTCGAATGAGTGATTTGCAAGATAATAAAATTGGAAAATTATAAATTTAAAATATGCCTTAATAGCGGCATCTTACTTTCAATAAAGGGAATAGTTCACTCGGTCAAAGACGATTCTGACACATTATCATAATAAAATAAAAGAAAGCTTTATAAATAGAAAATATTAACCCAAGGATAGAGCAAAACTGTTGATTATATTATATTAACACGTTAAAGAAATACATAATGAAGTTATGTGACATATAAGGAAAACAATTTTAAATAGCTATAGCATGTTAGTTATCACAAGAGCTCTTGGGTTAATTTAGGGTTACCTCTGGAGAAGCATTTAGGTAGATTGATGGTCGGCAGGTTTTTATATAATTTAACAGCAAAATCTGGAAATGTTCATATTTTTGGCAGCAGTTCCGGGGTCTGTGTGATAACTTACGATGGTCTACGGCAGCATATGACCATTTCGGAGAGAAATAGCCTTCTTGCACTCTACTCTGTTATGTCAAGATTTACAAATTACTACAATAATTTTGGTTAGACACATTAGACCTCAGAATGATTTCTTTTAGAAACATTAGAAAAAAACCTGGAGAACAAAAGAAAACCATTCTTTTTATAGTAGACGTTAACAATAGAACTGCCCTGGAGCATTACAAAAATATATCGGACTTATCAGCTGTAATTAAATCTATCCCAATGTCTAAAGGAATTCAACATTAATTAATTTCTTTTGTTAATTTCCCTGTCGACATTCGAATTACAAACTAGATTTAATTAAAAATTACTTTTATTAATTAAAGAAAACCTTAAGTGGACATCTGCTGTTTTTAGATAAAACTTATATAATATTAGCTAATTAAACTATTGTCCCTCATTTATTTTAAAGAAATATTTGGAATGACTTTTATTAAATTAAACGAAAATTATTTTACTTTTAACTTGCAATATTTGAATCTATTTACTAAATGAATATTTACTAAATGAGTTTTATTTTAAATCAAAATACATTACGATGGTAATATATTTGTAAATAGATTCAAACAAAATAACTTTAACAATTTATAATTTTGATATGTTTTAAAATGGACATCATAGTGTGTGCGCAATTACGACTTATATAACTTACTTTTTAATAAATGTAAATTATGTGAACAAATACATAATTCATAATATTTTATTTTATTTAGGAATAAGTTATATATATAATACGAGCATTGTGCTCGTGATTTAAAATTAGGCGGGATTTTCGGTATATAAGTGTATTGCAGACACACTACGATAGATTGGGGTTCAAACTAAGGTATGAGGGTAGGAAATAGGTGAGAAAAGGTGGAACGAAGATCTGCAAAGCAGACTTTACTGTTTCAATAAAGGGCATGCAAATAAGCTCTTAACAAGCTTTGCAGAATATCCCTAATCCCAGACCAGTTTCTGCTACTGACTTTCTCAGTAAGGTGCTAGGATATTCAAGCATTAGATTAAAAATACCAGGACAAGCCCAGAACTTTATCTAATAGATAACTATTAAGTTGAAAATTCTTAAATTTTCAGACATCCATATGTCTTCCAATCCAGCTATCTAACTTAAATAGCCATATGGAACTGAACTAAGTTCAGATACACCATATATTAATAGCTTTAGCACATAAAATCACCTAAACCTTAATAGCAAAAAATAAAATCACAAAAAAAAAATCAAGTCACGTGTCACATGACCTAATTTAAAGAAGCTTGTATTACAAATGTTATATAAAGAGCACGCAAATAAGCTCTTAACAAGCTTTGCAGAATATCCCTAACTGAGGAAGCCAGTAGCAGAAACCAGTCTGGGATTAGGGATATTCTGCAAAGCTTGTTAAGAGCTTATTTGTGTGCTCTTTATATAACATTTGTAATACAAGCTTGTTTAAATTAGGTCATGTGACATCTGACTTGATTTTTTTTTATACTAATATACTATTAAGAACTGCAAGAAAGATTACTGGTACAAAAAAAACAGCAGTTTATCAATAAATTTTTTATTGAGATAAAATGGTGTATGAAAGAAAATAAGGAATATGAAAATTTTTAAACGTGATTTTGTAAAATAAAATATAATTGTGAATTGGCAAAAAAAAGCTATAGAAAAGAATAAAAATCTCAAATGTTTAAAACATTTTGGTATTGGAAAGTTATTTCTACAATAATAAGAGAAAATGGAACTATTACTAAAAATGCATACATGACATCATGAAATTTGTAGATGACTTCTGTAAAAAAAATTATGTAATAATAAGAAAAGAATATATCCCCTATTTTTATTATAGCTTTCGAATTGTCTCGCATTTTAAATGTAGAAATGAGACATGTAATTAAATTTATGATGAGGAGAAAAATTTAGGAACTAATGTAATTATAAATATTGTAAAAGAAGCTAGTGAATAAATAGAAAAATTGTTGGCCAAGTTGTATAACAAATGTACAGTATAATGTTGACATTTAAGAAAGATGATTAAAAAGATACTAGAAATTATAGACCTATCAATCTTCTATCAGTTCTCTGCAAAATCTTTTCCAAGATATTTATAACTTGTCTATAATGAATTTGGATTTCAGTCAATCAAACGAACAAACTGGATTTTAAAATGATTTGAGCACAATGGATCACATCCAAGTATTGAAAGAAGTTGTAGAAAAGACCAATAAATACGATTCCATTTTGCTTTGAATTTGTAGATTATTAAAACTCTAATAACATTTCTATGATAATTAAAGTATTAGATCATCAAAATATAGGCATTATCATATTCTTAAGAATATTAATTAAAATGCTACAGCAGTGATTAGATTACCATTGTGATACAAAAAAGATTAACATCGAATGGTATAAAATGGGTTGATTCCAGATTTCCTAAACTACAATCAGTTGTACAAGAAGTATTTTGTGAATTAAATTTGGAAGCCAAGGGAATAAAAAGAAAAGTGGAGATGATTTAAGTCATCTAGATTTTGCAGATATAGTTGTTTTTGCTAATATTCTTTCAGAGCTTCAGGAAAGACTAAAGTTATATTCAATGAATTTTTTCAGAGATTACTAATCATTAATTAGAAGTTAACAACTACAAATGTCTTTGTCAGATAATACAATAAAAACATAATGAATGAAATTAATTAGAGAATTAAACTTGGATGGAGTACCTTTGATAGAAGTAACTTAATATTATAAGGAAATATGCCTATGTATTTGAAGAGGACGATTTTAACAGATATGCTTTACTAATTTTTGATCTGAGACTTAAACACTTAACCATTCAACAAAGTCTGGAGAGAGAGATATTTTAGGACTAACAAGAAATCAGAAACAAAATTTATGAGTGAGAGAACAAACTATCATTGGAAGAATTAACTAACTAAAATAGAGCTGGGTGAAATATATTGCTAACAGATATAATAATAGAAATGGTGAATTTTTTCTCCCCAATGATCATTTTGATATTTATAATATTACTCATATGCTATAAATTTTTTTACTTAAAAAAAGTATCCTGTTGTATTTGATCAAAAATTTTATTAATTTACCCCTAATCTTTAGGGGTGGACAACTTTTTCAATTAGCAGGTTAATTTCAACTTTCCATTTTTAAATGAGATCCATAATTTTTTTGTGAATTAAAAATAAAATAACATTATTATTTTATGAATTTCACATTTAATGACAATTTATCCAATTCATCTTGTGCTGTGTCCTCAGCTGTAACTAAGCGATCGCAAATCTAAATACTTAATTTTAAAATAAGAGCAACCAACTAATTTACAATAGATCTTTATTGGTACATAATAAATCAACAAAACAACAGATATGGGTAATTGATTAACATATATATAAAACAAGTCTGATTGCATTACAATTCGAACCCCCTCTCAGTCTACAGTAATACAAATAAAACACAGCACCTTGACTGGGTGATGAAAGTAAACCCTCGGGAAAGCCGCTTACGATGTTTAATAATTATATTAAAACCAGTACAGTCTGCTTCTACACTAGTCAGCCGGATTCACCTACAAGCGCCGAGAACCTGGGATCACAGTCCGAAAGGAGCTGCACTTAGGAATAGCCGCAAGGAAAAGATGTCGATATTTATTTTTCCTGCTTTTTTATACTCCCATGTTTGAAGTCCCACTCTCTTCTTTTCTGGGGTATTAATACATTTTTTCCCATGTGTGCAAAACTGATTCATTTGGCTGTTAATTCTTTTGATAATCCGATCCGTTAAACAACGCATCTGTAATTACTTTATTTATTTAATACAGTTTGATCTAATTACTCTTTATTTCAATTTACCTACCCCCCCCCCTCCATTTATATCTCTACTAAATATTTATTACTTAAGTGTGTGCCTTTACTGGCTCTATTTACCTATATATATATAACACCTTGTAACTATGAATATATTCTCAAATTTCTTACATTCTGGACAGATTAATTCTACAACATGTAGGATGCAGTCTTTTATAAATTCCCCCTTCAGAAAATGGTTTTCAAGTTTTCTATATCCTTTTTTTTTTTAAATAACTTATTTTTACAGAATATTCTGGATTATTTGTACTTTTTATGAAACATGTCAGCCACTTAATGAAGCTTCTTTTTAAGTTTTGTATTTTAATATTTATTTCTTCCCCAATTATTTTGTTATAGTAGAATGTTTTGATAAATAGTACCTTCTAATATTTTGTTTTATTAATTGAAATACTTTCCAGACATATTAGTCACATTGATTTACTATTTCTTTTTATATAAAAATAAAAATGTGTTGATCTATTTTTTTTTTAAATGCTCAATTTTCTGTGTCCATTTTTCTTATCTTACTTGATGTAGCCATCTTAATAAACAAAAATTAATTGCAAAATAATAATAATAATAATAAAACAAAATTTTAGTTTTATTTTTTGACTTTTATTCAGCGAAAATCACTATAAAAACAAACAAAATGTCCTCAACATCATAGATTAAATCCATAGTCAGTTAGACCACACAATATAGATAATTTTTGGAATATTGCACCTCTGATAGAATGAACTAAACTATTATAAAGGTTGGAGAGAGAAAAAAGATTTAATTGAGAAACTAGTTATTTTATTTTACTTATCTTTTAATTCAATATTTGCACTGTGCATGTGTTTAAATAGAGGTTTTATATAGATTAGTGTCTTATATGTTTTGAACATATTTGTGGGCTGGATTGAGAGCTTTTGAGGGCCAGAGTTAGTCTATGGGTTGGAGTTTCCCATCCCTGTAATAGATGAATAGTTGAAAATTTGAACTGGATCCCAAGATGGATTATGTGTTGTGGGGGAGAGAGAGATTGTTAGAGCTCAGAGAAACTGAATTAAACTTGTGAGAATCATTGAAAGTGATGATGATACACAGTTTATTCATCAACATTTAGATTAATTTATTTTTTGTGTATTATTTATTTAATTATAACTCCTTGTTCTGCCAATTTTAATTAGATACTCATTTTATTAGCATTTATTTTATCTTTTTTTTTTAAAAATACTTTTGGAGCCTATTATCATCTGTCTCTTTTCTTGTAATAAAAGTAAGTTAATAATCCAATTAAATATCTTCTATTTTTGATATTACAGGAACCTTTGTATATTCAATACATAATTAATATTTACATTTAATTATAAATTATTTGTATTTAATCAAATAGTTTATAACTATTAACTTTTATTGTATACTTTTATGATATGGTTTCAAATTCTGGGCATTATATGAAGCCTTATAATCTACTAAAAATTTTATCTTTACTCTAACCACAGCTTTTTGAATAGTATTTAATCTTTAAGAAATGTTTATATTTAAATAAATAACATATTTTATGAACCATCTTAAGTATTTTGTATGCAAATGGAGTAAAATTAATATTTTGAATTATCTGGAAAACCAACTAGTATTGTTATTAAGATTGTATTTCCTTTGTTAATTATGAATATTTGACATCACTATATCTTACGCTTCATTCCTTTTTTTTTTTTTTCAATATTGCCATGAAAATAATCTTATCTAGCTTTTCTTTTTGCTTTATATTGTCTTCATATCAATTGAGGGTAGATTTTCTTTTAGACTGGTGTTAATATCTTTTTGCTTAGCTGTAATTTGTTCTTTATCTTCTTTTCTATTTGATCTTTGATTGTTGTCCAATACTTAGGATCTAGTCAATGATCTTTTTTATTTAATCTGTACTGAATCATTAATCATTTTCTTAAAATTTGTATATCTTATGCTTTCTCTTTGATTTATTTATTTTTATATATACACCTGGGTCTCGTTTTATGCATATTATTTTAATGCGATTTTGAAGTTATGCGCTTCATGTTTTTTCCTAATATCTTTCATATTTCATTATATTTATTAGATATCAAGAAATTTAAATTATTATTAACTTATTTTGACTTGAAATACTTTTTTTTTTTTCAAAAATATAACATTATATTAGCAGCTAACGTGAATATGGCCTGAAGCTCTATTTAGAACTTAGCTTCTATGTAAATAACCTATTTATACTAATGAGTAAATAATAATAATAGATTTATACTTACATATAAAAATATCGCAATAAATATTCAAAAAATTTAAACTTTTAAAATGTATTTTGTTATATATAACAGAAATAAATAATGTTTTAGATTTTTAAAATAAAAAACGATTTTATAAACTGAAAATAATCTTTGTAATGATTTTGTATAATCTTTTTGTTTTGATTGCGAACTCATTTTTTTAATGTAGAAACAGAAAACCATTAACACAGCACGAGACTGAAAATGGCGCTAGTTGTACATTACATCACGAATAAAAATAAAGTGGCTAACAGGTTTCTCTGGGTATAATTGCTGAGAGATTCTTGACTTCGTTTAAGGAGAAGTCACAATACATCACCTCGAATCTGATTTCTTACCAGTTTACAAACGAACGCTAGCAGTAATGATTAAAATATGTATGAAAAATGTACAATTAAATACTGTAGTAATAAAAAAAAGTTTGTCTTATATTAATTTTTTCCAAATATTTGAAATTTTTTATTAGTCATACTTTATTTGCTTATTTTTTTAATGCGAATTTTAAAGTAATTTTTCCTTGTTGCTTTGCTTTTATGCGAATTCTGAAAATTACAGACCCTATCCCGCATTTTTCAAGGTAAGTTAAGTCTATTTTTGTGCAATTTTTTTTAATGCTGGTTTTCTGTGGAACCTATCTACCGCATAAAACGAGACCCAGGTGTATTCCATAACTGTATTTTTTTTTGGTCCTATTTTTTCTCAGACTCTTATTTATTTATCAAATTTTTTGTTCATTCTGTTGTAACATTTCCTTAATGCTTAATCAATTTTCTTATTTCTTGTATACTAATTTTTTAAATTTCTTTTGATTTTTTTTCTCAGCATTTTCTTTCTTTTTCATTCTTTTGCAACAATTTTTCTACGTTTTTTTTTTTTAAAAAATTACATTTATTTGCATCCTTAGTAGTAAGTCCTTATATTCATATGTGTTAAATATTAATTTGTAATGAACGTAACTTTATTGCTTTACAATCCAATGTAAAGACCTTAGATTAAGTTTTATGATTATTTATCATATATTATCTAAATTATCTCACCTAATAATGTAATCCCTGCTTTGCCATTTTATTTTTTATGCTTGTTTTCTGCCTGTTGTTCTTTACAAATATAGGATCAATTTTTTTATAATTCTGCACACTTATCAATTCTCTTATTTTAATAATTTGTTCATGGGATCATGTGATGTGACTTTTTAATTTTTATTTTACTGTTTTGTTTTACTTCGCCTATCTACTCTCATAGTGGCCTTATGCCTCTATTATATCCTATACATAAGGATCTATTGTTCTGGAATTGGTTTCCTAGGTATAATGGGGTTCTTTTCCTAGTTTAAAATTTGTTTTCAATATCACAAAATGACAATATTGACTGCCTCTCCACCCACCCCTCCCTTGTTGTGTTAATCGTAAGCAATTTTGGAGTTATATTAAGACAATACAAGGTGATGGATAACTTTGGACAGGAAGAAAAAATAAAACAATTGCCATTAGTGTTTATTGATTTTAAATTGCAGTAAATCAGTGTCCAGAATTTGTGATTGTTCACATTATTTTGTCTGTTAGATCTTTTTTTTTTATTTTGTTTATTTTCTACAATTTTGTTTATTGACTTTTTTTCTGGGTTTTTTTTTTTTTTTTCAGAATTGTTTTTTGTTTTGTTATTGTCATTGCTATCAATTTTATTGGGTTTTTTTTTTTTTTTATAGGTTTTTATTTTAAAAGTTTTCAATATATATATATATTGTACATGTTTTCATCTTAAAACAGAATTTGCAAACCTCTTTTAAAAAAAAAATGCAGTAGCAATATATGTTTTTGTTTTTTTATTTGATGAATAAGAATAAACTTTATCCATTCTTGATGGTTATAAAAAAAGGGGGATAAATCTACATTTGAAAATACATTTAATGTCATAAAGTTCTCTGTCAAAATTGACTTTGGAATTTTAGTTTATACATGTGTATGTGTATTTATTTTATATATTAAAATTTTTATTAAAATTCTTAATAATCATTATATTTGCAGAGATCTAGTCTTCCACCAGTATGTACTCACAATATGATTGATGATGCAAATGATCCTGTGTTGACACATGTTCGGCGTACACATTTGTTTAATGATCATCATGATCGAGTGAAGGTTTGTTTCATTATAAGTGTTTACTTCATAGTATTTTAAAGTTCTAAATCTAAACTGGTTATTATAATTTTTAATTTTAGATAATTTTTCATCCAGAATTTCTCTCTTCTACTAATCCTCTATTTAGCATGGATTATGAAGAATTTGTTCGAGGTTGTCATCTAGGAATATTTCCTTCTTATTATGAGCCATGGGGATATACTCCAGGTAAACATATTTTAGATAGTTTTCGGTTATGCGTACTGTGGCCACTAGGTAATGCTGTAGAACCACCAAGAAGCCTACAAGTGATAAATTTCTACGCAAAAATCACTGTAATCGTCCATAGACTAAAAAAAGGCTGATATCATCAATGGAAAAAAATTTTTTTTAAAAATTGCTGAAATCATCCATGGACAAAATAAAAAAAGGAATGCTGAAATCATCGTTGGACAAAAAAAAGAACGCTGAAATCATCGATGGACAAAAAAAAAGGCTGATATCATCGATGGACAAAAATTTTTCATCGCAAAACATTAAATACAGACTAATACATAGTAACTACTTAAATATAGATCTACCCTCCCGCATGGAGCATTAAAATGAAAAATGACTGTAATACAGTACATTTTTTTAAAAAAATTACTCTGACTTTCAACACTATAATGACTGAAGAATATAATAATTAACAGATTAATACTAAATAAATATAGATAATAAAAGTAGCGATAAAATAAAAAAACAGAAATTGGAGTGTGACTAACAGATATACCCTCCCCCCTCCCGCTCGTAGCATTAAAATGAAAAATGGTTATGACTGAGTATTTTTCAAAAATATGCTAAATATTATCAATATTTAAAAAATAAAAGACTATTTGCAAATATGCTTGTGCATTATCTAACAACAGATATTATCATTTTATTAAGTTGCTTTTAATTAATATACACTAACTTGGAGAGGTTTAAATTTAAAAAAATATACTACTATTATAACGGTCGGGGTGGTTGGAGCTAACCGTCCTACCGCATCTGCCGAACAGGGCGCCATCTAGGCCATTTGAACATAGAAAATTTATAAAGTCGGCCGATACACAAGTTAAAAATCCAACTTTTTTTTTATTGACCATTTGCCCTTGCCACTAGCTCTGGAGATGCAGAAACTTAATATAACTTAAAATATATTAATATTTAATAAAATAAGCCACTGCCAGCAATTAACACACAAACATTTATTAAAGCACATATATATTATTTATATTTAAAATTGAGGAATAAATTTAGACTTTACAATTAGTTCTAAATTGGTCATTATTATTATTTTTAAATTTAAATTATTGTTTAATAAACCACACAGATGGACATTTAAATTATATTTTACTTTAGCATGTTGAGTATAGATAGGCTACATAGATTTTTCACTTAAAAACTTATCAAAACATTCATTCAATCTCAGACTAAAAGTTCGTAGCCAAACCAACGCCTGCTTCCAGATATATAGTCGCAACCAATGCAATATGAAGATGCTAGGATAAAATCACGCCGACAGGAATGTGCATCTGACAGCGTGATATTATTTGAAGAATATGATTCTTGACCAGTACAGGATTGTGCATCTGTATGACGAAGAAATCATGTATATAAATTACTTAGAGTGCTACATATGGGGAAGAGCGGTCTTTCTGCCGACTTATAATTCCTCCACAGAGCTGGAGGGGGTCAATGGCGCAGGAAATACATCTGCGACCATTGTAACGATATCACTGCCTCTTTGGGGTCATGCATTCAGTTGGGCACGTTGCCCTGTATGCTAAACACGCTTCACATTACATTAATATAAACACCCATATATCTCTCCACAAACATCATCCTAACTACAAAACAAATAGCCTGAAATTAACCCTTTAAAATAAACATAAATGAATTTAAACATAGTTATTAATTTTAATTTATGCAGCTATCTACACCCAACTTTAATTTGATACATTTTAATTAACACTTAACACACACAAAAAAAAGAAAAATGGAAATGATTGCTTAAACATATGCATAAAAAAAATTATTAATAATTGATTTTGAATTTCTTTTAGGTTAGATAATTGTTCTTATTTTCAGCTATTAATTGCAATTTTAGAAAAGTTCTTATTAGATAGACACAAGAGTTCATACTTTACGGATTGAGCAGATTTAGAGGTCCATCTTCGTGATCACTTTCGTAGATTGTTTGTCCTTTGAAATGAAACCGCTACTTGCCATTCATTTGGTCAGGAACTGTCATCCAGAGGCCTCAGCTGATTGTCCGGAAAATTAAATTCATTGCAGATTTCAATATCGTGAAATCTGCAATAAAGCCAGTTATAATGGTATATTCATAATCAGCTCTAAGATAACAATTATAATAATAATTTGGCTTTTATATTTTTATTAGTCTCTTATCATCCAATCTTTGGATTCAACGAGCAAGAGGTCACTATCCTATCGTGTTTCAATTATAGTCCGTGCTGTCATTTTCGTGCTTGCATTGGTCATTTAATTTCTTTTTCTCTTACCATTTAATTTATTTCAAGTGCCCCAAGGGCTAGTTTGCTTTAGAACAATCATTTAATTAATAAAACATTCATTTCCATTTTCTAAGATTTTAGAAATCAACATTATTTCTATTTTCAAAAATATCAAATCTTTATATCTTTCCTTTTTTACAAAAAAAATACTTTCAAATGCTTTTATTTTTAAAAGTTTTCAAAGTTTCCCATCTATGCGATCTATATATACATTACACAACTTTTAATTTTCAATTTTTAATTTAAGTTTTTTTTTTTCTTTTTAACGTTATGATAAGTATAGAATACCGTTTCAAAATTAAAAGTTGCAAAATAAAATGTGATATAGTAGACCTCTCATATTAAAAAATATAATTGCTTGGCTAAATAAAATGCGACATAAAACACAACCTCCCCCCCTCCCGACTAATTTCTAAATTGGATTCATAACATCCAAAAAAATCTAAGTACAACACACACACACACAAAAAAAAGCCGCGAATACTTACGAAAAAAAAGTGCTTACAAAAGATAAACATCATGGGCAATTTGAAAGTAGACAAAAAGGAAAATTCAAACTTTGAGACTTTGCATGAAAGTTATTTAGAGAAGCTTGTTGAAACATTGCAGATGATTATAAAAATATAGGATGGCTTTAAAGTAGACAAAAAGAAAATTCAAACTTTGAGGCATCAAAAACACTTGTAACGGCGGAATATTTTTTAAAAGTACACACGGATCAAAAACATCACTCAAAATACATAAATTTAAAAAACTATACACACAACAAAAATAATTGTAACAATGTTAAATAACTAAATTTTACATTAAACTCCATTCCGAATCAATTGGCATAATTCATATATTTTCAAACAAAGATAAAACAAAATAGGTATAATCATCTCAAGTAAGGTTTCATGTAGTTCCATTGACACACTTTTTGAGAGGGCAGAACATTTTTGCTTTGTAAAAACTTCACTGCCTCATCTTCCGTTTTCGGGAGATCCCACATTTTCACCATTTTGGCTAAGCAAAGATAAAAACACTATACCTACTTTAATTTCAGCATGTTTTCTTAAAATGTTGCCTGAAAGATTTGTGCATGTTTACTATTGTATTCTTCTGCATAAAAAAAAAGTCCATATTAACACCATCACAAAATACAAATAATCCAACAAATTGTATTTCTAGAACTCAGAAAATAATTAATAGATCTTAATAAAACTAAGCAGGTATTTCAAAAGACTAGTTGAATTAGATTTTGATTAAATTTGTCGGCCCAAGCAATTATATTTTTCATGTGAAAAGTCTATTATGTCATATTTCTTTCTTAGAAATTTATAGTATAGCGCGCTGCATTTTTTTAATGCCCTACCTCCGGTAACCATTTTTTCAACACTGATTTAGAAAAGTGTGACACTGGTTAACGCTTTTGTTGCATTAATTTTAGTTGCATTTTTGGTTGCAATTTTTTGAATAATTAATTAATACGTTTTGAAAATAATTGCGAAATTTAACATTATGAATATTTAAGTTCAAATTCTTGAATTTGAGAAAACTACACAAAGCATAGGTAACCGTATTACTTACTAATTTTTTTTATTAATACTGTACTAATATTTTCTTAAAATGTACAAAGATTTTTGCTATCAGATATTTATGTTTTTATTTCTTGGTGCATATTCGCTACCCACTAAAAATTTAACGTGAAAAACACTGGTATACAGTAATCACCCCAAATATGTATGTGTGCTCAATATACATTCCTATTACATGAGCTTTGTGTTTTGTTTCAATATATTGTTACCATTATTGCATACTGAAAAGGTATTTAGCCATCATCCTGTTTCACCTACTATGTCCCATAGTAGTATCTTTTTAAAGTTCAAACCCTCCCAAGTGCACGTATATTCATTTAAATTCATCATAAATAATCTCTAGTAAGGTATATGGGTGTCATCTATATAGGTATAGTATACATTACCTGTAATAATTATATGTGTATGTTTAATATATGTATTGAAACAGATGTAGTGACTACTGTTTTACCTGCTACATTACATAGTAGTATGTATTTCTGTATTTATCTATGTTTGAGTACACGTATATTAACTGTAAATCTATCCTGATATTGTCATATTAAATATAGGCATGTGTGTGCATATTCATTATTATATAATTATGTATATTATGTGAAATGAGTGTCTACGTACATACAAGTTATAATTTGTAAAATTAAATCTAAGGTAGAGCTTATTTTAGAATTAATTTATTATAGGCTGAAGTGTAAATTAATCTTATTTTTATGTATAAACTCTATCATAATCAAATGATTTGCATGTGTGTTAAGTTATTTAGGAGTTTTAAAGTTTGTTTTCTAAAATCCTTTCGCTGAATCTTGGCCTAATTAGTACTTTTAAAAAAAAACGACAGGGGTAAGAGGAAAAAAATAACAGGTTGTGAATCTATTTAAAAATCAACCTGTTAAAAAAATCTGGGAACTGCCTTCAAAGATCTAGAACTCAGCAGGATTCACTGTCTTTGCTAAAAAAAAATAGTGTAAATCAAATAACTGAGAGAAAAATAAATTTCTTAAGCTATGAAATAAATCTAAGCATCAAAGTAAAGTATAATTTTATGTTAAATCTAATCTTGTGAGTCTTACTCGATCTTATATAACTTTAAATTCATCTAAACTAAACTCACTTGTGAGGATTATATCTATTTTGTTTTATCTTTGTTTGAAAATATATGAATTATACTATGATTGATTCAGAATGTAGTTTAATATAAAATTTAGTTATTTAACGTCATTACAACTGTTTTTGATGTGTGTGTAGTTTTTTAAAATTTATGTTTTTGATCTGTGTGTGTACTTTTGAAAAATATTCCGCCGTTACAACTGTTTTTGATGCCTCAAAATTTGAAATTTCTTTTTGTCTACTTTAAAGCCATCCTATATTTTTATAATCATCTGCAATGGTTCAACAAGCTTCTCCAAATAACTTTCATGCAAAGTCTCAAAGTTTGAATTTTCCTTTTTGTCTACTTTCAAATTGCCCATGATGTCTATCTTTTGTAAGTATTTTTTTTTTGTAAGTATTTGAGAGTTTTTTTTTTTGTATATGTTGTACTTGGATTTTTTTTTGATGTTATGAATCCAATTTAGAAATTAGTCGGGGAGGGGGGTTGTATTTTATGTCACATTTTATTTAGCCAAGCGATTATATTTTTTAATATGAGAGGTCTACTACATCACATTTCATTTTGCAACTTTTAATATTGAAACGGTATTCTTTACCTATCATAACGTTTCACCTACTATGTTCCAAATTAATATAGTTTTCTTAGTTTAAACCCCTCCAAGTTAGTTTATATTAATTAAAAGCAATTTAATAAAATAATAATATCTGCTGTTAGATAACGTGGGAGGGGGGAGGGTATATCTGTTAGTCACGCACCAATTTCTGTTTTTGTATTTTGTAGCAACTTTTATTATCTATATTTAATTACTTAATTAGCATTAATCTATTAATTGTTATACTCTTCAGTCATCATAGTGTTGAAAGTCAGGAATTTTTTTTAAAAAATGTATTGTATTACCACCATTTTTCGTTTTACTGCTCCAGGTGGGGAGGGTATATCTGTTGGTCACACACCAATTTCTGTTTTTGTATTTTATAGCTACTTTTATTATCTATATTTAATTACTTCATAAGTATTAATCTATTAATTATTATACTCTTCAGTCGTTATAGTGTTGAAAGTCAGGAATTTTTTAAAAAATGGACTGTATTATCGCTCCATGGAGGAGGGTATATCTGTTTGTCACACACCAATTTTTGTTTTTGTAATTTGAATTTCAAAGCATTTTGATTTCAGCGATTTTTTTTTTTGTCCATCGATGATTTCAGCGATTTTTGCATAGAAATTTATCACTTGCAGGCTTTTTGGTGGTCCTGCAGTGTACCTGGTGGCCACAGTATGCATAACCGAAAACTATTTCATTATAAGACATTCTATTACATAGTCATAATAATTCCTGTTTTATAATTGCTAATAAAATGGTACTTTGGTATTATTCCTGCTATGATATATCACTCTGGTAACATATTATTCTAAGTTTGCAATGTGTTTAAAATAACTTTTCCAAGAGATATGCAGACAAACTTAATTTATAAAATTTGTCTGACGATCACATGTTGGCATTATTTTAAACATATCGCAAACTTAGAATAATACGACACCTGAGTAATATATCATACTACATGTAATACCAAACTTCAAATCTAAAAAAATGGAGATATATTCAATATGAAAAAAGGAAAAAGCACATTACAATACTAAATAAAATCAGGTAATTGTGACTTTTTAATATGGCACTTTTTGTGAATTTTTATTATGACTCTTAGTGCTGTCATTAACCCCCGGCATGTGTAATACCAAACTTCAAATCCAAAAGAAAAAATACATCAAATTTCTATGATGGAAAGATATATTCATTATGGAAAAAGGGAAAATATGAAAAAGAATTCTGAAATGTTTTTAAAAGGAAAATTGCAAATTTAACGTTATATTTAAAATTAAAAAACAAAACAAAACAGTAATAGTATGAATACTGAATCCGACTGCTTGATGGCGTTGTTTTTCTCACAATGCACATCAATATACCGTTTTAGCAGCCTAACTTACGGCTAACACTACAATAGTGTTGTTTGAGCCATAACAGGCTGCCTAGAGGGCGATGTATCCTACGATTATGTAAGGAAACACTACGCCCATTGACTTGCGACAGTATTCCTCAAGTGAGCACAATCAACTCTCACTATGATATAATTTGATGGTGGCTGTATTTGCAGGATGCAAAACTATCAAAAAATTCATTGTGGAAAAATTTTGAGGAAGCATAATGGATTTAGTATTACATATTAAGAATTGTCAGACCGTCGTGCACGCTTCCCTGTGATTTTAACTGCACACAACCTGAAATGGTTAGGGTTTTCAGCAGAGTTCTGCCGAGTTCATGTGCAAATGCACCTTTACGCATGAATCAGTGCGAGAACAGTGAAATGTCAGCGGCAAGTGTTCAAAATTGGTTGAAGGGGAGTGAATTGTTGGCCACAGAAGTTGACACTGATGCGAAGCTATGCGTTTGTGGGAGGAGCATGGTTTTAGTCAACTACAGGATCTGGGGAATTCCGTTACCACTTCTCCAAGCGTACCTGGGATCTGCTTAAGGGAAGTTGGTTGGACGGCTCCAAAATCCCGTTACAGCTTTGAGACTCATCTCCTATTGGAGTCAAACAAACCATAACTTCCCGTCCCCCTAAAAAAAAAAGTTTTTTTAAAGGCAAAAAATAAAGAAAGAACTTTTCGCTATCATATAAAGGTTTCGGTAGTGTAAATATTTTTAAAAAAAAACCTCATAATAAGAAAATAAATGACGATAATTAAAAATCAAACCAACCTCCTGCATCCTCTAAAAACCATATATTGGTTTATTAAAAATGAATTGATTAATAAGTTTTCCAAAAAAAAAAAGATGAGCTCAAAATCATTAAAAAGTCGATAATTTAAAAGCAAATAAACCCCCCTCCATTAAATCGTATATTTTGTTAATCTATCTCTTTATATGTATTCTATATTCGAACATGTTTAAAATTAATATACGAAGTTTCCAATACATCGGCAAAAGATATTAAAAGACAAGAATTAAAATTCAAACCAACCCCCCTCCACCCTCTAAAAACCAACTATTGGTTTATTAAAACTTAATTGTTTAATTAAGGCTTTAAAAAAGAAGCTCAAAATCCAAAAAAAAGCGATAATTTAAAAGCAAACCAACCTCTCTCTACCATCTAAAAACAAAGTCTTTGTTTATTAAAAAGATAAAAGAAAAAAAACCGTACGAGTTTTATGTATAGAAAGGGGTAAAAAAATTTTTTTTACCATAGTATTATGTAAAGAAACTGATAATTCAAAATCAAAAAAAAAAGTCGATAATTTAAAAGCAAACCAACCCTCCCCTCCTACACCATATAAAAACAAAGTGTTTGTTTATTAAAAATGAAAAAAAATAAAACCATACGAGTTTTATGTTTAGAAAGTGGAAAAAAAAATTTTTTTACTGTAGTATTCTGTAAAGAAACCGATGGCCTGTGAATCAGTATATTGATGGGCGTTGGGTGAAAAGCAGTGCCATCGAACGGTGGGGTTCAGTAAAAAAAAAAAAACAGATATGTAAAGTTTTAGTTGTAAATGTATTTTTAAATATAAAACCATATTACTTATAAATGATGTGAGAGATGTAATATATTGTTGCAGGGAGGGGGGTCACTGTGGCTGGCTGAACCATTTTAATATCTTCTAAAGTGGAAAGGAAAGGATCAGTTTATTTGACATGAGTTAGTCATGCCAGGATTCTTGGTCACCATCACCATGATATAATGAATTGAAACTTTAAATAAATATTATTAGCTGCAAACTTCACGAGTAATATGTCATAACAGAAATATTGGATAAAAAAAACTGTTATTAAAAAATTAATTTTAAGTTTTTTTACACAGTAATTGAATAATAAAGTAATTTTAGGTATTCTATAATTTGCATGGCAATTTTAACCTCAAAAAATGGAGACCGTAGAGAGAAGGCAAAACAAAAGATTAAAAGATAAACTTTATAATGACTTTACAAACTAAATACATTCATATATATCCCACTTTAGTTTTTTTGTTTAGTTGTTTTTTTTTCTTTGCATCTTATATACCTGGGTCTCGTTTTATGTGGATTTATTTAATGCAATTTTGAAAATTATGCGATTCATGTTTCTTCTTAATATCTTTGTGTGCGGTTTTCTTTTATGTGATAAAAATTATTAGATCAGAAGTTGAGCTCCAATAATGCGCTATTACTTTAAATATTATAAATTTCGCGCACTCACGTCATATTTAAAGTAATAGCGCATTATTGGAGTTCGACTTCCATCTAATAATTTCAATATTTTCAGCGCTTTATAATAGTACTGTAATAGATTTTATGCAATACAGAAGTTCATAATTCACTTAAAATCAGGATTTCCCCATTTTATATACACACATTAAATTTTACAAGATTATAATGTAAATCTGTTCAAATGTTATAGATGAAAAATACTATGTATGTCATTGTTTTTGCATTTTAAATCACGTTTTATTTTTGCTTTTTATAAAAAGAGTATGTTGTAATCAATTAATCATTCAGTGTCTGCAAGTTTATTTTTAAAAGGTGATTAACACGGTGGGCACAATCAAATTTGACAATTAAAATCTGATTTTTAATTGTAATTAACAATTTAAAAATTACGCAACTTGATCTGAAATTAATGTGATGTGAAACGGTGAAATTTGATTTTTAAACCGAATTGAAAATTTAAAAATTAAAGACAAAAGTAAGAATTTAATTTTTAATTGTTAGTTTTAATTAAATTTTGCCCAACAGTGGTGAGTCTGTCTCTTTTTATTATCGTAAGTCTAAGTTCTTATTTTTATTTTAAACTTTTAGTTTACTCTAATGGAGAGAGAAAAAAAAATACCCAAGAAAATGAATTTCTTTGGAAACAAAAATTTCAATTTTAGATCGCTTAGCGAAATGGGAAGGATCATCCGCGATTGGAAAACGTTTTAGTTGGATTTCTTTTTGACTTCGTTTAAGGAGAAGCTACAGTACATCACATCATGACGAATCTGATGTCTCAAATAGCGATAATGATTAAAATACTGTACATGTATGAAAAAAATATAAATTACACATAAAAATATATTGTTTTGAATAAAATTAAATACTGCAGTTAATAAAAAAAGTTTGTCTTGTATTTATTTTTTTCAAATTTGAAATTTTTTATTAGTCATTTAATTTTTTTTTTTTTTTTATGTGAATTTTAAAGTACTTTTACGTTGTTGCTTTGCTTTTATGCGATTTTTGGAAAATTACAGTACATATCCCCCATTTTTCAAGGTAAGTTAATTCTATTTTTGTGCAATTTCTTTTGTGCACATTTTCTGAGTAGCCTATCTACCGCATAAAACGAGACCCAGGTGTAATTCACTTTTCTATTCTTTCTGAAAACATCATTATCTTGTTTTAATTATAAATCTCCATTTTATTTTATTCTCAGTCATATTTTTCCAATGAAAATATTCAATATTGCTTATCTTTAGAATGTCTTGGAAACAATCTCCTGTAATAATCCTTCTCAAGTTCACAATAAAATCCTTTATATGAAAATATTTTTTCATCAGATTCATGTGTCTAAAACAATGTAGATGGGTCTTACAATTGTTAATTCATTATCATATTTTCTAAATATATTATGATTTAAGAAAAAAATTTCACTGCCTTTAAATATGTTACTAGGTGATTCATGTCTTACTTTCATACAATCAAGTTATCAAAATAATAGTTGTCTATGTAACTAATTTAGTTGAAATATTTTTATCATTATGATGAACTATAGCTATCTTTTAATTTATCAAATTAGTAGAAACATAATAACCTTTATTTTACATCTCAGTATGTAATTGTCACTTTCTGTCTAAAATTTTATCAAGATATATAATTCTTAACTATACTCTTAAATTGATATTTATCCAAATCAAAAGTTGGTCAAAATTTTATTTCCATTGTTGAACGATAAAGCATCTCAGTTTTTAAATACTTTTATTTAACTTAGAAATTCTGTTTGTTGGTTTCTTTGTTTTATATATTTTTGTAATCGAAATTTATCATATTTCTATCAAATGGATTTCCTTCAAATTTTGTATATATTAGGCAATGCAATATGACAGTGAAGTATTTCAGAGTGGTTTCCTGGTTTGTTTACTGTATGAGGGTATTGGTAGATCAAATTTCAAATGTGTTGATATTTATTCAGTAAGTTTTCAGTGATATGCATGAGAGAGCATGTACTTTAAAAGCAGAAAGCATAGAAATAAAAACAAATGTCAATTTCTTTTAATTATAACAATTGTTTTAAATTTTAAGTTCTTACTGTAAAAGTTTTTTTTTTTTATTAGTTATCAAAAATGATAATTTTTTTTTAAAAAAAAAAAAAAAATGCTTCTTTCATAAGCAAAATAATATTAGAATTGATTTTTAATTTGCAAAAGTTTGTTTCAAATATAAAATAGACTGTGACATTGTTTTTATTGTTTATTTTAATTAAAATTGGAATAATATGACTACTAAAAAATAATTGTTTTCTTCAACCATAGTTGGGTTTTTTTATATTTAACTTAAGGTAAAAGTGCGGAAGTATCCAGAAATGAATTAATTTAATCACCACTTTTTATAACAAGTGATTGAATTAATTTAATCTGGACATTGTGATTGAGGAAACAATTATTTTTTACTTTTTAGTGTATGGTAAATAAAAGCATGTATTATAAAATATATTTTTTTATAAATTGCATCATCTTTGGAATTAACAAAAACAGCATAATCTTTGAGCTAAAGAATAAAAAATATATATTTTTGCTTTCAATCTTTTAAAATTAAAAGTTCCACTATCAACTCTATATTATTTCTTAATTCTTTGTTCATGAAGACACAAAATTTACTGGCATAAAAATAAAATTGAAAGTTAATATGCTTACCTTTTAATTGTCATTCCTCAAATAATAAAGTTTCCTCTCTTACCATTTTGAAACAGCTATATAATATGACTAAATTTTTTTAGATAAACATTCCTACAAATCTTGATTAATTTAATGAAATGCCTTGAGCAAATCTTTAGAAGCGCATCTTTTTTACACATTCAAATAAAAACTTGACTCTTAAGTGAAATCATTCTGGTATTGTCTTATTTCTCAATCTGGTAGATCTTAAATAGTGATTATATGCAGGATTTAATATCAGGTAAGGGATTTTTTTTTTTTTTAGCTGATTATTTATAAATATTATTAATTTAAATATTTTATCCATTTTTTTACTTTTTGCTTGGTCTTAAAACACATTTTTGAAATTTTCATATTTTAGCGGAGTGTACTGTAATGGGAATACCAAGTATTACCACAAATCTCTCAGGATTTGGTTGCTTTATGGCAGAACATGTTAGTGATCCTATGTCATATGGCATTTACATTATAGATCGACGATTCAAAAATGCTGAAGAATCAGTCCAGCAGCTAGCTCAAGTAAGGAATATTGATGAATGTGTGTTTTTATTTATTTATATATGTGGGTGAATATGCTTTTTTTTAAGTTGATATTTTAACTTCAGCTTTTTATCTTACTGTTTACATTTAGCTTAGGGTATAGAAGAGCCTCACATTGTAATACTTAGTGCATTAACCTACAAATTTAGTATTACTGATTAAATATTTTTTCAGATATCTTAATAATTGACATATAAATAATTTCAGCTATTTTCAATTAAAGGATGAGATCTCGGCATCATCCAAATTGTCAAATGAGTATTGCTGCACTCAATAGAAAAAGAAAAACACAATTTCAGTATGATTTAACTTTCACATGTAAATATCTGAGATTGATGTGTTGATCCAATGGTTTACTTTCACCTTTTGGCAAAAGTTAAAAATTAATAATTACATTTTGTTTAGAAACCTTTCTTTTAAAAAATATTCTTAGTTTAGTAATTTTGATATATATATATTTTTTGCTGCTTTGTTTGAAAACTTTTAAAACCATTGCTTTTTAGACTTTGTTGTTAAGTTCAGGTAAAGATTTTAACTTTAATGATTTACAAAAATAAAAGTTTCTAATGTCATCTTTTCTGTGTTTTAAAAAACTTGTAATAAGGAATTCATACTTCAAAAAATCTTCAACTTATATTCTTGACTTATTAATTTGTGATGTAATTTAAGAAACTGTCTAATATGATTTCATCTTTTTCTCACTCTGTGTTTTGTTAATTTATTTATAAAATGTCAAACCTAAAGTGAAATTTGAAGAAACTGTTTTAAGATCACTAACATGTTAAAAAATACATATCTACAAACAATAAAAATTATACAAAGTATATAATTATCATATAAAGATAATTAAATAAGAAATGTAATTCAGTGCATTATGAAACATTCCAGCAGGATAATTAGATTCTTTTCATTCTTTATATATCAAATAGTGGAGTACAATGTAAATTTACTCTTCCTGTAAGGCATTGTCTTAGAGAAAATCATGTTTTATATTCAAAAATAATTAAACTATGGCACATATCTTATCAATGAAAAGCTATCTGTTGTTTCAAATGCAAGACTTTTGATATTCATATACTTTACCAATCTGATCAGAAATGTGAAAATAATATTTCTTCATTATGATAAATGCTTTGTAAAGTACAGTTATTGGACTTACTGTTTTTGAAGTTATTTCAACACTATTTATATTTGTTAACTATTTATTATTTCAGATATCAAATTCTATTTCTGTTTGTAATCAAGAATAGAAATTGTTAGATTCATTTAATTTGGTTGGAAGAAACTCAAATACAACTTAAAAGTCATTTTTCATGCTTTTCCTATTCTTGTTATGTAAAAAAAAAAATAAAGTTTAAAATTCAGTATTTTTTGGATATATATATATATTTATGAATTATTGATCTTTCTTCAAAATCTATTATTTTACTTCAGCAACTGATTATCTGCCACTATTAGTTTTAGAAACTAAAAATTAATTTTTGTTATTCTGTTTTGTAAATTGTTACTACTTTTTTATTTTTCCCCAACTTATCTTCACAGCTTCACAATCACACCTAAGGCTTTTATATTTCAGCATTTTATACATATATGTGTAGAGATGGTAATCTGGACCAACTGATGATTGCTGGGTGATTATTTATCTTTTCGACATATGTGTGTTCAGGTGTATCAGTGTTATGAGATAGTGTGGCGAGTGGTGGGTCATGTGAAAGTCTATGCTCATACCCTGTCTACTACAATTAATTATGGAGTGCTATTTTTATTTTGAATTGGTTTAAAACTGAATAATAGTTCAATCAGTTTTCCAAATTGTTGGTTTGTTAATACTGTCATTTATTCAATCTTCTTTAATAACAATTTCAAGGAGGTATCTCTAATACAATTCTTTACCTACTTCAAAAGATTCTTATGATAGTTTATTTGGAATGTCATTAACATTTTTTTAAAATTGTAAATAAATATTTTTTTTTTTAACATTATATTAAGCATTGTCTTAATTGGAAATATTTTCACATATTATATGTTGTTAATTTCTTTATTAGTGATTTTTTTAAAAATTTGCTTTTATTAGAGAAATTTTCTTACAAATTGTCATATCTCACCTACATCTCTGCCACATTTGATGACTGATAATCATTGATCTCAATCTCTAAAGAAGATTCTTGCCTTGCAGCATAATTATTTATAGTTTTGAATATATTACCTTTAAAAATTATCCATATTTTAATATGTGTATTTATGTTTGTATGTGGGAAATTATTTTTAAAGCACGTTCTATTTTATATTATTACGATCGTAATGAATAGTAACTTAACATAGTAATATGAGTGAGTGGGTTTTAAGTTGTAGCATCTAATCTATATTCATGTTTAATTTCTCATTGTTAATAGTCTTTTTTAAAATAAGCAAAAATTGATTAATTATATTTTTATTGCGTTAATTGATAAATGGTTTGTTTTTTTTTAATCAGTCATATAGTAACATGAATTGTTATTGCACTGCCTGGAAATTTATATCATTAATTAATAACCCTTATTCTAAATGCTATTGATTTGTATTACTAGATTGCACTAAAACATCTTCACCTCCAATATTAATGTATTTGGAATATACATTAATCATAATCATTTTTCATGCTGTTTTAAAACAATTTCTGTATTGAGTTATATATTTCAAGGATCTTTTTTTTTTTTTTAATTTTTTATCTATAATCTAATTTATTAAATATTAATATTTTCACAAACGTTATCTCACTGAATGGGTTTCATGTTATAAAAGCAGCATTCAATGTAGTGAGTATTATTATTGCTAGATATTCTTAAGTTGATATGATGATGATGCAATCCATCATTTTCATTGTTGGTTGTAGTCTTTTTGCTTATTTAAAAAATTAAATCTTCTCTTAGTATAACCAAATTATATCAACCTCATTTGGACAATTTGTGTTTCATATGAAGTTCATGTTTAATTTAATCAAGTATTCACATGTTCTGTTTGTTGTTGCTGTTGTTTTTTTGCTGTCTATGATGTTTTAAAAAGTCTTTATCTATATCCAACACTTTTTTTATCTTTTCTCATTGTCTAATATTTCACATTCCTAGATAGAAAATTGTACGAGATATTGTAATTTTTTTGTCTTCTCATTTCTAATTCAGTGACTAATTCTGTTATCATGTTATGATTTTTTTTTTTTTTTTTGGGATATAATCCTTTTTTTTTATTATGTTTTTATTTTTTTTCTAATAAAAAAACTTGAGATTTTTGTTATTTTTAATTATAAGTGTGATATCATTAACATTTCTAAAATTGTTGGTATTTTCTCCATTGATCTTGAATTCTAGCCGGATTTCCTTTGTTATATATTCATATATAAATTGAATAAATAGAATGACACTATTTTTTTTAGTAATTTTCAGTTAGCCTGTTTCATTGTAATCTGTTTTAGATAACTTCTAATCTTATTTTTATACATTTATTTTTTCAGTAACATTCCCCAAAATTAGCATGATTATATGAATCAAAGACCTTGTTGCAATCAATAGTTTGCATGTAGTCCCCCACCACCACCATTTTCAACTATCAAAAGTACTTGAGAAGTGATATCTTTGTTTTTAAACTCAGCTTACATATTGACAGTTTTGCTTTAATGTAAGGTTGTAATTTATTATGAATGACTTGGCATAATCCTACTTGCATAGAGTATAAGTGATATCATTCAAGAGTTACCACACTGGTATATAAATTAAATTTCAATCTGTAGTCCATTGGGTTTTTATTAGTATAATTTGATCAACACTTTACTAGATTTATGTTCAGCAAAATTTTTGATGCACTGCAATTGGTTATAATGGCTTTAACTTATCTTTTGGTAATTATCTCAAATCTTAGTTGATTTTTAGCTATGTAAGAATCTACTATGTTGGATATTTTATCAAAATTATCTTGGTTGATTTTTATCAGCATATCCTACATCTCGGTTCTACCATGTCCTAATCATCCACCATCACAGAAACTTGGACTATCCTCTCTCCCTATGCATATATTTTGCAAAAAATCTTCATTTATCAGATGAGTCTGGAAGATTTCAATTATTTAATCTCCACTCCCTTACTGATAATTTGATATTTTTTCATTATACTAATGAGTTAAGAATCGTTTTTATTCATTTTTAACATCTAATGGAAAGATGTATAAATCATTATGCTATAGAAATGTTTTCAAATTCTTATCAGTGTATTTTTCATCTCAGTTCTGTCATATTATAATCATCCATTGGCACATAATATCAGTCTATTATCTTCTACTGTGGTTATTATATGAACTAGAACTTTGGTTATTATACGAACTAGAACTTTGGTTATTATACCTTGTTGAGATCTTTGTGCAAATTTTTTGCACATTTCTTCTAATTTTAATTTTTGTTAATTCATTTATAATCTGTCTGTTGGTATTTTCCAAGAAATGTATATGTGACTGAAACTCATAGATCCATTAAAAGATAGATCTTTATTTTTTTAAGCTTATTTCTATTTCATTGTTGTGCAAATATTCCTCTTTGTCTTTTGTAGTTATTTGGGATTTAATATTCAATTCAATTTTTTTTTAATGTTTTTAATCTTTTCAATGTTCATTTTTCTGCAACTAATATCTTCAGTCATTTTTATTTTCCTAACTGCTTCATTTTTTTTTTTTTTAATATGTCAAAGCATCGACCAGGAAGCGAATCCCGGGTTAACTGCTTATAAGGCAGCTGTGCTAACCACCAACGCTTGACTTGCTTCATCTTTCTCCAATTTTTATCAGATTTAACATAATTTTTTTTTTTTATTGCCATCCAAATGAATCATTTTCATTTAAAACTTCACATCTGTTTTTGATATTACTCCTAAAATTAGTAGCAAAGTTATCATAAATTATAATCAAAATGTTAAACAAACTTGTTCTTCTTCAAGCTCATTTGAAATTTACATTTTAATAATTTATGTTTTAGTTTACCATCTGTTCCTAATCCTGATTTTTCTATTAAAAGTTTTTCATCATCAGACACCAAGAATATAATCAATTTGATTCTTTAATTCTATCATGATGTTAACATGTACACTAGACTTTAGTTACATATTGATAATAATAATAATAATAAAAATCATTGAATTGACAAAACTATAATAATCATTTTCTTTCCATATTTCTATCTCTTAAATCTATTTTGCCAATGGGATTTTCTACGTTTTTATTTTCAATTTTGATGTTTGAGTCATTAAACCTTGTCTTGTCTGGAAATTTTATTAATGTTTGCCTGCATCTGACCATAAAATTTTTTAATTTCTATTTCATTTGCTTGAATTGAAATCAATAGGTTTTTCATAGAATCATATCCAATGAAAGTCTATGCAGTATGCTTCCTAACAATGAAAACTATAGTACTTTTTTAATTGTCCGTTGCCAAATAACAATATATTCTTCTGATCTAAAATTCTCCACTCCATCTTATTTCACTAATTTTTAAGATATTGATGTGAAACTAATCAATTTTCAGCTTTACTTAGATCAAGATTTTTTTGATCTCAACTTCTCTTGTTCCAGGTTTTAATTGTGATATCTTTGTGACCTTTGCAATTAAAAATATAGATGGTTTTGATCTGTCTATATCATATAAGCAAGTACTATGAAATATTCTTGGCTCTTCTTTAATAGTACATTGAATGCCTTAAGATTTGAAGGATTAAACCTCCAGTAGTTTTTTATTGTTTTGTCCTATCAAGTTTTTAAATGAAGTTTATTGGTGTAGTTTATGATTGCTTTCATATGGGTAATTTAAAATTATATTTTTGCTGATGACATAATTGATCAATTATCATCAGTATTATTCTGTGTAGTGGCTATTCAGTATAGAAAGGCATATTTTGCTCTTTAAGTTTTTCATATCAAATTGCTTTCAGAATTCTCGCTTTTAATTTATAATGACAGTGTTGATTACATATTACAAGTAGATTCTTGTAAACATTTTGTTGAACATTCAGATTCATACATATGCAAAATGTTACGCTTTTTTTTTTTTTTTGATTGTATCTATTTTTTTTTAACTTGAATGCAAAAGAAAGAAAAACTATAAAAGCTTTATTACCAGATAATGGACTAATCTGGTGCATTTTTCCTTCACTGTGTCTTTGAGGAGAGATGCTGCACTAAGCATATATCCATAAAAAGAAATATTTATATATGAGTTTTGAAATGATTATACAAACCAATCTCTGAATCACAATTATCTCCAGCATTCTGATCCATTTTTCTGATTTACTTGAGTTATAATGCTGTTGTTTAATCTCTATAAAAATAAAAACTTCTTTCTGAAGTATTTCATTATCATATGTAATTGTAGTTCTATAATTTCCATATCATCCCCTTGGAAACACTCAACATCGAACCTCTAGAATGTCTTTGAGATAATCCTTATAACACAAACAGGGTCTATCTTTCTCATGAAGACCATATTCAAGTTCGCTATAAAACATTTTTATGTGAAGTCTTATATTATTTATTCATTTTACATGTCCAATGTACTGGTGTGATTTTATAATGTTGGACTGTATAATATCACATCCAGTAAATTGAAAAACGTATTGATTAGTTTTATGATGTTGTTATTATATTTTTAAAATTTTATGAAGCTTCTTTAAGCGAAATTTCTAAAACTTTTATATTATATCAATAAAGTGTCAAATCCCATTTCCATATAATAAATTAGATAAAATAATAGTTCTAATAAAATTAATTTAGTTGCAATAATTATTTCCTTATGATGAAATAATCTACCTTTTAACCTGCTAAAAGCAATAACAGTACATTGAAGTCTGTACTGAACTTTAACAATCCATTTTTTTTACTTAAAACTACATTATAAAAAATTGGTGTATGTTTTCAAGTTGATAACCATCCCAATTGGAAATTGCTATAGATTTTTATTTTAAAATCTTTAAATGTTATATTCAAGATTGTCTTATGAATTAGCAAAAATGACACAATCATCAGCATACTATAAATATTAGAATACAAGTTTTTGTTTTCATTTGTAATCAATTCAAATTAAAAATTTCATCCTTAATCCCTATTTCATTAAGCCATCTATAAATAATTGCAAAACCATTGTTTATAAAAAATTTATAATATTAGAACAAGTATACATCCTTGATTAATAACACTTTTCATTTCAAATAATGTACATTTTCCACCTACAATAATTTCCTTTCATTCCATTTTGTAGAAACTGTATAATGTGACTAGATTTTGATGAACAATTAATTAATTTCAAACTATGCCATAAACCTGTTTGATTATTTTAATCAAATGTCTTGTCCAAATTAATAAAAGCAATATATAAATCATTCTTTTTGTGCTCAAGATTTTTCTTGCATTTGCCTAGCAAACACAAACCATATTTAGTAATCATATTGTCTAAAATTTTAGTCATAATTAAATGTAAAATTTTATAACGAGTGGTTGTTATTTTTAATATAATACAATTTTTTTTTTTCTAACTTTAGTTCATGTTTGATTTTTGCTGCTTATCAAGAAGACAACGCATAATTCAAAGGAATAGAACAGAAAGACTTAGTGAACTTTTGGATTGGAAGAATTTAGGCTACGTAAGATATATTGTTTAGTAATTATAAAAAAGAAAAAAATCATATTGTCTGAATTTTAAATGATATATATAAAAAAAAAGTATTATGCATTATGTTTGTATCTGTAAATCTATATCACATAATAAGTTATCATTTATAAAAATAATCTACAATTTTTTTTAAAAATTGTGCTGCAAATTATTTCTGTCTTATTGTAAATGTGGATACTCTATTATTAAATGCCATGGTTCAACTAAAATTCTATATTTTGTAAATGTCTTTAGTTCAAGTATTCACTAAGTAATTTTATAAAGAACCAATAAATAATTGAGAAGTTACATGTCTACAAAACTTAAACAAAAAAGCTTAGTACTATTTTAAGTGATTTAAAATTTCTACGAGAAAGAAAAAAAGGGAACACCCCTTAATATTGAAAAATGTGTAGAATTTAATTTTATTTCCTGATTGTTATATTGTAGAATTGAATAAATTTTAAATAAAAATTTTATGATTAATCTCATCATGAAGTTTAATATAATAAGAATTTTCATTAGTTATTTTCCAAAAGGTAGGTTCTATATATTAATTAGACTTTTTTATTTTACCCTTCAAATATTCACTTTTTTCAACACACATTTTTAATTTTTTTATTATCAGCTATTTATTTAGTCACTACTTTTATCTTTTACTTCCAACTTATATTTTTTCAATTTGCTCTAAATCTGCATTTTGAAAGCCTTTAGTTTTTTCATTTCTCTTCTTATTGTCCTAATCTCTATATAAATCTATACATAAAGTATTTTACATTCCATTTTCTTAATGGGCTACAAAAATATTATTATATCTTTATCAAAAAAAGTTGTAGCTATTTGTAATTTTCCTCTCATTTTTTATCAATATTTTCATCATTAGTTAGCCAATTTTCCAGATACTTAAAAGCATTAACCTGCTTATCTATATTTGATCGATTTCTACTGATTTCATTGGTTTTGTTTTAGATACATTTACTTTCAAAAATAAATACTTCCTACTTAACATTTGTTAAATTCATTCTCATTGTTCATAAGTACTATCTTAGCATCAATAGATCTGATGAATCCTTTTAAGTCTAATGCTAACTTCATCCTTATAAAAACATTTATTTAGCATTTCATTTAAAGTAAATATTTTAACTAAACAAAAGGTAAAATTTATTTCTGCAGTGTCCTCAGCTGTAGCTGAACGATCGCAAATATTAATACTTAATTATAAATAAGAATCACCGACTAATTTACACTAAATTTTTATTGGTACATAATAATTCACACTAACAACAGTTATGGTAATTGGTTAACATATATGTATATATACATAATCTGACTGCATTAAAGTTCAAATTCCCCTCTCTGTCTACAGTAATATAAAATGCACAGTACCTTGACTAGGTGACAAAAATAAACCCTCGTAAAAGCCACTTAGGGCGTTTAAAAATTATATTAAGACCAGTGCGGTCTGCTTTTACTTTAATCGGCCGGATTCTCCTACAGGCGCCGAGAACCTGGGATCGCAGTCCGAAAAGGAGCAGCACTCATGAAGAACCAAAAAACAAGCGCACAATATATTTTTTCCCCGCTCTTTTTTTATATTGTTACATTTGGAAAACCTTCTCTCATCACTTCTTTTCTGGAGTATTAATACATTTTTTCGCATGTGTGTAAACGGCTTCATTTGGTTATTAATTCCCTTGATAATCCAATCTTTTAAACAATGCCTCTGTAATTACTTTATTTAGTTAATGCAGCCCGATCTAATTTTATTTTCACTTAATTAAATGGGTGCCTTTACTGGCTCTATTTACATATGTATACAACACCTCCCCTTATCCCAGAAAAGATAGTTGCGTAATGGCATTATATATAGTCTTTTAGTTTGGATGGTCTCCGGATTTTCCGTTTTGGTCTGGCTGTATTGCTTTGTGTTTCATCTGGCTTTGAGCTCGATGCTGTATCATTCTCACTATTCATTGGTGCTGTCTCTGTCTTCATTGGTTGCTGTCGTTTCATTTCTTTGGTTTGCTGCTCATTCAACAATAACTTGCTTGTAATGTCAGGTAACGTTTGTATTTCATCTACAACTCGCTGAGGGACGTGGTTTACATGTCTTCTATAGCTAGTACCATCCTGTAACTGCACGATTACTATTTGTTGAGACAACAGTTTCATAATTATTCCCTCTACCCATTTCTTTTGCAACACATCCCGGACCCAAACTTTATCCCCGATTACGAACTTGTTTACATCTTTGTCGCTCTTGACGTTTTTGACAGGATCTGGCAGTAATAAGTCTAATTTAATACGCAGTTTCCTGCCCATTAACAGTTCTGCGGGTGATTTCCTGGTGGCCGTTGATGGCGTTGTGTGTTTCCACAGCATCGCGTTGTCAATTGCTTGTTGTAAATTCCTATTACTTGATTTCTGTAACGCCTTTTTGATTATTTGGACAGCCTTCTCCGCCAGACCATTCGACTCCGGGTGATATGGTGGTGTATGTTTCTGATGCCATTATCATGAAAATAGCTTTCTATTTCTTTAGCTATGAACGCAGTTCCGTTATCAGACACGATGATTTCCAGTAAACCGTGACACGCAAACATAGCATTTAACGTCTTAACTGTTTCAGTAGCAGTTAAATCTTTTACAATTCGGCACTCTGTCCACTTTGAGAAAGCATCTATGACTACGAGCAAGAGTTTTCCATTCACCGGTCCAGCATGGTCTATGTGGACCCTTTGCCATGCTTTTGTGGCAGCTGGCCACGAATTGTATATCTTAGCTCTCATGCTCATTTCTGTTTTACATGCCGAACATTTTTTGATATTTCGCTCTATGTCGATGAAAATTTTTGGCTACCAGATATAGCTGCGAGCCAGTGCTTTAGCTCACACAACTCCAGGGTAGCCCTCGTGAAGTAAGTTCAATACTTGCCGGCCTTCCATTGGTATCACGACCTGATCGCCCATTAATATGCATCCTTTGCATATAGATAGTTTATTACGATTTGCCCAGAACCCTGGTTCAACATACTGAGGCTTTGAAGGTGGATAGCCCTGATCGGAGCTCGTCCAATTGGCTACGTGTTTGCTATTCAGTATTTCTGAGTTTAGGGTATCAATATAATTTATTTCTGCCTCTATCGTTGATTGTTTTTGCTTGTCCGGCATTCTTGATAACGCATAGGCATGTGCAATCTCTTTTCCTTTTTTGTATTCTAATATGTAGTCATATGCTGACATTATGTTTCTCCAGCGCATCATGCGTGGGCTTAAATGTTTGGGAGCTAAACGATCGTGGCCCTAAATACCCAGTAGTGGCTTGTGGTCTGTAATTATGTTGAAATTCCTACCGAAAAGGAATTGATGGAATTTTTTAAGGCCGAACATTATAGCCAAAACCTCTTTGTCAATTTGGCTATAGTTTTTCTCTGATTTTGAGATAGTTCTCGATGCATAAGCAATAGGGCATTCTCCTTTGTGACATGGGTGAGATAGCACTGCCCCCACTCCCACTCTGATGCGTCAGTTGTTGTTAAGTGTACTTGTAAACTATTATTATAATGCACCAATAGTTTCTCGGACGATAATAAAGTTTTTGTCTGACAGAACGCTTCTTCGTGAATTCTAGACCAATGCCATTTCTGATCTTTTTTTAATAGTTCGTATAATGGCTTAGCTTTGTGAGCTTTACCTTCCAAGAAAGGCTCAAAAAAGTTTATGCGACCTAAGAAAGCCTGTAACTGTTTAATATTAGTAGGTGGCGATGCATTTTTCACTGCATTTACTTTCTCCGGGGATGGTCTCTTCCCTTTATCAGAGATCAAATGGCCTAGAAACGTCAATTCTTTTGACATCCATATGCTCTTGCTGGCATTTAATTTAACCCCAGAGTTATTAAGTTTTTTGCATATGATAAATAGTCTGTTGCGCAACATTTCTTGTGACGTAGCCATGATAAGTATGTCATCATAATAGGGAATGACCCCTTCTAGACCCTGTAGTAAAACATTGATCCTTGACTGAAATATATTTGGGGCTATGAATATGCCAAAAGATAAACGATTGCACCTAAATAGACCCATATGGGTCGTTAAAGCCAAGATTTCTGCTGATTTTTCGGTAACCTGAATCTGGTGGAAAACGGAATTAAGGTCTAGCTTCGCAAAATAGGAAGCATTTTGCAGACCGGCCAAAACTTCCCTTACATTTGGGACAGGATAAGCTCCCCTGTTTAAAAATTTATTTACAGTTATTCGGTAATCTCCGCATAATCTAATATCCTTGTTAGGCTTAGTTATTACTGCTAAAGGCGTGGCCCAATCAGATGTTTTGATGGGCAACACTCCTTTATCCACCACTCAACTTAACTTGTCTTTGACTTTAATTTTTTGCGCAAACGGAATCTTACATGGTTTACAAACAACCGGTCGCGCATTTTCCGATAATTCTATTTCTACTGGTTTTGATGCGATCAATCCCAGTTTTTCATTGAACAGATCTGGATATTTATTAACTAGTTCATCTTCCAAAGAGATCTTCTTCATATCAATTTGTATCCCGATCTCGCGAAAGCATTCCCTCCTTACAATGGGGCTAATTTTACCATTTACAATATATAGGGGTAGATTCGCTTTTTGCCGTTGTATTTAATTGGCACTTTAACCTGACCAATTATTTTGAGGGCGTTACCATTTAGTCTCTCACTTTAATATTTGTTTTTTCTAAAACAATGTTTGCCTTATCGTATAATTTTTTCCAATCTGACCGTGAAATTATGGAAATTGTCGATCCGCTATCAATTTCCATTTCTATTTCTTTACTGTAAATTTTAAGTTTAATCATAAACTGGCGTATGCTTTTAACGTTTAGATTTTTAATCATGTGGGTGGTTGCAAATTTCCCTCCCCTATCACAAGGCATTTGGGAATGTTCTTTTATTTTTCCTTTGTAGTCTTGTCTACAGACACGTGACAAATGGCCTTGTTTGCCACATTTAAAACATGCTTCTTTCTGCCATTTGCATTCTCTTGAAATATGGCCCGTTTTGCCACAACAGAAACATATTATTTTAGCGTTACTAGTATTTGACTTCATTTGGGCTTTGATTTCCTCCCTACGTTTTGTATACCCCCATTTTTGTGGTTTCATCCGATTTACATCTAAAAGCTTGTGCCTGCTCCAATATCAGCTCATACATTATACCCTTTTTGATAGCCATTTCGCAAGTTAACTTCGTTTCTACTAGCAATTGCTGTCTGAGCCTATCATCGGCCATGCCCCAAAGTAGCTGGTCCATTAAAATTTCATCAACGAAATCACCATAGTTACAATCTTTAGCCAATTCTCTTAAAGCTTGATTATAAACATTAATTTTCTTGCCGCTAAATTGTTTCCTATTTCGGAGAGTTAATCTAGCTATGTGGCGAGAGGGACGGGGGCTAAACTGATCATTTAACTTCTTGATCATTTCTTCGTACTTGACCTTCTCAGGCTAAGGCACTTCAAAATTTTTATAAATAACCTCAATTACTCTTTTCCCACCATAACACATTGGGGTGGCTATTTTTCTCTTGTTATCAATCGCGATCAAAGTAAAGAAATTTTCGATCTGTGTTCTATATAATGGCCATTTGGACGTGTTACTGGCGTCGAATTCGCCTATGCTGTTCTGCCCTAACGACATAATTTAAGGTTGTTTGAGACAGCGCCAGAAATCTGCAGTGTCCTCAGCTGTAGCTGAACAATCGCAAATATTAATACTTAATTATAAATAAGAATTACCGACTAATTTACGCTAAATCTTTATTGGTACATAATAATTCACACTAACAACAGTTATGGTAATTGGTTAACATATATATATATATATACATAATCTGACTGCATTAAAGTTCAAATCCCCCTCTCTGTCTACAGTAATATAAAACACACAGTACCTTGACTAGGTGATGAAAATAAACCCTCGTAAAAGCCACTTTTACAGTAGTTCATGGCATTTTATTTGAAAACTTCATTTTTGATATGTGTTGTACAATAAACATTATAATTGATAAAATCTTTAACTAGGACAGATCATTTACATATGGGATTAAGTAATACTTTTTTTTTTTTTTAATAATAAATAATTTCTTTAGTTATTATATTCATATTTCAATAAAAAAAATTTATTTTAAAAAGCTTTCAATAGATTATTTAATAAAACATCATTCTGAGCAAAATATAATTAGAAATAGTAGTAAAGACATTGCTGCATTCATGTCTCATATAGAAGACAAAATTTTATGCAATAGACAATATTCCGTCTAATGTGTAAGTTTTGATTTTACATGAACTGGTGAGGAAGGATATCATTTTCTACAATACCTTCTATGAGAGGAAAAACTTCCAATCCAAAATGGTTCCAATTAAATTGAACTGTCATTTTATTACAAAGTATGCTAATCTTACTTTAAAAACTAAAGATTATTTCAAAAGATTATTGGATATAAAATTTAAACTACAAATACTCTATAATATTTTTAAAAAATTGTTGAAATTTATAATTAGGTACAATTTGTGTCATATACGATAATGGAATTATTTGCTGTAAAGTTAAAATTATATATTTTAGCAGAGAATTTTATTTTACCTGCAAGTGCAATAATATAAATTATGTTTGGCAATGAAATAAAAAAGAAATTATGCAAATTCCTCATTTGGTTGATACAATAAAAAACATGATAGATGATATTAAGGAAAGTTACAGATAAAATTTCTAAACTATTTTTTACAAATTGACAAAACTCCTGCCAAAGTTCATAGAAATGAAATAGTGAATCAGTTTCCATGCTATAGAGAACATATTGAATAGATAATAGGACAAGGTATTTTTTTTTATTCTATTATCATCATTTTTAATAATATTCTGCAAATTTTTCGGTAGTTGTAAAGTAGTCACTGTACAGCCTGTGGTGGCGCTGTTTCTGTGTAAAACACAGAATAATACCGCTTTTGCGACCAAACTTTACGGCTAATACATGACTAGCAATCGTATTAGCCACTTAAAAGACAATAGATGTAGTGGTTTAGAATCCGCGGCCAATTCTTCCACAGTCCTAACCCTATGTCTAAACTAACAACACTATACGATCGTATAGTTTGCAACTTTTTCATCGCGGCGTTAATTCCTATGCATAGTGACCAAATTTGTATTCTCGCTCCAATTTCAGATGAGAGTGTGTGCAGTGGGATGTCCCAAACCGAGAAAGTGATGCAGTTTATTTGGTTTAGTCATACATGGTGAATAAAATTTATTTGATTGAAAAGAATCTGTGTTTTGTTTGTCATTATTTGGATCTGTAAGTCAATTAATTAACACCCAGAATGTCAGTGTTAAAAGGGTAGGGCTTTACAACTGAGTGTGGCGGAGTTGGTTTGACAGTTTCGAATTCTTCTCAAATCAATACAACACGCTTCTTTTGGGTTGGAAGAGAATCAACTCTCTTGATCGATATCTTAGTCAAAATACCAAAAAATTCTTTTCGTTTATAAGCAAATACACATCTGAGGCAGAGTTTGTTGGACAGCTTTGATTTTTTTTCTAAATCAAGAAACAGCAACCCGCATTTTTAAAAATTAAAAAAGTGTCAATTCTAAATTTTAAAAAAAAAAAGACGTCTGTAAAAAAATAGTAGATTTAGAATCGAAATCCAAACAAAAAAAGGCGTATGTAAAAATTGTGTACTTTGGAGATCCAAAAAAAATAAAAGTGTCCATTATAGTTTTAAATTTATCAAATGAAAAAAAAAATAATTATGTCAAAAAAAAAAACAACAACAATATATTAAAAAGAAAAACTAGCCGTATGTCAAAATATGATCTATTAGAGAAAAAAAAAAATCTAGAGGCCCAGCAATGTTATATCACTATGTTTTTAAATAGAAACAGCACCACCACAGGCTGAATAGTTTACAAGTTCCAATTTTTCTTATAATCAAAAGTATTCTGTGATTTCAAAAATGTTAGGAATTCTTGCTCTTAAAATAATTTAGAATTAATTTAATTATTTTAAAACTGACTTATTATTTCACATATGGTTTTCTTATAAAAAATTTAATTTTAAACAAAGTATATAATAATAATTCTATATTATCTAAATATATGAAAGGCATTATTGTGTAGTGGTTAGTGCTTTTATTTGCCGTGTCCATGATCTGAAGTGCTAATCTCATGCAGATGAAACCTTGAAAATTATTCTTGTCATAAACAGATTTAAAATTTATCTTATAGATAAATGATCTACAAATATTCAATATTAGTTTCAATATAATTGCTACTTATTATTAGCTACAAATTAAAGATCGTAAGGATCAGGTGAGTACAAAACATATATACCTGGGTCTAATTTTATGAGGTAGATAGGTTCCTCAGAAAACGCGCACAAAAGAAATTGTACAAAAATAGACTTAACTTATCTTGAAAAATGGGGGATAGGTTACAGTAATTTTCGAAAATCGCATAAAAACAAAGCAACAATGTAAAATTACTTTAAAATTCGCATAAAAAAAAAATAAGAAAAAATATGACTAATAAAAAATTTCAAATTTGGAAAAAATTGATACAAGACAAACTTTCTTTACTTTTTTTATTAACTACAGTATTTAATTTTATTCAAAACAATATATTTTTATGCGTAATTTACATTTTTTTCATACGTGTACGGTATTTTAATCATTATCGCTATTTGAGACATCAGATTCATCATGATGTGATGTAATATGAGGTACTATAGTTTCTCCTTAAACGAAGTCAAGAGGAAATACAACTAAAACATTTTCCAATCGCTGTTGATCCTTCCCATTTCACTAAGCAATCTAAAATTAAAATTTTTGTTTCCAAAGAAATTCATTTTCTTGGGCGTTTTTTCCTCTCCATTAGGGTAAACTAAAAGTTTAAAATAAAAATAAGAACTTAGACTTATGATAATAAAAAGACACTGACTCACCACTGTTGGGCAAAATTTAATTAAAAGTAACAATTAAAAATTAAATTCTTATTTTTGTCTTTAATTTTTTAATTTTCAATTCCGTTTAAAAATCAAATTTCATTGTTTCACATCACATTAATTTCAGATCACGTTATGTAATTTTTAAATTGTTAATTACAATTAAAAATCAGATTTTTATTGTCAAATTTAATTGTGCCCACCGCTGTCTCTCACCTTTTAAAAATAAACTTGCGGACACTAAATGATTAATTGATTACGTACTCTTTTTATAAAAAGCAAAAATAGAATGTGATTTAAAATGCAAAAACAACAACATACATAGTATTTTTCATCTATAACGTTTGAACAGATTTATATTATAGTCTTGTAAAATTTATTACTTGCGGATACTAAATGATTAATTGATTACGTATTCTTTTTTTTAAAAAGCAAAAATAGAACGCGATTTAAAATGCAAAAACAACAACATACATAGTATAGGCATCTATAATGTTTGAACAGATTTACATTATAATCTTATAAAATTTAATGTGTGTATATAAAATGGTGAAATCCTGATTTTAAGTGAATTATGAACTTCTTTGTTGCATAAAATCTATAACAGTACTATTATAAAGCGCTGAAAATAATTGAAATTATTAGGTGGAAATCGAACTCCGATAAATGCGCTATTACTTTAAATATGATGTGAGTGTACGAAATTTATAATATTTAAAGTAATAGCGCATTATCGGAACTCGACTTCTGATCTAATAATTTTTATTGCATAAAAGAAAACTGCATACAAAGATATTAAGAAGAAACATGAATCGCATAACTTCAAAATCGCATTAAATAAATCCGCATAAAACGAGATCCGGGTGTATATATATATATTAATTGTAAATTTAAAAATATTGAAATATTATGCCATATTCCCGGCTAATTGAAAAAATCTCATGGCAAATTGATGCTGTGCATACGATTTATTTTTACATATATACCTGCAAGCAAATATTTCACTAATGTTGTAATAATCAAATTTTAAAGAAAAGTATATAAATAAGACATTTTGAATTATAACATAAAAGACAACAAACTTCAAAAATAAAGTTTTTCAATCATCTTCATAGTCATTCAGTATGGATTTATTGCAGGATGAATACTTCTTCAGGTTTAATCCAGTTTCTCCATTCCATAAACTTTCTCGTTTACATTGCTTCTGCAAACATTATCTTTTTAGTTGTTATATAATTTTTTGAGACCGGTTTCTTTTAAAACTTTAATTATCCATTTATTTTCATCTTTTCTAATTAACATGTCTCTTGCACATTTCAGATTTAATTCTATCATTGATATTGATACTCATTTGTTCTCTCACCCAAGTATTTGACTTTTGATCTCTTTTTGTTACTCTCAACATACATTTCTCCATACTTCATTAGATGGTCTAAAGTCTTTGAATTGCTGTTTTGTTAAGTGTCCAAGTCTCAGATGCATAAGTAAGAACTGATAAAACACATTTTATTAAAAACTTTCCTTTTCAAACATATAAGCACATTTAAAGTTATTTCTATCAAAAGCATTCTCACCAAGTTTAATTCTATAATTACTTTTATTCATTATGCTCCCATTTATATTAATAATCTAGCCAAGATATTTATCTCTAATAACTTATAATTCTTTTTTTTTTTTTCTGAGAAATTTTATTGAACATTATATTAGTTTTTATCTCTGACTCTTGCAATATTTCCTGGAGCTCTGTGAAGTATTATTTACAAAAACAGTCACATCATCTACAAAATCTAGATAATTTAAATAATCTCCTTGTATTTTTTATTCCCTTAGTTTACTTAAAACTGCTGTAAAAGTTTTGGAGATGTGGAATCATTCTAAGGCATCGATGTCAATCTTCTTAATGTCATCATGTAATCTAATCATTGCTACATTTTCAGGTATAGTTTTCAGGACATAATATTCTGGGTCTATATCTTAGTAGTCCAAAGCTTTAATTATTATGGAAATGCTGGAGTTTTTTGATAATCTATAAATCCAAAACATAAAGCCAACTCATTTCAATAATCTATAAATCCAAAACATAAAGCCAACTCATTTCAATACTTGATTTGGTTCTTTGTGCTAAAACCATATTTAAATCCAGTTTGCTCTTTTGGTTGATTTGAGTTCAATGTTCACTAGAGAAGACTTGTAATTGATAATATCTTCTTTATCATCTTTCTTAACTATCAATGTGATTATTATTTCTCCAATCATCTGGTACATCCTTAAATTTCAAAACTCTTTCACTTATTTCATGATATCATCTCTTCTTTTTTTTTTTAATAAAAGTTAATTTTTTTTTTGTCTTACTGCTGCCACAACTTTTTCCTCAATAATAATATTTTGTTTTATACTTTTGAAACTTTTATTCTTTTCTATAGCTTTCCTAATCAGTTCACAGTTATATTTTTTTAGTTCATTATTAATTTTCTTTAATATCATTTTACAGAACTTTTGATATTCAATTTTTTTTTAATGGATTTTTAAATATCTTAATATTCTTTTTTACTTAATACATACTCTTAAAATTTACTATTTAATTGCTACTTTTTTGTATTGCTTTCTTTGTTAAAGTTCTTAATAGAGTATTAGTTATTTTATTGATATTAATTACATCTGAATCATTTCATAGTCAGCTTATATCTGAAAGTTAGAAATTTTTAATAAATTTCATCTTTCTATTTTTGCATTAATATGAATCTATTTCTTATTAATCGATTATTATTTCTCTGTTGAATCTATTGTGAATATTACAATCTTGAAACGCATATCTTCAGTTAGTCAAAATTTAATCTAAATCTACTGCTTTTTTGATTATTTCCATGTTCATTTCCATTTAGCATTTTTCTCAAAGAAAGAATTTAATAATGTGCAATGTTTCAGGGAATTTCACAAGTCTATGTCCTCTCTTATTTTGGTCACCATTCTCAAAGTTACATATAGCACTTTCATCATTCATTTTGTTTACAACATTAAAATCTCCAATGATGATTTTAAAATGTTGTTTAGTGTGATCAAAAGCAATTTGTATGACTAAATATGAATCCTCTTCTTTTTCATCATAATGAAAGCTTATTTATTGGGCAAATAAATCTGAATTATCTACATTTATATCTTCCATTAAGTTGAATTACTAATTTTGCCATTCTATCTGATATACCATCAATCTCCATTATGGTGTTCTTTCAATTTTTAATTATAATGAATTTTCTTAACTTTTTCTTTCTCCAACAATGTCCTATTTAATATTAGTTAGTTTTTACAATTCACATAATTTTCTTTTATTTGAAAATGATCTGCAATTTTAGATAGCTAAATAAAGGACATCATCAAATAACTCCTGAATCCACAATCAAGAGATTCTTAGCATTCTTTCTTTCAGCTGCCAATTATTATTATCTTGGCTAATAACTTTACAGCTGTCTGGAAATAAGGACCATAATTTATTTTTGTTTGTCATGATTATAAATTTAAAAAAATATCATTCATCTTGATTTCAAGAAAACTTAATTGATTTTTCACTTATATACTATTCAGCAACTGAGAAGAAAGTTTAGTTTTAAACTCGGAGGTAAAAAGTCAAATTGGCTAATGCATATTGATGAATAGTTGCTATAATAAGAACGTATGGAATGGATATTAAAAATTTGCCCTGCTCATTTACTTTCCGAGAAATTAAAAGATCCTTTTTTAATAAGCAGAAAATTTCTTTCTGTGTTTTAGTTTTTCAACATAACTATTTAATAATAAGATTTTTAAAGAAATTTCTATAAATAAAGATAATAGTTAAAAAAGTTCTTAGAAATATACAATGGATCTACAAACTATGCTCTATCTAACTACATGACTTTCCAAAGAAACATGTAAACAAATCTTTAAAATTCACAAATGTTATGATATTCGGCAGCTTTTTTTCTTTTTTGAATGCCATACACGATTATATATATTGATAAAAAATTTTCTGTTTATGTTGAAATCACATAAACTTTATTCTTCTTTTATTATTACTTCTGAATTTGACATATTGTATTTTGTGTAATAAGATACTTTCTGAACTTAATATAATGCTAAAAGTTTTATAAAATTTTTAAGCATATTAAAACTTGAAACTGTTTTAAAAACATCAAAATAATTATAGATCCTAATTTACTAAAAACAAGATCACTATTATGTTTTTGTAAGAGAAAAAAGTTATCAAAAAAGAATATAACCTAGAGCATATGTAATAACTATGAAAGTCAAACATTTCATTATTTATTTTAAAAATAAAAATACAGGAATTAGTTTTTCTTCATTATTCTTATTGCTTCAATAAATGCATGAATGAACACACAGTAAAATATATGTAAATGTGTCCTCTCAATTTATTATTATTAATAGTTATATGTATATATTTAATTTTGTTTATACTATAATCTTGCTTTATATTAATTCTATACATTTAAAAAAGCTTTCATGTTTGCAGTTAAATAAACAATAAGTATTCTATTTTAATGACTATTTATTAATGGAACAAACTATACACTTTATACATTGAATGTGAGGGCAGCTTGGTACAAAATATGGCATAGTTTGCACTTTTAATATGAAATATTAATGAAAAACAAACTAATTTTTGATTTAGGATTGATTTTTGTAGTAATATATATATGTTGCACAGTTATTTTCTTATTTATGTAAAAGTTTATTTATTAGGCATTTTACTTCAATTATATGTCGGACTATTTCCAGCATTTAGAAATAATTGTTAAATGTACTTAAAGAAATTTGAATTTTTTAAATACATTCAGCTGTCAGTAGTAGCGCATACATTGATACATAATGTAATATTTTATTTGGCATTATTATCCTTTCCTGTTTATGTGTTGCTAGCTTAACTAGCAGACAGTACTAGTATGGGAATACATCATGTACATTTGTGCCATCTTTAATTATAAAATCTTTTAACAAGTTCATATAACTCACAAATTTTATTAGACTTTTAATAGTAGCTCTATTCCTTTTTTAAAAAAAAAAAGGAATGCTACATTTCAGTACAAAATAAGTTTTTAAATTTTTCTTCAGTCATATTAAAATACAGTTTTTATGACAGACACATAAGCCGGCCATAACCATATAAGTTACTATAATGATATTATTAAAATGATGAGTGCAAGTTCACCTCTTAAACAAAGATATGTTAATTTGTAAATAGAATTCTAAGAATTGCAATTTTTTTTTTTTGCAAGAATATAATTAGATTTTCATAAAAAGACAAATCAATGTTCTAAACATCATTTCATCAAAACCAGGGTTTGAAAATTGACATGCAATAGAAGGTTGAATAAAGCAATTCATAGTGATAAATATGTTTAATTGTAACTTAATTAAAAAACTTATAAAGAGTTCCACAATATGATAATAAATCTTGGTGTCAAAAAGCAAGTCAGGTTTTAGACATTTTTAAAAATATGATACCAAACTTGATCCCATGCTGAAAATTTTAATATTCAAATTTTTTAAAGAAATTGAAGATAGTGATTCTGAGATATTCTAAAATCAACATATTTAAAGCTGTGGTAAATTTATTTTTTTTTGCAACAGTTTTCTTGAATTTCAAATGAAATAAACCAAAAACTAATTTTCTTTGACAATGCATTATTAACTTATAGCAGTTTTTGTATATTAAAATGTGTTAAAATGTTTTCTTTTTGGCCATTTTTAAAAAAAAAAAAAATTACAATTCTAAAAATCGGAATTTTCACTTAACATTATATTTACTAGTAATATGCCATAAATTAAATGAATCTGAATCATCCAAATTGTAATTGACGTGGTGTAGAATTATCCATTAGCAGCAATTGTCAATGTATTTTAAATGTTTACTTCATATTAGAAGTTAAATACTACTAGCACATTATGATCAAGGAGTTGTATAAGAGAGGAGTGCTTGGGAGTAGAAAAAATGAATGTGACAGTTATGTTCAGTTTGACTAATGGTGGAAAATGGTATGGTTTATTATCAAAAATTATAAGATTTCAAAAGCTAAGTTTTTCTTTATTTTTTTTAGAGAAGTATAGCATTCCTCCTCTTACTAAATCTTGATAAATTCAAAGGGCTAACTTTTAACAATTTCTTTTTAGGTTTGCATGTTAGTTTGCAGTGATATTTAAACAGTCGAATGGGGCTTTAATTAATCCTAGAACATGCTTATCTGTTCTTAAAATGTGATTAATTTTAGATAGATAGCTATTCTGAAGATGTGATTTATCAAAATTGAAAATCTGATTATCTATATAATCTTTTCAAGAAAGTCTTTAGTAGCTTTTTCATCTCCAAATTGCGTTTTCATCTGAAAGTTGGAAGTTTTGGAAATTATAACAATAATTGAAGCAACTAATCCAGCTATTTCTACCGTTACAAGAAATCACTTCAGCAAAATATTCTATTCAAAATCTCTCTAAATGATGAGTGTTTTCTCTTATTGTGAGAAAGATGGGGGTTTTTTTTGTCTGTCTGTTAACACATCAATCAATTCTTTTGCTTAACAAACTTTCTATTTCTGCTCTCTTATTTCAAAACTCTTCATTGCTTCAAGCTTTTTTCAATACTTAGAAAGTTTTTTACACTTAATGTATTTAAACAAGGATGTTTGGGATGAAAACTAAATATTTTTATATTGCAAAGTTTACAGTTGCACTTAAGTAGCAAAACATAACCTTGTAAGATAATACAAATAGTAAACCATTGTACTGACTAGTAGATATATGTACATATTTATGTTGTTTATTTTTTATATTGTTTGATTCAGCTAAAAACAATATTTATACTTGTATATTGTTTTGTTTTTTGGGGTGAAATCTTATGTAAGCAAATATAAAGTCATTGTTCTAAAATGTTTCCCATATACATCACATTAGAACAAATTCATGCCAAAATACTACATAAAATTGGCTGCCTTTATATGTGTGAGTTCATATTATAATAATTCAAATTTAATAATCATACGTATTTCAATTTTTACACTTTAAAGTAAAACAAAATCTTTTTTATGTCAAGTAAAATTGTGGTCTTTTATGGTTTGGGATTAATTGTATGTAAATCTTTGGCACAATTGGCAAAAGGAGTTCATTTAAAATAGGTCGGTAGACATTTTTCATTTTTTACAATTCATAAGTTTGCTGTTGTGTATATCATCTAATATTTTATTATGATCTCTATATAGGAGGATCCTTTAAAATTTTTGATTCATATATTATAAATTATTTAATTTATTGTATTATATGTAAATTTAATTTAATTGATAAGGTTTATATAAAATGGAATTAATTGTGCAAATACAACACAGTAATGATTACAAATTTCATCTTCACTTACAAATAAACTAATTTAAACATAATTTTATACTGAGTTAAAACACAGATGAAATTCATGATCATTAATGTATTATTTTTTACATAATTAATAAACACAAATATATTCTAACTTGATAGGAATTTAATCAATTCCATTACTTCTGAATAGTAAACTATAACAGTAAGAACTCATGAAACTGATTTCACAAATTACCTTCATCAATTATGCCAAGTTTTTAGTCATCTCTAAGTACAAATCAGAATAAACTAAACTTTTATTTGTATAACTCAATAAATGACTTCTTTCCTTAATTTGTATATAAAAAATAAGGTCCTGGTTTGCAGACTGTACTGTCGCCGTCAGAGGGCGCGGCAACATCATCAACAACTGGCCTGAGAATGGCAAGTGATAAATTTTTTTTACAAAACGCCTCAAAATCGACAAATAAAAATGCCTAAGGCAATATATGTACAGCAAATAAATCGAAAACTACAAATTAAAAAAAAATTAAAGAAAATGCTAAAAAATTCAAATAATAAAAACAAAAAATCATGAAAATTGCATTATGAGCTATACCCCCCCCCCCCAATCAAAAAAACGCCTCAAAATCGACAAATAAAAATGCCTAAGGCAATATATGTACAGCAAATAAAGCGAAAACTACAAATTAAAAAAAAATTAAAGAAAATGCTAAAAAATTCAAATAATAAAAACAAAAAATCATGAAAATTGCATTATGAGCTATACCCCCCCCCCAAAATCAAAAAAACGCCTCAAAATCGACAAATAAAAATGCCTAAGGCAATATATGTACAGCAAATAAATCGAAAACTACAAATTAAAAAAAAATTAAAGAAAATGCTAAAAAATTCAAATAATAAAAACAAAAAATCATGAAAATTGCATTATGAGCTATACCCCCCCCCCAAAATCAAAAAAACGCCTCAAAATCGACAAATAAAAATGCCTCAGACAATATATGTACAGCAAATAAATCGAAAACAACAAATTATAAAAAAATGCAAGAAAATGCTAAAAAATTCAAATAATAAAACCAAAAAACCATGAAGATTCTATCAAGAGATATACCTCCCTCCACAATCTGACAATTCACAAAACATGGCGGCCAAAAAAAGCGGGAAAATACGAAAAAAATCAAATCATTTAGCTTCAACATAAATATGCATCTAAGTTCATATTAAAAAGCAATTGCCCCAACTGGTCAAAACGTAACACAGATTAATACGTAGTAACTAATAAAAAAAATAAGCAGAAAATGCTATAAAATGCAAACTATAAAAAAATAGGATCAAGTCACCCCCCCCCTACAATCTGGACATTAGCGGGGATCAAATTATTTACCTTAAACATAAATATGCATCTAAATTGATATTGAAAAGCAATTAATTGTTCTCTGGCTTTCAAATTACTGCATATTTTTGATATCAAATCTCTATTAAGTCATGATACCCAAAATGAATTTCCGGTCATCCTTCTTTTATAGTATGCACTTTAATTTTGAAAGAACAAACTGTGAAATGAAATATGACGTAATAGAGAATATCATTTCCAAAGCCAACAAATTTAACTAAAACATAAGTGAACTAGACTTTTGGAATACCAGCTTTGTTCTATTTTGATGTGTTAATTATTTTGTAGTGCTAGAAATACAAGTTGTTGGGATAATGTTTATTTTTTGACAAACTTAATTAGGATTATTTTTTGATGGAGAAGAATACAACATTAGATATGCGCAAATTTTAACTCAAAACTTTTTTTTCCCGCTAATTTCTGCCATATTTGCTCTTAGTATTAGTGTTAAAATCTTTTCCGAAAGACTTTGGTAATTATGTTTTGTATTCCTTTTTTACATTGATTATTATTTAAATATTATTGATCAATTTACATATGTTATAATTTGAAAGCCAGATAACAATTAATTGCTTTAAAGATAAATAATTTGATGTTGAAAGACTTTTCTTTTAAAAGTATTTATAGTATTTTTTGCTGTCAAGTAAAGGGGAGGGGGGAGAGAAGATTTCATGTTTGTAATTACACTTCTCTCATTAAAAAAATGTAGATGAACTTGCAACTTTGTTTAAATAAAAACATAATTGAAAATAATATGAATATAGTGGACAATTGTTTATTATTTTTAAAATGAATTGGGATATTATATATGTGTGCATAACTTGATTTAAATAATTGCTAGTGTTTGTTCTGTTAAATAATTTTTTTAATCTGCTGAAATCATCATTGCTAAAAGTGTTAAGAAATTTACCAGCAAAGCTACATTTTGCAGAACATCATGATCGAGTCATCATTGTGCAAATGGCTCTGAACCGAATTTGGAACAAGGTAATTTTCCCCACTTTCTTTTTTAAACTTTCTTACTATGTACTGTATTAATCTGTGTTGAGGAGTTATATCTATTACTTAAATAATGCACAGCACATGTGCAGATAGTGTTTGATTTTTTAAATATTCATAAGATTTAGTACATTTTATAAAAGTTAGTCCGTTGTTGCCATATTTAATCACTTAGTACGTATTAATCTGTGTTATGAGTTCTTAGTTTTAGAAAAGTCACTAAATGGGGGAAGGGGATAGTCATTTTGAAACTACAATTCCATCTTCTCTTTTAAACTTACTATAATTCTATTTAATTACTTACTACGTATTAATCTATGATATGAATTCTTATTAGGTCTGTTACTTAAATAATCTTAAAATATTGATACCATTTATTACGTTTTGATTAGTGGGGAGGGGTCGGTAATGATTGCTTTTTGATTATTTAAATATTACTGCTCCATTTACATATGCAGTAATTTGAAAGCCAGAGAACAATTAATTGCTTTTCAATATCAATTTAGATGCATATTTATGTTTAAGGTAAATAATTTGATCCCTGCTAATGTCCAGACTGTAGGGGGGGGTGACTTGATCCTATTTTTTTATAGTTTGCATTTTATAGCATTTTCTGCTTATTTTTTTTATTAGTTACTACGTATTAATCTGTGTTACGTTTTGACCAGTTGGGACAATTGCTTTTTAATATGATCTTAGATGCATATTTATGTTGAAGGTAAATGATTTGATTTTTTTCGTATTTTCCCGCTTTTTTTGGCCGCCATGTTTTGTGAATTGTCAGATTGTGGAGGGAGGTATATCTCTTGATAGAATCTTCATGGTTTTTTGGTTTTATTATTTGAATTTTTTAGCATTTTCTTGCATTTTTTTATAATTTGTTGTTTTCAATTTATTTGCTGTACATATATTGTCTGAGGCATTTTTATTTGTCGATTTTGAGGCGTTTTTTTTTATTTGGGGGGGGGGGGTATAGCTCATAATGCAATTTTCATGATTTTTTGTTTTTATTATTTGAATTTTTTAGCATTTTCTTTAATTTTTTTTTAATTTGTAGTTTTCGCTTTATTTGCTGTACATATATTGCCTTAGGCATTTTTATTTGTCGATTTTGAGGCGTTTTTTTGATTTTTGGGGGGGGGTATAGCTCATAATGCAATTTTCATGATTTTTTGTTTTTATTATTTGAATTTTTTAGCATTTTCTTTAATTTTTTTTTAATTTGTAGTTTTCGATTTATTTGCTGTACATATATTGCCTTAGGCATTTTTATTTGTCGATTTTGAGGCGTTTTTTTGATTTTGGGGGGGGGGGTATAGCTCATAATGCAATTTTCATGATTTTTTGTTTTTATTATTTGAATTTTTTAGCATTTTCTTTAATTTTTTTTTAATTTGTAGTTTTCGATTTATTTGCTGTACATATATTGCCTTAGGCATTTTTATTTGTCGATTTTGAGGCGTTTTTTTGATTTTGGGGGGGGGGGTATAGCTCATAATGCAATTTTCATGATTTTTTGTTTTTATTATTTGAATTTTTTAGCATTTTCTTTAATTTTTTTTTAATTTGTAGTTTTCGCTTTATTTGCTGTACATATATTGCCTTAGGCATTTTTATTTGTCGATTTTGAGGCGTTTTTTTGATTTTGGGGGGGGGGGTATAGCTCATAATGCAATTTTCATGATTTTTTGTTTTTATTATTTGAATTTTTTAGCATTTTCTTTAATTTTTTTTTAATTTGTAGTTTTCGCTTTATTTGCTGTACATATATTGCCTTAGGCATTTTTATTTGTCGATTTTGAGGCGTTTTGTAAAAAAATTTATCACTTGCCATTTTCAGGCCGGTTGTTGATGATGTCGCCGTGCCCTCTGACGGCGACAGTACGGTCTGCAAACCACGACCAAAAATAATAGTAAAGGTACACTATTTTGGAAAGATTATAAATTTAATAAAATATTATTTCTAAGCATTGCTTTCAACCAGGTCAGTCATATTCATAGAACTATTACAAGTTTATATAAATACAATTTATAAGTTAATAATTTGTATATACCATTTATGTGATAATGCAGTGCATGAGTCTTTCATGTTTATTGTGTTGATGTTATTTGTAATAAATCACGCCTCTTCATAATTTCTTTTTTTATCATTGCACTCAGTGCAAACGACTTTAATATTAAGAGGATCGAAATTGTGGCCAGACTTCATTTCATGTTCTAAAAATAATCGATTTAATATTAGGGTCTGTTTTGGTGCATTTATATATATATATATTTGTGATGTGCTAATTTTGTAGCACAGTTGACATGAAACTCACCATAATAAATTGCATCACATGTTGGTTCATTATATTTATAAACTATTTGGAGAACTTGGTTTGGATATAATATATCTTTAGCATTGTTTAAAATTTGATTAAGATTAGGAAGGGTTCTAAAACTAATATTGAAATCATTTGAGGAGATTGTTTTCATCTTTTTAAATATATGTGGTATAAAAGGAAAGCTAATCCATGCATTAATATTGTTATTTAAGGATGAATTAAATTTTTTGAGAGTTTTATTTAACATATTAATATTAATTCAGGGTATAATATTAATATATTAAATAAAACTCCTGAAAAATTCTATTCATCTTTAAATACTAGAATATTAATAACAATAGTAATGCATTATCAGGCTTCCTTTTGTACCATATATTTCTAAAAAGATGAAAACAATCTGCTCAAACGATTTCAATATTAGTTTTAGAACCCCCTCCAAATAGTTTATAAAATTAAATGTAATGAACCAACATGTAATGTGATTTATTAAGGTGATTCTTATGCCAATTGCGCTACAAGATTAACACAACACAAAACAAGACTAATATTAAAAGTATTTGGACTGAGTGCAATGATCGAAAAAGAAAATATCAAGAGGCATGGATTATTTTAAATAATATCAAAGCAGTAAACAAGAAAGACTTTTGCACTGCATTATCACATGTATAGTATATACAAATTAAACTTATAAATTCTATTTATATAAACTTATAATAGTTCTATGAATATAACCGATCTGATCAAAAGCAATGCTTAGAAATAATATTTTATTAAATTTTTCCAGAATAGTGTATCTTTACTATTATTTTTTATATTCTTATTTATATACTTAATGACTATGAAAAATTTTACATTTAATAATTGTATATATTTTATTCTTTCAAATAAATCTACTAAATTCTTCTTTCCCAAAATAAGAGGTTAATTTGGCATAGCTAATGAAGGGGATTATTTTGAAACTAGTTCTATGGGTTTTGTATGATTTCAATAAAGAGTGTTTTAATGCTCTAATTCATACATTATAAATTAATTCTTTGATAAATTATAATTATTTGTATATTTTATTAATAGTCTAGAATTAATGCTGTATTAATTTCATGTATGAATCAATTTTAGTATTATCGTAAAGCTCGTCAAATAGCATTAAATAAATGTTGGCCTGAAAAATTTCAAGAGACGCAAGTGGTGAGTTTTAAATGTTTAAATTTTATTATTTATTGTCAAATAATATTTTTTCTCACTCCTAACCTTTTACTTTTCATAAAAAAATTTATCATAGTAAAGCTTTTTCTTATTTAATATTTGATAAAAAAAAATAATGAATATTATTTATTCATAGAATTGCCTACTTTTTTTTTCAATATTTAAATACAAATATATATATATTCAAGCTAGATGTAATTATAAGGGATTGAACCCAGAGTTTCAAGATACCTTTTGTCATCCACTTCATCTTATTCAACCAATACACATGACCACATACATGCAAAAAGGATAAATGATCTCCAATATATGTATTTCATACTGAACCAGCATTCATCAGTTGGTCTGGAATCATCATCTCCCATACATATATATATAAATAGTACTCGGTTTACATTACTAGAGCAAATCTTCAAACTTTAAAGAACAGGCTTCAATCATCTCCATTCTACAACTCTTCAGCCATCCATATCATTGAAAATTTGATGATGGAATATTTACAGTCCTTGTTTACCAATTCTGTTGTCATATCCATGTTGACCGTAAGTCATTCTTCATAAAATGGAGTGGATAACAAAAGGAAGCTTGGAAAGTCTGGGTTCAATCCCTTATAATTACTCTAACTTAAAAGTATATATAATATACTTATATTTAAATATTACATATTCAGCTTATTTTCTGCCCATTCCTCTTCTGTGTATATGATTTAATTACATGTTTAGCTTTCATGATATAATTATTTTTGTCTCGTACTATAAATTAATACAATATTAATTTATATAAAAATTATTTTTTTATTTAAAATGATATTGTTATCTTAATTTATTTGTTATATGGTAATTTTACATTTATTTATTTTTTAATTTTAAAATGCTGAATTGTTTTGTTTATTTTAAGTGTTATTTTTGCATATATATATTGCAATTTTTTTTTTGACTCTTATGTAAATATTTTTGTTTCTATGACATTAGTTTTTCCTATTCTAAACTATGGAAGTTTGCTTGAAATTTTAAGAATCTATTTTGCAGTCAAGTATTAGGTTTAGTTCAAAGAAAATATATGAATTATATAATATGAAGTTTAGAATAATATTTTCTTAAATAGGGTGCATAACATTAACAATATTATATTTCTTGAAAAAATCCAAGAAAAAATTCCTGAATTAGTAACATTTCTTGAAATGTTTCTGATATATAAGGCTTTTTTTTATTACTAAATTTAGAAGAACCAATTGTTCATGAAATCACTATTATTAGATTTCCAATGTTATATAATGCTGAAGGTATTTATGGTAACAATAAAGGAAATGAATTATTGTTTAAAACTAAAGCCAGAAAAAGCATTCTGAGAAATGGAGAAAAATGGAAATTATCACATAAAAATGGAATAGAATATATTGCACTTTAGTACAGTGATCATAGTAAAGGTAGACAATAAGTGAAAAAATTATAGAATATTTATATATAATAAGGAAAAAGATTATGAGGGGAAATTATTTGGGAAGGTGGGTGAGAAATAAAAAATTAAACATAAAAGAGTGGAGAAAAAAGGATTCCTGCAAAATGAAATAAAAAGAATGTAAATAAATTATGATTTAGGAAAATGCAGAATGTATAAACTAAAAATGGTTAATGCCTATTATTTGAACTTTAAGTCACATCAATACTTAGAAAGCAATTTAAAATTTAGCATCTTACAATTACACAAAATAAACACATCAAAAAGAAATAAGTAAATGTTTAGATATAAAAAGCATATTTTTATTTAATAAAAGAATTGATCCTTTTATAGTATTTTCTTATTGTTTTAGTTCGTCTAATAGACTATGTTTCTGAAATAAATAGATAGATAAATAGCTATCTTTTTTCAAACTAAAAATAGACAAGTATAAAAATAAAAGTCAAATAATAAAGAAATACAAATATATGAGGACAAAAAAAGCAAATAATATTAATAAGAGAAGAAAAAATATTACAGCATATATAGTTAAATTATAGTGTTCTTATGAATGTTTTTACAGGTTACAGATATAAAAGACATTTTGCAGGTTCATCCATGTAAGATTTTAATTAGCCAGTGTTTCGTCTTCGTTATACAAGCCCTTACCTGGGAAATGAATACTATATAATTGTAAATATATCAATAAAAATAAATAAATAAAACAATTCTCTAACAAGAAAGGTTTGGCTTTCCTCTTAGAAGTCAAACTATTCTTAATTCTGACATGGAGTGGAAATTTATTATAAAGTATGGCGAATTAAAAGAAAAACTTTTAGTAAACATATCTCTTTTTAAACCTGGCACTTTCAAATTATATTTTGAACAAATATAATTATGAAGGTGATTTCTCTATTAGTTTAGAGATGAGATATACTGGAACATTTCCCTTAAGAATGACATTTTCTATAAACACAAGTGCAATGGATATTTCTATTGCAGCTTAAAATATTTAGACAATTTAAACAGGGAATTTCATGAGAAAACTTATCTTAAACATGTAATTTGTATAATCAAACAATTAGAAATTATTTAGTATAAACTAAACAGGGACAAAATTAAAACATCCAGATAGTAAAAGTTTAATATGTTTAGGAAGAAATTTAAATGTTTATAGCTTCCACAATCTTCTAAAAAATAATAATAATAATATACATTCATAAAAAAGTATGGCATTGCAACTCCAAAAAGAGAAAGAAAAGAGACAAAAATAAAACTATTCTAGAACTGATTTTTGCAATAGCTATACAAACTAATATGTGCACATCCAGAACATGCTGGTCTATTTTTCTATTTACTTGGTGTTTTATGATGCTGTCTTTTAATTTCTTCAGCAGAAAACTTTTCTTTATTTCAACATGTCTAATTATAGCTCTCCAATGTATCTATTCTTTATTATATCTTCTAAATTGAAATGATCAACATTGGACTTCTTTAGAATGTCTTTAAGATAATCCTTATATTGTAGACATTGTCTACTTTTAAAGTCTTCCATTGTTCATTTGCTTTACATGTCCAATCTAATGAAGATGTGATTTTATAAAAGTGAACTCAATAATATCACATCCAGCAAACTGAAGAACATATTGATTACTTTTATGAGCTTGCTATTGTATTTTTACAATTTTACTAAGCATCTTTAATTTTTTCTAATAACCTTTATATTATGCCACAAGGGGGTCTAAATTTTGTTTCTATGCAATAAATTAGGTAAAGTAACACATATCTAACTTAGTTGTGATAGTTATTTCCCTGTGATGAAATACTCTATTTTTAAACTTGTTAAAAGTAATAGCACATTGCTTGTATGTTGTACCTCAATATCTAAGTCCACTTTTCTTCTTATGAAACTACCAAAATATTTAAACTGATTTACATTTTCATGTTGATAACCATCCAAGGTAAAAGCTGCTGAGATTTTTCTTCAGTCACTGCTTGTTTTTGAAGATTAATTAATAAACCAAAATCTTTGTATGTTGTATTCAAAACATTGAGAACACTATACATCATCTTTTAAACTGGCAAAAATAGCACTAGCATCAGCAAACTGTAAATCCAGAATCTAAAAAATTCTTGTTTTTAGTTCAAATTTAAACTTCTATCAAATCTGTATGTTTGATTAAACTGCTTACCATCATAAAAAGTGAAACGATGTTGGAGCATCCTTGATTACCAATAGTTTTTATTTTGAATGCTTCAGATTTTCCAAATGTAATAATAACACTTCTCTCATTCCATCATGTAGAAACTGTATAATATGAAAAAACTTTAATGGATAACTAATTTCCACAATGCCCTAGATATGTTCTATTAACTGTATCAAATGTCTTGACCAAATCAATAAAAGCAGGATATAAATTGCTCCTTTGTACTTGACATTTTTTTACAGTTGCTTGGCAACAAATTATGGTTATGCTGCTTCTTGATTCTATAACTGGAGCAACCTATTCAGCAAAATTCTTGAAAATACTTTTGCTATAATAGATAATAATGATATTCTATGATAATTAATGCAGTCTTGTCTATTGCCTTTGTTTTTAAAAATTGGAACAATAAAAACATACTTAAGATTGGGTGGCTCAACTTTATGGGTCTAGATAGATATTCCTCAAAAATTACAGTATTTTTGAAACTAGCATATCACTACCATATTTTATACTTTTCCATGTGTTTCATCAGGACCCTATAACTTTTGCATTTTTTAAGACTATGAAGAGCTGTTTTGGCTTCACTAAGCTAGATATGTTTATCTAAATCTAAATGAGATAAAATCGATATATCATTAAAGGATGTCATCTCAATTCTTGTATCATTATTCAAAGATAATCAAACTCCTTTTTCATCTATTCAAAATATCATTATCATAATATGAGATAATGCCATTGCTGGTTTTAATAGGATTGTTATATCATTTCTCTGGTCCATATGTTGCTTTCAATACATCAGAAAAAGATCTAGAATGATAACAATCATCTTTTTACACTTTTTAACCCATCAATCATTTTTAAGCCTTTTTGCCAATCATTGAACTTCTGCTTTCAGATCTTTATATTTATTAAGTTCCACATTTAACCTATTTTTTTGCCTGAGCAGAAAATGTCATGTTTCCTTTTCAATTAAATCACTAATAATAAGGTCTTTGTCAGAAAACCAGTTTTCTTTTTTTTTTTTAGTGAAACTAAGAACAGATTAACCTGTCTTCATAAAAGAATTCCATGTTCCAGTAAATTGACAGTCCTGGAGATCCAAATTAGCAATTTTAATGTTTAATAGCTGCTAAAATTTAGTATATAGAGTAGATTCTTTTAAAGAATGAACATGAATTTTCTTTTGAATATGATCTATTTTTTTAATCTTGGCATGGAATCATCTGTGATCTATTCAACAATCTATGCTTGTAATGTGAACTTCTCTAGTATTGCGATTCCTAACTATAATGTGTTAATATTATTTTTAAAATTCAGTTGGGATTCCAAGACTAAGTCAATATTATTGTAGCTATGAATAATAGATAAATTATATATCTAAGGTCATATGCATATCTCTATGAAGGCCTAATTTAGAGCCAAATAAAATGGCAGTAGATTTAGATAAGTTCAAATTTAGACAATGTTTTTTAGATATTTCCAGCATAGTTATTATATCACACCAATCTTCAAAATCCAAATAAAACTGATTATAATCAGCAAAACTATGAGTAATAAAGAAAAAATCAAATGAAATGTAAAATCAGATATATATATATATTGTGCCAGGCATTATCAAATGTCCATACACAAAGTCTGTTGTAAAGAACATTACAGCAGGTATATATTAAGCACAACAAATATATAAATGTGCTACATTAGTTGGGTCTGAGCATAGAATACCCACACACCAATTTAAAGTAAACATTCATTTGACAGAGAAATATTGTACACTAATACACGTTTAATAAACTCATGTATTTTTTTTTATTATTTTTCTTTTTTTTTGTATATTTTCATTATATGTCATTTTATGTTTATGTATTTTGCTTTTCTCTGAAAAACTCAAATGGAGAAAAGAAAACTTTATTGATCAAATGGATCATGTGTTGGAACATATTTGTAAAATACTTGTATATTTTTTAATTACTATTCTACAAACTGTAATTTGTTTTAATCAAAGAATGTTAAGTGCTTTGGCAAAAATCTAGTCAAAAGCAAAATGTTCGATAATGAATGTTATAATTAAAATGTTATTTTTTTTTATATAAAATAAAAATTCTTTTGAAGTATTATCTGTTAATCAAGTGATCTGAGTATTCAAGTGGAAACTAAACATTATATCAAATCCTAATAGGTAGAATTTAATCAGAAAAATAGAAAGAAATGTTTATAATTTAAATGATAAGCTAAAATAAAAGATTTGGCTGATTCATACTTCTTGGGTGGGGGGGGGGGTACCTGAATTGGTTCTGTAAGAGTGGGGTTGATAGGTTTTAGCCAGTGCTGTGGGATTCATTCTTTCTTTGGCATTCATTCTGTCTAAGTCATTCACTACTTTGGCTCCGGAATTCTCCACTTAGAGATTCATTTACGGATTAGACTATTGCTGATATTCCCTAAGAAGAAATCCATTACACGGTTCTCTTAAGAACTCTTGTTTCTTATGAATTTGATTAACCATTCAAGATCGCGGATGAAAATTTAATAATAATTATTGCATTATACCAGAAAGAAAATATGGAGAAATCTACCAGAACTTCCAGTAAAATGACCGTGGGGTAGCACCTGCCCTTGCTTTGCCCAAATCGCCAAGATATGATCACGCCAGTTCCAGCTGGCCATGATGATGACAAAAGCTGCCTTGCCCACGCCTTAATGATATGACATCCTCACTGCACAGCCAGTTGACTTGAAGCCCAGTCAGGAGGTGAAGACGCCTACATAAGTTTATTTTAAAAATATTTTATTAATAGTCAATTTTAATTAACTCTGATATTTCCGATAGTTAGATGTTATTTTTTTCTTTTTTTATTTATTATTAATCATTTTAAAAAAAAGAGAGAGAGTTGTCTCTTGCATATATATATATATTAGATTTTGTGGTTATTACAGGTATAATGATATAGCTTTTACTTAAATCTTTTGATTCATTTTTCCATTCCAAATTCCATTATTTTCAGTAAAGGTTGCAATTAGTTTTTTTTTTCCTTCTTGTTGTTACTCCTGAAAATTGTCATACGTAAATATACATGTGTATATACGCGCACATACACTTATAATAGTCGGTCAATATGACCCCTCATGTTGAGTATCTAAAATGTATTTATCCGTATATCTTCAAGTTATTTTTTGTCACTGCAACATCTTACGATGAGTGTCAAAGGGGTTTATTCATTGTAAATTTCTCGTAAGCAAGGCATCTAATAACCGTATATTTAGAATAGTGGTGAATGTATAATTGTGCTGCATGTATATATATATAAAAGAATTTATCTATCGTGAAAGGCAAATAGATACAGCACCTCATGTTGAGTGCCCTAAGGTATCTGAGTCAACGCAACCTTGTGGATATGCTGAAAAATAAGAAAGCTACTATTGGGGTATACAGCGAAATATTTTATATTGTAAATATATTTACACATAGTTTTTTTTTAATATTTACTTAAATAAAACTAGGTTTAAAGTTGGGAGTAGAAGTATATGCCTGTATAACCGAAAATCTTTTATCTGATAAACATATGTCAAACCATATAAAGTACAACTTATTTATGCGGGATAAAAGCTCAGACCACTTCCATTCATTAGTAACCATTGAAGATAGTTGTAGGGTTTATTATTATTCGTATTCATGTAAATTTGCATTTATTTTCACACATCAAATATATATGAGTTTGTGACAATAATTTTTATTTATTTTGTTATTACATCATTATAAGTATACATCGGTGGTGAATATCGGGATTTCAATAAATATTTAATCATGATATAAATTTGTTGGCTTCTATATTATTTTATTTCATAAATTATACTCTTTTCTTATCAATCACTTACCTGTAATAACCATTTAGCTTACCCATTGAAGACCCTAGATGTAGAGTGTACTGATCTAGCCACACGAGATATCGCTCTACCAGGGTGTTAAATCTTACTCTCATACTCTGCTGTATATATAGTAATGCATATCCTTCTGGGGGGGGGGGGTTCATTTTTAGTCTTTTTCTAGAAGTGTCGCGCAAAAGCTATTAGCAGATAGACTTTTCAAAGATGTGTACTTACCTTAGGTCCTAAACATTCGGGCATTCAAGAAAGTTACTAACTAAAAGGGTTTTTAATTGGCAGAGTCCTGTCAATTCTCTCTCTATCAGTTTAGCTGGAGATACCAATATGTTATGAGTACAGTCAATCGGCTAAATTGGTATCCATTTCTTTCCCTGTTAAATCTTGATCACTTCATGCTCAGTTCAAGATTAGGAGCAGAATTCTGTGAGGAAGTATGGTCTGGTACAATATATAATAAGGAATTAATAATAAATATTGAGGGATGCTTAGAGTTGTTAGAAATATATCAGACAAAGTAATCAAATAAAATGTAAAATCAGATATATGTATATAATATGTAATAAAAGATTAATAATAAATACTGAGGTATACTCGAGTTGTTAGAAATAGATTGGACAAAGTACCATTATAAACACTCAGTTTTTTTATCCATAAAATAACTGTCATAAAATTTAAGACATCGCAATTGTAACCAAAGTATTTTTAATTTAGATAATAAAAATGTTCAGAGTATATCAAATGACTTAGAATAGTTTAGACAGGGAAGAATCACAAGATGAAAATTGACACAATCTCTTATGATATCAGTCAGATCAGCCAAGGCAGTAGATGTCAACTATCCTAAAAAAGTTAAAGGACAATTTACTTTAGAAATGGGTCTAACCAGTTTGAGTTTTCAGATAAATGAATGTATATATGTTTATTATGGTAGTTGAAGATCTATCTATACTAGAAACATTTACTATTATTTATTGGTATAAATTTTGAAATGATATAGTACATTTTTATATTGCCTTTCATTATATTTATATCAGGGGGAAGTGTCCCATTGTACTTAAGGAAAAAATTATTAAAAGCATCAAATTTTTGTAAATGAGAAAGTAAATTAACACAATCAGTATGCAAAAAATGTCCCATTTGGGAAAGGATTTTTAAAAAAAAATTATTATTTCTTGATTTAGAGATGAAAGTAAACATTTTTGTCCAATCTAATAATTTTTGAAGTCACACTGTATAAGGACTTATAAAAAAATCAATTTATCCTGTTAAATCCCACAAGCTCTATTTCTGAACCTAATCATATTTTTAATACCAATATATGTTTATTAACAAAATAACAGTCTCTAAATGTAAAATTCTGTTTTCAATACTTTTATCATGGCAATTTGCTTCAAAAGAAAAAAAAATCTTTATTAAAATAATTGGAAAACAGAAGCTTAATAATCAGAGAAGCCAGTACTAAAATCTGGGTCAACAAAGCTAAAAACAATTATAAGAATTTCATTACAACTAGTTATTATGGTAGAAAATTTGATTATCTAATTTAAAGTCACAAACATCAAATACATTTATTAAAACAGATAGTATCTAAGCAACTATATTAAATGTTAACATTTGCATCATTCAGAATAATTACTGCATCAAATTTAGACAGGATAATGGTAATAATATTATGAGATTGTCCAGTGTATTTCTAAAAAACTACTGGTGATAATAAATTAGTGATAAAATCATGAATATGTCAAGAAATCCATAAATAAGTAATCAAAAAAAAAGATAACGAATTGGTATGACTCACAGAAATAATTAAAAATCTATCAATAAGATCCATCATCTCTTACAATACTAAAACACTATTATGAACTAAATCATTATTACACTTAATTTCACATATACCAATAATAGCGAATTTATTTTCAGATAAGTCCAAATTAGTAAAGATATTCAAATGTGCCACAACTATGAAAGAGTTACTATATAACTTTAATAATTTCTAGATAGAAAGTGTCTTGCTATCTTGATAATTTTTAGAATTAACAGTAGGAATTCCAAGTCACATTAAAAAAAAAAATTCAAATTCATTAAACACAATTTAATCTCATCAAATCTTGGTAAATTTGTAATATGGATTACTTGAAAAAAGGAGCTGTTTCTAATATATCTAGTGTGAGAGATTAGTCTGATTTCTGGGCTGAAGGATGGTTGTGATAAGATTGAGCTAAAAGTGAAAGATGTGCTGATAAAACAAAAAAATTTGCAAATGATTTTGTTTTCTTAAATATATTGAAATTAGTGGCCATATTTGGAAAGAAATTCTGAAATAATTCTTGAATTCATTAAATAATATAATTATTGTATCCAATGGTGTAGATGCTGGCAGTATAATTATCATAAAATCACTCAAATTGTGAGCATTTAGAATATTTATACTGATGACTGATTATCAGGTTGAAACATTGGAATAAAATCTCTGAATGTAAATAAAAAGAAGTCATGTATTAAAAGTATATGTAACAACATATTTATAATGTGTATATATAAAAATGAAGCAATCATCCTTACTATTTTTTATAGTTGTTTTAATGTAATTCCAATCATTTGATATAATAAATCAATATTAGTGAGAAATACATTTGAATCTGGTTTACTCAGCTTTTATCATCTCTGATCCTTATTTGTTTATACTATAAAATTTGTATTCTGTTTCATTTCAATTATTATAGTCGTGTGTATTTTATCTACATTTTAAAACATAGTTTAACTTTGGGTTTTTTAAAGAAAATATTGCAATGCTTAAAATTGAAGCAACTATTGCTATAATAACTACTGATCTGCTGTTTAGACATAATATATGTAAAAAATTATGGTTGTCCTTTGTAGTGTAAAGAATTATTGTGAAATTGTAGCAACAGTCATTTAAAGAAAATAGTCTGGGTGTTATATATATTCATTACTATAATCATTTATCTTTGTGTATATGTAATTAATGCCTGGAAAATAGTTCACTAGTGTAAATTTTGTTTTTTGTTTAGAATAAATTATTATTCAGTATACTTTCAACATGACTCATTTTCATCAAGAGTGACAAATTTTAATAAATACAAATTATAACTGTTTTGGTTTTTTTGTTTAAAACAAATTATCGCCTAAGTGCATGTTTGATATAACTCATTTTCAAGAATGTTCATCATCTAAATATATATGGTTTAACAGTTATTTATATTTGCCATCTGTGATTGACATTTTTGAAAATGACAGTTATGTTGAAATTGCACTGAATGGTAATTTATTTTCAGCAAAAAAAATTAAAATTTACATTCTCTTAACTTTCCTCCAGGGATTAAATATATAAATAATGTTTTTACATATGTTCTGCAATAGTAAATCTGTATTAATTGAGAAGTATTGAAAAAAAATTTAATAAAAATAAGATTTATTTCATAAATAAATATTATATGTTGTTTAGTGAGTAATGAATGCAATAAATAAATACATTTATTTTTTTTAGAGCAAAATGCGTCTGTCCAAGCCTTTTTCTGCTCAAGGTTCTCCTACCAGTTCTCGTTCTTCAACACCAGCAGTTTCTGATCATGAAAGTAGTGATAGTAATGATGAAGAGGAATTATGAAATACTTTATAAATTTGGCAGAACTAAATTTTTTAAATAAGATATTTTGTTTTGAGTATAAAAATAATAATAATTTAAATAATTATGTTTCAAATTAAAAAAATTTGTTGATAAATAACAAAACAATTACAATCATGTCTTCCAAAATAAGTCATTATTTTAGAATTTTAAATCATAAAAGTTATCAACAGTCCCCTGTATTTGAGATTTTTATATCTACAATTTTAGTTACCTGCAATTTACAAAAAATATTAAATAAAAAATGAAAAAGAAATTATAACATTGTAAATTTTAATTTTTTACTTTACAATGCAATTATTGGCTGTTGTGAAAACATCACTCACAAATGAATGGAATCTTTTTCAGTAAAGTTTTTTAACTTTCTGATTTACTGTACATTTATTTTACATTAACAATATATATAAAATTATTGGATATTTATAAAATTGGCTTACATGAAAAATAAAATATGACAGTATTAAATTGGTTTTAAAATGTTGGCTCGTCCTTTGGAATAATATAATAGTAATTGGTGGTGAGTTCATGATTATTTACTGCTAGATGTTGTAGTTGTTATTTGTGGTTTCCAAGAAAACAAATTATTGTTACGTATTCTAATTTGTATGATTTCTGTTTTGTTATAAAAATAACTTTATAAAGTAGTTTTTATCCTTTAAAATAAAAAAGAATGTGATTAAATTTTTTAGCTTTTTGATATTTCTATTTTTTTTTTTTTGTTTAGATATAAAAGTTTTTTTTTTATAATAAAAAAAAAAGGCTACAGTATTAATTTTATTATTAAATTGCTAATTATAGATTATCTAGTTGTGTTGATATCTTTTTTTTTTCCTTTAATGTATTTTTTTAATATTGCATTATGGGTAATATTATTATAATAATTGTATTGCTATTTGTAAATTTCAGTATCTGCAACAAAGCTTGTAATCAAATCATAAGCAGGGAAATTAATGCACTGTCAGAATCTTGATTGGTTTATGTTTAATTAAATATTTTATTTATATACAAAAAGGAACTCAATTAAATATTTTCTGTTTGATTTCAACTATTTACATCCAAAGAATTTTTTATCAATAATAACACAGCTAATTTAATCCAAATATCTCTTTAAAAATTTGCTTTATTGGCCTAAATTTTGTTTGTATTCCCAATAGATAAAATTATTTTTTAAAAAAATAAAAATTTATGATTGTTGTAATGACTAAGTTATATAAATGTAATCATAGTAACTGTTAAAAATTATGCTTTGTTTTAACATATCTATTGTATTAAATGTCTAACAATTCTATTGACATAATTTAAAATCAGTTTTATTAATGATAAGTTATTGAATAAAGTAAATATTAGCAAACAAATAATTTTGTAAAGTAAATAATATATTTTTAATATATTGGTATATTTTAAGAATTAACTTAAAAACTTAAACTAGACATTGTTTATTCATTTTTTTTTTAAAAAAGGTATAATGAAGTTATATTTAATAATTTATGTAAAATTTTAACATGTATATATATATATATTAAATCAACTGATTATTAAATATTGAAATTTGATAACATTACTTGTTGTATTGATACTCTTCATATATTGAGAATTATTATTGATTTTTAAAATTAATCAGAAATACTGGAAACCCCCAGCAACTACCATCAGCAAATGTTTGCTGATGGTTAGTTTATATATTGGTTGCAGGAGGTTTTCAGTACTTCTGCATTAATTTCATCTATATTTGAGCTATCAAAAAGGTACATTTATATTATTATTTTTAGTGAAGCAACAGAAAATTTTAGCAAATCCGAAATGGTAATAAAATGCTGATTTATATTTTATTAACAAATTTTCAATTTTATGGTGTTGTTATACATACAAATAGCACTTTACCTTATATAATATGAATAGAAATTAATTTAAAAAATGAAAAACAAAAATACAACTTATGAACATATTGTATCTACCTATAAGATGTCTATGACCATTTTAATCAAAGTGTAAATTATAATTTTTTTTTCCCACCGAAAATAACTCATTACTTTATTTAGTAGTTAACCACCATCAACACATATATGCATATCATATACACATTCCAACATGATTACGGTAAATAAAAAAATAACAATTTTATGTACAAATTTAAAATGTGTAAAATGATCAGCATTTTGAAATGTTTAAAACAATAATAAATTGCTTGATAAGAATCTTGTAAAGAAAATCGTGAGGTCACACATATCCATAACAATAAATGATCTGATATTATTATTATTATTAAGACACAACAGAAGAGAGATATACAAAATAAGGGACTATAGCTTTGGATTTTTATTTTTAAATATATATATATGCGCTCATCATAGTAAAAAACAGATATGAGCAATTTTCACTTTGTTACCTGCAACAACAATATATATATTTGTTAAATTCCATATGAAGAAACTTTATTTCATGGAAGATTAAGGACTCCATTGTCGTATCTCCAAACAAATGAAAGTAATAGCTTGACAACAGATGATTATTTAAAACCTGTATTCTAAACAAAATTTGTTAATCCATCATAATATTAATGGAAAATATATCTGATTTCTAACATTAACAAGAAAGCTTGACAGCTGCGCTAATATATATGTATGTCCGTAGAATTATTCATAGACAAAGGTTGATTTTAATTTTATCCAGTGCTGTTATAATATCGATATGTCATTCCAGATCACTTTGTACTAAACCGCTGGATCTTACAGATAGCTTTTCAATTTAAGTGTATTACTTTAGCACACTGGAGTATCATGATATAGGAGTAAAATCTCATATTGATATAAAGAAATTGAAATAAACAAGGTCACATGAATATACATTCAAATTATAACCCAACTGCATTCAGCCCAGCAAGCATATAACGATTGCGTATTACAAATAATAAAGGCTTATTCTTCGAGACATATACAGGACTTAGCAACAAGGAATCTCGTAATATTTCATATTGTGATGTTTTATTGTTATAGAATACACCTGGGTCTCTTTTTACGTGGACTTATTTAACACGATTTTGAAGTTTCACGATTCATGTTTCACCGGAAGTCGATTTCCGATAATGCGCTATTACTTTAAATAATAAATTTCGCGCACTTACGTTATATTGAAAGTAATAGCACATTATTGGAATTCGACTTTCATCTTAGTAATTTCAATATTTTCAGTGCTTTATAATAGTAAGATTTTATGCAATAATGAAATTAAAATCATGATTTCCACATTTTATGTATACACATATTAAATTTTACAAGATTATAATGTAAATTTGTTCAAACATTGTGCGTGTTAATTTTGCATTTTAAATCACATTCTGTTTTTGCTTTTTAAAAAAGAACGTAATCAATTATTATTTTCTTATTAATGACACTAATCATTAACGTGCTCTTAAATTCCAACGAGAGCTAAATGGTTTGCATGTCTGGATATCGTGAGCTTCGTAAACAATTAATAAAATCATCGTCTCAAAGATTAATTACTAATTACGTTATCACCAGAAAATTATAATAATTAAAACATGTATAAAAAATCTAAATTACTGCACTATAAATTATGCATAAAAATATATTTTGAATAAAATTAAATATTATAGTTAAAAAAAGTTTGTCTTGTATCAATTTTTTTCAAATTTGAAATTTTTTATTAATCATATTTTATTTCCTTATTTTTTTTTTTGCGCAAATTTTAAAGTAATTTTACGTTGGTGCTTTGCTTTTACGCGAATTTTGAAAAATCACAGACCACATCCCCCCTTTTTCAATGTAAGTTACGTCTATTTTTGCACGATTTTGTTTGCGCGTTTTCTGAGGAACCTATCTCGCGTAAAATGAGTCCCAGATGTAATTGTTTCAATGTAAGAGTACATAATAAACAATTATTTGTTAAACAGTTTGTGCTGGGCACTCTAAAAGTGCCACACACAAAGTGGCTGTAATCAAAGCCACAGCTCAAATGTATATATTGAACCAGATACTGTATCCGATTCAAAGGTCCCTTCGATAAAGTTATTTAAAAGTTTTATAGGGTATAGCGCACACAAGCAGCTATATTGTAAAATTCTTTCATTTTAAATTTTGTCTTTAATAGATTTTATTTGTTAGTTTAAAATAAGTTTCTTCTAACACTTTTTTTTTTTAAAAAAATCAAATTGTAAAAACATTCCAAGTTAAAAGTTTTAATCTCTTTTTTTTTTTTTTTTGAGAAAGCTTTTAATTTTGGAAAGTTAATTGCATTCCTGTTTTTTTTATTTTAATTATAATCCATTTTTAGTTTAATTTTAAAAGCGGAGATTTAATTTTGTATTGTTTTTTATAAGATAATCCCTGGTTAGAATTCTTAATTAAGGTTGAGTGGGTAATAGAGATTTGCCCTGAGCTAAGTCTTATAATTGAAAAACAAGAAAAATTACACAGGAGATAGAGAGAGAATATAAATAACCGCAAAAATTTTGGACATGATTATTCCTGGCTTGACCAAGCTAATGCTGCTTGAAAGTGATTGATTCAGCTTCTTATAATTCTGCTATTGATTATCACGCATAGATATTAGCCTGCTGAGATTCATACTGTGTTGGCAGTCCGAACATATTTTTTTCTTAAAGTTTGCTATCACAAGATGACTAGATTCACTGCTATGGGTATTCAAACCTACAACATGTCTTGCTACCTTACCTGAGGATGAACTTCTGATTCCAAGCTGTTATTCCATCATGACATGAAAGTCTGAAGTAAAAATGATCCCAAAATATGCATCTATACCATGAAGAAATGAAGCCACCTGAAAATTTGAACTCAAAATAACTGCATGCACTGAGAAAAATTCCGTGGACTCCGCTTTACCGTAAGGTAAAATATTTCTTATTCTTTCCAGGTTATATAAATCTCTTTAAATCTCCTCTCAATCTACAAATAAAGCAGTTTGTTTTCAATTTGATTTATTGGGGAGTGTATTATGAGATTATATTTTATATGCTTACTATGCCTTTCTTTGTTATTACTAACTCTTGCTAAATGCTCTGGCAATTTTTCATAATTTCAATTTGTTCCCCTGTCCCTATTTTATCATCCAATAATTAATTTAAGTTAATAGGTTTGCACTTCTTGCAAACTGCAAATCTTTTGGCTGGTGGTTTATAGTGTTTGTTATTCTAGTTTTTCTGAAATTGGAGATTTTGTTTCATTTCTAGATTACATAATATTGTAATCATTCTGCAAGTTTTCTTGTCTTGTATGTGAAATCAGCTGTGAATTTCCTCAAATTGGTAAATCATGAGCTGTCCTATGAGCAAAATGATATTCTGGGTTACGACACATTATTCTGGGCCAAGAAATGCCGGCGCTGTTTCGTTGATTTCCTACAAGACCATATTGTTTTCTTTTATACATCTCTAAATTAGGAAACTAGAGGTGTTTTTCTTTTATAAATCGCCAGCAGGAAGATACTATTATTCTCCTTTTAAATTATAAGTAAGAGAATGAATCTTTCTGCTAGGGCATTTAATGTTTTAATATTTGCAGAACTCATATACACTCTCTGATGCATATGCTTATAAAAATCTAGGTCAAACTTTTGTATTCTGTTTGCTATATTTACTTTAGCTTGCTTATTGAATTTAATAAAATTTTCAAATTAGTTTAAACTTAATTTTGCTGACGTTTGTCTTAGTGCTTCTATTTTCTCAATTGTCTGAACAATAGTTAAGATCTCTTGCTGTCTCGCTTTTGATCATGGTAAACAAATTGTCCATGTGATGTGATGTATTTGGCTTCTCCTTAAACGAAGTCAAGAATATCACAGCAATTATGCCCAGATAAACCTGTTAGCCATTTTATTCTCCATTCCCCACTCTTAAGTCTCCCATATTCTGCCCCATCCCGTTTCCATAACATAATCTTTGTCAACTCTATGGCATTTATATCTAAATCCCTCATCTCTTCGCAAACCCAACCTAAAAACTAATAACTCATTTTCTGTATAGTCACTTTGTTCATGTCTATTCTCCCATAACTTCATTGTCTGTACCCTTTCTGCTTTCAAGCATTTACATTCAATCAACAGATGCCTAATATTTTCTATACCTTCCTTACACAATTTGCACACTAAATTATCCATAGTTTTCCATTTACATGTATATTCTCTTGTTGCTAAAGATCCCGTTCGAACCTTAAATAATAAACTACTTTCCTTACTATTATCATAAATTAACTCGCATCCAATATTCCGTTTACTTCTATATATTGAGCTGGTATTTTTCTGCCAGCTCATAATCATACATATATATATACACACATAATTTGTAAAAATACATACATTGTAATAAACTTATTTTATTAGAAATAAATAAACACGCACATATATATTTTGTTAAAATATAAATATCGTTTTATAATACATAATTTTAAAAAAAAATTAACACTTAGTTTTAAAATGGGGAGTTAAGAAGTTAAAATAAATTAGATCGAGATCTTGCTTATTGATAAAAGTTTGTCTTTAAAAAAATTCTTAAAAATAGTAAGAGAAAGCAATTAAATCTTTTGTTGGGACTTTGACAGTGAAGGTATTTTTATGCTATCTATTACGCTGATCAATTAGAATGTTTCTTTGGAATTTTACAATAAAATATGAAATAAAAGAAGAGAATATTAAAGGTGTAAACTGAGACTTTGGAAGAAAAAAATTTAATTACGGACTTTCCTTTTGTTCAAAAATTAATTAGATTTTTGCCGAAGTCAAAATCTAATCTATAAGTTTCAATTCGGCTCAGACTGTTGAATAGTAAAGACCTAAAAAGCGCAAGGAGAAAATGTTGAATGGCTAGAGCTAACAGAACTTTCCCTTTTGGGAACCTCTTGCTATTGCCACCTGGAACTGTCTTGTAAATGCCGGACATAGAGAGCTAGCCGAGGAGAAAGGACTGGAAGATACGGAGAAACCATGAAGAATATAGAGTGAAATTTTCCACCCACACAGGATTTACACTGATCAATCAGGGTAAATAGACTTTTTTTTGTTGTAATTTCAAGAGACATTTGTGTAATAGATTTAAAAAAAGAAAGAAAAGCCTTCACGTAAAATATCCCAAAGTTTCAACAATAGAAAGGGAGGGATATAGTCTTTAAGTAGATGTACTTACTAATTTGAATTAACCCACATATTGTTTTTTTTTATTATTTAATTTTTTTGTTACGGCCTATTAATTAAACTTACCTTTAGTTTCTATGATTGTTCTTATAATGTATAGATAGGGATAAGAAAAATTGTATATTCGATCTAAGGACAAGTAAAAGATTTAGCATTAGAAAGAGGAGGTTTGAGTGCGTTAATTTTTAACAGACGCACTCTTATAGTAAATTACCCTTGAGTTCACTCATAGATATATACCATGATATTTGATGAAATATTATATAATTGGTAAAGTGACGGCGCATGATCTTTCGAGAATGATACATGCTAAATCTTAGAAAGAAAAAGGATCGGAGGGTTTGATTTGACAAATGCGAGGGAAGGGAATAACCAACAAATAGAATAAAGGTTAATAAATATTTCAACAATATTTAAGCGTCGATCTGTTTTTTTTTTTTTTTAGTTATTATAATTAATTCTTATCTTTCATTTTGTAGTCTTTTGGTCCGTTAAAAAGAAAATAATTTTAAGGTTTGCAATTGGTGATTGCCATTCGTAAATAAATTAACTGTTATTATAAAATTATAAAAAAAAATTTTATAATACGGTCTAGGCAGAAATGTTTAGTGGTGGCCACCATTCGTTGCAATCTCGTAAAATTTAAGAACGTAACAAAATGTTTTGTCACAGAGGGTAGGAGCAGGTAAAATTAAAGAAAATGGCATCTCAACATGTAGGGCTCGTTAACTAAAAAAATGGCTTGAGATTAGGGTAAAAGTGGAGTAAGGCAGGTTCGGGCGAGGAGTTAGTGTCCCAATGGGGGAGAGTTTTGAGTTTGAAATAAAGAAAAAAGAAATAGAATGAGTGAAGACGAAAGTACCATAGAAAGCCCGGTGGTGACATTTAAAAAATCGCTGAGCTAAAAGAAATAGTAATCAAAGATAGGGAAGAAATTAAGGAAATGAAAATAATGATCCAAGACCTCAGAAAAGACGTAAATGAATTAAAAAAGAAAGAAGAAAAGAGAAATGGTGAAAAAAAAGTTGAAAGGGATATAGTAAGCGCAGGTTACGAAGGTACTAAGGTTACGGAAGAAAAGACAGAAAGTGAAAGGAAAGAACAGACTGTAGGGGAAATAGAATAGAGTCAAAAAAGAAAAGTAAGAGATTTGAATCAAAGTATAATGGAAAGGACACCTAATGAAGTAGAGGAAGAAGCTAAATCTGAAAGGCCAGCATTAGCAAAATTTATCCAAATAAGAGTATTTAAAGGTGATGGGGAAGAAAACCAATTCGACTATTTGAATAGCTTAAATGATTTTTTTTATTTCCATAAGTCAAATGAAAAGGAGGTCATTATAGCGATGAGCCATTTAAGTGGTCCTGCTCGAGAATGGTGGAAGGCGGTGAACTATGGTCCTCAAACATTCCAAGAATACAAAATGATTCTGAGAGGTTTCTGGAGCATGGAAAAACAAGAGGCTATATGTAAAAAAGCATCATGGGAAAAATATAGAGTGGATAGAAATGAAACCTATAGCCAGTTTTTTTAACATCAGGCAGCGAAACTTAGAGCACTGGAGGCTTACCCGATGGATCAATTCCAGATTATAAGGACTATAAGATATAATCTTCCGATGGGGTTCAGCGTAGGTTGGCTGAGAACCGACATTTGTCAATAGAGGAAGCACTAGAGATATTAGGCGATATGGAGTATAGTGAGCCGGAAGAAGGGGAAGATTCTAAAGTTAGGTGGGAAAATTGTAATGAACCCATGGGGAAGAGTAAATATAATCCTAAGAAAGAATGGGAAAAGACTCCACAGTGTGATTGAGTTTTTTTTTTAAGTTTTTTTTGTTTGTTGGGAAAGGGTGCAATGAGCTGGTATTTTTCTGCCAGCTCATAATCATATATATATACACATTTTGTAAAAATAAAATATATACATTGTAATAAACATTTTATTAGAAATAAATAAACATGCACGTATATATTTTGTTAAAATATAAATATCGTTTTATAATACATAATTTTTAAAAAAATTAACACTTAGTTTTAAAATGGGGATTTAAGAAGTTAAAATAAATTAAGATCAAGATCTTGCTTATTGATAAAAGTTTGTCTTTTGTTTAGTCATTAAAAAAATTCTTAAAGATAGAAAGTAAGCAATTAGTTCTATTGTTGGGACTTTGACAGTGAAGGTATTTTTATGCTATCTATTACGCTGATCAATTGGAATATTTCTTTGGAATTTTACAATAAAATATGAAATAGAGAATATTAAAGGTGTGAACTGAGACTTTGGAAGAAAAAATTTAATTATGGACTTTCCTTTTGTTCAAAAATTAATTAGATTTCTGCCAAAGTCAAAATCTGATCTATACGTTTCAATTCGGCTCAAACTGTTGAATAGTAAAGACCTAAAAAGCGCAAGGAGAAAATGTTGTATGGCTAGAGCTAACAGAACTTTCCCTTTTGGGAACCTCTTGCTATTGCCACCTGGAACTGCCTTGTAAATGCTGGACATAAAGAGCTAGCAGAGGAGAAAGGACTGGAAGAAGATACGGACAAACCATGAAGAATATAGTGAAATTTTCTACCCACACAGGATCTACACTGATCGATCAGGGTAAATAGACTTTTTTTTGTTGTAATTTCAAGAGACATTTGTGTAATAGATTTAAAGAAAGAAAAGCCTTCACGTAAAATATCTCAAAGTTTCAAAAATAGAAAGGGAGGGATATAGTCTTTAAGTAGATGTACTTACTAATTTAAATTAACCCACATATTTTTTTTTTTTTTATTATTTGATTTTTTTGTTACGGCCTATTAATTAAACTTACCTTTAGTTTCTATGATTGTTGTTCTTATAATGTATAGATAGGGATAAGAAAAATTGTATACTCAATCTAAGGACAAGTAAAAGATTTAGCATTAGAAAGAGGAGGTTTGAGTGTATTTATTTTTAACAAATGCACTCTTATAGTAAGTCACCCTTGAGTTCACTCATAGATATATACCATGATATTTGATGAAATATTGTATAATTGGTAAAGTGACGGCGCATGATCCTTCGAGAACGATACATGCTAAATCTTGGTTAGAAAGAAAAAGGATCGGGAGGATTTGATTTGACAAATGCGAGGGAAGGGAATAACCAACAAATAGAATAAAGGTTAATAAATATTTCAACATAATTTAAGCATCGATTTGTTTTTTTTTTAGTTATTATAATTAATTCTTATCTTTCATTTTGTAGTCTTTTGGTCCGTTAAAAAGAAAATTTTAAGGTTTGCAATTGGTGATTGCCGTTTGCAAATAAATTAACCGTTATAAAAAAAAATTTATAATATGGTCTAGGCAGAAATGTTTAGTGGCGCCCTCGAACGGCCACCGTTCGTTGCAATCTCATAAAATTTAAGAGCATAACAAAATGTTTTGTTACAATATATTTAAACTCTTTTTACCCTCCATACTAGTTCTCCAACTCCCTATTTTTTATTAATGCTTCTATTCTTTTACCCCATTCCTTACCACTATAATACTCAACAATCCTCCTAACACAATCAACCCACCTTTTATACAAGTATACTGATATAAATTCTTTATCCAAATCTTTCGCATACTGCATTACCTTTCTCACCCATCTTGTTACCTGCCCTTTACTCATAACCCAATTGAACACTTTTTGCTATTCTTTTACTATCCATAAACTACAACGTACCAAACATTTTCATTTTACTTTTTGCATCTCTCGTATAAAAACTTGACCATCCCATTTCTCCTTGAATTGCCTCCTTTGCTGTCCACATCTCTGCATCTAATGCATGTCTTCCTACATCCCTTTGTACTGTCTCTAAATAATCCAAAACCCTTTTACTAATGCAATGCATCATTACCATATGTTAACCCTGCTACTGCAACTCCCTTCCATACTATTCTAGCTACATCATATTCATTATATGAAAATACTGTTAGTTTCTTTACCAAACCCTTTCTTTTCTTTGCTTCATTTACCAATTTTTTCTCCCATTCATCCAAGCAATTTTCCTGATTACATAAGATGATTCCCAAATACCTATATCTATCCACCATACTTAACTTATTATCCTCCAATAAAAATTCTACATCTTCTCTTTCCCCAGTATTAACCATCATTATATTTGATTTTTATTCACTAAATTTAATCTCCATCTCTTTACCCACCCTTGCACATGTCCTCAACATAATTTCCATATCTTCTTTTTTTTCTGCACACAAAAAGATATCTGGAAAAAAAAAAGACCCGACAAAATATATACTCCCTTGCCACCTATTAATGGTATCTCTGCCTCTCTTCCTAGTCTTTTTATTGCTTTCTCCATTTCACTCAAAAACAAAATAGGTGACATAGGACATCCTTGCCTTAATCCCACCCCATTTTTAACTAACTGATTCTATATCCCCTAACTGGTAAGTATAATAATTATTTTCATATAATTTCGTAATAATATTTACTAAAGCTTCATCCATTCCCAAATTGGCTAACCTTACCCATAATCTATTTCTATTTACTCTATCATATGCTTTCTCTATATCTATAAAACTCATATATAATGATCTACCTGAATTCCTACTCATCTCCATAAGTTGTATAACTACAAATATTAGCTACAAATTGTAAATTCACATACCATATTTTTGTTTCAGTTTATTTATTTTATTTTAATGTAAATGTCCCACATTTATAATTTTATTTCATTTTTATTTTTTTTTTGTAAAAAGTTGTTTACGTGTTGGAACATGTTATATAAAAAAAAAAAATGAAATAATTAAAAAGTAAATAAATGTTCCAATGTGTCTATATTTTATTTTTTAAATTATCACTTATTTTCTATACTAATGCATTAAGAAAAATCAGGTGGCCATTGTTTTACCAAATATCAAAATACACTAATGTATTAATGGTCATCCTGCTTTGTATTCTTATTTTTAAGAACACAAGAGTTTGAAAAATTCGGACTCCAATGTTTTTGTAGAAAAATCTTGTTTGTTATATAGATATTTTTAGTTTTAATCCATTGCAAAAGAATTTTTCTTTGTATTAAAATTTTAAACTGATGTTTATCAGTACAGTGATCTGAGTCAACCCAGATAAAATTTAAATTGGAGAAAAAATAAAATTGATTGAAGATAAAATTCTTTAACAATAAGTTATGTGCATTGTTTAAATTAGTTAGTAACCAAAATAAAAGCTTGAGGCAATTATTCAAAGATGGGTACCCCAAATTCATTATGTAATGGAGGTGCTATATATACTGTTCACCTGGTGCTGAACATAGATTCGCTGAGACAGATAGAGAATTCACCATCTAGAGAGTCAGTCAGAGAGATCTAAGTTTATTAGATCATATTATTGTGTGATCATTGCAGACCGACTCATCTTATATTTTGGTCACTGCAATTATTTATTACTCCAAATTTAATGCAGAGGTTACTTACGAAGATTATCATTGCTATGGAGTGCTAGACCTAATAATTTGATGATTATTGCTGTAGTCATTATGGAAGCCATCGAGGTTGCCGAAATCTTGCGGTGCTAATGAACTTCTGTCGCTTGCCCCTGGTATTCCCAGTTATATGCTGTGCAGGCCTTATCTTCAGATTGCAATTCAGAATACGTGAACTTAATATATTAAGGCAAGGAGAAAGGGCACAGAGCCGAGATTCTACAGAAAATCCTTTTCAGTAATGCCAGAATAACAGTTTTCATGTGATGGCCACAGCAGTGAAGATAATATCAAGATGAAGACAATTACTATGTCAGCCAGTGAGATAATTATGGGGTAGAAACCTGCTCCAGTGCACCCATTCAGCTCCACCCAAGCCATTGAAAGGTAGCCACCCAGGTCCAGCCAATGATGATGATGATCACCAGACCAATGTAGTGTTAAGAAGGGAAATCCTTACCACCCTGTTGACCAGATAGATATAGTGCATTCAGAGACCCCAAGTCCGGATGAAGTCTTAAGACACTGGAGGGTAAAATTTATCTTAATCATTTAATATTGGTTTTCTTAAATATTATGTATATGTTTATGTTATACAGCTATTACTTGTTTAAAATCTTATTATGCTAGGGAATTTATTTATCGATCTACTACATGTATGTCAAATCATTTATCCACCAAGTGCAGGAAATCATCGTTCCACATTTAGCTTAAAACGTATATAAACGATAAGACGAGTGTGCATCTTAAATCATATTTTATTAATGTTTAAATCAATCAAGTGTGTATAAATTAAGTAAAGATAAAATGCATAAAATGATGTTTTTACTTTATTTTTTATATGCTTGAGGTGTATATCAACGCACGATTCTAAAATGTTATTAAATAATGGAATGGATATAGGAATGAGCATACATATACGATCAAATATTTAATGATGTAATATGACTTCTTATAATGTCTAATGTATATGTTGAAGCAGATAATCTGAAGCTCAGATTACACTTCATGAGGATCAATAATCATTGTACCATCTAACAGGGTTCAAAGTCTATCCGTGTTTGTACACGTACTCGCTATTTACCCAGAATTTTTTTTTCTTTTCACTTCAATATTAATCCCATTTTGATAGAAATAAATTAATGATTTGGGAAAGAAAGTGAATCAATAGTCATGAACAGGCAACGAGGGATAGATTTAATCACAATATACACTTTTAATGTACTAATAATGTGTATATGAATTAATTGGGAAATATGTATTTAAAGTTTTATATATTTTATTAATCGTGGTGGCACAAGATAAGGCAATCGGGTAGGAAATTTCTAGTACTATAAAATTTAAAACGAAGGAAAAAAAAAAAGGGGGGGGGGTAATTAGTGTAAGTCAAATAAATCAAAAGTGCTATGAATAAAAGTCACTTTTTCATTAACATAAAATTAATCTATCTAAGAGATATTTACAAATACTAAAATAGAATGTAAAGCAATCATTCAAGAATTTTTCAGACCAATTGCATTATCTTAAATTCCTTATGAAACAAGTGGGCTTGCTGTAGAAAATTAGTTATTGTACCAAAATTATACATCACTTCAGTCCACAAGTTCGAAGAGCATTGCAACATTCCAAGGGATCGTATAAATAATGCAAAAATTGAATTGATAGGGAGAATCAAGAATCATAAAAATCTGAATTTGAGTCTGCTTTGTTTTAGCTTAGTCTAAATTATTCAGCTTTTCGAAGAAAGAATTTGGTTTTACTGATTTCATGCCATCCGTTACCATAGACATGACAGGAGTAAAACCATCATGCCTTTGGCCATTTCTGAGCCACTTTCTATGGAAATGCTTCTCAAACATAAATGAAACCTTGAACTATTTAACTGTGCCCTGAACTTCATCTGGAAAAGCATGCTACCTTCTGTTAATTTCTGACCATGTCAAAATAATGAACTGTTACACCAGCATGGACTCAAGAAAGTATTACAAAGGTAATAATGCCACCTCACATTTATCTTCTCTTATGTATATTCATTGTAACTAAAATTTAATATAAACTAAATGCACATTCTTATAAAAGTAACTTACCTATATAGTAATCTTTAATCCACTTTCCATGATTCTTTATAAAAGTAATCATATAATTCTCTATTAGCCTCACAAAATTCTTATTTTAAAATGGTGCGGCATTGATTTTCTATATAATTGTAATATATATATATATATTTCTTTTTGTTTCATTTAAGTAATATGCCATTAATTTATTTTCCAACTCTGCAAATGTATTTAAATTTACCTAAGTCTCCTGTTATTTAAAAAAAAAAGGAGCGTCATTTAATTAATTGTTTATTATAAAGTTGTACATTTGTCAGGTTGGAAAGTTTTAAAATGTTATTTTTCTTAGTATCTTATTATTGCGGTTTGGTGGAGGGGGAAAACATTTCCCACATTAAAAAAAAAAAAGGAAATGATTTAAGATTATACATTTTGGGAAATTAAAAAGTAACGATTATATATATATATATCATACATCATTTTATGTTTAAAAATCACCTAAATTAATACTCATATCTCGTATAATGATCCTCCAAATATCCTCAGCCAAGCAAATGAGCAAATTAATGCTATTAAAAATTTTTGTTTATCACTTTGTGTCCAATCCCAAAATAATGTTAATATTAAAGTTAGATGGCGTAGGGTGGGGGAAAGTGAGAAATCAATCATATTTCAAAATACATGTCATAATGTTCGTTAAGTCAGTTTAAATAATTTGATCATACCGTCAAGAAAAGGAATAACTAATATCTTGGGTTAACTTTAAGCACCAGAAATAATTGTTATATATATATTATCCAAGCGTTGCTAATGTTCTATTTCCTAATTGTGTGCTATTTGTCCAAAATAGGCATTGGGAAAGACCCGAGCCATTTATTCGTCTTCCAGTCCATGATAGGGGAATAGACCTGATTAATAATGGGATTTTTGCACCATCAGTGTGATCCCATTCAGGCTGAATATTTCTTCATCCCAGTGACCGATACTCCGAAAATTTGGAGTGTGGCATGATGCGAAATAAAAATCCCATCCCATCCAATAACTTCATAAGCATACCACCATGTCTTTCACACGAATTTCTTTAATATAAAAATAGCCTGCACCTTAGCACTAATTTCTTTAATATAAAAATAGCCTGCACCTTAGCACTACCTTATTCTGTCTTTAGTAATCCTGCTTATTCAATTCCATAGTTTGACGTGATCATTTGTGCTGAAATACACATTTAAATGTTATAGTGAATTTTACGTTTAAATCTATAAATTAATGCATTAGTATACAATTCCAGATAATTAAAATGCTCAGTATATCCTTCCCTTACATTTCATCTGAAATATAAAAATCTTTATTGAGATATAATGTCCTAACACAATAAATTAATTGTATATACAAAATGTTGGTAATCTATTCCTGGGTTAAATAATTGTTCATAAAAACTTTTATATATTTGCTTGTAACATTAGGCTGATAATAATAATTAGCATATTACTCAATTAAATTACTGTAATCCCTTTTTACTCCATTAATGCAATAATAAAGAATTATTGGCATACTTATAAAACCACACTATTAATAAATATAATAATGAAGTTATATCTGTTTTAATATACATATAAAACTGCACTGTGTGTTTGGGTTGTGATTGTTTGTAATAAAAAAGGGAATAGGAGATAAGGTAAATTTTTGGTTATGAATATATTTTATAATTTTTAATTTAAATTTTTTTTATTTTTTCGGAATATGTGATATTTATTATTATATATATTTTATTTTAGTGTACCTTGAAAAAGACTATATGAAATAGTCGAAATGTTGGATTTCTTTATTTTCAAAGAAACTTTATTAGAGAAATATATGGCTGCCAACTGTGATGTTCAGATGAAGAGCATGTGTCAGCATGAGCTTCTTACTTGGGAACTAGAACTATCAGTGTTGATGCTTCTGTCAAATCTAGGTGAAGAGAAATTTTTTTTATAGTTCCGCAGAGATAGCATGGCAGATTTGGGAACTTTAGTCACTGGGAATCTTGAAAAGTTTCCATGCATTCTCATAGATAAACCTAGTAGAGAGAATATTGTCTTTACTTTGGATTTTTCTGAGATTCCAAAGAAAATTGCAAGGGCATTCGGTTGTGGGATATTGAATATTATTTTACATCGGGTGATCCATGTGGAATATGTAATGAAGGTCGAGATTCTTATGATGGGAAAATCTCTCTCCTTAAAGCAATCTTTAATGGAGAGGATTTTATAATAATCAATTGCTGAATTTTGGGCTATGATTTGCTTCACTGGTCCAAAGTCTGTGCAGGTTAATATAATGTGCTCAAAGGTCTCATCCTATCTGGCAGATTGGGCAGGAAGGATCTATGTTGTTCAGGAATTTAAGAATCAGTTGGTGGGTATAGCATCAAGATTCATTTTTATTAAATAGTCCAGGAATTTGGGCTCTAATAGTAAAAACTTGAATAATATTGTGATCTTCTGATTAGATATGCCTAGTTTTGTTTTCATTTGGAAGGATTGAGGGTTTATTAGTGAGTGCAGTCCATATTGTAATCTTTATTTTAAAGGCATCTGGGTTGTTATTGAATTGGTAGAGGTAGGTAATAATCTGATCGATCCAAGAAGCTTTATTTGAAGGTGGCATAGCAGTAGGTAAAATGGGATTAGTTATAAGTAAATTGTCATATTTTTGTGCAAGGTTGAAAACCATTGAATGCGCCTTTTTGAAAGAAATTGCTTGAATGGAATGAAGAGATATTCCATTAAGTTTTCTGTAAAGCTGCATTTTGGCTATGCTAATAGTGGATGTGTGGCCCTTCCAAAACAGGTGCGCACATAACCTGTTTATCTTGCTGATGAATGCTTAGTGACTGACATGATGGGAAGATAGTATGCTATCTTGGCCATGATTTTCATGTTGAGAAGAGCCACTTTACCTTGTAAAGACAAGTATACCATAGAGAAGCCCTGGGTTAAGTGACCAGCAGATTCTATTATTGAATTTTGGAGATGCTTTGACATGAGTTGTGATTTATATATAGGGAACCCCAAGAAGTTTTGGAATTCAGCCAGAAATCTGGAGGGGACTTTTTTCCGTTTAAAATCCTCCATGTCACAGATTTAGCATGATTTATGAGATGTGATGCAATTGAGTACTTGTCAAGAATTTGGTAAAGTGAGTTGAGGGACTTTTTAGATGGCAAAGATTATCATATCCATGTATGTGATGGCTGACATGGTTTTTTTTTTGATTTGGGAAATATATACATACCTGGAATTGTATCTTGAATTGCTTAGCGGATTTATGTAACAGGTAAACAGTAGCGCGCTAAGCGGAGACCCCTGTGGGATGGAGCACTTAGGCAAGAAACCATTATTAAAGGTACCGTTAAGGGAAATATGAATCAATCTGTTATATAGGAGGTTGTCTAATATCTGGATAATCTCTGAGGGAATGTTCCTCCGAGAAGTTTTAACAGTGTTAGTTTTAACTGAATCAAATGTCTCCGCTATGTCGATCTGGACTGCGATAGGTTTTGACAATCTCTTTAATCTAACGTGATCAAGAAGCATTTTTACTTCAGCCAAAGCGGTGAGTGTTGATGATCCCTTTTTGGGTGAATTGAGTTATTGAAATGGATTTAATGATTTTGTCTTGAATTTTTCTGACTCATAACTTTGAATAGTATCAGAGTTGTAGATATAGGTCTAATGCTGTGTATGGAGGTTGGATCCTTGTTCTTTTTGACAAACAACCATTACAATTTGGTAAAGATTGGGTATTTCCCGTCTCTGAGATGCCCGATGATTTAACATAGCCATGATTATTGAGATAGTGTAATTGCTGAGGTGGGTTAGTATGAATTTAGGGATGGCATGCAATCCTGGATGTACATGCTCAGGGAGCGCTGATAAATGGTTTTTTATATTTGTCTCTGAAATGCTATGCCAGCCTGAAGGACACATGCCATTCCAGAAAGAGTGAGGTCTTAGTTAATCATTTCACAGTGTCTCTTTGAAGTATGTTTCAAGGTGTTGAAGCATGTGATGTCCAGAGAGGTTGAAGCCATTGAAGAGGAGGGTTGATGGAGTGGCTTGCTTTTGTTTATAACCCAAAACCCACTGGAGATACCCGTGTGTCTAACAGTATTGATTTGGAAGAAATACTTTGCAGCATTTTATGGCTACATATTTGGCTATTGCAGATTGTTTTTGTCTATATTGATGTTTCAGGGTGAAGAGCTTTGCAAATGATTCAATGTTTATGCTGAAAGAATTGATTTTACGAGAGATCTGTTCTAGGTCATTAAAGAGTGAAGAAGGGCGTTTCGATTTCCTGGTGTGGTGCACAATCAGAGATTGCAAGATTCCAAAAAATGAAAACATGCTTCTTCCGGAGGCCTGGAAAGGATGTTAATTTTTTGGAATAATATGTAGGCCTCGGAAAAGACGGCGTCAGTTGTAGAGGCACGAGTAAGGATTATGATGGTTTTGTTTATATTCATTGGAGAGCAGTTTTTGAGTTCCAGATTAACAACTACTGCATGGTGGTCTGTGAAGGCGGCTGGCTGAAGGAATGCTTCAAGACTAAGTGGAATTCTGATGTATAAAAAAGCCAAATCTATTAGGGAGTGTTGATACTTTGTATGAAAGGAGAAAGCATTGGGGGGAAAGAACACTGCCATTCAGGAAACCTCTGTTGAGGTGGAGATATTTTTGGTTATAGCCCTTTTAGGAAATATTGAAATCTCCCATTAATACGGCAGGTGCATTATTGTAAGCTGTGTCACCGCATTGTTAGGTGTGTAGACATAGAAGGCATTGAACTTGTTGGCACCATATGTTAAGTTTATTGCAATTAGGTTGATGTCCTCATAAATTATGTTGAATTTATGAGGATACTTTTTGTTTATTAGTATCCCTACTCCGGCAGAAGTGCTGTTGACTGCTAGCTGAGCTAAGTGCTGATAAAATTTGGTCTCTCCTATGAAGAGAATGTGTGGAGAGACAAAGGAGATAAAATGCTTTATGGCATAGATGTGCATGAGGGAATCCTACAGGATGAGTTATCTATTAACATTGTGGCCACTATATTTAATAAATGTATTCCAATAAGAGTTATCTCTTTTAATATGCATATAAAATCGCACTGTTAATAAATGGATTAAATAAAATTATATCTGGTTAAATATACATATAAAACCACACTATTAGTAAAGGTATTAAATAAAGTTATTTGTTTTTAATATACGTATAAGACTATGAAATACGTTAATGTGATGTGAGGCTAATATTCATATTTATTCAAATGTAATATATATATCTTAATGCAGAATATGCATATTATTAAACTATATTTAAAATCTTACTTGGAGTCATTGCCTATACTATTGATTATGCTTTCCCACACACATATCTATACACATTAGGTTGATACATACCTAGAAGACAAACAATTTATTATTGATAACTATTATATAGATCTGGCCAGTTACCTAATTAGTTTTTTTTGTTTTACCGCTGAGCTGTCGGCCAGAAATAATTGAATATGATTTTTATCATCAGTATTGCTGATCATAAGTAAAGAGACCTAGGTTTATAACCTTAGGACAGAGTTAGAGAGTGTCCCTGACCTATGTATCTTGTATATGATCTGACTCTAGGTACTCATGCTGGAATTTCTGGTCTGGTTATATGAATTATGCAAACTGACCGGTACAATATGTGGGTATAAAACTCCGACCACTCCATCCAAACATTTTAATGAATTAGGGCAGGGGATTTCCAAATTAAACAACTCCAGTTATATTGTTTGGGAAATGGATTAAATAATGTATTATTTTTCTTTTAACTGTGCAATTGGTGGCGGGTTAATGGGATTTAAGAAATATTAATTTCAGTGTTAATAAATATTTATCTACTTATTTTACAACTTATTTTGTTGCTTGAGTGTTTCATTTTTTCTCTGAGCGGCTTTGATTTTTTATAACCTGGGATAAAAAGAGGACTGGGCATAGCTTAATTGGACACTACTTTATCAGGCATTATGTATTTAATATCATGTTAAAATTTTAATATAAATGATTTGTGTTATAAGATGGGTTGGTGGTTGTATATCCTTTCAGGCAGGGATTTTCTTCTGGGAGTGGCGTGTAAAGACGTGAATTAACATGGGCTTTCAAAGATGCAATGGCTACTCTTCACATCTGCCAGCATGGTAATGAAATTCCAACAAGGGTGGGATTATAATAACCAACAGTGTTCAATGTCTCACTCAATTATCAATTTAATCATTTAATTAAATTATGGAATCCATATTTCATCAGAATTGTTATCGTTACTTTATCCTGAGATGTTACAATCATTTCATGCATGAGGTATGTTTAAAAGTTAGACCAGGGTGGAGGTTCGCCTGGTACATTATATAGAACACGGATTTATAATCATATTTAGAAAATCATTCAAGTTTATTATAATTGTTAGTTCTTTTATTTTAAGAATAATTATATTCGAACAGATGCAATTAAGAGAAAATATCCATTATTCTAAATTTTAATATCAATTTGTGCAAGTATTAACAGCTTAATTGAGATTTTCGTAGACTCATTAAATTGATTAAGTCATAAATTGAATATCTACAATTACTCTATCAGTGTCATTACACACGTATTTATTTTCTCTTAGTTGTAAATAGACGTTTATTGTTTCACATCACCGTAAGGTCGAACACTCAATATTAGTATAATATCAAGAAATTATTTGGTTATTCTTACACTCTATATACACCTATTCACAGTCCTACCAACTAAATATATCACAATTGCTGTTATATATGATTGAGTCAGAGATATAAGTTACTTAATATATAAATCCATTGTCTTGTCACTATGAAGTCTTATTCTGCATAGGTCAGTTCTATGTTTAGTTAAACTATTAACTTAATTTCATTAATCTCTACTTCACAGGCAACACATCCCATTGGCCACACTTTATACCAGTACAGTTTTGTTCTCAATGTGGGCTCAAAGTAAAACACTATCCAGACATAAAAAGCATTACTAAAATTAATAATATACAGCTAGTGACACAGATGAAGTATAAAAATTTTAAACCTTTCAATCAATATATCCTCTTATTAGGACATTAATAACATAATTTGTTTGAAGACATTATTAAAATATTTGGGTAAAGTTTATATTTAGAATGAATTAAATTAGCTTTATATATGCACATATATTTATTATCATTGTGGAAACCACCAAAGTAGAAGTAGATTCTGGAATTACAAGTCCAGATATCATGAAAATGATCTTTAACTAGTTGCCAAGACTACATAAAAATTTTGATGACTATAATGCTGAATTAAGAGCTGATAGGGAAACTAGGCATGAGGTTCAACTTAAAGAAGATGAAAGTAATCACGGTACAAAAGATGAGCCTGTAAGAACTAAAAGTCAAATATTAAAAACATTGTAGACTGAGAGAATTAAAAAGTGAAACTGATAATGGATTTAAAGCCTCTGATCCAAAGTTGGGAGAAGTTAGGTATGATATAAATGCTAAGTCAGAAACATTTGAGGGAAGATGTAATTGTAAAGGTAATAGATTTGATATCTATCATAACTGGGTTACAGATTTAAAGCAAATTATGTAGCCATTAAGGACCAGAAATTTATTTGTAGCTGTTGCAATGAGGTATTTGAAAATTTATTTTTCCTATCAGCTGATATAAAAGTACATGAGAAGTCGAAATTTGAATGTTCCAGTTGTCATCATAGTTTCATTGACTTAGAGAGTATTAAAGAATACAATAACGGGAATCCTGAGAAACAAAATCATAATTTCAAATGTTCTGGACAAAATTGTAATTTGTGGTTTGATATAATAAAGACGATATAAATTACCATTTGAGATGATATAATTATGGTGAAAATAATTACCAACTTCCAGAATATTTTATAACATTTGAACAATGGTGTCATTTAAAATGACACTTATGACAACAGCATAAAATTGATATGGAAATAGGCCACAATGACCTATATGAGCAAGAAGCTTATTGCACTGACAATATCGCTCAAAGTTATAAAGATCATGCTAGCTAATCATTTATTCATAAGATTTATAACCAAATTTTCAAGGATCATCACTCCCTTTTTGAATATTTCACGATGCATGAAGAAATTAAGTACAAATGTAACATGCACCAATATAAAAACCTTACTTAAAATTAATAAGGGTGAAATGAACAATAATTCAATCATTAAAAAAATGATCATACAAGAGGAATTTTAGGATAAAATTTTAGAGGGTACAAAGCTGAGGTTCTGTAGAGGTCGACAGAAGAGCAATTACAGAATTAGGTATCAAAAACTCACATCTTTTAATGAAAAAGTACTTTTCAGTAAACTTGCCACAAACAAAATGATGCCCATTATAAATAAGTATAACCCAAGTGATAGTAGGCAGAGGGATCCTTGCATTAAGCATTCACTCAAGAAGCTCAGCCATTCGCATTATAATTATGAATCTGAACAGTATAAAGTGCAGCAGAGATATGAAAAAGTCATCTACAATGTCTGGAAATACGAAGGATAATGAAATTACGAAGTAGGTTATAACCTGTGTTGCCTCGAATGTAGTTATGAGAAAAAGATAGAAGGACAAGGATTACTGAGCGATACTTGTCGATAATCGCTCAGGAACTATGAACATTACCATAGTGAATGTGATTACGGATCCAGTGTAAGGATACATTCTAATTGCCTCTCTTGCATATCAACTTGTGACAAGCATAAATCTAATAAGATTTAAGAAATCTGAAAATTTGCAAGACATACATGTTAAAAACAGATTGTAACAGATACATTATATAAAGGCTAAAAGGATATCTTATAGACTCTAATGTAAAGAAAAAGACGAATGTATTGACCTAATCGGACAAAGTCAAAGGGGTACAGTATTGAAACACCCATCACTAAATAACTTGGTTTTTAATTATGTGTTGGTATAAGTGGAAAATAGGATAAGATTCACAAAACTTTTTTTATTTAGGTCAGTTCTGTGTTTAGTGAATCTTTAATTTAGATAGTCTATCTTCTGGGTAACCCATCCCATTGGCCGCATTTTGTAACAGTACAGTATAGAACTAAAGTTTAAAAGATTTTAATTTAATTATCTCAATTTTATAAATTATTTTTATAAAAAACTCATTTAAGTTTATAATGTAGTTCTAAATATTTTAATGCTAGAATTGTATTAAAATGGCAGTAATAACTGTTTTTGATTATATTTTTTGCCTAGTGGCTTCATGTGGAAAGTGAATATAAAAACAAGAAAATGGTATTTTCCTTAGATTGTGAATTAGAAATCAAAATATTGTTGATAATGTTATAGTCTCCCAAATCATGGTGTTTGCTTCTTTTGTTTATATAAGAGAAATATATCTTCAATGTAGTTCAAATATTGATCTTTTATTGTTAAAAGGAGGTTGCATTGACAACAGTTTGAAATTGTTATTGATATTCGGATTGTCTGGTTTTTAATGATATATATTGTGTAACTTACATATATATGTGCATTACATGCGCATGTTTATAGTTTGAAATAAAAGTAAAATAAATGAAAAAATAATTTTAAGAAATAAACTAAATGAAAAAATAATTTTAAGAAATAAACTAAAATAGCAATTAGATCAATAGAGTTTTATTAATTGAATTACAAGGATGAGGAAAAGAAAATCTGATTTAAGTTAAGATGCAGAACCTGCTCTTTTTATCTTTAAGAATTAATATTGTGAAAGAAATAAAATATAATGTCAAAATATAAGGTAAAAAAAATGTAATTCAAATTAAAAGTAGACCATAAATTAATTAATGAAACTAAAAGCAAAAATGTATAAAAGTGAACAATAAGAGGAGATAGTTGGAGGCAATCAATTAGTTAAAAATTTTGTGTTGAACTTTGGAGGGAGGCACATGATTCATTAATTAATAATTGATGGGGCAACATCATGTGCTCCTAAGAAAACAACAGGAATGCTCATTTGTGCTTCGTTCCCTGCCTCCATCATTATCAGTCTCCTGCTATCAATGCCTCATCCATAAAGTAGAACTGCCATGTACTCTCCTTCCATTCTGAAGTCTGAAGGAAAAGGCCAGCCACAAAGTATGCCAGGAGCATCGGGAACTTAAAAGCCCATGGACCGTGATGGAAGGATTATCCAAATTGTCAAAGATAGATGTCATCTCCAAGTGATAAATGTCTAGATGTAATTAAATACAAATGACCTGATTTGAAGAAAGATTATCAACATTACAAATGTCAGAATTATATAATAGAAGTATGTCATGAAATAACTCTTGTTAAACTATATTTATTCTGTAGGATAATTAGTGTTATATCTATTTTTATTGTGTTAAATATGTGTAATTGAAATATTAACCTACTGGTATATGTGTAGGAATAAAGTGTTTGCTAAATATTACTTGGTCTGTTCTCTTTCCTTTACATACATTGCCCATGATTAGAGAAATTGGGCAAGTTTGATAGATGCTATTGATTCATATGCTGCGTCCCTTGTGTCACAGTGTTGGAGTTAATCTGAGTAGGTTTCCAAGTGCTGGGTTTCACTATGCCTTTTGTCTGGGCATTCTAGTTATATAGTTTATATGGCTGGATGGTCATAGATTTATGTTGAAAAAAAATTGCCTTTGGAGCATTGGCATAGTACCAGCAGTTATGGGTGTTGTGATCAGGAAAAATGATCGGGATTGGTACTTTCATGCAGTCTTGATCTGGTCATAGGTATGATTGATAGTTAATCTATCAGTATTATTCTACCTCTGTTTTAATGTGCTTTCATGGGAGGTAACAAAACCGTTCTAAATTTTCAAATATTAAGTATGTGAGATTGCGTCTCTTTAAGCAAATCAACTCAAATAATACAATGTGATATTTAATTGAAGCTATTCTAAAAGAAAGAAAAGATGAATTTAAATAAATAATTAATATTTTAAATAAATAAATAAAGTAAAATGGAGACCCATTACAAATGTTACCATTTTACAAAGCAATCATTTCCCTTTCCAACCCCCCTCCATAATCATTATAATATATAGTAATGGTATGAAGGGTATTTAGGGTTATTGTACTTGGAATGAACATGAAGTGGTAGTGGTGGTGGAAAAACTCAAATTTACAAGGGCATATAATATTTAAGTTATAAGATTAAAATAAATTAGAAGAATAAAGGTATGTTTAATATAAAAAATATATAAGAAATTTATATATTAAAGAGAGCATGAGACCAAAAGATCTCTCAGAGATCATCCCATTACTTCTGAGAGGAATTATGATTAACTAAAATATGATTTACATGATTAATACATTAGGTAAGTTTACTTAAAAGTCATTCAGCACACAGACATGTACCTTAATATAAAATGATCATGTTTGAATTGACATTTAATTAAAAAAATGATTAAAATTTTACATATAAGTATCTCACCACATTGGTAAGCAATACAATTGACATTTATGCACAAATACATGTGTGTGCTTGTAATCTCTGAACATATTTAACTTGTCCTACAATAATAATACATGATTAAACTTTTCTCTATATTTTTAATACAAATACCTATGCTAGGTTTACTTATTTTAATTTGTTACAATAACAATATTAAAATACATATTCATATAAATACATGCATATAACAGGTATAAATAAAATAAATGATATAAATTAATTATAAATATATTAGTTTACAGGTTGTTGTTTTTTTAAAATGTCAGTTTATAAGTTCCTTTTTTTTCCTTTAAAAAAATATCAACTTTTTAAAACATATATATAAATTACCTTTTTTTTATTAAAAAAATTTTTTTTTTTTTTTTATTTATTTTAAAAACAATTAAAAACAACCCCCCCCCCCCAATAAATTTTTTTTTTTTCTCTCTCAAATAATATGGGTTTTTTTTTAGAGGGGCCCAAGGGGGGACCCCCACTTTTTTCAAAAAACATTTGGGAAAAAAAAACAAAAAAGGGGGATTTACCTCCATATGAATTCAAACTCCACCACTGAACTGTAGAGCAACTGCTTCCTTGCATTCTTACATTCTTGTGGTAGTTCTGTATAACTTTGAAAACCAGCTCTGCAGCTAGCTATTCTGCTACAGCTACCAACTACTGCAGCTAACTACTTTCCAAAATATTTTATCCAATTTTGCAGCCAGCTGTTTCTCAAAAATATAAATCAGACTGAACAGATATTTTTATCAACCCTTTTATAAAATCATTTGGAGGTGATAAAAACAGTTTCATTGAAAAGTTTTTTTCTTTATCTCTAATCTCTTTTGAAAAGAAGAAGCATGTTTTATGATAAGACAGTTACCAATTAATTAAAAGATTTAAAAAATACCTAATAGAAATTTTTACAATTATTAGAAATGTGTTTTTAAATTTCAAAATCAGAATAATAAATTTATTTAGACCTTTTTAAATGTTTTAATTAATAATAAAATTCTGTTTAAAATTTGAGCTATTTAACCATTTACAGTCATTATTCCAAGTGAAATGTAGAAAATATAAACGTGTTTATTTCTACTTTTCCTTTACTTTATATATACTGAACACATAACTATGTTGCTATGTGCCATATAACAACTGGTTATATTGCTCCACCCTGAGGAAAAAGGAAATAAATAGAAATGGAACACCTTTCCATCAATATTTTACATAATCTACATGCATAGCCAAAACAAAGTTTATACTTAAAACCATGTACTCATCAACTTTTTTTTAGACATCTGACAGTTAATAGAATGAATAGTGATTTGCAATTTTGAGATAAAGAATTCAGCCACTGGACTTAAGTACACAATGCACCATGAACACCAAGAGGGCTATCTCAATTGAGACACTATAAGCTACTACAAGCCTTGATAAAGCTAATGCAAAAATTTTTGCAAAACCCTACTTTCATGGAAAGGCTGGAAAATACAAAACTATGCCCTGCTTCTTTTCTTTGGAGACTTAGAGGCTGAAATCATGGCAGGATTACATTAACTTCTCTATGATAAATAATAGAAAATCAGAAAATGAGTTGGAGCAAATAGCCAAAATAGAACCCCTCAGAGTTGCATGAAAACATTGCAACCTCAAGGCCAGGACAAAAATCATCCATCATCAAAATTGAAAATACAGCTAAACACAATTAAACACCAAATCCAATCTTCAAAATCATAGATTTTCTACTTAATTCTAAACATGAACTTCTTGAAACATTCATGAAAGCTATTATTTCATAATTTATAATCAATACTCTTGTCACCTATTCACAGTAATTTTTAAAAATTAATTCTGCATAAAATGCATACTTTTTTTCTCACTTGTGGTTTGAGATCAAATTGGTAATTTTGAAGTGATGATCACCAATATGTGATCATTATCAGCCCTACATAGGGCCCCAATTTGTAACAATATGAGTATATTCAGAGTGGTTGAACTTGAGGTGATGGTGGTGGAAAAACAATATCAAATTTACAAAGAAGTATAATATTTAAGTTATATCAAATTAAAGTAAATTAGAAGATATTAAAAGTATGTTTAATATCAAAAAATATATAAGAAATTTATATATTATAGAGAGCATAAGACCAAAATCTCTCTCTTAGAGATCAGCCCAGTTACTCATCAGAGCAACTATGATTAACTAAAATATAATTATACAACCAGCATTATCAATAAGTAAAAGTAAGTACCAAAAAAGAACCATTCATCATGAATGATCCATCAATTTAAATAAATCAACAATCTTATGATTTGGAAATGTAAAAAATATAAATCAACAGTCAATATGGTGACTGGATTTGAAATGTATCTTCTGTAGACCAGAATAACTATTTAACCCTTGCCTGCTTGTGGTAGATTATGGAAACCATTAATTTGGATGCATCACTTAAGTGCTAATTCCATCAGAATACATAAACAGAAAAATCTAAAGAATGCTGGAATTTTTAAATGTGATCATCATCAATGCTCTGACTACTTAGTACCACTAATGTACTGGCCAACTATAAACTTAATTTGTAATAAACTAAATAAAATGTGCAGGGGCTTTAAAGAATATAATCTTATGTGCCAAGCAGGATGATAAATCATCACTGGATGCCAAAAGCACTAATAAAACATCCCCATTCATATATTCAGCTGTTATACTCAAAACTAGCTCAGAAGTGATTCAATACAATTTTTAACAATTGAATTCAAGTTTATTAATAACAATATTAAAAAAATGATATTAAGTTCTTTAGAATAAGTTCAGATTTTGATTACTATACAATAAAAAAATTATCACATTTGTGATTTACAAAATTACTGTACACAATTCAAATTAGTGCATTATGATTTATATGATTAGCACACATACGTGTAGATAGATATAAAATGAACATGTTTGAATTGATATTTAATTTTAAAAATGTTTTAAAATTTTACATACAACTATCTATCTGACACATTGGTATTTTCAATACAATTGACATATATATGTGGACATGTAATTCCTGAACATATTTGACTTGTCCTACAATAATACACGATTAAACTTTTCACCTTATATTTTTAATAATAAATACCTATGCTGGGTTTACTTATTTTAATTTGTTACAATAATAATAAAATGTATATTTTTCATATAAATGCATGCATATAATGTATATATATATAAAATTATAGATGATATAAATTGATTATAAACTTTACAGTTTTTTTCTATTTAAAAAAAATATTGGTTTATAAGTTCTTTTTTTGAAAAAGATACCAGTTTAACAAGTTCCTTTTTTTCTCTTTAAAAAAAGTATTATCAACTTTTTTTTTTCTTTTCAAAATATAAAGTCAATAAATTAAATCTTTACTCCTAAATTTTTAATCCCAGCAAATTTTCTGGAATTTTTAAAATGTCATTTTTTAAGGGAACTACTAAAAATTTCTTCAATAATATAAATAAAATTGTCTGCAAAGTGCTTTCCTTTAGATGTTTAAATTAAGCAAATTATTGATTTGTTTTACTTTAAGTTATAATTTTGAAAGCCATTTTAAGGATTTTAAACTAAGTCACCAGCTATATATGAATGGGTCAGCATGATAGTGGACCAAGTCCATTTTTCATGGAAAAAAAAGAAAGTATTCCATACTCCATTTTCAGTGTGAAAGTGGATTAAGTTGTTAGTTAAATATAACTCCAACAGAGTGTAGGAGTTTCTATATCACTGAAAGTTTGTTATCCATAGTCATTATAATAGTGCACCAAGTCCACTCATTGCACAACCCATCTTAAAAATATCTAAATACTGATCTTTCTATTGCAAATCATTGCACAACCCATCTTAAAAATATCTAAATACTGATCTTTCTATTGCAAATATGTACTCCTTGTACAGTGAATTATGCACAACACAAAATAAACAGCCTGTAAAAAAGTTTAACTATCATGTATTCACTACAAAGTACAACTTGCACTTCAAAGTACCTTACAAGGATACTTGCAAAAAATGTGACACCTGGCAAATGCAATTAAACTTGGAAATTAATGCAAACAAAAGATTAGATATAGAAACAGTTTCATCTATCTAAAGCTCAGAAATTAAAAAATGAATCAGCTTGTGTCTGAAGAGTATTATGCATGCACATTTGACCTACAAAAGGTGTTACCATTTGACCTACAAAAGGTGTTACCATTTCCTAAATTAATTAATTCCATATTATAAACACAACATATAGGCTGGAGCACCAACAATGTATGTATGGAATGAAATGCAAGGTTGAGAATCACAGGAGATTGTGACGATACTTACCACACTTAAAAACAAATATCAGTAAATGGACCACAATAACTATTGTGATGGATGCAATGGTCAGAACAGGAATTTAAAAATGGCATTAAGTTTGCTAATATTATGTATCAATGTCCATTGAAACATAAATTTAGTTTCTATGGTCTTGGGTCACTCTTATTTACCAAATGATGGAGATTTTGGATTGATTGAAAAGTGTAGTAAGAAGTCAACAGTAATTTACGATCCCAGCGACTGGATTAAAATAATTAAAAGTTCTAAAAAAAGGATGGACCATTTAAAGTTATTGAGATGAAGTTCCATTATTTTTTATCAACAAGTGCCTTGCGAAATGTTGTAATCAATAGCAAGAAGAATAGTGAAAAGATGCCAGTTAATTGGTTGAAGATTCAAAAAATGTTGTTTAGGAGAGGATATCCATTTTCTATTTTTTATACACAAAGTGCTGGTGACTTAATACCATTTAAAGAAATTAATATATTTAAAACAAAAATCGGCTGACCAATTTCTAACTTGAATCAAGTAGAAGAGATATTATGACAAAGAGCGCCAGATTACATTAAAAAAAAGAAGATATGATTTCTTTGTTGCCGTTTATTACACCACGTTATCACAATTTTTTCCATAAATTATCGGTTGAAAGAAGCACGATATCATCAACAGCAATAGCCGCAGAAGATGCTGATATTGACCAATATGAGTATCTATATGATGACTAATTTTTACTATTTTGATTTTTTTCTTTATAACCCTTTTGTTATTCAATATTTAAGCAATAATAAATTAATAAAACAATTTATTTCTGTAAAATCTTTTTATTAGCAAAAAACAAACCTATACTCACTATTATGTATCCAAGAAAAAAATATTTGCGGTATGATAGTGAACAAAGTCCAAATGTTTACTTAAAATTTTCAATTTTTACAATGTTATTACTAATTATTGAAAATATCAGCTGTCAATAGGTTTTTAAATAATTTTCTTGTAGTGTTTTCAAGATCTTTAAAACTAAATTCCAATTTTCTCAAAATGTAAAACTTGGGATTTGGTCCACTATCATTCTGACCCACTCATATATACATTTGTCTGTGCTTCTCTGTATATAGATACATCAGCATACATATAAATACTTCAACAACTGACTGGATTCTCTTGGTAAGCTTGTTTTTGGTTCAGTTAAGAATTGTTCCAGTTGGTTCCACTTAGACTAGAATTCGTTAAGCTTCAGGCCAGCAAACTATTTTCTCAAAACATATTTGTAGCTATGAATATCAACACAAAGAAGTGGGTCATTTTCCTTTATGTGAATTCAAACTCCACCATTGAACTATAGAGCAGCTGCTTTGCATTCTTACATCCTCATGGTAGCTCTATAACTCTGGAAACTAGCTCTGCAATTATCTATTCTGCTATAGCTACCAACTACTGTGCTAACTACTTCACAAAATATTTTCGCCAACTTTTCCGCTAGCTATTAGCTAGATGCTTCTCAAAATATGAATCGGACTAAACTGATATTTTTATCAGCTCTTTTATATAATCGTTTGGAGATGATAAAAACACCCTTATTGAGAACAGAGTTGTTTTTTTTATCTCTAATCTCTTTTGAAAACAACTTTGAAATTTTTATCAAAGTGTGATATCCATGATTTTAGAGAAATTTACCAATTAAACGATTTCAAAAATTCATAATAGAAATTTTTAAATTTCAAAATCAGAATAATTATTTAGACATTTTAAAATGTTTTAATTAATAATAAAATTGTTTTAAATTGAGTTATTTAACCCTTTACAATCATTATTCAAAGTGAAATATAGAAAATATTTACAAAAATTTGCCTATTTATTTCTACTTTTCCTTTATATATGTATACACACACAACCATGCTGTTATGTAACCCAACCAGTTACAATATATGTATATTGAACTGTGTTCCTTGGAATAATAAATTATTTTGCTAGGCTTAAATACCTTGTAACATATAATCTCTTTTGGCTTTAACACAATGTAAACAGACTGATCTTTCAAGCAGAGTAGAATATCGATGGATGAACCATCAACTGTACCTATAACCAGATCGAAACTATATAAAGCATAACTACTGAGCCTTCACCAGCTTGGGGCATTTATTTAAATCTTAATTTGAAATCACCAACAAACTGCTCATCTATAGAATACATAATCATCAAAACAATAATGCTGGGATATTAAAACATGCTGATCATCAACAATCCTCTAGCCACTTAATACCATTAATGTACTGGCCAACTATAAACTTAATTTCTAATAGAGTAAACTAAATAAAATGTGCAAGGCTTTAAAGAATATAATCTTATGTGCCAACAAGAATGATGATTGATCATCACTGGGTACCCCTTAATCATTAATATCCCCATTTATGTATCAGACCATTATGCACAAATCTAGCTCATAGAACATAAATTTTATATCTTATTGTGACCAAGAAATAATGATGCAATTTAATTAATTGTAATTGAATTCAAGTTTATTAACAACAAAAAATGATATTAAGGTCTACAGAATATGACTACACACATATAAGATTTCTGGTTTTGACTAATATACATAAATAAAACACATTTGTGATTTATAAAATTACTACAAAATTCAAGTTATTACATTGATTTACAATGTTCCAATAGGTTTTCATACAACATATATATTGATGTGATCACAGACACATTTATAATATACAATGAATACATATTTGAATTGACATTTAATAACAAAAAAATGATTAAACTTTACGTTATACTTGACAAGCATTGATATATATAAGCACACATACATGTGGAATGCATGTAATTTCTGAACATATTTGATTTGTTTTCTTTCTCATAACATTGTTAGATGGTTTGTACATAGATCTGTTGTAACTGTGTTTGATATTTTAAGCTTAGAAAAGAAGAACTTACATATTTACATTATTCAATGGATTACTTTGCTTATTCAATATCTTTTTGGAAAGCAAAATAAAAGATGCTTGATCAACACCAAGGGGTAGCCTTGGTTTGGTTTGCTCTTTCGGAAATGATAGTAATTCTTCCAGTGGGCTAGTTAAAATGAAGAGAATTATTACATTTCTGATATTTAGTTCCTGGTATATAATTCCTGATTATGAAAGTATAAAAAAATTTTGTATGAATATTCATAGTATTTAAATTCATTTTGATATTATTGTTATGTCTAAATCATGGACTCTCATAAGAAACATTTACATAGACTAGAGTTATAAGAGGACCCTTGTTCCATTATCACATTCAAGAGATGGTATAATGATTTACATAAAAATTGGTTTAAATTTTATTGATATTTTAACTTTTACTGCAGAATCTATAATAGTTGTATTTAATTTTTCTAATGGAGATCTTTCATTAATTGTAATAAGTAGATTGTGTACTATTTCTGTTATCTTTTATTTATAAACTTGGTAAATTAGTACCTAATTTGTATTCATCCCCTGCTATAATAATTGGTGATATGTATAATAGATTTATTAATTGAGAAATGTAATTCTTATAGTTTTTTTAATTGATTATATAGTTATGATTTTAATCAAGGAAAGATGTCATTCTTCAATATGCAAAAAATGATTTCTGTACACAAGTTTGGTTTTGTTGCTGGAAAAAGTACCTTGGATGCTTTTTAGTCATATGCACAATTTGCATTTTTATTGGATAATAGGTTTAAGACAGTGGCTAACTATTTGGATTTATCTAAAGCATTTGACTCTGTTCATTTTGCTTCATAGTTAAAAGATTATTTAAAAGACAAAAAAAAGACTCATAAAGTACATGATGTTTTTTTAGTGATTTTAAATTGGTTAATCATGGAGTTCTATAGGTTTCTGTATTTGGCTCTTTATTTTTAATATATATTTGATTCAGTGGTTTATGGTTTTGCTGATAATATTGCTATCTTAGAAAGCTATTTCATATATTCTTGAATAAGTGATTAATAAAGATCTGGCATTAATGAGAGGTATTCTCTTATAAATACTTTTTGCAATCAATATAAGGTTCATTCCAATAATTGTAATATTGTTTTTGTCAATAACTATTGTTATTTGGGGAATTTTATTTATTCTAAGTTTATCTTGGTCTAAATTATTTAAGATTAATAACTTGTTTTTTTACTTAGTGAAATTCTTTGCCTAGGTCTATTTTAATAACTATTTATGTTGCTTATTATCAAAGTATATTGTCTCATCTCTTTGGGGTGTTTGTTTTCTCATTATGTACCTTACAAAACTATACTATGCATATTATTTTTGGGAAACTTAGATTGATCTTTGTTCATAATAATTCTTGTGCATTGCCAGTTGTTAATAATTATTGATATATATCATTGCTGTTTCTTTTTATATTGTAAAATGGTAAAAACTTTATTGCCAGATTTTAATTTGGAAAGTAATTCAGCTATGATTATTATTTTGTTGCTGATTATTCAATAGATGCTGCCCATATATAATTTTATATATTTCAAAAATATTTGAAACTTTAGTTATTTTATTACGTTTCAATATTTTAATTGCATTAACATTGTATATATTGCACATGATTAATGTATATATAAAGTGATTCTTCTTGTGTAATTAATTTTGATAGCTATTTCTTACATTTATAATTTATTGTTTGTATTAATTATTGTAAAATTATTCATTATATATTTTATATATGATTAATATTCTTATCTTTTTTTTTATGCAATTATTTTGGAATTTAATGACTCTTATGAATAACTCCTCACACAAATCTCTTCGTATTTGGAGTCATTTTATGTAAATTGTTTAATTAATAAATTAGTAATAAGAATAATTCAATTTGATGTTTATTAATGTGCAAGCATGCAAACCAATGAAATAAAACGAAAAAAATGGGTTACATTTGATAGTCATTGCAGTTAAATACCTGTTGAATTGCTTTTTTGAAGCTATTATTTGATGAATTAAAAATATCAATGTTATTAAAGTATTTATTATAAAAATATGACAATCTAATTAATGTTCATCTTTTCAAACACACCAAATTAAAATGATATATAAAACACTACTTTATTTTGGTATTCAGTATGGCATTCTGTATAATATCTTTGTCTACAATTTGGAAATATCTATTTCCCCTTTTACTATTTTTTGGGGTCACTTATAAGTCTACTATTAAGTAAATTAGTATTTAATTTATATATTTCCCCCCTAAATACCATCAATTTTTGGCATCTATATTGGACATTCTGTATCATGTTAATGTGCAAGATGGTATCATAATTCCATATAACAGATCCATTGTAAATTGCATCAATACACTTCAATTAGAACTTACTTATTCTTAATGTAGGTCCTAATATTTTATGGGCTTTTGCCACACTATAAGAAACATGCTATAAATTATTTAACAATTTTGAGAAAATTAGTCTCAAAACTTTATGAATATCTTGAAGAATGGATAGATTCTATAATGTATAATTATATATACTTTTGTTTGATTTTCTAGTAAAAGTTACAATTTTACATTTGTCAATATTTATAATCATATTATTCTTAATATACCAGCAATGGAGACTTTCTAGCATATTCTGCAAATCTAAATGATGTGAGAAATTAGAAATTGTTTTAAATATTTTTATGCTATCAGTATAGCAAAGAATATTTTTATTATTTATAAAATAATGCAAATCTTAAGTAAAATTTACAACAGATAAGGACTTAATACATTATCTTACGATTCACCACAGATAGGGTAAATGCAATCAGCCATTCATTACTAAAAAAAAAAAAAAAGAGGCCTATCTAATAAATAAGACTTAAAAAGCTAAGTCAGACTTGTAGGTAATCCATAAGTAGCAAGTTCAAATGATAAAGCACTATGATATTCTCTAACAAAACCATTATTTAAATCTACATAAATAATATTTGGTTTTTCTTGATCAAAATTTTGTACCATTATGTCATTGTGGAAATCCATCTTAGGAAGCTATTTGTAAAGATGAGTAGATATATGTTTAAAAAGACATTTGTCAAAAATATCTATCTTTCTTCTAGCCACTTTTCTCCTGTATTGGTACTATTTTTATTTCTTTCCATAAATAAAAATGTCATCAAAAATCACACTTTTCTTTATTTTTGCCGTAATATTCTATAAATCCAATTTACCCAAACTGCTTCAAACACTTTTTAGCAAAACTCTTTATTTGTACATATATATACACTGACGTTTCGACTGACCTGCAGTCTTCTTCAGAGCTATGATATAATGAACAAAATAAAACAAAAACATAACTATATATTAACATCATAAAAAATTTAAACAATAAAAAACTAAAAACAACATAAAATACATTGTAACCGGTTGGCTTACATAGCTTACACTAATATAGTGTGTGTGCATAAATATATACGTAAAATAAAGAAAAAGTAGAAATAAACAGACATAAATTTTTGTAGATATTGTTTTTATATTTCCTAAAATAAAATAATAAGTAAAGGGTTAAATAATAACACTGATTTAAAATATTGTTATATAAATTAAACTTTTCAAAGGTCTGAATAAATATATATATTGTATCATTATTATTATTCTGATTGTGAAATGTAAAAACACAATACTTGTTTTTGAAATTTTTTTTAATTAATTAAAACATGTATGTTTTCAAAGGGATTGGAGAGATAAAAATAAAAACTGTTTTCAATCAAAGTGTTATTATCACCTTAGATGATTCTATAAAAGGGCTGGTAACAAAATTAGCTCCAGTCTGGATAATGATTTTTGAAGAGAGCAGTCTGGATAATAATTTTTGTAAGAACAGTCAGCTGAAAAGTTAGTTACAATATTTTGTTGCAACTTGATGAAGTGCAGCAGTTGGTTTTAGCTGACCATAAAATTTGCAGAATAGCTACCATAAACTGATGTAGTAGAAGGCAAGAGCTACCACTATTTTCCTTTTCAGTTTTGATTTACTTGAAGCTGGGTCACTTCTAAATCAATAGCCTAAAAAAATGAGGACAAAATAGTTAGCAGAGTTATACAAAGCTTTGAAGATCTAAGGACAGTTCAGTAGCTGCCTTATAGTTTACTGCAGTTTTGATTTATGAAGCCAAGGTTACTTCAAATGGATCAACTGGCTGCTTAAATATGTTCTAGAAGACAGCTTGACAATTGCTTGGACTACAAAAGAAATCTCATGGTATGCCAACAAATTACCGGAATTATATACTTTTACCTGATGATGACAACAAACCTGAAATTATATTTTTCTGCTGGACCAAAAACCAAGCTTGCCAAGAGAAAGTTTGAAGAAATTGGTGTACTTATGCTGCTGTTTATCTATACACGCAGGGAACCACATATAAACACATCTTGTGTATATACAGTGAGTTATTTTATTTTAATATTTCTTAAAATGACTTTTATAATTATAAATTAATAGCTTAAAGTCAATACAAACAAATAACTTTTGCTTGAGTAGAAATCTAACAGCAGTTATATATAATAATGAAATTTTAAATAATTTCTTTGGTCTGAAGCGACAGATATATAAAACGATTTTATTTTTCATTTATTAAGAGAAAAAAGAGACATTTTATATTTAGAGACTTTGATGATTAATCAACAAGTACCTGTCAAACTTTGACTTTATTTAGTTTGATAAAGAAAAGAGAGAACTTATAAACTGATAAATAATTTTAAAATATATCTATATTTTGTTTATACACATACGTATATGTGTGAAATTTTATGTATATTCAAAATGGAATTAATAATTATAAAGATTATTATTTATTGTTTGACAAAATTAAATTTATAAATAATGTGTGCATACACATATGTCAATGCTTGTCAAATACGACATATATTGTATAATATAAATCGCGCATCTGTGCGCATATATATATAAATCCATGTAACAATTTGAATTTTAGATAGTATATAAATCACAAATGTAATAATTATTTTATGTTTAATTGAAATGTCTTCATCATATATTATAAAACGCATGTCTGTGTACGGATATATGTATGTGTTTATAGATACCCATTAAAAAATAATGCAATTAATGTAATAATTTGAATTATGTAGTAATCTTGTAAATCACATGGTGATGACTTTATTATTGTGTACTTTTCAAAATCAGAACTATAAAAAGACATAAATTCATTTTTTTGTTATTAATAAACTTGTATTTAATTGTTAAAAATTGTTTCCATCATCTCTTCATCACATACAGTAATAGAGCTTGTGTTCTCTGAGCTAGATTCGAGTACAGAATGAATATATAAATGGGGATGTGTATTTAGTGCTTTGGGGCATCCAAAGATGATCAATCATCATCCTGGTTGGCGCAAAAGAGGATACTCTTTAAAGCCCATACACTACATTTTATTTTAATTTAGTCTTATTAAAAGTTAAGTTTATAGTTGGCCATTACAAGTGGCCTGAGCATTGATGATGATCAGCATGTTTTTGTATCCCAGCATTATTGTTTAGATTTTTCTGGTTGTGTATTTTAATGGATGGGCACTAAGCTGGTGCATCCAAGTTATGTTTAAATAATTGTCCAAGGTGGCAAAGGCTCAATAGTTAGCCTGGTTTACAGAAGATCCATTTCCAATCCAGTCACAAGATTGATCTGTTGATTTATATTTTTTATAGTTCAAATCCAGCCACAAGATGGACAGTTAATTTTATTCTGATTTATTGTACTGATTTGTTTATTCTCATCAATGATGATGATGGATGGTTATTTCTCTAGAGTATTTACTTGTACTTACTTGATAATGCTGGTGGATTTATAGTTATTTTAGTTGCTCTTCTGAGTTAGCTGGCTGATCTCTCAATGATCACAGAGATTCTCTCTAATCTCATTCTCTTATAAAATACTACATCTACTGAGATACTTTTGTTGTAAAGTATGATATTTCATTTTGTATTTATTAAATTAACTGGGAGTGATGATTTTTTCCATCACCCCAGGTTCATTCAGATTTCCATCCACTTCCTGATACCCCATCCCATTACAATATATATATATTAAAAAACTGAAATAAATAATCAAACCCAAATAAAACAATATAAAATAAAATGTACAATATAAATAGCAAATAAATATAAATTATACATGTGTATTTCTAACTTATACATTCAAGAACAACTACTATTCTAAATATATTATCTATTTTATTATTATTAACAATCTACTAATTATCTTTATTCTCATAAACTTAAACTTTATGATTTGTAACTAAAATTCTTTTAATTTTAAATCATATAATATTTATTTCCTTACTCATTCTTCTTTTAAAAATAATATTTTATATTATTTCTGAATATTTAAAACCTATAAACATTACAATCTTTAAACTTACCAAGTTTATTTTAATCTTCTAAATGAAAAAAATTGTTTTTTTGTTTTTTTCAAAAAAATTATTTTATATCCTAGCTCCCTCTATTACAATTATTTAAACTATTGTAGGGGATATATATTTAGTTTAAATATTATGTAATAGAGGGAGCTAGGATATAAAATAATTTTTTGAAAAAAAAAACGATTTTTTTCATTTAGAAGATTAAAATAAACTTGGTAAGTTTAAAGATTGTAATGTTTATAGGTTTTAAATATTCAGAAATAATAATATTATTTTTAAAACAAGAATGAGTAAGGAAATAATAAATATTATATGATTTAAAATTAAAAGAATTTTAGTTACAAATCATAAAGTTTAAGTTTATGAAGAGTAGAGATAATTAGTAGATTGTTAATAATAATAAAATATATATTTAGATTAGTAGTTGTCCTTGAATGTATATATGTATAAAGTTAGAAATACACATGTATAATTTATATTTATTTTCTATTTATGTTGTACATTTTATTTTATATTGTTTAATTTGTGTTTGATTATTTATTTCAGTTTTTTTAATATATATATTTTATGTTGTTTTTAGTTTTTTATTGTTTAAATTTTTTATAGTGTTATTATTTTATTTTGTTCATTATATCATAGCTCTGAAGAAGACTGCAGGTCAGTCGAAATGTCGGTGTATATATATGTACAAATAAAGAGTTTTGCTAAAAAGTGTATGGAGCAGTTTGGATAAATTGTATTAAATAAAAATGTTAGATTGCAGAGATAAATCGTATATACCGTCTATTCCTTCACTCTTTTTAAGTTGCATAATTGATATAATAACTTTATAATAAACTAAAGATCAGCTTTTCAAGCTAATTCACATGCACTTTATGAATCTTAATAATAAATGAATACTTTATCTATAGATATCTTGTAAAGATTTAAAGTTTCATTGTTAACATGAATTAATATTTCATAGCTAATATTAATGCTGATAATAGGATAAGGATAACCTTCCAAATTTAGATTAAATAGTGATGATGATAATAATAATAAACAGATACAACTCACGGCCTCATCTTTAATTTTCTTAACAAATGTGAAATTTGCTGGTCAGTTTAAATTTTTTTTTTTTTTCACAAAAAATTTTTTTTTAAGAAAATCTCTAAAAATTATGCTGGGATAATAAAGTGAGATGAAACAGTAAATTCATAAATGAATCTCATCACTAGGGTTAGCTCTCTAAAACAATGAAGTTGGTCTTCAGCTTAATCAGTAGACTCGGATTGTAAAGAGCACATAAATTTTTTATTTAGTTCAAAAGACATATGGATTTACAAAGTTTTTGGATAGATTTAAAACAAAACAAATTTTTAGATCAAAAACAGTAATTATAAAATTTTAGATAGTTCAGTAGTCCAAGGAAATGAAAATAAGCATCGTAATGTACAACATTCCAGCTCAAAAAAAGTATTTAAAAAATCTGATATATAAACAAATTAATTAATTAGATTTTACATGCTGGAAAATTGTAATTTTATTTCATGAAAATATTAGCAATCTCATCTACTTATAGTGCAGTGGTAGAAGGATTCAAAGTCCATGGATTGTCACTTAGGATAAATTTGGGAGCAATAAGCCATTCAATTATTATTACTTAATGGAAATATCAATTTGTAAGACAAAATTAAAATAACAACAATTACTTAAGAGTATTAGTTGATTTATTATGTACACATAATAAATTAAGTCCAATTTAAATAATGATATTTAAAATAGAAATCAATATATACATATTGGTTATAATACTTCTTTTATATAAACTTCAATGCAAACAAATTTTCTTAAAAAACTTCTTTATTTTCCTTACAGTTTCAACTATCCCGCAGTCTTCATCAGAGCTTTATCAGTCCTCCTCTGCTTTAAAGTAACCTGTAAGAAACTATAAGGAAAATAAAGAAGTTTTTTAATGAAAGAAGTATTATCAATATATATAAGATATGCAAAGAAAGTGAATAAAATAGAAGTTGATGAAAATAGTACACATTAAAAAAGCAATCTTGTGCTTGATAAACAATTATCTATTTTATACAATCTCCTGCCATGAATTTTGATGATGTTATGTGAAGTTTAACTGTTATTTTTAACTCTATTGTATTAATTTTTACTTAAATACATGACAAAACCTTATAAGAAGATTATTATTAATAACTGTTCTTTTATTTCATACTTCACGTTTTGATTGTTTTTATCATAATATGCATTTTCATATTAAAAATTCTTTTAAAATAATAAGTCAAAAATTTAAAATATTTTATTAATAAATTTTAATGTATTATTTAGCACATATAGTTAAATTATATTTATAACGTAATGTACACACACACAAAAAAAAATACCATTCCATTTTATCTATCCATTTCCATATTTTCTGACAGTTGTATTTTAGAAGAACAAATTTTCAAGATAGACTGACAATAATTTAATTCTTCCTAAAAGAAAAAAAAATACATATATATCCATGGTTTAAAATTTTTGCAGAATGAAAAATGCTTATTTCCTGTAGATAGATTTGCAAAAACTATTTTGTTTAGCAGTATCAGAATTCCTGCATTTAAATCTTTTTGGAAGAGATGTACACAGATCTGCTATATTTTACCAATGTACATTTTGAAACAAATGCAAAAATAATTTTAATCTCTGACCGAATCTTATTCTATCCAAATATATGGTATATGATTTGATTCTTTAGATAATATGAATTTGTGTAATCTTTTATATCTTGGGAAGAAGAAAAGGGTACTTTTTCTAGATTGCATTTATATTACTTACTTTGTATTGGATTTGCCATGAACTTAGGATAGAGCAATAAATAAATTAAGTATGTAACTATTTCAAATATATAATGATGAAATATGGAATGCTAATTTCTTTTTTGAGAATTTAAATGCAGAAGATACTATTAGACAGAATAGTTTTTGCTGATTTATAGGAATTTTCTAGATCAAAATCATGCATAAATGTATATATAAACAAATACAAAAAAAAAAAAAAAACATATAAAAAATTATATATTTGGTTTAATTTTAAAAAATTTATGTTTGTTCCAGGTTTCATTATTTATTTTTCATATCCATTCTTGGAATTAAAGCTTCCAGTGGAATATCAAAACTTTTAGAACTTGGAAAAAGATCTACAGTGAACTGAACTGGAAGCCAAAATAAAAACTAAGTAATTCATATCAATAATTTATTATGTCTATATTTATCTACTTTGCTATGTTATTCAATATTATTTTCTGTTTTAAAATTTTTTTTAATATACCATATTTTTTATAGGCTAGAAAAGACATGCTTACTACAAATTAAACATTTCATCTTTTTTTATTTCACATATATCACCATTTTCAACCATTATCAATTCACTACAGGATAAACTCTTCAAGTTTAATTCAGTTTCTCTGATCTCTAGCTACTCTTCTCCACATCATACAAACTTCTTTATTTCATGCATCCATCTTATATGTGGCTTCTTTTTAGGTCTTTTACAATCTCTTGGGATTTTATTTAAGATCAGCTCTTCTTACAATATGTTCAGCTCAGATCAACTCCAGTTTCTTAATTCTTTCAGTGATGTCAATACTATCTGTTTGTTCTCCCCCCAATGTATTTTGTTTTCAATTCCTTATTACTTACATCTTTCCATACTTCATTGAGTGACTGAAATCTCATATTGTTCTTCTCTTAAGAGTTCGAAAAGATAAAACACATTTATTAAAAACCTTCAATTTTCCAACACATAGGCATATTTCCTTTTAATATTATTTCTTCCAAAAGCAATCTGTCCAAGTTTAATTCTATAATTAATTTCATCCATTGTTTACATCTGTATTAATAATCTGACAAAGGTATTTGCAGTTGTTAATCTCTTCTAATTTATCATTATTAATCTTTATTATTTTCTTTTGAAAAAAATCTATTGAACATTATTTTAATCTTTTTAGCATTTATCCTTAATCCTATTTTGTTACTTTCATTTGAAAATTCTTGCAACATTTTGTGAAGTTCTAAAGTATTATTTTGCAAAAACGACCACATCATCTGCAAAATCTAGATGATTTATATAATCTCCTTTACATTTAATCCCTTAGCTTCCCATTTTAATCCATAAAATACTTCTTAGAAAACTGGAAAAGTCTTGTGAAGTTACAAATCATTCTGTCATATTCCCTTCTCAATGTTATTATTCTTAGTATCACTATATCATTTAATTGTTGCCATTGCATTTTGATAAATATTCTTTAGAATATGCTTGCTGTATATCTTGACAATCCAATGCCTTAATCATTGTAGAAATGTTTACAGAATCAAATGCCATAATCTACCAGTAACAACATATAATGGCAATTCATATTCAATGGTTTTCTTATAACTTTTCTCAATCTATTAAAAAACCACTTTTAAATTATGCTTGTTCTTTTGATTGGTCAAAATGAAAAGTTCAATGTAGAATAATTATAATTATCTTGATAATACCAATTACCTGACACATCTTTATCATTTAGACATTTGATATGTAATTTTGCCGGTAATTTTTCTATTTCTTCACCTGCTTCTTTTAAGATAATATTATAATTTTACTCTTCACAGGAGCCTTTTCTTTCTTCATAGATTTAATTGCAGGTCTCATCTCTTGAATTAAAATATTTGAAAATTCAGAAAATATAATGACTGTAGAGGATATTTTTGCTTTGTTGTTTTTTATTGCTAGATAATTCTTCATGGAACTCTTCCATACATTTCATGATGTCATCTCTCTTTTTAGCAAGAGTTTCATCTTTTCTTTTTGTTGCTGAAGTAAGTTTTCTACCAATTCGAAAATGTTGTTTTAGACTTACGAGACTTTTATTTTTTTCTATAAACTTTCCTGCTAATTCATAATTATATTTTCTTATATCATTATTAATTTTTTTTTGTATAATTTTATAAAAGTCTAGATACATAATTCTTTTTAATGGATCATTTTTATATATTTTCATATGCCTACTTTTTTCATAAATTGTCATCTCTAAAAAATTTATGATAAATTTGTTTTCTCATACCATTTATCTTGGTTGCATTTCTTAATAATGTATCAGTTATCTTCCTATTGATTTCATTCAAATCTAAACCATCTTCAAAATCTGTTAATATCTTTAAATGATTTGCAAGTTTTAAGTTAAATTCATTACAATGGTTCTGAAGGTTAGGCATATCAATTACTAATTTTGTTTATTTTAACATATTTTGTCATTCTAGTTTTGCAATAACATGTATCTTATGATCACTTCCAGCATGAATTTATTAAAAACATTACAATATAGAAATACATATTTTCTATTAATCAAAATATAATTCAATTGGATGTTGACCAATTTTTCTTTTTCTGTAATTCCATAATTCTGAGTCCACTTATACTTTTATTACCATAACTAAAACACTTTCATTTTTCAATTGTTTATAAATTCTAATAATAATTTTAAAATATTGTTTAGTCTAATCAAAGCCTTTTGTATATCCATATAAAAATCCTTCACTTTTTTATTACAATGAGTAATTTGGGTTATAAACCTGAATTACCTTATTTGGAATCTTCCATTAAGTTGAATAACTAATCTTGCTACTCTGTCTGATACATTATCAATTTCTACAACATTCTCATTTTTTATTTATTATGAATCCAACTCCATTTGTGTTTCTAATATTTATACCTTTGTAATAAAGAACATATCCACTTTTTAAATCAATTATCTCTTCACCCTTTTTTCTAAATTCATAAAGTCAAACAATGTCCCATTTAATACTAGATAGTTCTAGTCTTCCATTATTTAAGAGATCTGGAGTTGTAAGTAACTAAACAAAGAGTTATCATTAAATGTCAACCAGAGTCCACAATCACGAGACTTTTTAACATCTCTAACTTTCAGCTGCCAACATGGTGCTCCTTGGAATAAGGGCTAAAATTTAGTTTTGTTTGTCATGATTATAAATATCTATTAATAAAAAAAGTTCATTCATATACACATTCATTCTGCCTTCAATGAAACTCAAGTGATGTTTTAGTTAAGAAGTACATGGTATTTTTTTTAATCTTAAATCGAGAGATAAAAAGCCAATAAATTTTCCACACTGGTTAATGCATGCAGCCTATCCAAAAAATAGTGAATAGATGTTAAGGAATTTACCCTGCTTGGTTTCTTTAAGGCCTCAAAGAGAAATCAAAGTGTCTCTTTTCAGTTAACAGCAAATTCCTTTCTGCAGTAACATAGACACATATATAATTTAAACTCAATATAATTGCAGGAAATAAAAATAAAAGCAATTAATAAATAAAAATATACTTTAAGAAAAGTAGCAAAAAATCTATGAAAAATGTAGTATAAGCAAAAAGCAGATTAACTTATTAAATTCACTCAGGAGTTCATCTGTTCCACTCAATTGACCAAACTCATTTTACAATTTATTTTTGCTATTTTACTCAGTTGAGAATCTTTAGCTTTTGAGTCCATCACAGGGGATTCACTTATTTACTTGTTTTTAAAAGATACAAAATAAAAGTAGGATAAAATTTAAAAGATCTTTCATCAAAAGTGTTATTGGAGGGTCTGGTAAAATAAATTGGAATACTATCCTGGAAGGAGTATTCCCAGAATTTAGGTGTAAAAATAATATAAAAACTGGCATTAGACAAATCAGAAAAAATGAGGATTATCATAAAATGAAATAATGAAAGTTATGCAAAATAAGTTGACAATAACATTAAAAAAATATAAGAATTTTAAAAGTAGTAATCATGTAAATATCAGACTGGAGCTGAATGCGGTTCCAGCATGTCATGATAATATATATGTCTAACAAACATATGAGGGGGTACACAAAAGTAACCGGAGTTATTTTCTGGTTTGTGTGCTTGTTTTAATATACGCTTCTGCCGTTATATACTTCTTGCAGGAACCCTTCTGTATCAATCTACCAAATAACATCATCATGTGAAATTATGGTGTCATGTAGCATAATTTTTTGTAAAGTACATTTTGCATATTTGGTGATTTTTATAATGATTGAAAAGTTCGAACAATGTGAAATTCTGTTTTCATTTACAGAAAACAGCAGAAAGAACAGTTGTAATGCTTAAAACAGATTACAAAAAAAGCTGATCTCAAAAAACACAAGTTTATGAGTGGTTTAAATGAAATGTTAAATTTACTTTGTCCCTAAAAAGCATGGTGAGTGAAATCCAAAGTCAAACCAATGCTTTTTTTGATGCAAACAACATTTTTCTCTCAGATTTAGTTTGTAATGGTAAGGCATTTTATCTGCAAGTTCTAAAATATTTACATGATACAGTGAAATGTAAACACCCTATTTTGTGTCAAAGAAAGGGATGTTTTATGTAGACTAAAAGTGAGACATTAGAAAATATTAGACCAGGAAAGAGAAAATAGAAATAATAACTGAGAATGCATTGTGTGGAATGGATGATCAATGGTTTTCAATAATGTATAAATATGTGTACTTTAATTAAACTAATGAAAAGCATGCATGTTTCTTAAATTAAAATATATTAAAATTATTTGTTTATTTTCAGTTACCTAACCCACTCTCACACACATACGACATAAATACTTCAAGTGCATAGGTCTCTAGATCACTAATTCCCAAATTGTGAGTCGAACTATTTTTGGCTTAATCAAATTAAATATTAAAATATGAGAGAAGTTTATATGTTCATTAAGAGAGTTTTAAATTGATTCAGTTAAAGACAACATAAGAATTACTATTTCTGTTCAAATTCTTTGTATATCATATCAATTTGTAATTGGTTAGTAATAAATTCTTGATAGCAATTTCATTTCATTATTGTGCATAAATGAAAAGTAAACAAACAATAAAAATAAACTCAATCAAACAAATTTGTGATGATATCTCATAATCATACTTGATACAGCAGTGCACTATCATTGATGCAAGTTAGTTGCTTATAATCATAAACTCTTAATTTAATAACTAGCATGTTATTTAAATAATGTTTCTCTCAATAGCTTTTTAATTATAGTAATGAAAGAGTGGTTGAAAAGAAATTTGCTGAACCTTCCCGCCCAGCCCAAAAAGGATTTACTGCAGATGAAACAAATAATCAAAGAAAAAGTGATAAATACCCCTCATCAAATCTTCAATTATTAAAATGATGATAAGTAATAAAAAATATAACTCTGACTACTTAAAATTTGGATTACATTCAGAGTGTGTTACTTTATGTAAAATTTTTGCAACCAAACAAATTATGGTAATGCTGTGATAAGGCATGGATCTTTTAAAAACAAACTGCTTCATTTTTTCGAAAACAAGCTACATAAATACAAATAATTTTTTTTATACAATAAATGCTTTTATTTACTATGCACTAAAAAGCAAAAAAAAAAAATAGTTTCTTCAATCACAATTGGGATTTTTATATTTAACATGAAATAAAAGCACGGGGAGCCAGAAATCAAATCATGTCAGACTGATTAATTAATTTCTACCCACACCCCCTACTTTTATTTCAAGTTAAATATAAAACTCCCAATTGTGATGAAGAAAAAAATCAATTGTAGTGGAAGAAACAATTATGTCTTTTTTTTGCTTTTTAACCTTTGTAGCGACTAGTATTTTATTGGCTGAGTGAGTAAAAGTGTAAACTTTTAATTGGTCAAGTCACAAACTCAACTGTCAAAATATATTCATGTTTTAATATTATATTCACTTTAGATTTGTTTGTAAAAAGTATATTAATAATTTGTCAGGTTATGAAAATGAACAAAAGTTTTTTCAAAAATAAATTTTCATTTATAATTTAAACATATTCGATAACGGTGGCAAATTTAAAACAAATATTACTGACCAACCAAATAGCTTTGATGACGTCAGGGATTTCTTGGTCAATTTTACGTTCCATGCATAAGTAAATAATAAGTCTTAACTATTTTTCTAAAATAATTTTATTTTTAGCATATTTTATCAAAATAATTTATAATATGTCAAAAAATACATCAAAAAATACTTTTAAAATGATCTAAAACATTCGTTTATCATTTTCCAAATGAAAGAAAAGAGTTTCGTTTTGACAAGTGGCTTTGACAAGCGGCTTTCTTTGAACTTGATGGTTACAGCCAATCAAAAGGAAGAACGTCCATCTTACTTCTTTTGTCATACTTTAATGTCGGTTTTATTGATTTTTTTACTTGTAAAATAATTCAAGAGAGGGCAGCATCTTACAGAACTTTTTTAATCTTTGAAAAAAGTGCAAAATCTTTACCGTAGCGTTAAAAATAACGGAATTCAAGCAACTTGAAGCAGCTGCAAGTCATCTCATAAGGATCCTTTAAAAGATTAATGCACTGTAAATAAATGCATTTATTATGAAAAAAAAATTATTTCTATTTATTTTTAACTTTTTAGTATTGGCATAGTAAATAAGTGTTTATTATAAAATATTTCTCTATATATTATTAACTATTTAGTATTGAGATATTTTTCATAATTATTCCAATTTCATTTGGAGTAAAGAATAAAAGCAGTCTGACTAATATTTGAATTTTTTTAAAAAGTATTTTGACTTTTTTTTTCATTGAAAAAGTTGATTTTTTTTTTCAAAATGACCAACAAAACTATATTGTAAACAAACTTTATTCAATATACATGATTTTACTCTAAATTGATTTAAAATTTATAGTTTATATAGACAACTAGATATTTCTGCAATTAAGTTAATATGTATGCTCGTTAGGTATTGTACCGGGCAAACCTTCTACCTGTTCTAACTTTTAAGACTTTTAGCATACATATCATGCATGAAGTGATTGTAACACCTCAGGGTGAGGTCCCAATAATAATTTCAATAAAAATATGAATTCTATAATTTAATTTATATTAACACATTATTAATTAAGCAAGATATTGAACCATGGTTGATTATTTCATTATCATGCCGAAAGATGTCAAGAGGTAAAGCACCACTTCCAGAAAGAGAAAATCCCCACCTGAAAGGATATAAGTCACCAACCCAACTTATAACACAAATCAATTGTATTAATGATATTGATGTGATATCCAATTCTCTAATGCTCAATAGAGTAGTATCCCATTTTGCTATCCTGTCCTCTTTTATCTCAGGTTATAAAAAAAAATTTTAAGTCGCTCTCGGAAATATACACTTTGTTATATTGAAGAAAAAAGATTAAAAAAATAAATGTAACACTCACACAATAAAATATATTTATTGACACACATCACTTAATATTTATTAAACCCCATTAACCCACCACCAAATTGCATAAATAAAAGCAAAATAATATATTATTCAATCCGTTCTACCTTTATTCATTAAAATATTTGGATGAAGTGGTCTGAGTTCTATACCCACACGTACATATTAGGGAATATAAAAAAATAAATTAGATTATATCATTAAATATTCAGTCATACATGTATACTCATTCCTACATTCATTCCACAATTTAATAATATTTTAAAATTGTGCGTTGACATACACTCAAACACACGAAGATTATTTTATGCATCTTATCTTTACTTAATTTATATACATTTGAATGGTTTGAACATGATTACAATATGATTTAAGATACACATACTCATCTTATAGTTTACATACATTTTTAAACTAAATGTGGAAGAACGGCTAACTTGAAAGCATCTTGCATGTGTCGGATAAATGATTTAATATACATGCACTACTGAAATATATATTACCTAGCATAATAAAGTTCATATTGAAAGAAAAGAGACATTAAGTGATTAAAATATATTTTATCCTCTAGTGCCTTGAGACTTCATCCGGACTTGGGAGTCTTTGGATGTGCTATACATATCTGGTTAACAGGGTGGCAAGGACTTCCTTCTTGACACTATGTTCGTGTGGCGATCTTCATCATCATTGGCTGGACTGGATGGAGCTGGACAGGTGCATTGAGGCAAGCTTCTACCTCTCATTATCTCGCTAGCTGAAGTAGACATTTTCTTCATCTTGAGTTGGTTACTGCTATGGCAATCACGTGAAAAATACTATTTTACTTTATTAGAAAGGATTTTCAGTAGAGCCTCAGCTCTCTGCCTTTTCTTCTTTTTTATATAATATTAACAGTTCACGTCTTCTTCTGAATTGCAATCTGAATGTGAGATCATCACAGCATATAACTGGAAGCGCCAGGAGCTCATTAGCACCACAAGATCTTGGCAACCTCAATCTCTTCCACACTGCCTGCAACTATAGTCATTAAATCATCAGGCCTAATACTCCATTGCAATGGTTGCAGAGACTAAAATATAAGATTAGTCAGTCTACAATGATCACGCAATGTAAATATGATCTAAAAAAGCTTAGATCACTCTGAGAATCTCTAATTATATTTTTGGAAATCTCTCTAGGACTATATCTGGAAGTATTCTGAGAAAATGCTGAGAATTTTTGAGAATAATATGCGTCCAGCACCTGGTTAATAGTATATATAGCACCTCCCCTTCGAATAATTGCCTCAAGCTTTATCTTGGTGGCTAATTGATTTAAACAATTCATATAACCTTTCTTTTAAGGAATTTTATCTTCAATTAATTTTATTTTAATTTTATGGTTTGACTCAGACCACCCTACTGATAAACATCAGTTTCAAATTTTCTTTTACTTTTACATTGCTAACGGATTAAAAATAACTATACAACAAATAAACAAAATTTTTCTATATCTGCATTGGCATCTGAATTCTTCGAATTCTTTTGTTTGTAAAAATAAGAGCACAACGCAGGATAACCATTAATACATTAGTGTATTTTTATATTTGGTAAAACAATGGTCACCTGACTTTTCTTAATGCATTAATACAGAAAATCTGCTAATTTAAAAAAATAAAATATAGACATGTTGAAACATTTACATTTCAATTATTTCAGACACTTTTACTTCTTTCATAACAAGTTCCAACAGGTAAACAACTTTTAACAAAAAAAATAAAAATAAAATTATAAATGTAGGATGTTTACATTTATTAAAACAAAATAAAAATATTGTATGCATATATAATACAATATTATGCATCAATTTACAACTTGGGAGCTTGTAGAGTGTGTGTGGGTAAGAAATATATACACAGACCAACCTCATCATTTTATATTATGTTTATATTATAGCTTCATAGATTAATAATTTTGTTTATATATTGTAATATATAACTAAGCTATAGCTTCAACTATAACCACCTTGTACATGGCCACTTTTAGAGTGCCTGGCACAGTATATATCATATTTAGTATGTATACATAATTATATATAAATACTAAATCATCCCACATGCTTAAGAAATTCAGAACTACCCTCTGTAAAATAAATATGTTATTAAGAGTTCATATTTCAAAATAGCCATATTTTAGTACATGTATATTATTATATATGTGTATAATAAATCATTAAGTAATTTAAAATATGAAGATACCTTTCTGGTGAAAAGTGTTTGATATTTTTTATTTTCAGTGGAAAAGTTGAGTTTTTTTAAAAAAGCTAAACAAAACTATATTGTAAATAAACTTTTATATGATTTTACTTTAAATCAATTTGACACTTATAATTTATATATATCACTTGATATTTCTGCAATAAATTAATATGTATATATCAAATTTATTATGTGTTATCATCATCATCATTATTGTCAACAAGTATCAATCCACTGCAGGCCTCTCTAAGTTCAACCTATCTTCTCCATTATCTAGCCTCTCTTCTCCACACCATCCCTGCACACTTTATTTTATCCATCCATTTCACATGTGGCCTCTTTCTGGATCTTTTATAATCTCTTGGAATCTGGTTTAAGATTTCAATTTGTCCATCTATTATCTTTTCTAGCAATATGCTCAGCCTAACTGCACTTCAGTCTCTTAATTCTTTCAATGATGTCAGTAACATGTTTGTTTTCTTACCCATACATTGCATTTTCGTTCACTTCTTGTTACTCCCAACATGCATTTCTCCATACTTCTTTGGGTGGTCTGAAGTCTCTGTATTGCTCTTCTATTAAGTGTCCAAGTCTCAGATCCATAAGTACGAACTGGTAAAACATATTTATTAAAAACCTTTCTTTTCAAACACACAGGCATATTTCCTTTTAATATTAAGTTATTTCTACCGAAAGCATTCCAACCAAGTTTAATTCTATGATTGATATCATCCACTATGTTTCCATTTATAGTAATAATCTGCCAAGAAATTTATAGTTTCTAACTTCTAAGTCATCATTATCAATCTTTATTATCATCTTTTGAGAAAATCCATTGAACATTACTTTAGACATTTTACCATTTACCTTTAGTTTTACTTTTTTCACTTTAATCTGATAACTCTTGCAATATTTCCTGAAACTCTGAAGCATTATTTTTAAAAACAACTATATCATCTGCGAAATCTAAATGACTTAGATACTCTCCATTTACTTTTATTCCTTTAATCTATTTTAAACCACAAAATACTTCTTGCAGCACTGCTGTAAAAAGTTTGGAAGATATGGGATAACCCTGTTTTACAGCTTTCCCAATGTTAACTTTCCAATAAACATCACGTGATCACCATTTCTTATGCTTGCAGATAACTGCCACACTGCAAGCTAGAGTTATCAATAGATGCCAGAAGGCTTGTGCATAAAATCCCCATCTAGTGCCTACTCATACAATATCCCCAGACTAGTTTCTGGCTTGTGGTCTTCATCACTGAGGAGCCTTGGATCTGAGAGCACTGCATGTAGATCTTAGGATCTAATGCAACCCTCCAGCAGTCACCTTTTATCTTTACTTAACTACAAAACTATGAGTCTTAAATTGAAAACACCTTAATATTTTCAATCCAAGCCCATCAGCTTATATAGTCATATAGGTCTGAATCAGTTCAGCACCCATACATTTTGGTGTCTTTAGTTCTTTTAATAACCATGGCCACCAATATCCTATAAGGCAGGATTGGTTTTAAGCTAATAAACATCACACTGAGTTCAGACCTATATGACTATAAGCTGATGGGCTTGGATTGAAAATATTAAGGTGCTTTCAATTTAAGACTCAAAAATTTTGTAGTTAAGTAGAGATAAAAGGTGGCTGCTGGAGGGTTGCATTAGATCCTAAAATCTTGAGGCTCCTCACTGTCAAAGGCCATAAGCCAGAAACTAGTTTGGGGATATTGGATGAGTAGGCACTAAATGGGGATTTTATACACAAGCCTTCTGTCATCCGTTGATTGCTCTAGCTTACAGTGTGGCAACACGTATAGTGAGTTTTTGCCTGTTTTAATGTTAACTTGCCTAACATCATTGCTTTTGCATTTTTAGAAATATTCTTTAGAATATGACAATATTCTGGGTCTATATCATGATGATTCAATGATCAATGCTTTAATCATTGAAGAAATGCTTATAGAATCAAAATGCCTTATCATAATCTACAAATCTGAAGCATAATGGCAACTCATATTCATTGATCCTTCCTATAACTTCTCTCAATATTTGGATATGATTCATTGTACTAAAACCACTTTTAAAAACAGCTTGTTCTTTTGGTTGGTTGAAATCCAAAGTTCTCTGTAGACAAGTTGTAATTATCTAGATAAAATTTTTGTATTCAAACTGATCTATAATTTTAAATATCTTCTTTATCATCTTTTTTAAACATTAATATTAATACTGCACATTCTTCCAATCATCTGATACACCTCTATCATTTAGACATTTGGTATATAACTTTACCAAAAAATTTTCTATTTCTTCACCAGCTTCTTTTAAGATATACCTTGAGCTTTTCCCTTCATAAATTTATTACAGGCCTCACTTCTTCATTTAAAATTCTGGGCAATTCAGAAGATATAATAGTTGTAAGAGATACTTATTCTTTATAACTATATAATTGTTGATAGAACTCTTCTACACATTTTATAATGTCATCTTTCTTTTTAGTCACAGTTCCATTAAAAGTTTCCTACCAATACCAAAATGTTGTTTTACACTCTTGAAACTTTTATTCTCTTCTAGAGGTTTTCTTGCTGGTTCACAATTATACTTTCTTATATTATTATCATCTCTTTTTCACACCATTTTACAAAATTCAAGATATTCAATCCTTCTTACTCTCAATAGAAATTTTACTGGTCAATTGCTGTTTTTTCTACCAACTATCTTTGTTGCAGTTTTTATAAGTGTATCAGTTATTTGGTGCTTGTATTATAGATAAAGTCGCCGTAGGATGGCATCGTTTTCACGCTAAAACTATAAAATATGAACTTTCACGGGCCGTTGATTTTAATAATTTTTCTGTGCTTTTTTGTAATGCGAAAATAAAAACAAAACAAAATCATCTTTTTTAAATATTATTTTTTATTAACGTATACAATTTAAATAATAATAATAAATGTAAAATAAAATCAACAAATTACAATTTGATTCGTGTTTTTTATATTGTACACTTTTTAAATTGTGTTATGGCTTCTTTTTTTATCAATTTTCTATCGGATATTTTTTTATTTGTGTTACGGCTTTTTTTTTTATCAATTTTCTATCAGATATTTTTTTACTTGTGTTATGACTTTTTTTGTTGTTGTTTAACTAAAAAATAATAATCGTAATAAAAGTAAAAGTTGTTACGGTTAGATTTAGGGTTAGTTTAGGATTAGGTTTAGGGTTAGTTTTAGGGTTAGTTTAGGGTTAGTTTTAGGGTTAGGGTTAGTTTTAGAGTTAGTTTTCTGTTTGTTTGTAATGCTAAAATAAAAAAATTCAAAATCATATCCGTACTCGGACAGAAGAAAGAAACTCAAACTTTTTTAAACAACAACAAACACATACAAATGTCTTCTTTACTTATTAAACATGTTTATAATATTTGCTTTTTATTAAATTTACAAAAAAACCTGTATATTTGAACTTTTCTTATTGGATATTTTTTTCGTACCGCTCTTTTTACTTCAAAAATATATAGATGGTAGAATCTTCTTTGTCTCGTGGAATGTTAATAACAGTACGTTACTTGACACGTTACCTAATAGCAACTCAATAAAAAAAAGATATTTAACATTTTCCCAAATAAAAGTTCAATATAGTACGTTGTAAAAAGTCTTATAATTATTGTTTTAAAAAATCTGAACATTTCAATAGTTTAAAATAAAAAAAAATCCAATGCAAACAACATTTCAATACAATTCAAATACAAACTCTCTCATCAAGCCGTAATTACTTTATAAATTGTGCGAATTCGGAAAGTGTATTTGCTTCCATGCAACATACATGCTGTACTGCGACGCGACATAGCGGCCTGCATTCTGTAGCGCAACAAAAAAGTTGTACTATTGAAAACGCGAGTTTGAACGTGTCGGCCACGGAAACAGCATTTTATTGTGTTTTGGCGCGAAAAGCGCGACATAGAGCGGTGCCTTTAGCTAAAAGATGAGTACCAGTTATTTTTTTTATTAATTTCATTCAAATCTGAATCATGTTCAAAATCTGCTAATATTTGAAAATGATTTGGAAGTTCTCATTTAAATTTATTAGAATATTTGTGAAGATTAAAAATATCAACTGTGAATATTGTCTTTCTTAATAATTTTTGTCACTAAATCTCACTAATCAATGATCACTTTCTAGGTTGAATTTATTAAGAACATTACAATCTTAAAATATGTATTTTCTATTAGTCAAAATATAATCCAATTCTGCTTTACCTTCATTTGGATGCTTTTACGTTCATTTCCTTTTAATATTTTTCGTAACAAAAAAATTCATAATATAAGTTTTTTTCTTTTTCTGCAAACTCAGAATTTAAGATCTTTCTCATTTCTATTACCATAACCAAATTTACCCACAACAATTTCATCTTTCAATTGTTTACCAATTCTAGCATTAAAGTTTCCCATAACAATTTTAAAATGTTTGGTCTGATCAAGAGCCTTTTGTATATCCATTTAAAAATCCTCTACTACTTCATCACTATGTGAACTTGTTGGGGCATAAACCTGAACTATCTGCTTAACTAATCTTGCCACTCTGTCCTATACATCATCAATCTCCACAATGTTATTTTTCCACTTTTTATTTATAATGAATCCTACTCCAATTGTCCTTCCAATATTTGTGCCTTTGTAGTAGTTAGGGTGTGTACATTATTATATATGTGTATAATAAATCATTAAGTAAGTTAAAATATAAAGATATCCTTTCTGGTGAAAAGTGTTTCACATTTTTTCTTTTCATTGAAAATGCTGACTTTTTTTTAAAAAAATGCTTAACAAAATTATATTGTAAACAAACTTTACTTAATACATATGATTTATATATATATATATATATTAATATAATTATTGGTAAATAATATATTTATAGATAAATGATCCAATTTAATATATTAAAACTTCTATATGTAGTTGCAATCAAACAAACTATAATTAATTTATTTTTCTAAATGTAATCTGTTATATATGTGTATGTCCAAATACATATACAAATGCGTAAATGTAAATAAATGCAAAATGTAAAAATATATAATTATATTAAAGATTTATTAAAAATTAAAATGTATAAAGTAAAATAGTCAGATGATTAGAAAATAAAAGACTATTTAAATGTAAAAACAATTAGAAAGATTAGCAATCAAAGTAACTAATCTAATTAAAATAATTGTAGTTAAAAAGATTAATAGTGGAATGAATCAGAGTTCCTGATTCATTCATTGATAACTGCGGCAGAGATATAAAAATAGCTTTTGGCTGTTGTAAAACAAAAGATTAAATTTCCTGATCCAGGATGTCGATAGAAGAAGTGAAATAATTACTTCATCAGCTGGATCTGAAGATGAACCAATCAGCAGCATAAGTGAACTTGAATTACAGAGGCCTGCAGAAAAAATAAAACAATGACTTGCTATTTGAAGCTCACTCAGTGCAGAGGGACTTTTACTCATCACTGCTGGACATCACCTAATGCAGAGAGCTTATACTGCGGAGAACTTGCCCCCCAAGGTACCAAAGCAAGCTAGAGACAATACAGCATTCCAGACCTTGCTATTAGCAGTCATTGCAATTGCCAACTAGACACAGCATGATCATAAAATGATGAGCAATCATCAGAATTTCTATTAGATCATTATTTGTTGGAAATTATGATAGAGATTTTTTTTAAAAAAAAAAAAAAGTGAATAATTTGTAAATTATAAACTTGATCCAAAAAAATAAAGTCTTATCACAAGTAAGTATAATAATTGAAAAAATATAAGTTAAAAACTTGTTCTAACTCTTCAATGATAAGCATTTGTTAAACATCAATGATATAAAATAATGACAGAAATGTAACAAAAGAAATTACTACAGTCTTAGAAATTTTCATTCATAATAAATATATTCAATCCAATATTGTTATTCTGACCAAATAATGTTTATATGATTAAATTCTTTTCATAAACGATAAAAATTGTAAGTCCTTCATTGATCTGATTAATATAAGTGAACTATTTTTTTTTTTTTTTGACAATAAATTCTTCTGCCCATAAGATAAACAAATCCATCTAAGTCTTTGGATTTTTTCAGAACTGTCTATAATAGTTTTTGGTTACATGTAGTCTACCGGTCGAAAATGTATGTCCATTCAACAAGATTTAGAATCTAAGCAAACGTATCCCAAATCCAATCGTGCCGAGATACACAGGTCAGGAGCAATCATGAATTCTAACCTATTTGCCCATTCCCCAAATTTATAACATTACGAACAACAACTACGGTGATACTACATAAATTAATTATTTCCGGGCCCGGTACTACATCGTTTTGCATGAGAACTCAGCTGATGATGAGAGATTGAATGAACCAAAGATATTAAGTTAAATCATACATAAATATAAAGATTATTAAGGAGATTCAAACAACTGAATTAAGTTTAAAAATATAAATATTTATTTTGACAAAATTCAAGATGGTTTTATATATTCAACTTCACGCATTTAAAACTTTATTTTTGGTTACAAATATTTGACAATCTTGATACAATTATTTTATTTTAATAGATATTAATTTAGTGCAACAGTTACAATAGTGAACATATATTTAAAATTTATTTTTTGTTACTCAACGTTACAAAACGGATCTGGGTGTTTTGGTGGATGTTTATACATTAAGAATAATAATAGGATGCCCTTGGCATTTCATACATAAGTTTATTTTCATTTGTAGACTTTATTTGTAGCAATAAAATAAGGATATATTTTGGTCAGTAAGTAGACTTTAAACATTATTTATTTCACATTTAACAGTCAAATATCGCGAAACTCTATCAATACAGGAATGGCTTATTTCAATAATGGGGAGGGCAGTTTCATGAGAGGTTGGATTTAAACTCCAGCTAAAAATATTACAAAGAGAAAAACATTTCATTATTACACATCATTACGGTTTATTTTGTTAAACAGGTTAAAAAACTAACTATAAGAAATTGTGATGCTAGCATTATGTCAATGAGAGAGAGGGTGGCAACTTAGGCCTGGAAAATGTCATTCTATTTGAAGATGGTACGCCAGCTTCATGCTAGAGCGGTACCAAAAATGGAAAGGTTGGTGGGAATTTGGTATGGATCCAGTTTAGGGTAAGTCCATGCAGAGCTTCAACTATACTAACCGGCTTGTTCCAGGTGGTAAACTTAGACCCCTGATATGAACAAGAACAATAAAAGACGAAAGGCTTTGAATCTCTGGAATGAGGTACAGGTGAATCAAAGCAGTATATAAATATATACTTGGAGGAAAGGAATGACGAATGAAGACGATCGTGATTCTCTGGAATGAGGTATAGACAAATCAGATCAAAGCCCTATGTGGCTTAATAATAATTTGACAAATGCCAACAATGCTATTATAAGACTATAAAAACATTGGATTTAAAGACTAAATATAAAGCCTTAAGTAGTTTAGCAAATACGTAATGACATGTTAAAATAATGACCCGTGTAAGATAGAATCATTAATCAGAAGTTAAAATTATAATTAATGAAGCGTGCATTGCTTCCCCTTCTTGAATCAATCCTATTTTGTTTACATATTAAAAAAAACTAAAATTCACACACTTAAAAATTAAATAACAAATAGAATAAGGTTGCCAGTCTTTTGGCAATGATAATCAATAAAGAATTTCATTAAATTAACGAACACATATCCACCCCAGATTGCAAAGTATTTACACATTTTGTATAAATTTACAATAAAACATTTATTTAAAAGCATGTATTCATTTAAAATACAAACTCAATCTTACGAACTATTTAGATATAAATAATAAGAACTCATTAATTCCCCCCCTTCCATTCCACAGTGGGATATAGAAGTTCGTAAGACTAAGTTTGATTGACATTTACAAATACACATTAAATGAAAATATAAAAAATAGCATTAAAATAAATTGTAACCGCACTAAATTATAAAAAAATAAGAAGCGTGAGTTGGATGAAATATTTCATAGTAGTATTAATTTGACAGAAGAGAATCGATACCAAGAAAATAATTAGTTTAACATGCTCACTGATTAGCGAGTTAAAAAGAGGTTTAACATAAAGAAAACAATTTTATAGTTATAAGCTAGAATTAGGTAATACAATTATGTCTTTGGGCTGGTTACCTCAGGATTCTATGGAATACTGACGAATCTTCTGTGGCAGGTGGCATTCTTTGATGGCAGAACCACTCTTGAGCGGTAGCAGCTACATCTCTGCACAGCGAAGAGTAGAGCTGAAGACGGGGGGGAAGGTGGCTGAGGTCCCTCAAAAATTAAAAAGACGTGGAGTCGACTAACGACTATTGACCCAACTCTGACACAATAGATTTTTGGCCTTATTTATACAAACTTTGAGGCATTCAAAGAATGTTTTTAATTAAATTAATTTACAGAAATATTTTATCTATTGTTAATGGAGATGCAATCACTAGATAACTGTCCAAAAATAAACTCAAATCAATTTCCAGACTGGAAATAGATTTGATAAAAATGTTAACAGCTAATATATAGGGTATATGAGCACAGACTTTCAAAACATGACCCACCACTCTCCACTCTATCTAATAACACTGATACACTTAAACACATATATGTTTAAAAGATAAATAATTACCAATTTCATGCTAAACCAGCAATCATCAGTTGGTCCAGATTCTCATCTTTACACATATATACTACAAGTGCTTAGATATATATTAAGATAGACAATCTTTATACTTTAATGCACAGGCTACTCCACCCTCCAACTCTTCAACCATCCATCCAATTGAAAATCTGATGATGGAATGCTCAAACGCCATCCTGAAGCCGAGATTTTTGTCATACCCTAAAGTCAATCTGAACCCCACATGTACAGGACATAATCCATTTAATACATATGCAAGGATGGGCAGACATCTCTACAATGTAATAACTGAAACACAGGCTTATTATATACCTGTGTCTATATATGTTTCACATGATCCACCACTCTCGACTCTTATTTAATAACACTGATACACTTAAACATATATATGTTGAAAAGATAAATAATCACCAATTACAGTGGTGTGACAAGAATCTTGGCCTCAGGGTGGCCTTTGAGCATTCCATCATCAGATTTTCAATTGGATGGACGGTTGAAGAGTTGGAGGGTGGAATAGATTGAAGCCTGTCCATTGAAGTATAAAGATTGTCTTAAGCCTGTCCATTAAAGTATAAATATTGTCTATCTTAATATATATCTGAGCACTTTGTAGTATATATGTGTACAGATGATAATCTGGACCAACTGATGATTGCTGGTTTAGCATGAAATACGTATATTGGTGATTATTTATCTTTTCAACATATAAGTATTTAAGTGTATCAGAGTTATTAGATAGAGTGGAGAGTGGTGGGTCATGTGAAAGTCTGTGCTCATATACCCTATATATTACATATATAGACACAGGTATGTAATAAGCCTGTGTTTAAGTTAACAGCTAACTAAAATCAATTAGCTTTGTTTTAAATTTTACTTTCATTAACTTTAATTAAAAAATTCTTTTTAAAATTATGAATCCCACCCCTTTAATTACTCTTGGTAAGTTAACGACTGCATCTTCCATCTTGAATATTTCTGTACTTATATGAAGAAAATATTTATAAAATAAATAAGATGTATAGTTAAGAAAAAAAGGTACTAGTAAACTATTGACTAAGGAGCCTGTGTTGGCGCTGTTTCTGTGTAAAAACACAGAATTATACCGCTTTCGCGGCCGAACCTATGGCTAATAAACAAGTGATCATTAATATACGAGCAGATCGTATGTAGTGGTTATAATACGCGGCCAATTACTTCCGCGTATCAATAACACTACGTCTATTAACAATACTATGATCGTATAGTTTGCCGTTGATTTCATTGCGGGTTGAATTCCTATGCCTATTGACAGAATTTGTATCGTCACTAGAATTTAAGATGAGAGTGTGAGCGTTGTCTTCTTTTTCAAGTGTTTATTTGTTGATGTTTATGATTTTCTGTATTTCCCAACTGAAAGATTTTTGCGTACTAGTAATTTTCAGCGTATTATTGATATTTGTCAAAATTTTTTTTTTGGGCTAATTTTGGCTTTTTTGGGGGTCAAAAAAGACAAAGTAAAATTTCTCAAGCTTTCTGGCAGACGATTGGAGTTTTTTCTGCGGAAAAATACCGTTTCTGTCGTGACTCGGACGAGAGTTGAAAAAGAAGAACAAAATGTCTACCACGTTATTATATTTGTGGGACGTCCCAAACAGAGAAAGTGAGGCAGTTGCATTTTTTCAAGCCCAAAACATCCTGCCATTCGTTACAGCTGATTTAGTTCAGTCATATGTGATTAATAAATTTATTTTCTGGAAAGAATTTGTGTATTGTTTGCGATTATTTTTATCTGTATATCATGTAATTAACACCCATAATGACAGTGTTAAAAAGGGGCGGCGTAGTTTGTTGGACATCTCTTGATTGATTGATTTATTTTTTTTTTTTTAAAAAAAAAAAACTTATTTTGACATACCTATTCGTTCCGTTTAGAAGCAAAAAGAGGTTTTTTTGTTGTTGTTGTTTTAAATCAATAAACAGCACGTTAAATAGATTTTAAAAGTGAACCCGAGTTTAATTTTTGTTATTAAAAAAGAATAAAAATACCGGACGTTTTATTGAAAAAGTTAAAACTGTCCCTTATTACTTTGAAATGTATTGAATCCAAAACCAAAAAAATAAAAGACGTATGTAAAAAAGAAACAGTAGATTTAGAATGAAAATCCCCCCCCCCCCATATAAAGGCGTATGTCAAAAATTATGTACTTTTGAGATCCAAAAAAAAGGTCAAAGTCTCCATTATAATTTTAAATTTATCAAATGAAAACAAAAAAAATAATTATGTCCAAAACAAACAACAAAAATATATTAAATATTAAAAAAAAAATAATAATTATGTCCAAAACAAAGAACAACAATATATTAAGTATTAAAAAAAAAATATTACAGCCGTATGTTAAAATACGATCTATTAGATAAAAAAAATCTAGCAGCCCGGTAATGTTACAACGCTCTGTTTTTAACTAGAAACAGCGCCACCAAAGGCTTCACAGTTAATAGTTTACTAGAACCGAAAAAAAATACAAAATTATTTAAAAGATTTGCTTGTGCTCTTATCTATATAAAAGCTCTGTTAATATATGTATATATCTGAGTCGCATCCATAAAAGTTAATATTTAAGATTAAAGAAAATTTTTGTTTGAGATTTATATTTATAAATTTTTATAGACGCTTCTCAGAAACATACGTATAGTTTATATACATGTGACGAAAAAAAACAGGATGAAATGTGAGTTAAAGTGGTAGAACAGTGGAGCTCGATCTTGGGCTAAGATCGATTGCTACAGTAGTAAATCATTCAATAATATATATTCAAAATTTATTTACCTTCTGCAAATAATTGATTGTTTTTGAAATAAAGATTTTGCAGTAGTCTCTGTCCTAAGCTTATAACTGCAGTACACAGGTAATGACCATATAGTCTTATCTGATATATAATACTAATATCATATAATAATTTATTCACCATATAAATCTAACTTTCTCAATAAAATAGATATTAAATCAGGTAAAGATTCATTTGCTCAGGGTGTATGATGCATTACATTTCAACATTTTTATTTAACACAGTTGATAATAAATTCAGTTTATCTCATAAGTCTAAATTAATATCATAATCAACTGCATCATAAAGTCAGATTGCTATCTGTTGATTCTGCCTTATATGTGTTACATTGTTATAGATCTTTTTTCTTAGTTTTTGAATAGCTATAGAAATCAAGTAAAGTGAAATTGATTTCCACAATCTTTACAAACAATATGTAGACTCTATGCAGGTAAATTATCACTACAAATTTAACACAAGATGTTAAATGTAGAAAGCATTACCAGAATGGTTATTCATTTTTTTCAGTATTTAGGTGAAAGAAATCACACATTTATATAATAAAAAAAAGTTTTTTGTTTATATTTTACCTGAAATTCCTCTTTATTCTTTAGTAATTCAATTCTCCTAATCAAAGTTTCTTTTAAGTGAAGTTCAGGTCTGTGACATTCTTTTACTGAACGAGGATGATCAGTTATAAGTTGAAGAATAGCACTCACAAGATATTCATGAGTTGGTTCATGATCTCTATGAATTAAAGCGACCAACTGTTCTACATAGCCCATATCACATAACAAATCTGAAATAGTTTAAAACATCGTTAAAAGTTGATTTCATTTAAATTAATGAAATTATTAAAAAAAAATATATGTAAAATCATTCTATTAAAATTAAACAATAAAAATAAGTGAATAACAAAAAGATTTTGCAACAAATTATTGTAATATGCTTATATGCTAGCGAGTTTTTTGAACATTAATTACTAAATCAAAATCTTTATATATTGTATTCTATAGATCATCTTTTGAATTGGCAAAGATAAAATAAGCACCAGCATATAAATTTCGAAGCCAAGATGATGGAAGATATTTTACAAAAAAAAATTGTTAAAATGAAACCTTCAAAAAAAGGTAAAATAGAAATATGTCTTAAATGCTTTACTATAAATTTTACACAATAGCCACAATAATAAACATATAGAATGATAAAACAATAGACAATATTTTGTATAAAAATGTCTTTCTTATCAAAAAGCAGACATGCTATTAATCTAGAGTTCAAGTAGGGGTGAAATTTGAATATTTTTCTTGGGTAGATAAGGATTTCCAAGTAAGCTTGAATTTAAACCATTAAGCATCACATGATCACATTTCCTATACTAGCACATTAATTGTTGATAAACAGAGCAAAACTCTCCATACAGTATTGCCACCTGTGCTAAACAGAGTAATCAATGGATGCCAGAAGGCTTGTGCATAAAATCCCTATCTAATGCCTACTCATCCAATATCCCCAGACTAGTTTCTGGCTTGTGGCCTTCGTCAGTGAAAAGCTTTGGATCTAAGAGCACTGCATCTAGATCTTAGGATCTAATGCAACCCTCTAGCAACCACCTTTTATCTCCACTTAACTACAAAACTATGAGAATGAAAACACAAAAAATATTTTCAATCTAAGCTCAATAGCTTATATAGTCATATAGGTCTGAACTCAGTTCAGCACCCATACACTTTGGTGTCTTTGACTCTTTTACAACCATAGCCACCACTATCCTATTAGGCAGGATTGGTGTTAAACCATTAAGCATCACATGATCACATTTCCTATACTAGCACATTAATTGTTGATAAACAGAGCAAAACTCTCCATACAGTATTGCCACCTGTGCTAAACAGAGTAATCAATGGATGCCAGAAGGTTTGTGCATAAAATCCCTTTCTAATGCCCACTCATCCAATATCCCCAGACTAGTTTCTGGCTTGTGGCCTTTGTCAGTGAGGAGCTTTAGATCTGAGAGCACTGCATCTAGATCTTAGGATCTAATGCAACCCTCTAGCAACCACCTTTTGTCTCCACTTAACTACAAAACTATGAGAATGAATTTGAAAACACAAAAAATATTTTCAATCTAAGCTCAATAGCTTATATAGTCATATGGGTCTGAACTCAGTTCAGCACCCATACATTTTGGTGTCTTTGGCTCTTTTACAACCATAGCCACCACTATCCTATTAGGCAGGATTGGTGTTAAACCATTAAGCATCACATGATCACATTTCCTATACTAGCACATTAATTGTTGATAAACAGAGCAAAACTCTCCATACAGTATTGTCACCTGTGCTAAACAGAGTAACCAAGATGCAGTGCTCTCAGATCCAAAGCTCCTCACTGACGAAGGCCACAAGCCAGAAAATAGTCTGGGGATATTGGATGAGTAGGCATTAGATAGGGATTTTATGCACAAGCCTTCTGGCATCCATTGATTACTCTGTTTAGCACAGGTGGCAATACTGTATGGAGAGTTTTGCTTTGTTTATCAACAATTAATGTGCTAGTATAGGAAATGTGATCATGTGATGCTTAATGGTTTAACACCAATCCTGCCTAATAGGATAGTGGTGGCTATGGTTGTAAAAAGAGCCAAAGACCCCAAAATGTATGTGTGCTGAACTGAGTTCAGACCCATATAGCTATTGAGCTTAGATTGAAAATATTTTTTTTGTTTTCAATTTCATTCTCATAGTTTTGTAGTTAAGTGAAGATAAAAGGTGGTTGCTAGAGGGTTGCATTAGACCCTAAGATCTAGATGTAGTGCTCTCAGATACAAAGCTCCTCACTGACGAAGGCCACAAGCCAGAAACTAGTCTGGGGATATTGGATGAGTAGGCATTAGATAGGGATTTTATGCACAAGCCTTCTGGCATCCATTGATTACTCTGTTTAGCACAGGTGGCAATACTGTATGGAGAGTTTTGCTCTGTTTATCAACAATTATTGTGCTAGTATAGGAAATGTGATCATGTGATGCTTAATGGTTTAACACCAATCCTGCCTAATAATAGGATAGTGATGGCTATGGTTGTAAAAGACCCAAAGACACCAAAATGTATGGGTGCTGAACTGAATTCAGACCCATATGACTATATAAGCTATTGAGCTTAGATTGAAAATATTTTTTGTGTTTTCAATTTCATTCTCATAGTTTTGTAGTTAAGTGGAGATAAAAGGTGGTTGCTAGAGGGTTGCATTAGATCCTAAGATCTAGATGCAGTGCTCTCAGATCCAAAGCCCCTCACTGACGAAGGCCACAAGCCAGAAACTAGTCTGGGGATATTGGATGAGTAGGCATTAGATAGGGATTTTATGCACAAGCCTTCTGGCATCCATTGATTACTCTGTTTAGCACAGGTGGCAATACTGTATGGAGAGTTTTGCTAAGCTTGAATTTTTTTCAAGTAATTCACTAATAACTAATACAGCTAATTATCCAATTATTAATTATAAATATATACTTATTCTTAGTCAGAGGATAAAAACAAAAAAAAATAAATTGATAAAATCCTCATTACCTGCTGATTGAATAGCATGCAGGATTTGGAGAAATCTTTGCTCTGCAATTAAAAATTGAATGACATTTACTTAATATATTAAAATTTGTGACATAGCTTTAAAACTGAGATATATGAAATGTGTAACAAGTAATGGTACTGTTAAAGATCATGTTTTCACTCAGTCATTTACTTAACCTGCTTTTAGACAAATAACATCTATATATTATAATGACTTTTTGATTTTAAGATTGAAATAGATCTACTAACGTTTTTTGTTTTTTGTTTTTTTTTTTAAAAAAACTTGTTGCTTCAAAGTGATTGATAGACACTATTGCATGGTGTCAAATAAACACTGAAAGAATCTACTTGATATATATGTGGCTATGTTTATATTTCGTGGATTAGTTTTTGTAAAGCCATCATAAAATTTAAATTCAACTTCATGTTTGCCTTAAGACACTCTTCTTTTTTTTCTTTTCTGGAATAGCTGTTAATAATGACATACACAAGAATAAAATATAACTAATTTATAATCAATGTAATAAATATTTCCTTTTTCTTATAAAAATCTCTGTCTTGTGTTGCAACTTAAGAACTACCTATACAGTCATTATTACATCTGATTAGCTATTATATCAGCAATCTTAATGCGCATGCGGGAAGGTTTCAGCCTTTCATTTTAATTAAGAATATTATAAAAATTAATTTTCTTTAATATTAATTGGTTCAATAACCTGTCATGTAATCAGAATTGCATGATAATGTAGAAAAAATAATTTATGGTTTAACTAAGTTTATTCAAAAAAAAAATGTAAAATACCAACAGAAATATGAAGTAAAAAACAAACATAATGGATTAATTAACAAGAGGAACTCCTATAAGTAATGGTAGTTATGCTAAAGTAAGAAATCCCACACACACATATATATAATAAAAATAAAATGTCCGTTAATTAAAACAAAATTGTAATTATAATAAAAATAATAAATTTAATGGTAATATACTATTATAAACAATCCTTAAATCCGCAGTTAAGGCGGGTTTAAGAAATTAACCGAAAGTACTTCTGCAGATTTAAGGATTGTTTATAATAGTTTGTTACCATTAAATTTATTATTTTATTATAATTATATATATATGACAATAAAAGCACATAATAATGAAGAAACAAAAAGTATAAATGATAAAATAATTGTATAATAGTAATGAGAAATGGAAATATTGTAGTAGGGTAAGATAAAAACATGTAGAAAATTAAAAGTTAGTATTAAGAAATTAGAAGAATGAAAAGTTTTTGTAAAAAAAAATATCACAATAATAATGAATTTAAGGTTTAAAACCACAATTTAAACATGGGAAAATGCAGAAATTAAGATTAGATTTCAAAATATGTATTAGAAATTAAGAGTATCATAGATCTAATAGATTCAGAACATTATATTTGAAAAAGTGAGCTGCTATATTGTGAAATTGAAAGAGGATAGTAAAAAAACGTTTTCAAATTTGTTGGATAAAAAATGTAATATATATAAAATGATAAATAATAGAATTAAAGCAGCAAAAAAAATAAATAAATGTAAAGATAGATTATAAAAATGAACAAATAGTAATAAAAAAATCAAAATCATATAAAAACATTGTTAAAAAATATATAAGAAATTTAGCAATTAACTGAAATATTAAAGTATTATTAAAGCTAGAGAGATTACTGGACAGAACAAGCAGCTACAGGAATGATGTAATCAATAGATTGCAGCATTATGTACAATAAATAAACAGTTTACCCCTGGAATATACAGATGGCTTGTATAATGGAAGAAACCAATCTTGCTTGTATTAGTCAAAAAATGCCAGTAGAATTGCTAAACTAGGAAATGTGTTTTAATTTAATGCAATTTAATTTATGATTCAGGAAAGTGGCAAATTGCTTTTCTTTCACAATTATGATTTCATTAGAAAAAAAAAAACTACGTAAAAAGAAAATTTTTTTTTTTAACAATTAGCATAATTTCATATGAAGCAAAGATGTTGAATCTTGAATAGAAATATTTCAAACAAATTAGTCAAGTTTTTAATTAAAATTCAGTTTGGATTGGAAAAGAGGACGGTTCTTCAAAAATATGTATAAAGAAGAGAGAGGTTAATATTTATTTATTTATTGAATTTTTAAAAAAAATTCTGATAAGATGAAATGAATTATTTTACTGGCAATTCAAGAGGCACAAAATAAGAAAGAATAAGAGATAAGAAATTTACAAATAAATAAGAAAGTATTTTTAAAAATAAATGAATTTCTTTCACAAGAATTTAAGACAGAAATAATATCTTTCTCCTGTTGTTTAAAGAGATATTTAAATGAATTGCTAAATAACTCTAAAGTCCGTGCCCATACCCCCTATATATTACATATATTGATACAGATATATAATAAGCCTGTATTTCAGTTATTTTGGTCTTAATAAAAATTGAAAGTTTATTGTATCTAATTTGCTGATAATATGAAAGTTCTTGTGGATAAACTTAATAGAATGCTAAAGATAATTGATGGAATTTACAATAAAGTGGGATGAAAATAAGCTCACTTAAAACAAAAACAAAACAAAAAAAAAAAGATGGAAAAAATAAAACTTCTATATATTTTAGAAGTTAATTGGCTTATGATGGAAAAAATGATAAAACAGAAGCTTGCAAAAAATAATCAACTATTTTTCTTTTATTGAATGAATAAAATTGTAAATTTTTTTTTACTCTTGCAAAAAAAAAATCTTATTTTTTTAAAAAGGGTACTCTTTCATCACATGGGACAAGCCGCTTGATGGCGCTATTTCTCTGCAAACCAGCAGAAATACGCAGTTTACGTGACCTCAAACTGAAGTTACCATTTAAAGGCCACTAGAACCTAAATAAATCACTAGTCTTTTGTCTTCATTTGTTTGCGTATTGTTTTGTTTTAATTCTTATTTGTTGTCCACATATATGGATGTGTATAAAAAGCTGGATTAACTTTAAAACCTATGGAATGGAATGTGTACAGTTTCCAATCGAATTTTTGAAATGCCATATTTCAAACAATAAATAAAAAGTAGTACATGTTAGGGTTAGGTTTTAACTTCATTAAGGCATGTCCTTTGTCACCTATTTTGTTAGTATTGTATTTGAGTGAAATGGAAAGAGCAATAGAAAGATTAGGAAGAGGGATAGAGATACTGTTAATAGGTAGTAAGGAAGTATATATTTTGGCAGGTCTTTTTTTTGCAGATGATATATTTTTGTGTGCAGAAAGAAGAGAAGATATGGAAGTTATGTTGAGAACATGTGCAAGGGTTGGTAAAGAGATGGGGATTAAATTTGGTGAAGAAAAATCAAATATAATGATGGTTAATACTGGGGAAAGAGAAGATGTAGAATTTTTGTTGGGGGATATTAAGTTAAGTGTGGTGAGTAGATATAGTTATTTGGGAATTATTTTAAGTAATCAGAAAAATTATTTGGATGAATGGGAGAAAAAATTGATAAATGAAGCAAAGAAAAGAAAGAGATTGATAAAGAAATTAACAGTGTTTTCATATAATAAATATGATGTAGCTAGAATTATATGAAAAGGAGTTGCAGTAGCAGAGTTAACATATGGTAATGATGCATTATATGTTAGTAATGGGGTATTAAATTACTTAGAAAAAGTTCAAAGGGAAGTAGGAAGACATGCATTGGATGCAGATGCATGGACAACAAGGGAGGCAATTCAAGGAGAAATGGGATGGTCAAGTTTTCATATGAGAGATGCAAAAAGTAAAATGAAAATGTTTGGTAGATTGCAGTTTATGGATAATAAAAGTATAGCTAAAATAATATTTAATTGAGTTACGAGTAAAGGGCAGGTAATAAGATGGGTGAGAAAGGTAATACGGTATGCAAAAGATATAAAGAATTTATATCTGTATATTTGTATAAAAGATGGGATGATTGTGTTAGGAGGATTGTTGAGTGTTATAGTAGTAAGGAATGGGATAAAAGAATAGATTTACTAATAAAGAATAGGGAGTTAGAGAGATGGAGAACTAGTATGGCGAGTAAAAAGAGTTTAAATATCTATAGAAATAAACAGAATATTAGGTGTGAGTTAATTTATGATAATAGTAAGGAAAGTAGTTTATTGCTTAAGGCTCAAACAGGATCTTTAGCAACAAGAGAATATACATGTAAATGGAAAAATATGGGTGATTTATTTTGTAAATTATGTAAGGAAGGAATAGAAAATATTAGGCATTTGTTAATTGAATGTAAATGCTTGAAAACAGAAAGGGCACATATAATGAAGTTATGGGAAAATAAGTATAAAAAAAGTGATTATACAGAAAGTAGATTTTTGTTTTTTATGCTGGTTTTGAAAAAGGGGGATTTAGATATAAAGGCTGTAGAGTTGACAAAGATTATGTTGTGGAAATGGGATGGAGCAGAATATGGGAAAAATTAGACTGGGGAATGTAAAATTAAGTAGCTAACAAGTTTTTCTTGGTATAACTGCTGAGAGATTTTTGACTTCGTTTAAGGAGTAGCTACAGTACATAACATCATATATGGGAAAAATTAGACTGGGGAATGTAAAATTAAGTAGCTAACAAGTTTTTCTTGATATAATTGCTGAGAGATTCTTGACTTCGTTTAAGGAGTAGTTACAGTACATCACATCACATGGAAAATTTATTTATCATGATCAAAAGTGGATGAGGATGATGGTTTGCGCCGATTAGATTCAGAGAGAAACAAGAAATCTTAAATATTGTTCAGATAATTGAGAAATAAAAGCACTAAAACAAATGTCAGCCAAATTAAGTTTAAACAATTTTAAAGTTTTATTTATAAAGTGAAGATTGGCACACAATAAATATGGTTATATTAGGCATGCAATAGAAAGAATAAAAGGTCAACGCTCTGGCAGACAGACTAACTTTCTAAAAGTGAATTAGAAAAGAAGGGAAAGATTTTCCTTTAGCTGACAATACTCCCACATCAATTCTGATTTCCTTATTCAAAAATAAAAAGCAATGGAAAGTTTCTTGCATGAATCAACGAACCAATGCTGACAAGCGTTCACTAGCATATTGATTAAGGACATCATATTGTTATAGGACTGTTGTATGGACAAATCATGTTTAAGATTGCCAAGGTTGATTACACTGCAAGAAATAAAATAAATAAATTAATTAATGCATCAGAGTATAAATTATAAAACAGGGAAAATTTACGTCTCCAATTTAATGAAATAGTAAAATTAGCAAATACTCAGACGTAAATGATTTAAAATTAATAAAATATTAAATCTCGGATTTAAGGAAAACAAACATAAAATAAGGATGAATCACCAAACAAACAATTGGCCAAAACTAAGCTGAGTATAATAATTAAAGGTCTCAATAAGAGAGAAGTAAATAATTTGAAAACATGTTATGTCTGCTCCAGCATTTCAAGAAAGTGTATTAATTAGAATTACAAAATAAATTTATTATCATAATTCCCAGTACATAAAGTGACTTGTAAAAGATAAAATAAATCTAGTAAACAAAATATTAAAGTTTGACCTAGATTTTTATAAATTAAATTATCGGAGAGAATATGAAAACATTAAATGCCTTAGCAGAAAGAAACATTCTATCAGCAGAATTTAAATGGGAATTAAGAGTATCTTCTTGCTAGTGGTTCACCCAAACTAATTCCATTCCTTTTATAGAGATATAGAAAGATAGATGCGTGTGGAGAACCAATGGAACAGCACAGACAAGCTTTTCTTAGTCCAGAAAAGAAACATCGAAATTAAGAATGTGATAATTCTGCAAAACATACATGGACAAGTATGTTTAAACCAACCAGGTTAGTCTCACACAAGAAAAGGGGAAATTACGGAAAACATAATCTAAACTATAGAAAATGAAATCTCTACCATGAAAAAACAGAACAATAAACATGATAAACCGCCAGCCAAAAGATTTACGGTTTACAAAAAGCGCAAATACAGTAATTTAAATGCATTATTGGAGGATAAAATAGGGACAGGTGATCAAACTAAAATTTCTGAAAGACTGATAAAGCATTAAGAAAAAGTTGGGCATACAAACAGAGACAGATTAAGCATAAAAAATAAAAACTCACAATACACTCTCCAATAAACTAAATGGAAAACAAATTTGGAATCTTAAAATTAAGATTCCAAGACATACTATAAATACAATGATAAGCAAACAGTATACATTAAATATTTTAAATTTAATAAACAAACAATATAATAAAATATGTTCTTTTAAGATTAAGCTGAGACTTAAAATTTTAGCCTGGAAAAAATAAAGAAAACATGTTACCTCGAGGTATAAAATTACAATTAGCTGATGTCTTCCAGCATGGCATATATAGTTCATTCCATGGGGAACTCCGGCAAAGACTTTAGGTCTTCATTTTTACGAGAAGGCAGGAAGCAATGTTAGGGAACAGTTCCGATTTGAGTTCTTATGGCATGATTTTGCAGGACAATTTGGCTCTGGGATCCGTCTTTAAGTTGGCCTAACCTGACATGGCAAAAATAATACTGAAACAGTTCTTCCTTGCATATAATTTTGGCAATGAAGAAATTATAACAGCACAGCAATAAAATTGGTGTATTAAAAGTCACAGAAACACTAACAAGCAGCAACAACAACAACAGCTGGAGAATAATCAGCCCGCAATCCCAGGTCTATTTATAAGAGCTCTTATCTTTCCAAAAACATTTTTTCTTTTTTTTTAATTAGTGGTTTTTCAACAGGGCAACTTTATCTCAGTCTTAATCCTAATTAAAGATTCTCTCCAGGGTTAATCTTATTTATAATTAATTCAAAAATATTTAAAAACAAGTCTCAGCTTAGTTAAGATAAATTAGAAATTAATTATAAACAAACAAGGGAATGCAATTGAGTTTTCTAGCCTTTAATTAATTTGATTAAAAAAAAAAAACAAGTGGTAGAAAAAAACTATTTTAGAAATCAATTTTATAACAAAACAAATAAAATGACATTTTTTTTTTAAAAAAAAAACATAAATGAGTATATGTGTTAATACACATACTCTTATAAACAAACTTTTAAACACTTTCTTGTTAAAAATTTAATAAAACCAAAAGTTAAGTTTTGTTTTTGGTGAAGCGACTTTTTAGACGGATACTATCCAGCTCAATACTTAATGATCAAATTCCAATGTTAAAATTTGACCATAATGTTGCTTTCTAAATATGAAATTAAAAATAATCAATTTAAAACAAAATTGCAACAAACAACTCACTATACATAAAAAACAAATTTAATACATCAATCCCGTTTTCATTCTTTAATGGAACCTTTTCAAGATGTTTCATTTTATACAATCACATGCGATATGATGCACAATGGTTTCTCCTTTATTGAAGTCGGTAATCTATCAGCCACTATGCCCAAAGAAACCTGTTAGCCACATTATCTTCTCTTTCCATTCTCCTAACCCTAAGTTTTTCTATATTCTTTTCTATCCTGCTCCATCTGATTTCCACAACACCATCTTTGTCCACGCTATGGCTTTTACATCTAAATCCCTTTTATTTTTTCCAAACACAACGTAAAAATCAAGAATTCACATTCTGTATAATCACCCTTCTGCATACCATACTATCTTTCTCACCCATATTGTTGCCTGCCCTTTACTTGTAAACCAATTAAATATTATTATGGCTCTTCTCTTACTATCCATAAATTGCAAACTACCAAGCATTTTCATTTTTGCCTTTCTCATATAAAAACTTGGCCATTATTTCTCCTTGAATTGCTTCCTTTGCCATCCACATATCTACTTCTAATGCATGTCTTCCTACTTCTCTTTGTACTTTTTGCAAGTAAATCTAACACCCTTTACTAACACCTAGAACATTGTTACCATTAGTTAACCCTGCTACTGCCATTTCCTTCCACACAATTCTTGCTACATCACATTTATTATATAAAAATATTGTTAATTTCTTTATCACTTCCTTTCTTTACTTCATTTATCAATTTTTTCTCCCAGTCATCCAAGCAATTTCTCTGATTACTTAAGACAGTTCCCAAATAGTTATACCTATTTACCATCTTTAACTTTATATCCTCCAATAGAAATTCTTTCTCTTCTTTTTCCTCAGCATTTATCATTATTACTTTTGATTTTTCTTCACTAAATATAATGCTCATCTCTTTACCACCCTCGCACACGTCTTCAGCATAACTTCCACATCTTCCCTACTTTCTGTGAACAAGATATCATCAACAAATAAGATCTGATAATATACACATTCCTATGCCATCTATTAATGGTACCTCTACTCCTCTTCCTAGTCTTTCTTTTGCTCTCTCATTTTTCTCAAATATAACAAAAACAAAATAAATGATATGTGGCATCCTTGCCTTAAACCCACCCCATTTTTAACTCTAACTGATCCACCCCATTTTTAACTCTGATTCTGTATTTCCTAAGTGATAAGTATAATAATTATTTTCATACAATCTCTTAATAAGATCCACTAAAGTTCCAGTCATTCCCAAATTTACTAAACTTACCTATACTCTATTTCTATTTACTCTATCGTATGCCTTCCCCATATCAGATCATATATAAATGTCTACCTGTATTCCTACTCATATCTATAAGTTGTGTGCCTATCTGATCTAAAACCTACTTGCATTTCTTCCACTATATTATTTTCTTCCATATTGCCATCCTTCCAGCCACTATATTTGATAAAACTTTATATAATACAGACGTTACCATTATCGGTCTATAATTGTTTTTCTATTGTCCTTACTCTTGTATTATTCCAGCTATCTGGAAATTGTTTCTGTGCCATCTTATTAAAACATGATAAATTTAATTTTGCCTTATTCCCCAAATTCATCACAATCTCTGCTGTCCATCCATCTAAATCTCTTGCCTTTCCATTTTTCAATTTCTTCCCTGCCTCATTCAATTTGTTTTCTGCAAAACTAATATTTTCATTACTTAAAATCTAACATCTTTTCTATATTCATTACATACTTAACATTATCTCTTAATTCTTACTCTAGAGCTACTCTTTTCCACATTACTTAATAATACTGTTTCTCTCTCCCCTACATTCCTTCTTTTAATATATTTCAAAAATTTTTTACTCCCATCTCTTCCACTTTTATTAATATCTCCAATAATTTACTATTTAATTCCATTCTCTCTCTATAATTATCTATTTTAGTCAGCTTCTTTTTTAAAATAAATAGTTATCCCATTTAATATTAACAACTTCTTCACTTTCTTTGTTTTTAATAGCACATTTATATTCTCTGAATTGCTTTTTTCCTCTCTTTTTACTAATTCTCACTTTTCTATTATTTTTATTCTTCCGAATATTCTCACATTCTCTTTGCCACTTCATCATACCAGTCCTTATATTCATCCCCAACAGTCTTTCATGATTTCTTCTTTTATTTTATATTCTTCTAACTTATTCTTATCAGTCATCTTCATCCACATCTTTCACTATCCTTTCTACTTTGATTACTATTTTCCATCACATTACTAAGCATTTCTATTATAAAGAAATTATGAGCATTGTTACATACTTTATCTTCATTATAAAACATTTTACTTTTCCATACTTTATTCATCCTTTCTTTCTCTGCTAATACATAAGCTACTGTGTGAAATATATTACTACTAGACCAGGTGTATTACTTCTCACAACTATTTGATAAATTTCCAATGCTCAAATTCATTCTCTGACAAAAAAGTTTCAAAAGCTGTCCATTCTTGTTATTCACATCATCAATTTCTTCAATATGTTCATTCATATCCCCTATAATTAATATTTTCTTCTTGAAACTCTGTATTCCTTACCCAGACATTCATATATGCTACTGTTCCACTACATTATAGCTTGATTACCTCTAGTGGTCATATACGCTCTTATCCTCTTAACCTTATCTCAAACCACAAATGTTCTTGATATTTTACAATATTTAAATATTTTTTTGACATAATTTCTATACCATCACTCCCTTTTCCTTTTTCTTTTCTATTTATATCCTGCCATACAAAATATTCCAATGTAGGTTCTTCTCTTAGATGGGTTTACACTACTACTAACACCTCAACTCTTTTGTTTATAATTGCTTTGTTTAATTCCAGTTACTTTTCTGGACCCCTACCACCTTGCATATTCAAATATTCAATTTTAATAATTTCTTCCTTTTTTACTATCATTTTATAAATTCTTTTGAATCTTTCTTCTCTATTACATTTGTAATTAGCTTATTTATCATCAATTTTATAGAACCATTCCCTCTCTACATCTACATTTATATCTAAATCAGTTACCCTTTGTTTATTTCTTACATGTCATCCATTCTTCTTTTTCATAATACTGTAATTTAAAACCCTACTCCTCTATATAAATTTCCCAAACTATAATATTTTTCATAACTCAAACTCACTAATGCTTAACTTCCCTCACTAATCACCCTACAACAAGTCCCCCCTCCCCCAATGGACATTATTTACATTACAATAAATATAAAATTGTAATAATTATATTTATAAAGTGCATACTCATTACGTAATTAAAATACATACATTAAATATAATTAATAAAATACATATATGTTCATAAAAATGATGAAACTTATTACAAATCTTTTTTGCTCCTCATAATATATATATACAAATAATCTAAAAAAAAAACAAAAACAATAATAATAATCACATGATCACCATCGCTTATGCTAGCACATAAGTGTTATTAAACAGGCAAAACTCTCCATACAGTAGTGCCACCCTGTGCCAACCAGAATAATCAATGGATGCCAGAAGGCTTGTGCATAAAATCACCATCTAGTGCCTACTTGTCCAACATTCCCAGACTAGTTTCTGGCTTGTGGCCTTCATCAGTGAGGAGCCTTGGATCTGAGAGCACTGCACCTAGATCTTAGGATCTAATGCAACCCTCCAGCAGCCACCTTTTATCTCTACTTAACTACAAAACTATGAGTCTTAAATTGAAAACACCTTAAAATTTTTAATCTAAGCTGAGCTTTTTATTCCTCTTGGAGGCTTTAAAGGAACTGAGCAGGGCAAATTGCTAATGTCCACTACATGCATTTTCATTGTTGCAGCTGCTATTACTATGTGATTATTCATATAGTATACGAACATGATTGCGCTATTCATCAACACACATTAGTCAGTGTGATGAATTTACTGGGTTTTTACCTCTGAGTTTAAGATTGAGAAACACCATGGTCTTTCTTCTCAGTTGCCTGATAAGGCAGAATGAATGTGCATGTGAATGAAAAAAAATTTCTAATAGATATAAAAATAAATCATGTCCCTTATTTCCAGTAAAGTCACTAGCTTAAGGCAGTGGTTTGTGGCCGAAAGTGGAGAATATTAAAAAATCCTGATGGTACATCTAAGCCTCCATTTGATGATGACTTTTTATTTAGTACTTACAACTGCAGATCACTTTCAAGTAAAGAAAGATTACAAGAATTGGAAGAAATGTCTTATATTAAATGGGATATTATTGGACTTTGTGAATTAGGAAAAAAAAGTGAAAAGACAACTGATTTAAAAAGTGGACATGTATTCTACTACAAATGCACAAATATTGGAAGTACAAGTGGAGTAGGATTCATTATAAATAAAATAGAATAAAAACATTGTAGAGATTGACGATATATCGAACAGAATGGCAAGATTAGTTATTCAACTTAATAGAAGATACTAAATGCAGATAATTCAGGTTTATGCTCCAATAAGTTTTCAGTGAAGAAGTAGTAAAATATTTTTATATGGATGTACAAAGGCTTTTGATCACATTGAACAATATTCTAAAATTGGGTACTTACGTATTAGACCTACAGCATCTTTTCACATTTGCATCAATCTGCTGACAACTTTCTAATCTTTTGATCTGACCAAAATAATGCATACACTTGGATCTTCTACAAACTTAAAATGATAAATTCGTCAAAACGGACTATGTGTACATGATATTTTCGCAAGATTTACGAAGTTACCGGAATCCTGAATACATATATGAAAAAGTGCTGCAGGTCTAATACTAAAACAAAAACTAAATTACAAAAGTACTCTAAAATATTACCAAAAAACCCTAAAATATACACATATGATATTTACTGTGTAATATGTAAAAATGTGATTGAGCATTTTTAATGATACTAAAAATACAACTTTGACATAAAAAATATAAAATATGATGCGAAATATTAATTTCTAACAATATTAAAGATATGAATTTCACCAAAATATTCGATCTTAAAAAACACATTTTTAACAACAGTAAAAATATTGATTTGCTATACAAAAATATGTAAAATATGACAAGCCAATTATGCAATTTCCTAATGTTACTTTAAATACAAACAAAACAATCACTAAATTATAAAAATAGTCTAAAATATTATCAAAAAACCATAAAATATACACATGCGGTACTTATTGCGTAATATACAACAGGAATTTTTGCAATGAAACAACCAATTTTCCAGTTCTACTTTATTTTTAAGTGTATAAACTTTTTTCCCAAATGGAGACTAGAAGGAAAATTTTTATTTTTTTTCAAAATGTACACTTGGTTCATCTGAAAATGATTGTAATTGGTAGTTAGTAATTCAGCACTTTTAAAGACCTTCCAACAGTCAGAATGTAAAATATACAAAAAAAAAATGTAAAATATACACATATGGTACTTACCATGTAATATATAACAGGAATTGTCACGATGACATAATTAATTTGCTGGTTCTACTTTATTTTAAGTTGATAATTTTTTCCCCAAAATGGAGACTAAAAATAAAATTTTTATTTTTTCACAAAATGCACATTTACTTAGAATGTGATTATATTTGTGGTTCAACCGAAAATGATTGTAATTGGCACTTCATAATTCAGCACTTTTATAGACCTTCCAACAGTCTGAATAAATCATTGAATCAAAACTATGAATACAAATGAAGTAAAAATAATTAAGAAATGCAATTGAGAGCACTAAAGATGTTGTCAGAACAAAATCTGGACAAACCGAGAGTGTAAAATTTATCACAAAAAAAAAAAAAAACATGGCAGCAGTACAAACTTCTTGCATATACTTATTCCAATCAACTGCTAAGCCAAGCTCTAGTTTTCCCCATTCTATAGAGCTTAGTTTATGAGTACTATTGTAAATAAAGCTGATATCACCAATTACAAATGGAATTCTCGAATCCTCCAACTATGTTCCCTTACGAATGCCACTTTTATAGTTACACATTTTGATACAAGATCAGATAACATTGCAAGGTTTATTTGACATGATCACACGTTTACACATTTATCACAGCTGTGAAAAGGCCTACCATCTCCTTTACATTGCAGGTCTAATACACAAGTACCTAAAATTGTTATGGGAAACTTTAATGCTAGAATTGGTAAACTAATGAAAGGTGAAAGTGTTGTAGATAAATTTGATTATGATAATAGAAATGAGAGAGGACATAAACTGAATTCTTTTTTTGAAAAAAATGTTAAAAAGAAATGGACATGGAAGCATTGAAATGAAGATACAGCAGAATTGAATTACATTTTGACTAACAGAAAATACATATTTCAAATTTGTGATGTTCTTAATAAATTCAATATAGGAAGTGATCATTGATTAGCAAGATGTAAGATATGTGTTAATGCAAAACTAGAGAGACAAAAATCATTAAAAAAAAATAATATTTACAGTTGATATTCCTAATCTTCAGAAACATTCTAATGAATTTAAATTAGAATGAGAAAATTGGTTTCAAGTATTAGTAGATTTTGAACATTATTCAAATTTGAATGAAATCAATAGGAAAATAAAACTGCAACAAAGATAGTTGGTAAAAAAAAAAAACAGTGATTGACCAATAAAATTTCTACTGAGACTAGACAATTTATGAAGAAAAGGAGTAGGAAGATATATAAAAATCATGCATTAAGGATTGAATATCTTGAATTTTGTAAAATGGTGTGAAAACGAGTTGATAGTGATATAAGAAAGTATAATTGTGAACTAGTAAGGAAAGCTGTAGAAGAGAATAAAAGTCTCAAGAATGTAAAACATTTTGGTGTTTAAAGAGATTTATGTCAACTTCTTTGTATCAATAATTTCAATCTCTGTGGTCAAGTTGCAATCTTTAATATCCATATAAATATTGTAACGAGATAGCGTTACATCGATATTAAACCTAGGAAACATCACACACACACACCCCAGCAAGCAACCTAAAACACTCGTAATTTGTTTTCATAACCTGTAATAGTTTTTTTTCCCTCATAAAATACATTTCTAAAATATAGATAGTAAACGTCCAAGTAAATGATTATAGCTTTCAGGGAATAAAATTTAATAAAATAGCCTTCGCGAAGAAATAATAAAAGAAATATAATTTAATCTTAGAAGTAATAAATATAATTTCTCTCCTAAATAATAAAATATAATTGTCACTCGAAGACGCCACGGGGTAATTAAATATGTTTATGATAGAACTATAATGTTAACTAAGGTAAAACTTATAGAAGAGATTTGAGGAAAAGATTAAATGCTCGACTTTTTAATTTAATACAGCTTGTATTGTCTTGTAAAACACACGCACACACGCATGCACTCGAGGTGTGAAGAAGTAAGGTTGGTTGAGTAAGATTGCAACAAAAGATTGTCTCGAAATAAATATTGCCGTTAGCACAAGGATTGAGGAACCGTTACCTCAAACACGGACCTGAACGGCAGCTTCAGGAACACGGAACTCTGGGGGTAGATTGGATCCTCCGATAAGGATCACCCGGTATAAATATCAGTTAAAAACTATTCAAAAAAATACAATCTGTTTATTATTATTGTAGTTCAAACTTTGAGCTGTTCTTTTTATTCTGAACCACCCCATGCTTATTTTTATCCCAATGCTTATGCTTTTTATTTTATCAAGATAGTTGTTCTGAAATAACGTATATTATTCTTCCGCATTCAAGATGATCACTATGAAATTAATATTAAGAGCGTCGACTGTCATGAGGGGCTAATAAACCCTTCAGTGACTGATCGGCGCTCCGCTACTAATTATCTCCGAAGCTATGAAATTACAATAACATCGTCGTGTGAAGTTAATGCTCCCGATAACAAAAAAAATCATGTTCCAAGAGATACCCAAACTCGTCCAGACCATCCAATACTCAAGTTATAAGCCAGCGGACCACTCCAGCCACGGAAACCAAATCAAATCCTAGGTAAATATGTTTTATATTATGTTCACTCACTCACTTTATAAACTCGTAAGGAAATCTCGTAATTAACCAACCTAAGTAAACAAACCTTAAACTTTCCTCGTCATCTTAACTTATCTTAGTCATAGAACTTTGTAAACATGAACTTTGAACTTTAGTGAATCTAAGGAAAATAATATATTTTCTCAAATAGAAAGGAACTTTATTCCGATATTCATATTGTGCTATGTTTAATTATGATTCTCTGTGAGCGTGAATGTATGTGCGCGTGTGCAATAAACCAAATTAATAATGTTTCTTTTCACATTTAATAAAATTATTCAATATTTAACCAAGTCGAGCATTTCTCAAATCTTTTCATACACTTAAAATCGTAGTTTATTTAATCTTTAATAATTCACCGTTGAAATATGTTTAGTTAAGTTTAAATTTCATTTCAATTTGTTTCTTTATGAATTATGTCAACATCGTGCCGTAAGTCACGATGTTTCTTATTTAACCTTAGTTAAGATAGATGTAAGAGCGGGCGGGTCTATAATCAATCGAAGTAAACGTCAAATAATTATGTTATATACGATATGTCGGGGGGATGAACTTGTAAGCCTAGTGTTCGGGGCGTAAACGAACCACCGCATTGGTCGGTGACAACCAATAAATGAATCTTATGCTGTAGTCGACTAATTAGAAAACCAAGCTGATTCTTCATTAGCGGATCGGTGCGTCTTTTCCGGGAGGAGTCGTCCTTGAAATAACTGTATTGCGGCCTTGAGTTATCTATTGGTCTATGCTGGGAGTTTGAGCTAGTGGGCGGGATTTGACTCAAGTCGTTTTGACATGACGTAAGGTGATGCGAGTAATTAAAATCCAATTAAATAATCGTATCTGGCGCCCCCTTGTGTGGATAGCTAATAACTATCGATATGAGTAAACAAATAAAACTTTACGCTATGTCAGGTTTATTTCGGAGCCCTCGATCTCTTGTGCCGAGTTGTCGAATGACCAAACCAGCAGCCGGTTACAATATATTGGATCATTAATAAAGATGGGATTCCATATTTATTGTTAATTGGAGATTGCCTTTACAACAGTTTGAAATTGTCGACTGTTATTGATAAGGGGATTGTCTAAGTGTTGACTGGCTTTTAATGATTATTTGCAAACCTATTTAGCCATGAACATTATTCCACTTATTATTTAAGTGATACATTGGGTGCAATTTGAAAATTATAATTGCTGTTTGGAATGTTATAATTAACAATTTATTAGTGTGCATCCAGAATAGGTTATAATAAAAGTGAAATTCTACCTTTATTGTTATTTGGAGGTTGCCTTGACAACAGTTTGAAATTGATTGTTTTTGCTATTGGGATTGTCTGCATGTTGACTGGCTTCTAATGATATATATTGTAACGATAGTTTACAATCCAGTTCAAACCCACTCTTATATGTCCACAGTATTAAACGGAATGCATAAAAAAAAATAAACTAAAATAATAGGTTAGAAACATATCATTTTTTCTATATGCAAACATACATATAAATACACAGACACTTGAAGTTTGTTTAATAAGTACCAGATCAAGATAGTGCTAAAATAAAATAGATGCTTCTTTTTATTGGAAAATAAAAGCTTAAACAGAGAAACCTTTCATATATATATATCTAGACCAATAAGGACTTGTTTGTTAATGTATAAATGTCATGGTGTAAGACAGTGACTTAGTAGACATTGTGATGACCTGAGATCAAGTCAATATCTAAGCATCCAAGTGTTAGGAAATGAGGGTGAAATTTTACCATGTAATTTTGCTACGTAATTTAATCACATAATTTTGTTACACAATTTTTATAACAACCATTAATTTGTGCAACAATAGACATATATATAATGATGGAAAAGGAAATCAGAAATGAGAGTATCCTAAACAATGGAAATGAGGTACAATATAAAAGAACAAACCCAGTTCATTTGCGTTCTCTTTCATTATTGCCAAATGGTGTGATAACTGCAAGCAGTAAATATCTGAGAATAAAACATTAGAACGAAGGATAAAATGGATATATTCGGAAATATTATCTCTTTTATGTAAAATTTTGAAGACTTATATGTTGAAGCAAATCGTGATTAATATTTAACACGGCAAAGATTAATAAACTTTAGCATCATCATCAAAAGAACTGAAATAAATTTACATCAATAGACAGAGACAAAAGACTGTGCTCAATCGAACGGAAAGAAAAAGGAAAGTTTTATTGCCAGTAAATACTCAGAAATGATGAGATAGAATTTTCTTTCACATAAACTTACTAAATACCAAATAATAAACTGAGTAAAATTTAAATTCTACTTTAACACTGGCTAAATAAACATACTGTTGGGCCGGAGAAGCGCTACCTTAATTGTCATAAAACATACTGATGTAACTTACTCGTACAAATAATGCCTAGAATAATGTCTTATCCAATGTTCGAGTGCATCCAGGAAGAGAATAACATTCGAAATGGAAACACTTTCGTTCAAGCGCATCACCGGAGAGTCTGGGTGAATGATGGAGAATTTTCCAGAATGGACTGTATCCATGAGGGACATTAACATTAAAATCACAGTCTTTAATCAGGATATAAACAAGATCAAAATTGTTATGTGTTATATATATATATATATTGTTTGTAAAGTTCTACTTTCATTACTCTTACACTTGGAAGCTCAACTTGTTTGCAGTCAGAAGAGTCCATTGCAATAAGAAGTAACATAATACAGGGGAGGGAAAGTTTATTAAGTTAAAAAATCTTTTTTTTTGTTTTTGTCAATAAAATTTAGGTCAAACCCCTCTATAGTGACTTGACGTTCAGTCATCATCAGCATCACTTAATATGGGATGAGATAAGAATTTTGGTACTCTTCCATATTAATTTACACATACTAGTGCAGGACAGACATTCTCATATGAAAGTCTTTTTCTGTCTACTTCAGGAAATTTGTACAGAGGAGGAAGGGGAGGGTCCCAAAGAAGATCTTTCCAGCAGAAATTGGATGATGGAGCTATTGGACATATTGAAATATAATCTTATAAATAGTTAGTTAGCTTCTCAATCATTTTGACAATGAAATAATATTTTTTCTTTTATTTTATTTTTGTATTTTAACTAATCTTATTGACTTTGTAAATAGTGTCTATTAATACATATCAACCAGGGGCATGGGTTGGTATAATGAATAATTTAGTTATTGAAATGGTAGAGATGCATATGGGATACATATAAGCACAACTTTTGCTATGTGAATGGATTCCAAGAGATTTTAAAAGACCCAGAAAGAGACCACATGTTAGATGGGTGGATGAAATAAGAAAGTGTGCAGGGGTGGTGTGGAGAAGAGAAGCTAAAGATAGGAAAAGATGGATTGAACTTGGAGAGATTTTCATCCTGCAGTGGATTGATAATGGCTGATGATGATGATGATGATATATGCCTACACCCATTATTATAATATATATAACATAATAATAAAATTTGATGTATCGTAAGTCAATAAAAAATTTAGTTGCTATATACAGTAAATTTACTCCTGAAGATAAGGCAATCTTCTCCCTTAGTTCGAATACTGAGGCGTAATGGAATCCGGAAGAAGGGTGAGGTATGGATGAACTAGCCTAAATCATATCTAGATTTAATAAGTAAATTAAGAGTTAGCCCATTGGAAGTGGATATGATCATTGGTTAGTTACTTCATCATGTTACTCGTACCATCCTACCCAAAGATCCTAGGTCTGATCACAGTTAAATGCAACCCCCCTCTTCTGGTGGAAAACCCATACCATTATAATATATATGTGTGTAAATACAGCAATATTCAAAATTATCTTATATAATATTTTAAAAATTACTTAAAATGTATATTTTTTATTATTAACATACAATAAATATTATACACATCCATGCATGAACATATAAATAACATAACACATGTCTATTTGGTAGTGTTAAGAGTTAATTACTTCCTAAATATATTTTTTTATTATTATATTCAAATGGTTTTTAGCTTGTCTCCAAAGAGCAAATATCTAACCTGTACTACATCCTCCTATTTCTGCCTGGTAAGAAATGATAGATGACCATAATTATGTGGTAATCTTTTGATTTGTAGAATCCACTTAATAACCTTTTAACTAAATAATGTATTTATGTAATATTTAAAATATCAGAAATCATAGCAATGAATGTCAAATCTTTGTAAATCTGATTTCATTTTTATTACACATAAAATTTGCTTTCAACAAAAAAAAAACATAAGAATAATAGATATTTTAAATGAAATAAATAATACCCCTCTCCCCATTTAGCTCAAAATTTATTAAAATTAATACTAACCTTTGACCTTGGGATAATGAGAACATAATGCCCTCAGCATAAATGCTGCTTTAATTTTCAATTTTTCAATGTCATCCTGAATTGCTCGTAAAAGAACAGAAAAGCCATCACAATTAATAAATATTTCTAATATAGAATCATTATTTCTTGTTAAGCCTAGAAAACAATATCAATAATATATATTTTTGCAAAAGTGACTTACAATTAAATATGAAACACATATTTACAATATATAATTATATACAAAAGGTTGGAGGAAAGTAAAATAAAAACATACATATAATTGATATAAGACAATCTAAAGCAAAAGATTTTAATCATAACAACTTGTCATATTTTTGATCAATTTGCAATGCTATGTCTAGAATATAGTTAGAAAAAAAAACACCTATATAATAAATATAAAAAAGGAATAAAATAAAGCTTTTTTAAAAAATCTATTTTTATTATATTTTCAAATAATTTTAAAAAGTAATTTCTAAGTTAAAAACAGAGTAGTAAAATATAAACACTATTACTATATTCACTGTGCATAAACCATGATATGAGTTTCTCTGCTTATATTTAATATATATTTAAATAACTTTATTAGCTCTTTACTGCCAAAGCCGTAAGTCAGAACCTTCTCTTAGGATATGGGTATAAATACTGTCTAATATCTAGTGACTATTCAACTTATAATAAATGCCTCTGGAAACCATATTACATATGTATATACGTAACACTAATAATTGAACACTTAATATACATATATATTGAAATGAAAATACATTATTCATTTTAATAAATAAATAAAAATTCAAGTAATTAAAGTGATATGGAAATTTGCATTAAAAAAAAAAAGCTAGAATGAGCTGTCCAAAATAAAAAGGTTAGGGTTAGGTTAAACCCCTTAGACCTTCAATATGTTTAGCAAATAAAAAAAAAAGGACACCACCAGCTGCTAATCTAATCTGGATATCGGAAATTTGATATATTAATTCAAATAACTCCGATTAAAATGAAGAGACAACACTCATTTCAAATTACAAATGGAGATTCCTAAAGAATATTATGGCGACAAATGAAGTATTTAATTTTGTTTTGTAAGTTTAAATAATAAATCATTCAATATGATAGGTAAATGAATGATTGTCCAATGACATCACAATCATTATGTTTATGTGAAGGAAGTAATTCCACCATTAAATAAAAAATGCTGGGAATTAACTACAGAGATACGTTTCATGGAATCACAATCAGCTGCAGAAACAGCTTCAAATGCCAATTCATACTTCAGCATCAGTGCTTTTGTGGTCTGTCAATCCCCTAGATGAATGACATACTTAGCAATGTGTAATTTTAATATGTAACAAACTTTTTATAAATTAGCAATGTTTAATAAAAACACATACTTACACCAAATCTTTAAAAAAATTTGTTAAAGCAATCAATTAAAAAAAAATTACAAATATTATATTTAATAAAAAAATATGACAAAAACAACCAGGATTTTTATATTTCCAATATTAATAGACGTTAACAATTAATAAAGCTACAGAAAAACTATTCCCGCTATCAGAAAAAAAATAATTTTTATTGAGTGGAGATTCAGTAAATATATCTGCACTATCAAATATTACATAACAGGTATATTTAAAAATGTAAATTTTAATTTAGTTTTATCAAAATTTGGATATTTGTATAATATTGTTTAATTTATATTAAATCTTTAAAAAAAATTGTTAAAGCAAACAATTATTATGGTTTTTCAGACCTATGTATAATTCTCACATTTAAAATCTTTTGTTTAATTTAATCTTAATTTTTTTTTTTTTTGTTAAAGCAACCACTTTAAAAAAAACCATGGGTCTTTAGAAGGTTGAGTACATTTGGTATATATATATAATAACAATAACCAGACACCTAAAAGCTCTTTTCAGCAAATATTAATTTTTGCCCTGTGTTGGAACTATTTTACAATTGCATATTTAAAAGAACTGATTGAGCTTTATCTTAACTATTTAGAGTTTGTATTTGATGTTGTCAACTTAAAAAAAAGAAAAAAAAATTTGCTCTGTTATGATATGTTACATTAATGTTTTGTAAAGAACTTTCTTTTTAATACTTATAAACCCAAATGTTATTTTGTAGAAATTATCAGTTTTAAAAAAAATTTGCTAAGTATCATATACATGCGTTTGATAACATTTCTTAAGAACTTTCTTTCAATACATGTTAAGCATATGTTGCTTTGCATAAGTTGCCAGTTTTAAAGAGAGTAAAGAAATAATGTTTACGCATAAATCATCCAAGTGTTAATTAATTCTAGTTAATGATTTAATTATATCCACAATGGGTTCATTCACTCATAGTTAACCCTACATTTAATTATTAGCGAGAATTAGATTTTGTGTAGGTAAATTTATAATATATAAGCAGTTGTTTGTTCACTATCAAATAGTTTACATGTATTCATATGCATATAGGAGAATTCATTCTATCTAGTTTTAATAAATTAGAGATCTCAAAATGAGCCATCCCTGTATAAGTTGTAGTTTTATTGAATTAGGATCAATACCTAAAAATGCCACTCCTTATAATTGTTACATAAAGATATTGATTATGTTTATCCCATATAGAGTATATGTATGTGTCAGTACTAAGAAACTTATAAACAAGGCAAACTCTCCATAGCTTGTGCATAAAATCCCTATCTAATGCCTACTCATCCAATATCCCCAGACTAGTTTCTGGCTTGTGGCCTTCGTCAGTGAGAAGCTTTGGATCAGAGAGCACTGCACCTAGATCTTAGGATCTAATGTAACCCTCCAGCAACCACCTTTTATCTCTACTTAATTATAAAACTATGAGAATGAAATTGAAAACACAAAAATATTTTCAATCTAAGTTCAATAGCTTATATAGTCATATGGGTCTGAACTCAGTTCAGCACCCATACATTTTGGTATCTTTGGCTCTTTAACAACCATAGTCACCACTATCCTATTAGGCAGGATTGGTGTTAAACCATTAAGCATCACATGATCACCATCTCTTATACTAGCACATAATTGTTTATAAACAAGGCAAAACCCTCCATATTATTCTGGTTAGCACAGAGTGGCACTACCATATGGAGAGTTTTGCCTTGTGTATAAACAATTATGTGCTAGTATAAGAGATGGTGATCCTGCCTAATAGGATAGTGGTGGCTATGGTTGTTAAAGAGCCAAAGATACCAAAATGTATGGGTGCTGAACTGAGTTCAGACCCATATGACTATATAAGCTATTGAGTTTAGATTGAAAATATTTTTATGTTTTCAATTTAATTCTCATAGGTTTATAGTTAAGAAGAGATAAAAGGTGGTTGCTGGAAGGTTGCATTAGTATTGAGTTTAGATTGAAAATATTTTTATGTTTTCAATTTAATTCTCATAGGTTTATAGTTAAGAAGAGATAAAAGGTGGTTGCTGGAAGGTTGCATTAGATCCTAAGATCAAGGTGCAGTGCTCTCAGATCCAAAGCTCCTCACTGACGAAGGCCACAAGCCAGAAACTAGTCTGGGGATATTAGATGAGTAGGCATTAGATAGGGATTTTATGCACAAGCCTTCTGGCATCTATTGATTATTCTGGTTGGCACAGGGTGGCACTACTGTATGGAGAATTTTGCCTTGTTTATAAACAATTATATGCTAGTATAAGAGATGGTGATCATGTGATGCTTAATACTAAGAAACTTAAGAGTCAAAGCTATGTTTTAGATTTATAATGTACCAGAACATTATAGTACATGGGTTTGAACCTTTCAATGTTCATTTCACAAAAAATAAAGGGGCCTTTTTTAAAATACAAATAAAGAAAAATTTCAAATTGCATTTCTTTTATTGTATTTAATTAATGAGTTCCAATGATATAAAATATATGTAAAGTCCTACATGGCTATATGATTCAAACAAACTATTTATGTTTACTAAACTTTGAAAAAAAAAAAAAAAAACCTTTATAACGTTTAAAAAAAAAAAATTAGAAAGGAATTTTCTTTCTTTTGTAGTAACCTTATCTCTATAATTAGTAAATAAACAGATCAACATATCTAATAATTTAGTTCTTTTATAAATAATAAAATTAGATTAATTAATAAGCCAAAATAAAGATAAATTATAATGTTGTCAATTGGGGTTTGTGTGGAGCTAGTCATGTATTCAGACACTGTTGGATATAAGAGGAGTATGTCTTTATTGTTCTCTCTCTCTCTTTCTGCCTAGAACTGAGCTGGAGTGAAGGAAGTAAACTTATCACTAGAAAAAAAAAAACCCTGCCATAAAACGATTTTAATTATCATGCCTGAAGTATGTTCACTTGTAAAAAAAATCCAATTTTTGTAAGGGTCGATCACATTTTTTCACCAGACATGACTGCCGATTGCTTAGAATGTCCTTGCTTGCTAAATATTATATAAATAGTCTGTTTAAAGAAGAGAGAATGAATTTCATCTAAAAGAAGTAACCTCATAGCCATTGCTTTCTAAGAGACCAGACCAAGAAACAAACAATTATTATAGTGCATGTGCGTATTGTAGAAATCAAAGTATATAAGCCAGGAAGATGAACCACTTCTGTTGTAGAAGCATTAATCAACAACTATTCACCATGGAAGTGAACTATAAAAACCAGAATTATGATAAATATGCAAAGTGTCTTAAATATATGTGCACATATATCAACATATCTATACTTCTAGAGGGGGAAAAAACACATGTACTTTGAACTATAAGCTGAAGTGACTTTCAAACCATAAGTGAGAATATGTTAATTAATTGTATTATTTTGTCATTATTGTTTTAGTAGTTTCTATTTAAAGTGATTTTAAATATTTTCTTTTTGTGATTATGTATTTTAAATAATTATTGTTGGTTCTATGTAAAAAAGAAAATGTTCTTTATTTCTAAAAGTAAAACAAGGATAATTGACCTACTTTTGTAACTATTATTATTAATTTTTAATTTTATTATAATCTCCGTCTTCTTATTCCTAACAGCTTGGCAAATTATTACAAGCATATTATACGTGTGTGCATGCAGGAATTATGTATAACTAATTATCCAATAGAAAGATTAAAAGCTGGCATTTATGGTTAAACACCAGTCTAGAAATTAAAAATTATAATAAGGGTTATCATGTGGTAACGAAATGCCATAGAAATAAAAAATGGTTGGTGCTCATTAATTACAAATATTTCCTTACTGCATGATCCATGGATTAACTGCTGATAAAGTCATAATAAAAATAGAATTAAGCTCGGTATAACAGAGATTATTAGTCCAATAAGTTGTACTTTTGGCATCATAACTGGATATTGTGCATGGTGTGGATATCCATTAAATACTCGTGAGCCGTCAGATACAGAAGTGATATAGTAGTATGTCTTATGTTAACAGTTAGTCGATAAGTGATCAGTAAAATATGTAGAGTTATATTTTAAGTTCACTGAAATCAAGCTTAATAATAAAGCAAATGTACTCTATTATCTATAACTATATTAATACTATAATGTAAGGGAATATTAAAATTAAACTTAATGAAGAGACCTTAGATATTTATATATAATATGTGTTTTTCTGCATGCATATGGAATACGACAACAATATATAAAAGATTAGAGAAAGGACTTTGTTAAAAGACAATAAATTGAATATTAACTAATAATTAAATTTTGGAATTAAACTGTTGTTATATAATTTGTTAACTTCTGTAAATATAAGATTGTATGATGTACATTCATTAGGAGTAACTAGTGTTCTTCGAAATAAGGACTGTATGTAGTGGTTATCATTATTTGGTTAAATAAAATATTGTTAAAACATATGTGCTGATTTATTTCCTGATAGTTAAAACCATGTCGTACCCATATAAATTATATAAACTGAAATATGCTTAGTCTGACCATTACAATATATATACACAAGTTTGTCCAAGTTTAATTGTTAACCTTGATTTTCTCAATTTTTTACAATCATTCCCCAAGATTTCTTACTTTTTTCACAACATCTATAATGCTATGAATGAGAACATTTTTAAAATTAGATATCAGGGAAAACTTGGACAACTTATCTATTATTTGGTATAAATCAAACACAAACATTAACATTTCAAAATACTAAAATATTACATTTTTAAAATATCAACATTTTTTATAAATAATTGTGTAATATTTCTAAATAAAGCTTGCTATTAAGATATTAAACAAACTAAAATAATAATGAAATTACTTAAATTATTTCTGCATTTTTTATCCCATCCCATTGCAAAAAAAAAACCTAAACTAAGTCAAAAGATCAGGAACAGTAACCTAAATAAGTCAAACATATAATACATTAAAAATAAAAATTACCATGACATCAGTATTTTTAAAAATAGCATACTTTAACACAATTTATTTGTACAATTTGTACATCAATACTTGATTAAATTCACATTAATATGGGAACTTTACTTTTTAACAAAAAATATCTATTTACTAACCTACTAACTAAATTAATTATGATCATTATGTAAATAAGCATTTATTTTATATAGCGTCTGTATACCTTGTATTTACATTCAAATATCAGCCTTTCAAGCTAATTGTGCAAACGCTTTGGTTTGCACAATTAGCTTGAAAGGCTGATATTCGAATATGATCATTATCTGAAAGAAAGAAAATCCTACGCCTGTTATGGCTTATAAGTATTTCCCATGTTCAGCATGATTTATAAATAGTTTTATTGATTGCTATATCTATTAATATAAAATCATCAACATATTTTTAATAAAAAAGTAAAATTATAATAATAAAAAAAAAAAGAATCCATTAAGTAAATCCTCTTTAAGAATCAGCCTCTTTTAATAATTTTTAAAACAGCAAGTATTTCTATATTATGGTGATAATAATTCTAGAATTCAAAAATTCCATACAATTAAAAATTTTGTCAGTATGTCTTCAATGCACATTATGATTTAAAATTATCTAGAAAAAAATTTGCCAATTTCTTCCATAATTAGATCCAGTATTTTTATTGTTTTATTCCACTAATAATGATAATTAATGCATTTAACATAAAAGTGCTTTATCATCTTTCACAATTTTTATAGCACTTTATTTGAATATAGTGTTCCTTTTAAATTATCTACTTTTTTTAAACAATAAATCAAAATTTTGAATTATTGCCACTTTATACTCCTTTAAATTCTGTCATTTGCACTTCAATTGCTATTAAAATCCTGTCTTCATTATAATTTCTCAAAAACTGTGTTTATTTTTCTATTAAAACTATTTATTTTCTTAGACATATATTGCTGGCACATTTTCTTGTAATATAATAATCACATATCTAAATTCATCAGTCCATTAACAATGAAAAAAGCTTTAGAATGGTATGCAATATATGATCTACAAATACAGAGACATTTTTTCTACCTTGTAGAACATTTTTTCCCATTTTTTTTAAACATCCTAAGCAAAGTATAAAGATAATTTCATTATTTGGTAGTTATTTTAAAATTTTTAGATAAATATTGACCCTGAATCTGATTGGAAATTTGTAAATCACAAACCACGTAGCTCTCTTAATCATACTTAATATCTTAAAAATATTATTAATTTGATCTCTGTAGAGAGACAGAAAATTTTATTTCAACTACAAGGCTTTAAGCTCCAAAAAATAGAATATCAAACCAAAGGCAGTGCCATATATATATATATTGAACTGGAGGCTTTCTCTACTTCAAAAGTCAACTATTTTGAAATAAAATATATATATACTTATAGGGGTTTGCAATGAAAAGAGAAAGTTTTATTATTTAAAGCTTTGTATTTCGTTTTTTTTTTTTTAAAAGTGCATGCTATTATAAGTAGATATATAGAGCACATACTCGATTATATTTCGAAATTATAAAAATTGCTTTGAAAAGATTTTGATTAAGATAATTTTTTTGTTTGTTTTAATTTAAATTATTGTGATTAAAACCCAAATTTTATTGTAAAATCCGGGACTGGTTTTAAAATGGTGATATCTCAATCTAAAAGCTTGAATGGGAGGGGTTTTCAAATTAATTAATATTTAAGTGGTGTTTAAAAAAAAGTAAAAAAGAAAATAGCCCTAGTTAGATTTTAAATTAAGATCTGGTGGAAAATAGAGAATAGGATATAAAAGCTCCGTTTTTTTTTTTTTTTTCAAAAAAGAAAGAAAAGCAGAGATCATTCAGGTTTTTTTTCCTTTGTGTGTGTGTGTGTGTGGACAGAATTTAATTGCTAAAGAAACAATTAAATAAAAAAAAAGGTTGTCTGGTTGTTATCATAGCTATTTCAACCCTCAAACCAATTTTTTAGAAAAAAAAAACCCTCAAACCGATTTTCCATAAAAAGGTGCATATGCTAAACGACCAGCCTTGAAGAAAAACAACAAAAGTATGCTATGCTAAAAACCATTCTAAGATGAATTTTGGAGCTCTAGTCATTTCATCACTAACATGTCCTAATTTAAAAGTTTGAGACGGTGATCCAAAAATTTGCCTTCATACTCCATGACCAGTTTCCTGGAAATAGAAAAGAAAAAAAACAACAGCAGTGTATACTTGGTGGAACTGAACTTTGCACATGCTGTTATAACAAATCATAAGGGGATATTGAAGACTCAAAGGTAACCTAATGTTATTATTAATCACAACCAGGGCTTAAGTCTCTAGGCTTTCTATTTAAAGAAAAAAAATGAACATATGATAGACTTATTGGTATAAGTTTAATTATTTTAGTTGATTTATACTTTTTTTTTTTCAAGTGTATTTACTATCATGACCTATGAATTATAAAGAATTAATCCAAGATTTTATTTTTATCGGTTTGTTGGGGAGTGCCTTATACTCTTTTTTATTTATTTATTATATGTGGTTAAGGGCTTTGGCAGAGAACAGTAGTTTTTCTTTTATCTCATCTGTTCTATTTCATTTGAAATCAATTTAGTTTAACGTCTGTCTGCATTCCCTGCAGACCGTGGCTCTTTTGGTTGACGATTTATCAAGTATAGTTTCATTCTGTTTTCCTTTATGCCATATTGAGTGAGATATTTTTTATTATTATTATATTTAATATTATATAAACCATAACTTTTTCTATTTACTTGTATGGAGGTAACTTTAAAGCCATATAATAAATGCAAGCCCTTATGAGTGTTTACAGAGCATTGGACATCCTCGTGGTTAGATCCCAATGTCTTCTCCTGGGTTAAGGAGCAATCACCTCAGACTATTCATTAATTTCCGTTCAAGGTAGCCTTTACTGAAAATCTCTAACAGGGGGATATATAACTGATACTCATATGGTAGGTAGCAAATGGGAATAGGTCCCTAAAGACAGGAAAATAGAAATGGAGAATGGAATTTGTGGAAGTAAATTTGGCAGGAAGATCATGACAGTTCCCTATAAGCTTAGGTGAGAAAACAATAATCTTCTCTTGCACTCTTGGAAAATAAGGTTAAGGAATTTGTGTAAAACTTTTTTTATCTTATAAATAATATTTGTTTTGAACTTAATAAATCTAAGAATTATTAATAATTATTATTATTATTTGCTGATGTTTGTTTCTGTGTTCTGTCCCTCAATTGTCTGGATAACAGTTAAGATCTCTTTCTCTCGCTGGCGGGATTTATATTGGACCATTAATCATCACTTAACTTCTGATCACCATAAAGCAAATTTTCTAGGTCGACAGTGGTCTAGTTGTGCCTTCAGTATTAGAAGGTGTGAGTGTCCGGTACAAGTGGGATAAAGATTTTAGTGTTGCCAGCATGTGGGCTTCGAATTGTAAAATCCAAATGAGATTTTGTTCAGACAGTTGAGGAATATTTCAGGGGAAGGAGGCAAAATTTAGTGTTAGGATTAGTTTATGCTAGTTGGGGTATGTGTTGATGCAATAGTTTGAAGTAGAGGTTCGTCTTTTTAATATAAATAGATAAAAAAATAATCAAATAGCATTTTTGGGGGGTTTTCTAAAATTTAAACGAGAGGAAAAGTATTAAATAAGGGATTAATAAATAGTAGTACATATATTTTCCAAAGTAAAAAAAATTTAAAACTGAAAATAAAAGTTGGATATATTGGGGTTTATGGAATTCAGGGAAGAAAATGATAGGGAAATACTCAAGGAAGAAAGCTCTATTCCTTTCAAAAATCCCTAAGTAATAGAAAGGGAAAAGAAAGTGACAGAGATACAGATGATCATGGATATGATGGCAGAAAATAAAGAAATGAAATGAAAGTTAGCAGGCAATAAAGAAGGAAATGTGACAAGTTACTAAAAGTGGAGTAAAAGCAACAAGAAATGAATCAAAGTCAGCAGGCAATATGGGAAGAGTTTAAAGCTGAAATAATAAAGGAATGAGGCAAGAAACCATGGAAAGGGTGGAGAAAAATCAGGAGACATAGATACCATAGAGAAAAATTTGACTAAAGAAATTCGGGAAATATAGAAGAAAGTTAAGAGGATAAAAGAAGATGTGAGTGAAGTTACAGAAGAATTAAAACCAGACAGCCTTAAGGCAGATAATGTGGGAACAAAGATAGTATAGATAGAAGAGATGTGCAATGATTGGATACAGATGAATAAAATAACATGAGAGTAGTTAGAGATATAAAAGGATGGGGAATCCAGAAGAAAGTAGAAAAGGGCATATATAGTATGGTGGGGCAGCTAAAGCAATGCATCTCAAAACATCAAAAAGAGTAGGGTTAATTTAAAGACAGAAATAGAGCAAATATGTACGAAATAACAGGCGGTCAGAGGGTAATAGCAGAGATAGAAACTAAACATGGGTATTCCATTACTGAGAACAAACAATATGGAAGAGGTCCTGCAGAAAATGAACATCGGGATTTAAGGAATAAAAAACAGGATGGACCAACTAGCCAGTATTTGGAAACGCAATTTCTGATGGAAACATTGAAAGCAGAGGTGGGGGAAAGCCCATTAAACCACCTCAAAAGCTTAGCTAGTTTATTTCGATTTCAGAACTGGCAAGAAGAAAAAGTTATGATCACCCGTAGTCATCTTGTGTTGGTAGCATACCTCATGGACAAAACTCCGAACCTTTGATAAATATAGATATGCAATTTTAAATGTTTTGGAGTGAAGCAAAGCAAGATGAGATACTCTACAGAATGTCTCCAGAAAAATACTCCATTGTCCAGGGGAAACCCAAACTCAATTTTATTTAGGACAGGTTGTAAAGTTGAGATCATTAACTGTGTTTCCTCTCTCAGATAGTCAAATTATACGAATCATACATAATAATGTCACTTATCGTTCAACAAATTATGTTGAGAAGCAGTAGTAGATCCATAGAGGAAATGGTTGAATTGACCCACACTCAATTTTTTTTAGACAGGTTGCAAAGTTGAGGATCATTAACTGTGTTTCCTCTCTCGAATGGTCAAATTATATGAACCATACATAACAATATGCCACCTATCGTTCAACAAATCATGTTGAGCAGCAGTAGTAGATCTATAGAGGAAATGGTTGAATTGTTAATCTATCCAAAGAGCCTATAGATAAGTTCAAAAGACTGGACCACAACAGTGGCCAACCTTTTGTCAAAAAAAAAGATCTACCAGGCAGGAAGATATGAGGGCAGATTCTCAAAAAATAGTTAAGGGAGAGTTCGGTAGTTATAGGAGAAATTAAAATTAATCATGATCTTGCTAGACAAATTTCTTTTTTTTTTTAAGAGGTGTGATGGGGAAGTCAACTGGAGGCTTTCTCCGTGTTAAAAGTCAACTATTTTGAAATAAATATATATATACTTATAGGGGTTTGCAAAGGAAAGAGAACATTTTGTTATTTAAAGGCTTGTATTTTTTTTTTTAAGAGTGCATGCCTATTGTGATTAAAACAAACAAAAATTTTATTCTAATGGCTGAGATTGGTTTTAAGTAAGAGGTGATATCTCAATCTAAAAGCTTGGATGGGAGAGGTTTTCTAATTAATTAAGATTTAAGTGGTGTTTAAAGAAAAAAAGAAAGAAAATAGCCTTGGTTGAATTTTTAATTAATATCTGGCAGGAGATAAAGAATAGAATATAAAAGCTCTTTTTTAAAAAAAAAAGAAAAGGGGAGATCATTATTTTTTTTGTGTGTTTGTTTATGGATAGACTCTAATTGCTAAAGAAATGATTAAAAAAAAGATTGGTTGTTATTATAGACATTTCGACTTTCAAACCAATTTCTCATAAAAAAAAATGCATATACTTATTACTGGAGCTAGCAATTACCAATTCCCAATGCAGAAACTATCAGCCTTGAAAAAAATATCAAAGGTATGCCATGCTAAAAAACATCCTAAGACGAACCTTGGAGCTCTAAGGTCGTTTCATCACTAACATGTCCTAATTTAAATGTTCGAAACATTTGAAAATTTGCCTTTATACTCTGTGATCAGCTTCCTAGAGATAGAAAAGAAAGAAAACAACAACAGTATACACTTACTAGAACTAAACCTTGCATATGCCATTGTAATGAATCATAAAGGAATATTGAAGATTCTAAGATAACATTATCTTAACCAGGGCTTAATTCTCTAGGCTTTCTATTTAAAGAAAAAGAAAGATGAACATATGACCCTATTTGTATAAGTTTAATTATTTTAGTTGATTTGTAACTATCATGACCTATGAATTGTAAATAATTAATTCAAGATATTATTTCCATCAGTTTGTCAGAGAGTGTATTGAAAGTTGGTGTCTTGTACACATTTTTATTTTTATTATATGTTGTTAAGGACTTTGGCAGATAACAGTAGTTTTCCTTTCATCCCACCTGTCCCATTTTGTTTGAAATCAATTTAGCTTGTGAGTAGGAATTTCCTACAGACTGTGGCTCTTTTGGCTGGCAGTTTATCGAGTATGATTTAATTATGTTTTCTTTTATGCTATGTTGAGTGTGAGATTTTTTTTATTATTATTATATTTAATATTATGTAAACCGTAATCTCTTCTATTCACTTTTACAGAGGTAACCTTAAGGGTCATATAATAAATGAGAAATCTTATGAGTGTTTAAGGAGCATAGGATATTCTTGTAGTAGTCCTAAAGTCTTTTCCAGGTTTAAGGAGCAATCATCCCGCATTGCTTCTTAACTTCCGTTCAAATAGCCTTTGTTGATAATCTCTAACAAGGGGATATATAACTGCTACTTATATAGTAGGTAGAAAATGGGAATAGAGCCCTAAAGAGGGGAAAATAGAAAAACAAAATGGAATTTGTGGAGGTAAATCGTTGGCAGGAAGATCATGACAATTCCCTATAGTCTTAGGTGAGAAAACAAAATTATCTGCTAAAGTTTTTGATATACCATAATTTTCACTTGCACTCCGAGACAAATAAGATTAAGGAATTTGGGTGAAATGTTTATTTTTTCTTATGACTAATACTTGTTTTGAATTTAATAATTGTTTTGAATTTAATAAATCTAAGAATTATTAATATTTTTTTTGCTGACATTTGTTTCTGGTCCTATCCCTCAATTATCTGTATAATAGTTAAGATCTCTTTCTTTCCCTGGGTCTAGCTGGTGGCATTTATATCAAACTGTTCATCGTCACTTAACTTCTGATCACCGTAAATCAAATTTTCTATGTTGATGTGATGTAATGCACTGTGACTTCTCCTTACACAGAGTCAGGAACCTCTCAGCAACTATGCCCAGAGAAACCTGTTAGCCAATTTACCTTCCTTTTCCGTTACCCACCCTAAGTTTACCATATCCTGCTCCATCCTACTTCCACAATATAATCTTTGTCAACTACATGGCTTTTATATCTAAATCCTCCTTATCTTTTCCCAAACCCAGCTAAAAATCAACAACCCACTTTCTGTATAATCACTTTTCTTATATTTATTGTTCCACAACTTTATTATTTATATTCTTTCCACTTTCAGGCATTTACATTCAATTAACAGATACCTAATATTTTCTTTGTCTTTCTTACACAACTTGTAGACTAAATCACCCATATTTTTCCATTTATGTATATATTCCCTTGTTGCTAAAGATGCTGTTCGAGCTTTAAACAGTAAACTACTTTCCTTGCTATTATCATAAATTAACTCTCACCCAATATTCTGTTTACTTCTATAAATATTTAAACTCTTTTTACTCTCCATATTAGCTCTCCATCTCTCCAACTTCCTATTCTTTATTAATAGTGGCGCCCTCGGTGTTAGGAAGGGTGAGTATCCAGTATAATATATACTAATTATACTTTTTCTTTATTTCCTGGAAGAGTTGTAAAGAAAATGATAATGAATGTGATATCTAATTCCATCAATTTCTAAATGAGAATAAATTTTAATTAAACATTTAAAAATAAATTTTATTAAATAAGATAATCTTCTCAATCAGCTTTTGCTTTTCAACTTTTTAAAACAAGCCCATAATAAATAAAAAAAATTGAAATATGAGAAGATATTACACTACTACTAACCCATCATTAAACTTTCCTTAATATACCAACTTTTGTTAAAACTGTTGCTTCCTTTTTTTTAAAAATAATATCATTAATATTCTAGTAGTAGACCATTCAATTGTTTTTTTTTTTTATTTACATTATTTTAAGATTAATATTTAAATATAAGTATAATTTATACTTTTAGATTAATAAATTATATCAGTTCACTCAATATTATTTCCTTTAGCATCAACAGAAAACTTAATATTTTATTTGTCATATTTAAAAAGTATATTATGGATTCAGTAATCTATAAAATAACCCCCCCCCCAACAACATCTTATCAGCGATGTTTTATATTTATATATTAATGCAATTGATCCGACCATTACTATACCAGTAAATGCAAAGCATAATTTAAATACGGTTTTCCTGAAGGTATGTGATGATGGTATTTTCGGTATAGTTATATATTGGACAATTTCCATCATCTAATATTAAGTATTGAATATCTTTAGAAAAATTTAACTTTATTTAAATCTTCCAATTACATTCAACTATTAGTAATAACACACAAGTTAGTACATGCACAATGCTTCGAGAGGTATTATTCTCCTCTCTTCTTCAGGTGTTGCTGGCCTGACCAGTGATTGTACTAGCATGGGAATCGAATCTAGACTTTTAGATTCTTGAATATTGAATTTTAAGGTAATGTTCTAACTAACTGAGCCATGCTGCCAAAGGCAACAGTCAGTAGAAGTTTCACATACTTATCTATGAGATTTTTCTTGATTTCTTCACTTTTTCTTTAAGAGTAAAGTTGAATAGTGATTTCCATATATATAATCACATTAAGTTGACTTAAAGAAGTTATTCGCCATTATCATGTGAGCAGTTTCTTTGAATTTTCTTCTTTGCATCTTTTCCTCTCTTTCCAATATTTTTGTATTTTCCCAATTGAATATATGCTCATTAATAGATATATAGTCTACTACTTTAGACACATCTGTTTTCTTCTTCTAATCATCAGTTTCTGCTCTTGCAATCACTTTTCAATAAGCTGACTGGTCTCACTAATATATATTCTTCCACATTCACATAATAATTCATAGATCAGTTTTTGCATTTCAGCATTTCAAGTTTAGGATTTGTAGATATTAGAATTCCTCATAGTGTGATATGGCTCTGGAAAGCTGTTCTGATGTTATACTGATTGCAGATTTTCGTTAATTTGTCTGCCATTTTTTGATATATATGGATACACTATAGTACCAATAATTGTTTTTTCTGTTGATGGCTCTTTTTGTTGTCTATTTAAAGTTTTCTTAATAACTGCTAATGGATAACCATTTTTCATAATAAGAGTTTGTTCTATATAGATCTTTTATTTTTTCAAATCGCTGGTTTCTAAACAAACTTGTTTGTTCTGTTCCATATAGATAGTATAACTCCATATTTTGTGTTTCTGGGGTGATTGGATGTATATGTTAAGTATTTTCCTGTATGAGTGGGTTTTCTGTAAACTGTAGTTTTGATTTTGCCATGATGGAGTCTTGATCCAAAAACATCTAAGAATACCAATTTTTGTTCTTGTTCTACCTCTATTATGAATTTAATTGAAGGGGATATGGTTGTTGATGTTTGTAGTAGTGCTCAACCATGTGTCCATACAACAAATGTATCCTCAACATAGTGAAGATAAACTTTAGATGGATATGGAACAGTCTTTGTAGCTGTGGTTTCAAGTTCTTCCATGTAAATATTGCTAATCAGCCAGATAAGGAAGAAATTATTAAAAATTAATGTACATTTACTGGCCTACATATAATTTTTTGTAAAAAAGATAAAGAAATCAATTATGTTTCTGAAGCAAATAATATATTGGGAATATAATGATGTAATTAACAAAGTAAGTAGAAAAATAAAATATTATAATTTCTGCAAATAAGTAATAAGATTTACAATTTAAATGTTGAAATAAAGAGTAATTATTTAATGCCAGAAAGTCTGTAACTTGGAAGAAAATTATTTATTAAACAAAGTCAAGAGATTATAATAAAGATGGTGTAAATGATAATAATTATAATGCAACATACAGACAAGAACATAAAGAAAGATTTATATGAGTAAATTCAATAGGAATTTTTAAAAAATTGAAATTTATTATTGTTGATGAAACTGATAAAAGAGCCAAACAGTTATTCTATCTATTACTATTATAAAGAAATGCTAATTTCAAAATAGTTATTGAAACTATTCATGGAACAATTATGTGGAAAATTGTAAATACCATTATAGTATTTCTAATAGGTAAAAAGAAAATTTATTTGTTAGTGATATCTCTAGTAATATGAACAACTAGGTAAAAGAGCACTTGTCACTTAATTGTCTCTTTACTCTCATGCAGCTAAAAGATTAGCAAGTGACATCTCACATGATCACCATTTCTTATGCTTGCTTATAACTGTTATTAAAACAGGCAAAACTCTCTATATGTATTGCCACTCAGTGGCAACCATTGATTACTCTGGCTTGCACTGAGTGACAATACATATAGAGAGTTTTGCCTGTTTTAATCAAATGATATTTCATTAAATCTTCAAAAGTTATAAAAGAATTGATGCAGGAATAAAAAAAATAATTTTGCAAAAAATTTTTTTTACTTATTTATCATACATGTATATCAAATCATCAATGGTTTCACATAAACATGGTGACTTCATAACTAGGGAAAATGATTCAATATGTCTACTTTCAGTAATCAACAATATCTGATATTAAAATGTGCAATAGCTTTCATAAAATGTGTACATGATTAAAAAATATATATGTGTAGTTAAATTAAAAACATTTAAACAATAGTAAATATAATAATTATATTCAACAAGAATTTATATATAATTTGTAAATAAAAACAATTTTTTGAAGTTTATTATCATGTTATTTATTAATTATCTATACACTCTTAAAACATAATTTATATATACCAATGAGCAATATGGTGAATGAGTGACAGAAAATCTAGGTAAGTTTAGAGAAACTTTTTTTTAATAAATTTTGTGCTATTAAATAATTCATGATTAAATGAATATAAATAATATAGTGATGTTGTTTTATATTTAATTTTTTTCCTTTAAATTAAATTATATTCACTCCTAATCAGTCTGTGTTAAATCAACTATTAAAATAAATCCTTGCATGTTAGATTTTGATAGTAAAAAAAATTTTTTAAGGAGAAATAATATTCATAGAAGGTAACTTTTCTTATATAATCACAAACCCAATATACATATGTATATTTTATTTACTTAATTATTATTTTTTATTACATTTTGTAAAAGTAGATTGCTTGTTTTCTCTAAGATATTCTTTCTATGTATATAAGTTATACAAGGGTATGATCATTAAGCAGGTCTGTTTTACAATCTTTCTTGCAACTAAATGAAATGTGAAAAATTCTATTTATGATATTAAATCTTACAAAAAATTAGATTAATTATATATATAAAAAAGAAAATCAGTTTTAATTAGCAACAAAGAAAAGATCTCTTAGCATTACAAAATTATGTGATTTAATTAGCAGGAACAAATAAACCAATGCAATGATGTGGTGAGTCTGTAAATGATGATTCTTATCCAATGATTAGTAAAAAATAGATGTACACAATTGGACACAGAGAGATTACTGGGAAAGTAAAAAATAAAACAATAATTTTAAAAAAAAGGAAAGATAAAATACATTTAAAAAAGATGAGGGAGAGATGAACAATCCAACAATATTTAAAAGAAAATAAACATAATAAAAGATCACTCAACTTAAATATAAATAAAAGTTGAAAATAGAGAATAATGAACAATTTACCACATTAATAAAAATTACAAACCAGAAGATGGAAGAAAACAGACAAAAAAACCATTAGAAATATTCAAGAAAAGATAAATTAAACTGAGGAAAAGAAAAAAGTATATATCAGCAAAAGTCTGGGGAAGAGAAATGGAAGAATAAAATAAATATATCAAAAGAATGAAAATAAAATTTCTGAAGAGAATTAAAAAAAGTAAGTAAAAAAAGAAATGTATTTATGGACTAATCAAGTCCAAAACATTATTATAATAATTCACAATCCAGATTTCTAAAGAATCACCTTAAATGAACTTGCAAATAATGTCCCATTTTTATACCAATGCCAATTTATTTGTCATATATGACAATTTTATCTGACAAAGAAAAGGGTGTTATTTGCAAGTTCATTCAAAATGATTTTTGAAGGATCTAGTTGGGAATTCAATTATTTGCAAAAATGATTCTTTAAAAATCTAGATTAGGAATTATCACAATAACATGTTCAGACTATTAGATAAGCAGTCATTCATTTAAAAGCTTGTTGAAATTGTTAGAATTTATAAGAAATAGTAGAAAAGATGAAGGATAATTGAAAAAGTAGAGCTAGAAAAAGGAATAAAAAGTGAAATAAAGTGAACTGAAATATTAGCTGAATAAAAAGAGTATGAACAAATTAAGAGACAGGTATTAACAAATAATGAAAATGTCCTATGATACAGAAGCAGAACAAGGTCAACACAAAGAAAATGTAAGGACATCTCAAGAAGAAATGTTAGAGCAAATGAAGCATTTAATAAAAATTAGAAGGTTAAACAAAGTCCATGGAAACTTTGGTGACAACACATTAAGAATTCGGAAAAAATATTTAAAACAATGTTTTAAAAAGTAAATTTAGGAGCAAATGTAATGTTAGAGAAATTATAGGAAAAAAATTCAAAGCATGAATATCAATAAGAAAGTAATTACAGCTAGGTCAAAACAAATTATAAGAATAAAACTCTAAGAGAAAAATGAAAATTATATGGGAAACAATATAAGATATATTTAAATCTAATAAGAAAATTTTTGAGAATCAAAGTGTTCAGAAGAGATGAAATCCAAGGAAAAACATCATAGAATACTTAGCTTAAAAGATTATTTTTCATTAAAGTTTAGAAGAAGGGATTAGCATTCACCTTTAATCATTTACAAGGAGATTTAAAAGACTAATACAATATCTTGTTTGATAAATCATGTAATTATACAGAACATAAGCAAGCAGTAGTGAAAAATTTTTGGGCAAAAAAAAATACCTGGATGATATTAGACATATAACATCACAGGGAAGTTTTAGAAAAAAGTTTTTCTGATAATTTACGTATATAGACTAAAAATTTTCACTGTATTGTGCATTATTAAAAGACCAAATTATTTGAATAAGTAGCAATCTATCCAGCAGAATGAAGCAAGTGATGTTGACAGCAAAAAGTCAAAAGAATAAGTAACAGAGCTCTTTAACACCAATGAGTAATAAGGTATAGGAAAATCTAGTAAAAAGGAACTATATACAGTTAAACTGTGATATGTGCTGTATCAATATACACACTTCAAATTATACGCTATCCAAAAAATATATAAATAAATTAAAAAAAAAAATTAAAATTCATAAATTTAATAAAATTTCCTCAGATTACATTGAAAGCATATATATTTTATTCTTTTTTTTTTCATTTTTCCATAAGTTTGTTATGGTATAATACTATGTATAATAAAATGTTTTCTAAGCTTTAAGCTAGAAGCTTTACAGAATTTTAAAAAATTTATAAACTATCTAACATAAAAAAATACAATGAAAGTTATCAATTTAATAAAGGCAGAAAAAAAGAACTATAAATATTCTTGTAGCATGTTAAAAAGCTTAAAAGTTTGAAAAGTTTACTTAATAATTTGATATAAGTGATGCAAGTAGGGGTGACTATATAGATTCTGAAGTCAATACAGACTTAAAATATTGAAACAACTAGAGAGAAGGAAAAAAAAGTTACTGAAGAAAAAAATGCATGTTCGATTGTGAAGAAAGTCTGACATTTCGCTATTTATTTAGTTTTAAAAAAATAGATATGATGAAATAAAGGTTTTTATAATTCAACTATTGCTATGCCACCTAGTGTATGTTTTACCAATCAATAGATACTAGATCGTAGTGCTTAATAAATTAATATCCAGTGCTGTCTTATCCAATATCTCCAGACTAGTTCCTAGCTTATGGCTTTTATTAGTGAGGAGCTTTGGATCTTGGAACAATGAACCCAGAATTTATTAAGCATTGTCATTTGTTAGTTACTAAGGTTCACATTGGCATAACAGGAGTGAAAGAATAAGAGTATGCTGCTGAGCTGGAGTCATGTGATATAATAAAATTTTATTTTTATTGTTTGAGTGAACATGAATGACTTATAAAGCAAATATATATGTCAATGCATTCTCTCAACTGATTATTAATAACTATATTTTTTTTTTCCTATTTTTTTTTTATATTGTAATCTAACATTTATACATGCATAATATACATATAAAAATGTCCATGTTATACGTTGAAGTGATATATATGTGCTTCACATATATTATTTAAAAATTTCTTAATAATTTTGAAAACTAAATCTATTACAATATTTTAGTTATGGGTAGGATAAATATATTAGGCCCCATTAATTCTAAATTGATTTTAAGAAAATTAAACATAGTTTGTAAAATATTTTTCTAATTACCAATTGTAAAGTTATATTATAATTAGGATGGAAATGACATTATTTTTATACAAGTAATTAATTTATAGATAATCAGATCAGCTAATTAGGAGATTGATATTTTATGTTGGCTAGCAAAAGTATTATCTTTTGTTGTATTGCAATTCCCTTTTAAGCTAATTATTGAAAAATTTTGTAATAGATCAGTAAGGCATGGACCATAGTGAAGTTTAGAGCTAATCTACAATTAATGGATGGGTCTATAAAATCAAATCACAATGAAACTGATTTTATAAATAAGGCAGTTCAGTGGACTATAAAAGGAGTCTCTCAGGAGATCATTACTGTTTTACTCTTTATTTGATTTATTCACCCATTCTTTCTTGATCAACAGAAGCATTATTAAAACATTATTATGGAAGAGTAGCAAAGCACGCCGTCCATTCCACTCTGGCCAAGTTGGTGGAGTGCAAGTTTAAGTCCATTGTGAAGTGGAGAGAAGATGCTGTAAAATAATGTAAAACTGTTCCATTGATCATTGTGTCCAGATTTTATGCAAACTGTATGCTATTTAAGCTCAAAGTGTCCTATTGCTTTGGGAAGAGACCAGCTATAATTCAGCATGAGAATTACCGTCATATGCTGCCCACTGAATAAAATAGGAAAGCCAAAGTCAACGGAAGTACATATAAATGGCGGCCATGTCAATCAGCAAGAATGATCTCATAGAAGCTTCGCAGAATACCAGCAAACATAGCTATGTTTATATCTACTGTTCCGCAAAAAAACTATAGGTACCTGAATTCATAACACAAATTATTAGAGATAAAAGAGTGTAATTGTATGAACTTTAATTATATGCAATTATGATTTTATTTCACTATCATTAGATATTTAATCTCCTGTCTAGGTATATTTAATTTATAATGAAATTTTATATAGGCAATTGTTATTTATTTGATGTGAATATATATATTTGAAGATCAGAATGGCGATGAATTGCCTAATTTAATTATTTCTAATTTATTAGATGCATCATGGGTTAGACACAGTAACATAATAAAGAAAATATGTATAATAATACATTGGCCAATCGTTGCAAATCCTCGCCAGTCACTAAAGGTTACTTTAATATTATTTCCGTTAATTATTTTAAAACAAGAATTAACAATAATCATTTCCACTAGCCTGAATTATATTAAGTGTCAGAATAACAATTTAACCTGTAATATAAATAAGGCTGATTAATGGCCTCTGGATAAAATAAAAGGCTGCATAGACAGATGCCCTTACAGGTTTAGAATAGGCAAGCATGGGGAGGATAATTATGGGTTATATAAGCCTATCTTGAGCTTATGTGATATTATTTCAGGATGCTTTATTTACATATATTTTTGATTGTCCAAAAATGAGTATTCCTGTCTTTTGCACTTGCCGACTTAATTTGATCAGTATTTATCAGGTAGACACACATTCCTACCATATATCATATGTTGAGTTAGCGGGATATAAAAAAAAAAGTTTTTGATCATATAACACTGGAATGCGGAGTTGCATGCAGATTACTCTTGGGCGATTTTGCATATTATCTGTGCATTTTTGACCATTATAGTGTTTGTTTGTTTTTTTAGAAATTGACGTGCTAATGTGGAAGTTAATGTATAGCCCGCATACCCCTGAGATTAAAGGTCCAATTTAGCTTGTACAGTTATATTGGTTGGAAAATGCTGGACAAATTTTAATGCTATTAAAAAAATACTGAATAAGATTGTTTTTCATTTGACATATTAAAGAGAAGAGGATATTTTTTTGTTTGTTAAAAGAGCAGTAAGTAATATGATTTTAAATTTGTTTAGAATTACTGATTGACAGCAAAAATATTTCTCGATAAAAAAATTTTATTTGACAAATTATTGCTAGTAACGAGATAACGAGTATATATGCATATCACATATGCCATTATATGACTGAAAAATAATAAAAAAGGAAAATCAAAATATAAACCACATATGTGTGGTGTCATGAGATAAAATTATGTTCATATCGTCAATATAGAAATAAATCAAATTAAGTGCATATATAGGCGCATTACATGCCATAATATGCACACAAGACCATTCAATTTAATGGCTGGACATGATAGAAAAGTTTACTATTAGGCATGAAATGATATCAATGAGAAACCCAATGTGAACAGCAGAGGAATGACTTTGGTATGAAACAATCAAATGCTTACATAAAGCATGGTGGAGTGGATCAACAAAGCATAAATAGTAAATAATCAAAAGAAAAAAGCAGAATACAAGATGGAAAGAAAAATAAAAAATAACGAAGAATCTATAACAGTATGGAATCAGATGCATGCAATCAGGATCAGATGAAGTGTAGATCCATATGGCAACATAGATGAAAACCAAAGTCCGCAAATTAGTTTCAAAGAGCCCAGTAAGTAATCTATATGAATAACCAGGATAGAAGAGAGTGAAATCCAACAGAACTGAGTATATTAATCAACATAATCATGGAGCAAACAAGAAGAGAAGTATAAAGGACAAAGAACAAAAGCAAGAAAGGAAAAGAAAAAAGAAGAATTAAGAAGAGAAAAACAAAACCAAAAATTCAAACAGATGATAATGTGGATCGAACAAACAGAAGCAAATATCGTGGATAGGTAAGCTGAAGGAGCAGACAGACAGGACCAATAGTTGAACAACCTGTAAACAACTCAACAAGAAATGGAAAAACAATAGTACAAATGAAGAAGGTGCAGACAGGTCAAATAGATTTACAAAAATATCAGACCCGAACAGATGAGAAAATTGGTGAATTAAAAACCTGTATAAAAAATAATATACATAAAGAAATTAAAATATAAATTAAGCAAGAGGTACACCAGTTTTGCAGCAAAACTCTCAAATGAATTAAAGCTAAAATTAAGGACTTAAGGATACAAAGAGTTGAAAAGGAGCAGCCTGTTATAAAAACTGAGATAAAAGAATATCAAATTCCAATATACCCTGAAGCAATTAAAAGTGAGGCACATGAAAAGCAGGCAGGTACTAGTCTATCAGATGTGAAAATGATCCAAGTGAAATGACTTAGGGGTGGTGTTGGGGACAGCATGCTAGCGCATTTTGAAAGCTTAAGGAAGCTATTTTATTTTCAACGAATTATTAAAGAATAATGAATAGCAATAACAGCAATCAACTGCATGGAGCTGCAAAAGATGATGGCACTGCATGATGATTAAACCACAAACTTTTGAAGAATATCAAAGGGGGTTAGTAAAAAGTTTCTGGAATGAGGAATGCCAGGAGGGACTGCTTCATAAGATATCGCAAGAAAGATGTCCAGGAACACAGGAAAAGCATAAGCACAGTTTTTCTTCTGACAAGTAGAAAAATTAAGGTTCCTAACTGCATTTCTATTATCAGAGGATCAGATAATTAGGACTATATGCTATAATATGCCATTAACCTTACTGCAAATCATGCCAAGACAAAATCAATACAACATCAAAGAAATAACCAAGCTCTGGACGGATATTGATTTTGGAAATGTGACCAAAGAGCCAGCACATAAGACCTGGAAAATTGAGCAACCTAAACTACATATAGCATCTACTCAGAGAGCATATTTCCAATCATGAAATTGAGGTAGGGATAATACTATTACTACCACAGATGTGCCCTGGGTGGTAAACAATATTATATTTGAGCATGTGGAAAATACATCAATGCAAGATTATTAAATATGTCCATTAATTGATGTGGAGGTAAAAGAACTGCAAGTCAAGCACTACCGGATACACGCAACCAAATTTCTTTGATCTCTAAAGACTTTTTCATACAAATAAAGGTTCAGGGCCATCATATATCAACACTACCCATCAAGCAAACACAGATAATTTTGCAGATTATCCTTGAGCGATTGGCATATTATCTGTGCATTTTTGACCGTTACAATATATATATATATGTTGAAAAATATTTTACACTTATAGTAAACAATATATGTCAACAGAGCTCACTAATAAAATAAGAGCTATTATCTATAATGTATAAACACGAGGAAGGGCTTTGAATAAAAGAGATATTACAGTTCCACTGTATACCAATTTTGGTGTTTACAAACATGCTAGCCTTTTAATAATGTTTAGCAATTAAAATTTATCATTCTTTTTTAAGCTTGCAGTAAGATTTCTACTAGATGTTATATATTATTTATGTTAATAGTCCACAATCAACAGAAATTTATTTTAAAAAATTAGTTATCAAAGTTTTCATTTTCTACTTTTCTAATGCTATTTTTCTATAGACAAACATAAATTACTCTAAAGCAGTAGGAGAATTTTCTCTTGCAGTTCAAAATGACAAACTAAAAAAAACAATAATGAAACATCAGATTTTTTATTAGACAGGCACATAAATTTATCTTCTGTATCATAGTTTGTTTTTAATTTTATTTTTAAAATGTGCGAGTGTTATTTTATTGAAGATTAAATATAAAAATGTTATTTGGATAAGATGTAACTCATATGGAAATAAAAAAGTCTGCCAAATTATCATCTTGGAATAATAATGATCAGCTTATATAAAAAAATATTTCAACATATTTTATAATATAAAATTCTTAAAAAAAAAAAAAGCAAGATTGTGATAGAGAAAGGTTGATGTCCTCAACATAATTAATAATTAAACTGTTAAAACTTCACCTCTCATTAGCAAATCAAACAAATTATTATAAATAAAAAAACAGTTATATAAATCAATTGCTTGAGAAATCATGTGACCTTAAAATCTCAACTGACAGACTGGAAACACAATCTCATAGAACTGATTTCTATTTCACTTTGTTCAAATAAAAATTTATCTAGGAATCTTTAGTCTTTGGGACTGCCAATCTACCACTGCACTAAACCATAGAAGTCAATAAATTATTCTTGCAATTAAAAAAGAAGAACCCTACAAATAAATATATCAAAAGAAAAAGGACCTGATCCATATAGCCCTGTCCAGCAACATCTGCTATATTTCTATGAAAATGACTCTAAAAAGTATAAACAAAATTGTGATAATAATAAACATAATTATAGAATATAGGCGAAGTAAAAATTATTCAAAAGGGCATTTATGAATAATACACTTACATGAAATAGCATACAAAGCCTTGATTCTTACATCCTTATCGATATCTCTATCCAGAAGTTCCACTAGAACTGGAAGAATATTAAATTCCATAGCTTTTTCTTGACAAAAGGGATTGTTTTGACATAATTCAGCTATCAAATGAGCTGTTCGCCATCGAAGACTAGCATGAGAACAAGTTAAAAGTGGTACTAATAAGCTGTAACCACCAATTTTATAAAAATCTTAAAAAAAAAAAAAAACAGTTTATATAAATATTACATTGCAATTACAAGTAAAAAAAATTAATAATTTATATGTAGATTAATTAACAAAATTAAATCATTAAAGAATAAAATGCAGATATCATCAGCTATTTGAAAATGCAATACAAGTATCTAAGGCCACAATTAGGATTAATTATAAGAAATAATGATCAAATGCAGAAGCAAAAGCTATGTTTAAAAATAAAGAAAAATGATTAATAAAAGTAAAAATATAATAAAAGTTAATCCAAATAAAATAAACTGTTAATTGCTGAGCCTTAAATTACACTTCAAAATTAATTTATAATTTCAACAAGATGACACAAAAATGATTCTATTAAATTCCTCAAAAAAAAAAAAAGCAACCTTATTTTAATATATTAAAAGATTGTATAACTTCTATGCTTACAACAATGAAAAAAAGGAGTCATTTTTAGTTTCATTAACAATCTAATAAAAAAAGAAGCAAATTGACAATTTTTTTTTTTTTTTTACTGAAAGTATAGGAGGAAGGGATGAAAGTTTTTTTTTTTTAATTCATAACTTGTTTTTCAATTATTATTTTTCATGTAAAACTTTTTGCTTATTTAATTCATTAATTTTTTATTCTTAAACAAATATATATAGTACAGTACAATGTTAACGCTGTGTTAAGTGTATTATAATTCAGTTAAAAAAAAAAAATATGCTCCAGCTGAATCTAAACTTATTGATATTATTTCTATGGAAATTTAGCCCTTGTAATTATGTTGTTTTTCTAGAATCAATCATTATAATGAACAAAGACTTCCCGCAACTTTACGAATATTCCTAACATTTAAAAAATACCTGGAAAATATGATGTGGTATATTAATATCAAACTGGTTAAAGGATTTTCACATAATTGAATGATTATTTAGTGCTCTTTGATTATTGAAGATCACTATAGATGATTTCAAAATAGGATTAAGCAACACATTGTAAATAAAAATGTAATTTATACATTACTTTCATTAAGTTATCAATATATTTGACCTATTAATGTAAAAGACTTATAAATTAGATGATTGTCCAGTGAAGTTTATTCACATTATATAACTTTCACATGATGAAACGAAAGAAAAAGTTGTTACTGCAAATGGGGTATTTAAAATGAAAACTGGTGTTAAACATAAATGTGTATTATCTCCAAAACTGTTTTCTATTTTTAAATAATGACCATTGGAACATTTTATATACAGCTTTGTAAAGCAATATTCAAGATTTAATATAACAATGCTAATGGCATTTTTAAATTAAACAGATAAAAAGCAAAATTTTCTTGGCTTTTAAATTTATGATATGCTGATAATTATGCTTTATTGATCATTTCATAAAAACAGAATGTTCTTAAAAGTTTTGAACGCAATCTATAAGATTTTGGTTTGGAAATTAATATTCAAAAAAAATCAATCTTTTATTAGTGAGAAAAGAGAGAAAAATCTTCAGAAAATTTTAATTTAGACGATTATCATCTTAACAATGAAAATAAATTTAACTATTTTGGTACATTTTATGTAGAAAGGTGGATTTGGATATTAAGATGTAACATGGAATTCAATAAGCTGTTGCTTCATTTAATAGGAAGTATTTCATTATAGTAATATGACTACAGCAACTACAGGGCAGTTATTTTGACCAATAATTCTTGCAGACTTAACATAATGTCATTAAAAAATTTTATTTAAGAATTCTTTGTATAAAAAAATATGATAGTAATATCATAAGACTAATCAATACATTAAGCTTAGTGAATATGATCTAAAATTTATTATTCTAAAAGTTTATCATCATAGAATTGATGTGTGGAATGAAAGAATATGATAATATTCTCTAAAAAAGTATTTTATAATTAAAGTGAGTACTGTTTTCATAGAAATACAGACTTCATTTACATTATAATACTAATGTCAAACATTCTAAATTAATTACTTCCATAAGAAATATATTGAAGGCTTTTAAAAAGTAAATCCATTACAGAATAAGTTAAAGGATAGAACGGCAAGATGTCAAGTACATAAGGAAATATTGGTAGTTCACAAACTGATTCTAATAGTTATCATAAAACTCATTTTTATTTCTTGTTCCTTATATCTTTTTTCTTCTGGCATGAAAATGGCCATATTCATTTACAAATAAATCCAAATTAATAGTTTTCTGAAGCATACATAAAGGAAAGTTATTAGAGTTCTTTTTTTCTTCTCATGTTAGTATGCATTGTGAACATTTACATAAAATATTAAAACAAGATTGGATATTTTATCTTAATGCTTTAAAGAATTTTTTTTTTTTTAATAAAACAAATTATATATATACAATTTTTCCTATATTAACAAAATACAGCTGGATGCTGAAAAATCAAAACATTTACCATTATCATCATTTTCAACAATCCATTATAAAATCAAGTTGGCTCAAGTTTAATATAATTTTTCCAAATCCATATATACTTCCCAACTTCTTTATTTCTATCCATCTCACATATGATCTTCTTCTAGGTCTTTTTACAATTTCTTAGGATTCAGTTTAAGACTTCAAATGTCTCTTCTAGTAATACGACCAACCCAGCTCCATTTCAGTTTCTCAATTCTTTCAATAATGTCAAGGATATTTTTCTTATCCAAATATTTCACGTTCAATTTCTTATTATTATTTTCAATATACATCCCTTCATAATTGTTGAATAGTATGAAATCTATATATTGCTCTTTTGTTAAATATCTACATCTCAGATTCATAAATAAGAATTGGTAAAACTGATCAACTAAAAATCTTTCCTTTTAAATACATAGATATATTTCATTTTAATATTAATTTATTTCTAATCTCCAAGATTCTATGATTAATTTCATCTATTGTGCTTCCAATTGTATTATTAATATGATCAAAGTGTTTGTAATTTTTAACTTCTAATTCATAATTAATAATCTTTATTTTCTTCTTCTGGGAAAATCCATTAAACATTACTTTGGTATATTTTGTTGTTTAAAATGGAAATCTAACATAGAACCTTTGTTATTTAGGTAAGGTTGCTGTAAAACATTTTTGAGATAAGGAATCATCCTGTTGTATGCCCGCATGAATGTTAATCTTCTTGCTTCATCATGTAATCTACTGACTACTAATTATTTAGATAAATATAATATTCTGGATCTATATCTTGAGAGCCCAAAACTTTAATTACTGTGGAAATGTTTATAAAATGAAATGCCTTTCCATAATCTACAAATCCAGAGTATTGATGGTAAGTTAAATTCTAGGATCTTTCTATAATTTCTCTCAATACATGAATGTAAGCCAGAGCTGTAAAAGCAGTTTTAAATCCAATTTGCTACTTTGATTCATGGCCATCTGATAGTCAAGCAATAGGATTTAAAGAGAACTATCTGTATGTCCAACACAATATCATCATCATCATCAACCATTATCAATCCACTGCAGGATGAAGGTCTCTCCAAGTTTAATCCATCTTCTCCGATCTTTAGCTTCTCTTCTCCACAACACCCCTGCACATTTTCTTATTTCATCCATCCATCTCACATGTGGTGTGGTCTCTTTCTGGGTCTTTTACAATCTCTTGGAATCCAGTTTAAAATTTCAATTGTCCATCTATTATCATCTCTTCTAGCAATATGTCCAGCCCAACTCCATTTCAATCTTTTAATTTTTTCAATAAGGTCAGTAACACCTGTTTGTTGTCTTACCCATACATTGCGTTTTCGATCTCTTCTTGTTACTCCCAACATACATCTCTCCATACTCCTTTGAGTGGTCTGAAGTCTCTGTATTGCTCTTCTATTAAGTGTCCAAGTCTCAGATCCATAAGTAAGAACTGGTAAAACACATTTGTTAAAAACCATCCTTTTCAACACATAGGTATATTTCCTTTTAGTATCAAGTTATTTCTACCAAAAGCACTCCAACCAAGTTTAATTCTATGATTAATTTCCTCCATTATGTTTCCATCTGTATTAATAATCTGACCAAGGTATTTGTAACTGTTAACTTCTTCTAATTCTTCATAATCAATCTTTATTTTCATATTTTGAGCAAATCGATTAAACATTACTTTAGTCTTTTTAACATTTATCTTTAGTCCTACTTTTCTACTTTCATCTGCTAACTCCTGCAACATTTCCTGCAGCTCTGAAGCATTATTTGCAAAAACAACTACATCATCTACGAAATCTAAATGACTTAAATACTCTCCATTTACTTTCACTCCTTTAGTTTCCCATTTTAATCCACAAAATACTTCTTGCAGCACTGCTGTAAAGAGTTTTGGAGATATGGAGTCACCTTGTCTTACACCTTTCTCAATGTTGATTTTTCCAGTATCATTATGTAATCTAATTGTTGCTGTTGCATTTTTATAAATATTCTTTAAAATATGACAATATCCTGGATCTATACCTTGATGATCCAATGCTTTAATCACTGAAGAAATGTGTATAGAATCGAATGCCTTTTCATAATCTACAAATCCAAAACATAATGACAACTCATATTCGTTTGTCCTTTCTATGACTTCTCTCAATACCTGGATATGATCTATTGTACTAAAACGACTTTTAAATCCAGCTTGTTCTCTTGGTTGGTGGAAATCCAAAGTTCTCTGTAGACGAGTTGTAATTATCTTGGTAAAAATTTTATATAAAACTGATAAAAGGCTGATAGGTCTGTAATTTCTAATATCTTCTTTATCACCATTTTTAAATATTAATATTATTACTGCATTCTTCCAATCTTCCGGTACATCTTTATCATTTAGACATTTGGTATATAACTTTGCTAAAATTGTTTCTATTTCTTCACCTGCTTCTTTTAATATATCAATTATAATTCCATCATTTCCTGGAGCCTTTCCTTTCTTCATACACTTAATTGCATGTCTCACTTCTTCATTTAAAATTCTGGGTAATTTGGAAGATGTAATAGATATAGGAGGTACTTGTTCTTTATTACTATATAATTCTTGATAAAAATCTTCTACCAATTTCATGATGTCATCTCTCTTTTTAGTAATAATTCCATCTTTTTTTCTTATTGCAGATATAAATTTCCTACCAATAACAAAATGTTGTTTAACATTTTTGAGACTTTTATTTTCTTCTACAGCTTTCCTTGCTATTTCACAGTTATACTTTCTTATATCATTTTCAACTCTTTTCCGTACCATTTTACAAAATTCGAGATATTCAATTCTTTTTAATACATCATTTTTGTATATCTTCATATTCCTTCTTTTCTTCATAAATTGTCTAGTCTCAGTAGAAATTTTATTAGTCAATTGCTGCTTTTTTCTATCAGCTATGTTTGTTGCAGTTTTTAAAAGTGTATCAGTTATTTTCATATTAATTTCATTCAAATCTGAATCATGTTCAAAATCTCCTAACATTTGAAACCTATTTGTAAGTTCTAATTATAAATTCATTAGAATGTTTCTGAAGATTAGGAATATCAACTGTAAATATTGTTTTTCTTAATAATTTTTGTCTCTCTAGTTTTACATTAACACGTAACTTACATCTTACTAATCGATGATCACTTCCTGTGTTAAATTTATTAAGAACATTACAATCTTGAAATATGTATTTTCTGTTAGTCAAAATATAATCCAATTCTGCTGTACCTTCATTTGGATGCTTCCATGTCCATTTCCTTTTAACATTTTTCTCAAAAAATGAATTCATAATATAAAGTTTTTCTTTTTCTGCAAACTCCACAAGTCTATGTCCTCTCTCATTTCTATTACCATAACCAAAATTACCTACAGCAATTTCATCTTTCATTTGTCTACCAATTCTAGCATTAAAGTCTCCCATAACAATTTTAAAATGTTGTTTACTCTGATCAAAAGCTTTTTGTACATCCATATAAAAATCTTCTACTACTTCATAACTATGAGAACTTGTTGGGGCATAAACCTGAATTATCTGCATTTGGTATCTGCTATTAAGTTGTATAACTAATCTTGCCACTCTGTCCGATACACCATCAATCTCCACAATATTGTTCTTCCACTTTTTATTTATAATGAATCCTACTCCACTTGTATTTTCAATATGTGTGCCTTTATAATAGAGTATATGTCCACTTTTTAAATCAATTGTTTCTTCTCCTTTTCTTCTAACTTCACAAAGTCCAATAATGTCCCATTTAATATAAGACAGTTCTTCTTCTAATTCTTGCAATCTTCCTTCACTTGAAAGTGATCTGCAGTTGCAAGTACCTAAATAAAAAGTCGTCATTAAATGGCAGCCTGGGTCCGCAATCAGGGGATTCTTAGCACCCTCCGCCTACGGCCACCAACCGCTGCCTTGGTTGGTGACTTTACAGCCTCCTGGGAATAAGGGCCATGCTTTATTTTTGTCTGTCATAATTGTATATATGTATTGGAAAAATATTTATCATTTACACAAACATTCATTCTGCCTTATCAGGCACTGAGAAGAAAGACCATGGTGTTTCTTGATCTTAAACTCAGAGGTAAAAAGCCAATAAACTCACCACGCTGGCTAATGCGTGTTGGTGAGCAGCCCATCCATGTTCGTATACTATATGAATAATCATATAGTAATAACAGCTGCAACGACAAGAACGTATGGAGTGGACACTAGGAATTTGCCCTGCTCGGTTCCTTTAAGGCCTCCAAGAGGAATCAAAGGGCTCCTTTCAGTTAATAGCAAACTCCTTTCTGCAGCAATACAATATACTCACATATATATATCAATTAAAAATTACCCCAAAATCACAACTGAAACATACTATCAAAAAAATAAACTCTAAAACACAACCAATGGTTTCACTGCTACAAACAGACGTGTCAAGTGTAAAGGACTGAAACATAACAAATTTATACTACAAATTACTCACAATTCCCACTTACATCCCACACACCCCTAACATTAAAATAGCTTTTAAGCAAATTAATTTCTTCAGAATCATAAAATTTTTAATAATAAAGATTCTGAAGCAATTAATTGGATGTATGAAATGTAAGTGAAATTTGTGGGTAATATGTAGTATAAATTTGAAATGTTTAAATACTTTACACTCGAGCAGTTGGCTTGTAGCAGTGAAACCATTGGTTGTGTTTTAGAGTTTATTTCTTTGGCTAGTCTGGATTTAATTGTGAATTTGAGATAATTTTTGATTAATTTATTGGTTAGTTTAGCTTTAGGCTTTTAATGTTCACATATATATTTTACCGGACACCCGCACCTAATATCCTCCAACAGAGGGCGCCAATAGACCTCTCGCCTAGAATATTTATAATTTGTTGATATGGATAGTCATTACAAGAGTCTAGAACAGCTGTCCCATCAAATACAGATCAATTATTGCCTCTAGATCATGAAAAGCAGAGATTTCTTGTGGCAAGGCAGATAACAGTAAACAAAATGCCAGACAATTAACAACAATATTTATTAATAATAAAATAACAATAAAATAAAAAGCTTACAATTTATATTAGAGTTGGCTCAAATGTAGAGTAAATTTGATTACAAACCCTTTTTAATAGTAGTTAATGTATTTGACAGTTGATTGACTCTATTATCTCTTTTATTCTTCCCCTCAAATTATCTTTTAGTTCATTTAAATAATTGAACTATTGCTATAATACAATTTTACATACACGCAACAGTTTCAGATGTGTGCACATATCTTGGTAAAAACATTAATTTATAATTAAATATTGGCAGACTTTATTATTTGACAAGCTCACGAATGCTGATTTTACTAACAAAGCTCATATGCAGTACAAGACTCAGGCCAAGAAAAGAAACATAAAATGAACAATAATAAGGAGATCCATAAGTAATCCGTATTAATTAAAGTAATATAATAAAAACTTGGGGAAAAATACTTGACCCAAGGTAAATATCAGAATGACTGCTAATTTTATGCTGTAAATAAACATGGGTCAAAATAGATAATATATAAAAATGAGCATGGGCAAAAACTTTGCAGAGCCTGATGCTAAACCATAATCTGACTATATCTAGCAATAAGCATAGATATAAATACAAAAATCAAATATACAAATAAATCACCATGAATCATTTATATGCACACACAAGCCAATAATCTCCAATTCTTTCAGCCATGAATGATATAAATCACAAGAAAATGGCCAATATTTTAAATGGTTTAACACATATAAAAATTATTATAAACACATCGACATATATTAAGTAAGAAATAAATATACCAAGTTCTAAGACATTATTAATTAAAACATGTATTTTAAAAAAATATTAATCCAGATTTACTTTTTTATAACCTACAAAAATTCTTTTTTACTTTTAGAATGTATTTTACCATTTTATTCTTTGACTCTTATTAAAACACTATTTAATAAAATATTTACCAATATGTACAAATTAACTTTTCTTTTAGTTTTTTTTAAGCAATTTACTCCAGTGATATGTACCTAAGCATAAATATGCAAATGGCAGTTGTATATTTATTAGTCAGTTCATATGAGTTTTTATTAAACAATTTTTTTTCATGCAGCTTTGTAATATAACCACATGTGATCTGCTCTCAGATTTGTTAGTTACTATTTATATATTGTCGTCAAGATTGTATAATTAGACAATAAGACCCAGAGACCAAGCAAGGATTCTTAACCAGATGGTGTGGGGGAAGATCCACATCCCTAGTTTAAACTCCCAAGCCTCAATCATCTAATGAAGACTGTTGATGTCACACAGCCTTCCCTCTTCATACAGCACGACGTAACTCAGGGATCAAGCATACTCTCTTTCTCCAGTTTCTCTACACTCCCTACATCACTCTATACCTTATATGGATATATTAATACTACCATTGTCAAGGTTTGGTTACCAATACCCTCAGGTGACTGCTATTATATTTGTTTATAAACCCACGGATGTGTGACTTATATACGTTTTGAAATACTTAAAGCATGACTAACAGCTAATAAATAATAATTAAAGATAAATAGCAAATCACCCATCACTGCAACCCACAATCAAAACATGCATTTAATAAATACAAGATATATAATTTTATTATAAATTAAAAAAATTTAGAGAGATTGGCTTACAACAGTTAACTAAAATTATCCACCGGCTTTTACTAGGCTTATTTGAATGTTGTGGCAGCTTACTATGTGATGTGTGCTATTTATAAGGCTTAATGAATACCCCGTCTACCAGCTCATTTTAGATTTTAATACAACAATGAATACATTAATTATTTCAGGGGACACTTGTGTATGATTTCAAAGTTAGGTCACTTAGGATCGCTAATAAAGATAAGCAGAGGCTGAAACATGAGCATTGGTGGGCAATGGCATACAGACGATGATCAGCTTGTTGATCCGAATAGATGGTCCACCGCTGAAAACTGGATGTCCCAGACTGCAGAGGTGTGTCTGCTTCTAACCAAGGGCGCATACCAAGTGGAGAGAGCGTGGTGTGCTAAATCTAGGATTTGGGGTCGCAAAGTCTCCAGCTCCTGCTGAACCTAGACCAGTGCTAATCTTTTGATTAGGAACCTGGGCACGCATCGTCTGGTCTGTCCTTATGCCATTTGATCTGAGACACATGGACCTGAGAGAATGTGCACAGTTGAAGCATAATAAAATAACAGCCAAACCCAACTAGGCAGGAACGCGAATATAAATATCAATAAGAGAAATTTATCATTGGCCTATTGCCTACGATAATAACTTTATAAAACATATTATATATAGGGACAAACCAATAGCCTCCCCAGCTGACCAATAAATAATTCTGTTAATTAAGAACTCGCGCACAATAATTATTGATGTTTTCAATAACCTATGTCATTTGTTTTTATTCAAATTTGGGACGTGGATTATTACTGAAACAAACTGATAGCACAATCCTAGGTTCATTATATAGTTTAGGTGTGGATTGCACTTTAAGCTATATAGAGGTAGTATTGCAGTAAACACATTTTTTATAAGCGGTTGAGGTCCGTATTGACGCCTAATAATTATAACCCTTGTTATGAAATTTACATAAGAATAATGTAAATTATTGGTTTATAACAAAGTTATTGCAAATACTCAGATTAGATTGCTCATATATATAAAAGCATACTTTAAACAATTTAGAAAATGTTTAGAAAATATGCTCGCCACTCTTTAAATATTTTGGTATACAAATTCTGAGAATTAAAAGGTAACTTTCTTGACATGATGGGGGGAATAAGGTCTACTACGAAAATCAGTTAAATTTTTTAGTTATTGTTGTTATTTAAAATTAGATTCTAAATTAACAGTCTTCTTTACTCCACTCCGTCTCTGGGGACTTCGCAAGCAAAGAAGCGTAACTACATTACTTAATAAACAAATTCTCAATATCATTCAAGGAATTGAACATAAATAAAATAATAAATATAACTCTCATTTTGTAAAATAATTAAGCCAGTAGATTTTATCATAAAGATTAAACAATTTGAATAGTTAAAATTAGTTAGAGTGTGCTTACAGATACATATAAAGTTACAATTAATTTCTAAAATAATGGAACATATTTACCAGCAAAAATTAATGCTCTCGGGCAAACCGGTGATCTTGCGGCTTACATGGAAGAGATAGGGTATGGTTTTGAAATTCATATTTTGATGGAACACCTAGGACACCACAATTCCTCCTAGATAACTGTGGAAAAGCTGATGCCTGTCTGCTCACTCATTGCAGGTACAGCAATTATTCTATATATTCTTCTTACAGACACAGTTTTAGTTTTGATGCTATTTGTTCTCGGAAATCTTCAGATTGAATGATAAAATGAAGTTTGATTGATACTTCTTGACGACACAAATTTAGTTGATAATTTTAATAATCGTGAAAATCACAATCTTTCATAAATTTGTTAAAATAACTAGACAATGCTGAATTGGACACATATATTTTAGTTCCCTGCCTCAGGTTGCACTTAGTGAGTTTCTTTAATGGATTTTTGACTAATTTCTACCTCTCTACTCTTCACTTACTCATTCTCTTGTGTCACCCAGTTGGTTTCCTGACTTTTGTCTGTTTTTTCTTATTTAACACCTTATCATGTTTAAAGGTGTTTAACTGCAACTATTTCTGTAGATAGAAGGTCCTGATAGAGAACTGTAGCTCTTAAGCTACCTTCCCTAATAGCTAAATTCCCTTTTTCCCATTGTACAAAATTATTCAAACAATTTTTTACAATTGATTTTTTTTACTTTTTACTAAATATATTTTTTTTAACAATAACTAGTATTACCTGATTTTAATGAACTGCTCCAGCTTTTTTTTTTTTCAGATGAAATAATGCCAAGTTGTACATACACACACACACCTATTACTCATGTGTGTGAATATTTAATAATAAATTACATATATATGATGGGAGATAGGTGAATTAAAATGAACATGAAGCAAGTATATCTGCATACAGATATACACCGCTTCAATATAAATAAATGCACAAACATATATTTGCTCTTATATAAAATATTTACAATGATAAAATTTTAATTTGCATTTTAAATTATTTTTAACAGTACTGTTTTCTTAAAATCCAGAGTTTCATTTACCAGTAAAAAAAACACTGGTCACTCCATTATAACCTTTTTAAAGTCTAAAACAAATCTTTTCTAAATAACATAATAAAATTCTCTGCAGATCCCTTTTAAATTTTTATCCTCCAGATACAAACTGGTCATTTACTTTTTCTTCCCATATTTTTCTTTTTAATTGGATAATTTATTCAACAGTTGTTTATTTTTTAATCAGTAGAACCAATATTAAATATTTTCTTTTTTTTTTTTAGGCAATAAGTAAAAATAGAGATTTGAACACAGACTTTCAAGCATCCTTCAACTATCCACGCTATCTCTTACCACTGATACATGTAGAAAAGATAAATAATCACCAATATGTGTATTTCATGCTGAATCAGCACTCATCAGTTGATCCAGATTATCATTTTCGAAACATATTAAATCAGTCCTCAGTTTATTTTAACATAGCAAATCTTCATACTTTAATGGACAGGCTTCAATCTACTTGTATGAAAAGCCCAAATCCCATGCTGATGCAACATAAGTGTGGCAACAATATGGGCATCAGCATGGATTTGTGCTTTCCATCATCAGATTTTCAATGGTATTGATGGCTGAAGAGTTGAAGGTTGGAGTAGATTTAGGCCTGTCAACTAAAGTATGAAGATTTTATATCTTAGTATAAACTGTACCCTGATTATATGTGTGTGTGTGTGTAGAAAAGATAAATAATCACCAATAGACGTATTTCGTGCTGAATCAGCACTCATCAGTTGGACCAAATTACCATCTCCAACATATATATATAATCAATACATAGTTTATATTAAGATATCAAATCTTCATACTTTAGTTGACAGGCCTCAATCTACTCCAACCTCCAACTCTTCAGCCATCAATACCATTGAAAATCTGATGATGGAAAGCACAAATCCGTGCTGATGCCCATATCATTGCCACGCTCATGTGCATCGGCATGGGATTTGGGCTGTTCATAAAAGTAGATTGAGGCCTTCCATTAAAGTATGAAGATTTGCTAAATTAAAATAAACTGAGCACTGATTTATATATGTTTCAGAAATGATAATCTGGATCAACTGATGAGTGCTGGTTCAGCATGAAATATGTATATTGGTGATTATTTATCTTTTCTACATGTGTGGTCATGTGCATCAATGGTATGAGATAGTTGAAGGGTGCTTAAAAGTCTGGGTTCAAATCCCCTATATTTACAATTGAGCTTCAGGTATGTGAAGAATGTCTGTATTTCAAATATTACACATTAAGCCTGCATCAGCCCATCCCTCTTCTATATATTTAAAGGGATAAGATACTAAACATGAGGGTCAGAGTGACTTGAGAGTAATATGGGCAAGGTAATAATACTGGCATCAGCATGGGACTTGAGCTTTTCATCATCAGATTTTCAATGGTATGGATGGCTGAAAAGTTGGAGTAGATTGAGGCCTGTCTTGCTATCTTAATACAAACTGAGTACTGATTATTTGTGTGGGAGATGATAATCTGGAGCAACTGATGAGTGCTGGTTCAGCAGGAAATACATATATTAGTGATTATTTATCTTTTCTGCATGTGTGATCATGTGTATCAGTGGTGTGAGATAGCGTGGATAGTTGAAGGGTGTTTGAAAGTCTGTGTTCAAATCCCCAATACTTACAATAAACTCCAGATATATAAAGAATGCCTGAATTTCAAATATTATGCAGTCTAAGTAAAAATAGATTTTTTTTAAAACTGCAAAGTTAGTTTGAAACACGACAATGTATACATTCTACAAGTCAGCTAATTCTTCAATCCATGCTTCATACCTTGTTTGTGTAAAAGATATCATGCATATATAGTATACATATATGATTAAATTCTTTTGTGTTTTTTCTGCATATATAAAGTAGCATATGTACAAAAGAGCACTGGAATCTCAAGACTAATAGACAGGCTTTTTTCTTTACTCGTGTACAGGATAGAGCACTACAGTAACTTCTTATTGATATGTTCAGTATAGGCATATACCGGAGAAAGCAATCTTCAACTCGTTTAAGCTTCTATAATTTGATGGACTGCCATCAAGCAAACAGTCTAGCACATCTATATGAAAAGCTGTCCTTTACTTCTATGTGAGTCCAAACTCACACAATGTGGAACTAGTATCTACCTTTCAGCATTCTCTCCAACCTAATAATTTAATTAAAAAATCACTTTATCTAAACCCACTACTAACAATCTATGCAGTGGAATCTAAAAACAAAATAATTAAGTAAGCCAATTTCGATGTGGAGTAATAATTAGAATTTGATTATTGTTTTATTTTTCAATATACATTAATTAGTGAATTTTTCTTTCTTAATCCTTTAATTAAAACAGATTATAGGATTCACATACATAAAAAAACATTTTCGAAAAATATTTTACTTTTTTTTTTTTGCCAATAAATTTAATAAAAATATCTGTATTAAATAAACTTTTTTTACTATATTTTATTTTAAATATATAAAATCAAGATTCCTTCTTTTTCTTTTTAAAACTTGTTTATTCAAGCTATAGTTAAACAAGTTTTAAAAAGAAAAAGAATTAATTTTGATTTTATATATTTACTATCATGGAGCTATAATTTAAAAAGAAAAAGAAGTGAAAAGTTGTGTATATAATTTTATTTTATTTTAAACAATTTATAGTATGTTAAAAATATTATTTAATCATTATTTTGTTATTTCAAACTACATACTTTAAATAAATATATTGAGGAAATTTTGTCTGTTCATTTCTACTTTTTCTTTCAAACTTTACATATAATACTAGGTTGTGCGCAATTAAGATGTTTTTTGTTTTTTTTTTCAAGTAAAGAAAAAGAAAACAATTTATATTGGCCTGCAATTTTTAGTCTTCAGTAATAGACTATTTGCGATTATTTTTTATTCAATGACAGTACTCTCAAATATATACCTTTTCTCAGTAATTCAAATGAATACAAGTTTATCCATAATCTTTTAAATGAACACTAAATATAGCCTTTGAATTATAATATATTTAAAAAATAAAAATTACAAATGGTAATACTAATGCATAGTCATAAATCAGATCAAAATAATGTAAAATAAATTACAAATAAAAAATAAAATTAAATTTAGCTCAAATATATTTACATTAATTACATGAATTGAATTAAAATTCCTATTATAGATGTGATAAATACATAAGATTACAGGTCAGATAACTTTCTGTGATTGTCAGAAAATATAGCTGGACATTCAGTTTGACCACCACTAATTAGGATATTAAGTTTAAAAGTCTATTGTTATTCCTAACATCCATTAAACCCAGGATTTAAATCCTAATACAGTCTTATAGAGAATTGTACGAATTTAAACCCTAGGTCCATTTCAATATATAAAGACAATACATACGTTCAATGGAAGGATCAATTATTCTTTTAATGGGTATATTGCTATCTCCGAGTTAGAATTACCTGAAGCATGATCAATGTTATCACATCTTTCCAGAAGTTGATTTAAGGCAGTTTCTTGATTTTTCAAGGCTTCATCACTATCACCACCTTTCTGTAATATTTCAAAGCATGACTTCATTAACTGTATAGTATCTTCTGTCATAGAGTACATGGCTTCCTCAAGCCACTGTCTTTTCTAAACATAAAAAAAATATTTGTATTTTATTTTTTAAAAGAATTTTTATTATGGCATATATATATATGAATGACTTACTACTCTATTCAATACATGTAGTATAAAATTAAATTTATAATTTGTCAAACAAATCATCATAAAACCATATATACATCTTTATTGAACTCCAGAATATCTACATTTTTTGGTCATTAGAAAACCAATAACGATATAGAAATGATGATGTATATACACTATATGCAAATTAACCTCACACATTTAAATACTAGGGTTTTCCTGAAGGTATGTGATTATAGTATTTTAGTTGTATTTATATATTGGACTGTTACCATTCTCTAATATTAAGTATTGAATGTATTTAGAAAAATTTAACTTCATTTATATCTTCCAATTCAACTGTTAGTAATAGTACACAGATTAGTATATGCACAATGTTTCAAGAGATATTATTCTCCTCTCTTCTTCCGGTATTACTGGCCTGACAAGTGACAATACTAGCAAGGAAATCGAACCTGGATTCTTAGATTCTTGAATTTTAAATTTTAAGATAAAACTCTAACCAACTGAACCATCCTAATGTGTAATAATATTTAAACACATGTATTTTGAGATGAGCTACATAGATTACACATGGCCATATATATGCTTTTATTGAACTCCAGGCGATCTACATTTTTTGGTTAACAGAGCAGAATATGTAGCATGATAGAGTTGATGAACCATTCAGCTCTCCCCTTTTTAGTAAAAAAAAAATTACTCCTTGTCCCCTTGGAATCTGTCTTAAGTAAACCACCAAAAAGAGTTAAGGACAAATTTTCATTCTTATATATATTTATATTCTTTAACAAAAAATATGTTGTAAACAAGACACTTTGAAACTTGAATTTATATGACTACTAGCTGTTCCCATGTCTTCATTTATATTAGTCAAAAATTACCAAATTTTTTAAAAAAATTAAGTACCATAAAATAAAAATGAAATAAAATCATGCAAGATTAATCAAGAGTGGTGTAATATCAGATATAATAGATGAAGCATAAATGATAAAGGCATAATATTTCTGATTTTTTTGTTTTAGAGTCCTAGTACTTATCCTGGTTGTTGACTGCAAATCTTAAAATATTATGTTAATATTTAAAATATATTTACATAAAGTAATAATATATAAATTATCAATTACAGTTAAAAATGACTAATCTAAAGCATTTTTATAATGTTCTTTGTCAAATAAAATGTTTTAATTTGAATAGTTTAAATTTTAATGTTCTTTATAAAAATTAATTAAATTTAATTTACCATGCCCGCATGTTAACATTTCTGAACCATTTTAAAACTTAGTTTGTCATAGGAGAAATATTTAAAATGAAATTGTAATAATTGATCAAAGTCAATTGTCTAACTGACTGTAAACAATAATGCTGCTTCTGCAACTTTTATATTTAGGTAATATTTCCCTACAAATGATTATGATTTTAATGTATTTTTTATATGGCAAATAATAATCCATGCATTATAAACAACAGTATCACAAAAAATATAATTTTTACTATGAAATTTTAACATGGTGATATTTTCTAATGTTCCACTTTCAAGTGAGAAATTAAATACATAGCCACAACATCAATCAGCGCTTCCCTTTTTTTGTTTTTTTTACGATGTCATTTCAAATTCTGAAGCATTTTACAGCAAATTACCAAAATTTTTAAAATAATTAGATACTGTACCATAAAGCAAAAATTCATAGCCTATAAAATTCTCCACAAAAAAGAGAAAAAATCATGCAAGATTCATCAAGATTAGTGCAATATTTTAAGGTATAAAGTAACAAACAATTAAATTAACTAATTTTCATATTCACTTATTAATATAGATTTTTTTAAAACCAACCATACGTAGAAAAATAAGATAACAAAGAATACTAATAAAATAAAAATAACATTAAAAACAATCCTAATGAGAAAATGTGTTGCTAGCAATTTATTAATGTTCTGCTCTACTTTTGTCTGAAGCATTCTTAAATCACTGTGATTATCTATTTGCAGTTAGTTTCTTTTTTTACATTTGTGACTGCATTAGCTAAAATCATGTTAAAAAAATCCTTTTGGACTATAGCCTAAAATAAATCATGGATATTCACTTTGCAAACAGAACTGTTAGAAACCATTTTTGAATTTAAATTTCTCATTTGTAATTACTTGTATCAGTTCTTGTAATTTTAGAAATTCTTCTGCATTTGCATTTGAAAAAGGGAACCAAAACCCAATCAGGTACATTATTTTTAAAAAAAATCTTCAAATCATTGATTGAAGTGATCATGAATTTGGAAATTGGCTGAATTCTCTCATCTTAAATTTCATTTGTATTAAATCAAGTTTGAACACACATGCAAAAAAAAGTTTTTATTTTGATTAAATTCAGTTTATCCTTTAAAGCAGTAATTTGTTTCATTACATTTATTAAATAAATCTGTCAAATAACCTATATCATTTCTGGAATTCGTGAAGTTGGCTTGCAAAGCATCTTTTCCTTCTTCTAAGAACTCTAGCAATGTATCAGATTATAAGATTGATCCAAACAGACATCTTTTGATAGTCAATAAACTTCAGTACTAAATAGCAAGTAATTGAATTCCTTATCATTTTCAACACAAATTGTCCAAATAATCTGTCATTCAATGAAATGCTTCTGATTTTGTTAATTGCTTTAATAGCATAATATAACTTATGTAAGCAGTTCATTCAGATTTTTGATAACTAAATGTTGACAATGAATGATGCAGTGTTCAACAAATACATTCAGAACAATTTTTTTAAATATGCAAATTTAATTCTTCTGTAGTGTTAATTTGCAAATTTTTAGAAAACACTAATTTTGGGAATTTTTTTTCTTATTTTATGAATCACACCTATGCTAAAAACAAAATTGACTTATCAAATTGTATAGAGATCTGGGATGTTTTAAATACTCACATACTCAATCTTCAATATCTTGAGCCAACTCATCAATTCTTTTTTGTATTGTATTATTGCTCAAAGAAAGTTTCTTAGTAACATCATATAGGAGCTTGTGTAGCATAGCATATTATTTTATTTATAGTTTATAGAATTAAGTCTTCACCAATAATATGCTGTTTTCCTGATTTAACAACTAATAATGAAATATAAGAAGCATGCAACTAATTATTATCTTGTTTGGATGCTATTAAAAAGTTTTGGCAATATTGGCTATCTCAAAAATTTTGCTTTAATTGCTTGAAAATAAGATAAATCCTTATCTTTTTTATCAGCATAAACTTTTACCAAATATTCTTGCAATCTTGAAGGTTTCACAGTCTCACTTGATACTCGAAAACTTGAGAAATACAAGATAAAATGAAGAGGTATAAGAAAACAAAATTTTTATTCAATAGCACTAAGCCAGTTTTCAGCAAATTCTCAAACAGATTCTGGTGAGAATTTGCCAAAAGCTCGTTTAGTACTATTAAATAAAAATTTTGTTTTCTTATACCTTTTTATATTAACTTGCATTTCTCAAGTTTTCAAATATTACATAACTATATGAAAAGAGCTTAACATTAGATATTTACATAGTGTCATTTATAAAATTTTTTGACAAACTAAGTAGATCAATAATATAGTGATTGCAGGTAACTGACCAAACCCACAGTCAAAATATTCAAAACTATATTTTCTACATTTTTTTCTTAGATTGAGCCATGACATCTGTAAAAAAAAAAAAAAAAAGTAAAATTTGTGGGTTTTTTTTAATCATAATAGAAGTATACACAAATTAAGAAATATAACAATTTGTATAAGTGAAAAAGTGCAATTTTTCTAGCTGATGGAACCAACATTTTTTGCAGACATATATTGGGTTTTGCATAAAACGGCAAAAAAAAAAAAAATGTTTAATAAAACTAATAAACTGGGTTTGCTCTTATCTGAACATTAAATAAATGTATTTGATATTAAATTATCAATTATAAAATTAAATTTATCAATGATTAATTAAAAAAAAATATGCAATTAAAATCAGTCAATAGTTTTTGATTTGTCCTACTTAAATAAGTTTTCTTTATTAACATTTTTACTTAAATTAACACAGATGATTTGATAAATATAAATAAATGTTAATGCTTAACAGTTTTTTACAATTTCATTCCTCTACTTTCATTAACATTGTAATTATAAGATAATCAAAAAGCTTTACTGCTCAGGAGTTCATAAGAAGTTTGGGCGCCGGAAATGACAAAATTGGAATTAATCCAAGGATCTTATTTTCCACAGTTTGGCACTCTAGTATTATACTAAGCCATACAGGGCAATATAATACAAAAATATGACAAAAAAAAATAGTATTGCAATGTCATAAGCCTGTTATATCTTTATTATTAGTAAGCATTAGAATATACAGAAATGTATAATAGATATATGAGATGATAATAGAAAGACAATTAAAATCTTAAACTGGATTCCAAGAGATTGTAAAAGACGCAGAAAGAGACTACATGTGATATGGATGGATGAAATAAGTGTGCAGGGGTGATGTGGAGAAGAGAAGCTAAAGATCTGAGAAGGTGAATTGAACTTGGAGAGACCATCCTGCAGTGGATTGATAATGTTTGATGATGATGATGATAATAGATATATAAAAAAATGTATAAAAATATGTAAAAACTGCTGTTTTATTGAAACAATAATACAATTTACTTTGAATATGATTTGTAAGCCATAAACACCAAAGACATTGAATATCAATTAAGACCTTCATTTATTACACTTGCACTCTTAATTTATCACACAATTTAAAAACAACTTAGATTTCATATGACATCTATTTATAGTATTGATTTGTAAGTCAGTCATTATATGCATATATTTTTAGCTATGCATGCTGGACTTTCCAATAATAAGTACCATGTTTTTCTACCAGTATTTGCATGTTAAGACCTTTTTAGCAGATTTGGCCACAGATTGGTTGTAACTTATATTTTGTTATCTGTTTGGAAAATAAAGCAATCACTACAAGGGGATATTGCCCATTTAGCAAAGTATTAATTTATTGGATATCTAATTTCTGTTTTATTAAATGTTGTATATTTATTTTTGTTTTATAAAACAACTCATATTAATTCAATAAAATATAAATCACAATTACTTGAATTATAATCACTTCCAAACTGCAAATCAGAAGTTTTCTTTTATTATATGAACAAAAAGGTAAAGTATAGTCACAATGTCTATAACAATTTTGCTATTAATAATACCTGTATTTTGATATAATTTTCCTTTGGCCCATCAACCAATCTAATTTATCTTAAATCATGTATTATTCTTTCTTCAATAACTTCTATCAAATAAATTATATCTAATCAAAAATAAAACCCTTGTCAGAATCGTCGTCGAAATAATCTGCCAACTAAAATTCTGATGGCTTTACAATGTTTTTCTAATTGTACAAAGAAAATCTTTACAAGTCAATCTCCAATTAAAAAATGCTGATATTTTTTCTTGAAATATTAAAAAAAAGGAAAATTATTATCTGTTACATATTCATCTGTTGAAAGTAGCACCATTTAAATTAAGTTTTGGGATATTTCTCAGCCTAATTTTCAAGTATTTACTATGATTTCTTTTCCGCTATACTATATACTGTATGACATTTTAAATAAACACTCCCAATGAAATCTTCAGATTTAATCCCTACTGTTAATTCTCATCATAGAATCCTTAAAACAATTTCTACCTAGCTTATATGTTGTAATGCATTTGAATTGTAATGACGAATCTTTATACTTGTTATTTTCTCAAAGACAAAATTATATGTTAAGCAAAATCACCCATTCATTACATGAAATTTTGACAACAATAGTACATTTATTTCTCAGATGTTTAATAAGCTTAAATTGGGGGTATCTTCTCAAGTAGTTTATGACTTTGATGTAATGAACGAGCAATCCATCTTGTTTTATCTATTCATTTCTGGGTAACTTAACGAACACATTTTAATGTGAACTATTGATCCACATACGCTGTTTTCTTATTACATCATTTTTGCAGTTGAATATTATTCTAAGCAATCAAAGTATTAAAAGAATACCAACCTAATATGTTGTAATACTATTCACATTCCATTCGATTTCTCTGTAGAAATAATATTGAACTTATCATAGTGATAAGAACCTTCATTAGCAGAACAATCTCCAATATTATTTTCCAAATTCCAGCTAAAGCTTGTATATTATCTTTAAAATAAAACATAGACTATTCAATTATCTTAGTTGTTCATAATGATAAATAAATCATTTATTATTATCAATAATTAAAGTTCTCAATGCTTCAAAAGTTCTACAATATGCCATAATGCTTCAAAGCATATTAATATTCTAAATGCATTAATATGAATAAACTGAGCACCTTTATCAACAGACTTTCAACTTAAAATATGGCAGTGCTGTAGCCTAATTCATATCATTATTTCCAAATACAAATTTCTTTTTGCATCAAACTGAAGACTCAGTTTTATTTTTCTGTTATCTATCACATGGTATCAATTGGATTTCAACCAGTTTGAACACTGATGCCAATTTCTAAATCTCTGAATACGACTAATTTTTTGTTTTTATGATCACTTAATTTCTCAAATGGATACTCATTCTTTGTGAGTAATTTCCACATCTTAATTATAATGATTTTCTAATATTAGTAGATTCAAACAACCTGCTACCAATTAAAAGCACAAAATCTAATTTAGCTCCAATGATTTTCCCTCATTAATCCAATTGATCAAAAAAACATAATCAGGAGATGAGCTAAATCAACATTCTGTTTAGATTTTACTTTTCAACACTTACTATATAATAATTGAGATGGCTAACTATTGTATAATTTTAATAACTTTTATGGTATTTATTCTCAGCATCTCTATCTTCAATTATTGATCCTAATAGTATTCTTAAAGTGATACCTTTACAACTTTATAAAAAACTTTTAATTGTTAATTATGAAGCTTATTTTATTTTATTTTATGATTTTGTGGCTGATCTTCATAAGAACTAACTTTTTTTTTTTATCATATACACTTTTCATTATAGTTTTATGAAAATAATAATAAAAAATACTAAAATTTTTTTATAAAATTGAAAGACAAAAATAATTGAACTTTTCATCATACATCTAAATGTGGAAAAATCTTGATAAATAAAATAAAAATTAATTAAAATGGTTTAATATATGGAAGTTCATAAAAAATTTGAGCATTAGAAATGTTCGAGTAATCCATGGACTTTGAACTCCAGAATCCGTCATTCTACTGCTGAACTAAACCACACAGGATACAAATTAAGATACGTTTTACTAATACAATACTTGTCTTTCTTTATTAGTAGTTGGGATCAAGTCAAAATTCCTGGCAATCATATATATAGTAATTTTCTAGAATGTGCTTAGTGTTTTTGTTAAATTTTTCATATTGCTCAAAGATATATTCATTATTATGATAAATGAGTCCAAGTGATACATTGCTGATAGATCTTTTTTTCTTTCACAAGCAACTTTTCTGAGTATATTCTAGTTTTCTAAAGAATGAATCATTTCTTGAACAAAATAAAATAATTTCAATCTAATCATTTATATTTCAAGCAACAATTAGAGCTATATTCTGATTATCAATCTAATTATTTGTATTTCAAGCAAAAATTAAAACTATATTCTGATTAAAATCTATTTGTTTGATTTCTTTATAGTCCACGATAATTACAACAATTTTTATTAGCAGCACAGTTTATGGGGATTGATATTTTTCCTGTTCATCAGTTTTCACATACAACAAAGTCTCAGAAAATCATCTTCAATAGTTTTCAACCAATATTAATTCACTACAATATAAAGTTCTTGAAGTTTAATCTAATTTCATTAATCTATATCTTTTCTTCACATCATTCCAACATACTTCTTTATCTGATCTATCTATTTTAAATCATATCTAGACTTTTATAATATATTTTGATCTACTTTTACGAGTTCAACTGTTCGTTTATTACCACCTCACACAGCAATGTCATTCCAGTTAAATTTCAAATTAAATTCTTTCAATAATATCTGTCTGTTCACTAATCTATGTATTTTGTTTTCAATCCCTCTTTGTTATTCCAACATACATCTTTCCTTACTTGATTGTATGGTTTTAAGTTGGCATTGCTACTTTATTAACCATTTAAGTTTCAGAGCCATATGCAAGATGTGATAAAATACATTTATTAAACTTCTCTTTTCTAATATACACATTTCCACCAAAATATTCCATCCAATATTAATTTCATCCATACTATTTCTAAAAGTATTAATAATCTGATGGTATTAATAGTTCTAAACTTATAATTCATTATTATCAATGCTTACTTTTTCTTAGTCCTATTTCCTGAGCCTCTGAAACATTACCTACATCATCAGAAAAATATAAATGATTTAATAATCTACCCTTTACTTTTATTTCCTAGCTACACATTTTAATGCACAAAATTTTTGTCACAGAAGAATTTTGAATATCAAATCATTCTTAGTGCTACCATATAATCTAGTGCCTTCATCATCAGTATCATCAAAAATGGAAATAAAGAAAATCCTTTTTTTTTTCATATACATGTATAAAAATAATAAAATTATCATAATAGTTGTTATATTTAAATACTTTTATTACTTTTTTATGGATAAGTAAACATGTTAACGTTAATTTTTATGTAGTAACTCATTTATCTATTTCTGGAAACATCATGCTATTTTAAAGCGACAAATTACCATCAACTAACGATCAAACATTGTTTGGCAATTAAATATCTAGTTATTTTAAGCTTGAAAGTTTATAACCTTTAATTTCACTTTTCTTGGACTAATTGTAATATTTAAGATTACGTATTTAACGTGCAACAAGAAAAGATAGTTTATTTCTAACTATATAATACACAATGATAGCAAATAGACTTGTAGTCCACTGTCTTTTTTACTGTTTATCTGTGAGAGGCTGCTATGAAGGATTATCCCTGTAGTAGGCTATTTAAAAAAGGGCTTGATTTACCGATACTATATATCCGCTATTATAATCTATGTACAATATTTCAAGTATTTTGATTTGAAAGGCTTACTTGTCATGAGAAAGGCATGCATAATCAAGGGGGAAAAAACTTTATCAATTTAAAATTCCATAATTAATATGCAAAACATTCTTATATATTTTACTAGAACATTCCATTCAGTCGCGTAAAAAAAAAAAAAATTACCTCATTGGACATAGCTTCAAACTCTGCTGTTTGGGGAACATCTTCATCTTTTGTCGACTCAATACAAAATTTTAGCAAACCTTGCATGCTTTTAAATTCCCTTGGTTGTTCAGCCATCGGGAATTTTTTTAAATATAAAAAAGAATTGTATAACGAAATATATAGTCTTAAAAATTCAAACGTCAATAAATATTTATTTAGTGTTTAAAAAGCCTTTATTACTTAAATATTAATGTCGTATCTTTAAAATATATATTGTATATAATTTCATACATACATACATATGCAATACTTTTAACAAGTAGAAAAATTTTTGTTAAAAGCAAAAATAATTCTTTAATTAATTTAAGACTCCGTCATTTTCTACTAGATATTTCTGGATTTAAATTTTCCCCTAGAGGTTATATCGTATAGTCGTAAAATTATTTTTTAAACTCACCGATAAAATAAAAATATTATTAAAATTACAAAAAAAAAAAAATTACAGTCCTCAACGATAAAAAATAACAAATTTATAATAATTATTGTACAGTATTTGAGAGTAATATGTAGAGCATTGAAATTTGTATATTACGACATATAACATTAATTGGTTCAAGGATGATGGAAAGCAGCAATCTGTTTCTAGGCGATTCTTACTTGAAAAATTTGAACTTTTATTTTGTAATTAAGATAGATTTTTAAACTGTAGTATTATCAAACTAAAATTGGTAATGGGTAGTGTTCAAGCAAAGGTATATTTTAAATATTACTTTTTATATATAATTTTTTTTAAAAATCACACTGATGCAAGGTCATCTTATTATTGAATGTCTTATTACAAATATAAAGTTGTGGCTTTATTTTAAATGTAACTGAATTATTATTATTTTAACAACTATTTAGGTACTCAAGTAACACTATTTATATTATATTAATTTTTAAAAATACATCGTAACTTTATCTTTTTTTTTTAAAATTTAACTCGAACTAAAAGCCGGTAATAAAGTACTTGTCATCTATTTTAAAACAACTCTTAAATTTCATATATATATAAATGTATGTAGTGAATTAAATGATTGATTATCTATTCCAATATTACTTATATGTTTAAAGGAATTAGTACTTATAAGGCATTAACTAAGAATATACAGTAAACAAGTGATAGACTATAATTTAGCGCAAATCTATCGGTGTAAACAAGATTTCAAGTAACCACTAAACATCACATAATCGTCATTCTTTATGCTTATACAAGCTGTTTACACAGAGGCAAAACTCTCCACACAGTAGTGCCACTTAGTGCAAGCCAGAGTAATCAATGGATGCAGGAAGGTTTATGCATAAAATCCCTATCTAGGGCTTAATCCAATATTCCCAGTGTACTGTTTGTAAAAATGGCAGACATGTTTTTGCACTCCAGAAGAACTAGAATGTATTCGAGAGGTTGTTTTGAGATCGCGCTCTGATAGCTGAGGAATTTAATTAATGCATTGACATAATGGCGATCAATAATTCCAAGAATTATTTGCTGATTACAAATATTTCTGGATAAGAGAAGTTACCTTATTGGACGGTGTATTGATTGATTGTTGCTGTTATCAGAGAGCGATAAGAAGACTGGGTAACATCTACGTGGTGTAATATAGAGAGCAGTCATGCAGTATTGAGTGCATCTACAGTAGAGTTACTGTTCAATTCCAGTGCCCAGTGGAAATGTAGTTCACGGGTATAGCTGAAGGAGACCACAGCCTGCGGAAACCGTCTGGAGAACAGCTGAATAAAGAGTTGAGATTCCAGCGGTTTTCAAGTGAAGTAGACTGTTGCAGAGACGTAAGCTGTAAGAAACTTAAGGCCAGTCGTAGTGCTTACTACGAAGCGTTCGTGTACAGCTAAACTAGGCTGGGGCGAAGGTATGCCATTGTGAACCGTTTTTGTAGCAGCCAGCTTGAAAGAACATCGTGGGAATTGAACTTGAGCGAACTGTAGAAATAGACTCGTTGCAGACCCTTCATTGGAGAGCATCCGTTTGCAGACCATTCATTGGGGAGCATTCGTTGCAGACCATTTCGTTTGGAGAGCATCCGTGGCAGAGAATACCGAGTGTATTCAGAGCTTTCGTTGGAGAGCATACACAGCAGAGCATTAGTTGCAAGAGAACGTCGTAGGAATTGTATAACATTATTTGCTGACCGCACAATCATGCTTGCGGATATAACACCCAGACTAGTTTGTAGCTTGTGACTTTCATCAGTGAGGAGTCTTGGATCTGAGCACTGCACCTAGATATTAGGATCTTGTGTTTGACAGTGCACTCAGATCCAAGGCTCCTCACTGATGAAAAACAAGCTAAAAACTAATCTGAGAATATTGGATGAGTAGGCACTAGATAGGATTTTTAAGCACAAACCTTCCTGCATCCATTGATTATTCTGGCTTGCCTGAGTACACTACTGTATGGAGAGTTTTGTTTTGTGTAAGAGTTCAAGTATTGACATATTTTCACCATTGATCATATTACATAAGTGCTTATGTGAAGCAGTTCTTAATTAACTGTCATATCTGACCATGCCTTCAAAAGTGGAGTATTCCAGATTCCTTACCTGTTTTGCTAGCACCCAGTTGCTCGCCAACGGGATTAAAAACCTTCACTGGGTTCGAGCACCGAATCCGCGTGTTTCCAGTAAGGTAGGGATCTGCCTTTAAATTGTCAGCCTTTTGGAGGCAGGGCAGAGAGCAATTACTTCTGTTAACCTGAACGACAGAACGTGCTCTCCATTAAACCTTCTGCCATCAGAAAAGGTATTTATCATGATGTCCACACAGTGAGGCAAGTACATATACGGACTGGAAACTGCTATGTCTGAACTAGAGCCACTCGAGGCAAGCTAACTGCCTAGCTGGAAGAGTCTTCTTACCAGAACTCACGACACAGGCTAATCATTAGCTGGAAGTGAGTTCCTTACTCCGCACAACTATCTCAGTATTGAAGCATCTCAACTATATTTGTTCATTTGTTAACTAACGTGTGTATATATTTTGTACTAATAAATTATACATCTTTATTGCTGAATAGTTGTTCTTTTTGGGTCTGTTGGTTTGGTAACGAACCTGCAAGCCTAACAGAACACAACATTAACAAAAAAAATTATTGTGCTTGAGCACCAATCATGCTCAAAGGAAAAACCAAACCAAAAAGGTGAATTCCACGATAATCTTAGTCTATGATTTGAAGCATTATTTTAAACAGTTCAGAATAATATGCATCTGAAGGTCAACTAGTGTCAAAGTGGTTATAGTTAATTTTTTAATTTAGTAAATAATTTAAATTGACCATTTTATTTTTCATTTGTCAGGTTTTGTTGTCACCATATCTATGATTAAGTTGGTCTATAAAATGCGTATTCATATTGTTCAGTGTAAAAAAAATGTATAAAGAATTCAACATTATATATTATTTATAAATACATCAGACCACATTTAGTCAGCACTTGATATTGTAATAATGTAAATTATATGATTGAAATACTTTCATCTCTGCATTGGCTCAGTCGTCAGGCAGATTTCTTTTAAAACAACCCCTTCCCCACCTTACTTCACAATTGTCTGCAAGTTCATTTATTTTTCATTTGTATCTTTCACAAAAAAAAGTTTTTCATTATACTGTCACAGTATTAGTAAAGATGCCCAAATTAAAACACATGATGCACGAATTAAAACCCATTTATGTAACATTAGATCTATTTTCTTTAATTATCCTAAGGCTTACTGAATTTATGATAGTCAAAACATTAGCTTAATGCTCTAAACTATTCTAAATCTAATATAGGGATTAGTTTGCCTTTGATTATGTAGAATTGTAATATTGTTTACTGATTAATTGAACTTTTATCGACACATTCATTGAAATTGCATTTCCATTTATGTTCTGAGTCCTCAGGTTAGTTTTTTCCAAGTTTGTCATAACTTTATTTTTTATTCATCAAGCTGTACCATGGTTTTTATATACAAGAAAAAGACTTCCAAGGTCACTGTCCAGTTTCATTATAAGAATTTTGTTAAAATAAAGGATTTTAATAGTTTATGTATCTGGTCATTCTTTAGTTTTTTGATGTATATTGATTCCATCTCCACTTTTCTTTGTCTTCATTATAACTTTATCTTTTGGTTTAGATTCAGTTTTCCTTTTTTTTTTTAAAAAAAATAAATTTCTAGTTTTATGATCTTTCCATGTACAGAATGCACAAATCATCTGCAATTTGCAGTTATATTATTGGCCACATGTTATGATTAAATAACTTTTCTATATTTTTCTCTATGAAAAAGTTTAATTCTGAAAGGAATGGAAGTCTTTGAATGCAGTATGTTTGGTTTTTATCAAACTCCTTTGTCTATCTAAAACTGTTTCATAAGTTATCAAGGTTGGCTAACAGTTGCTTAAAGAACTTATTATTGGAGATATCTATTGAAAATTATTCAAGCAATGTCTCCCTAAGTTAAGGAAATCATCATAAAAATGTGTTCATATAGGACATAAAGTGGTAAATTGCTCTGGGAGACTGGACGTGATGGGACAGGATTAAATTCTCCAGCTCTTTTTAATATATCATAAGAGAATTCCTTTAGAAGTTTGACCTTATACAGGTGATTGGTTATTTCTATAAAGTTTGCCTTAACAAAAATTTAGTGTCAGTATTGGCATGTTGTTTTCACTTATCCATTGACCAAAAATAACTTGTCACTGTGATTCCTATAAAGTGTTCATTCACTAAAATTGTTAATATCAAATTCTTATATACTTATCTTTCCAAGTAATACCATTTTATTATAATGAAATAATAAACATTAAATCTAATACTGATGTATATATATATATAAATACTATAATGTTAGATGGAACCTCCCAAACCTAATTTGCCATACCAGGTTGCCACTAGGCTATTTGAATCCAGAAATATCTATAAAGCATGCAGATACAAACAGGAGAGGTTTTGTCAACCATTATAATTGATGTCCCATGTTGGGCACCATACTTAAAAAAACCTATATGGAATGGTTGAAGCTGTGGACAACAGTAAAATCACCACTAGGGTTACTTCAACCATCACAACTCATTCCAACCCGCACAGCTTGTAACAGTCAGAAACGTCTGATTCATTAACAATGCAGAATCCGACCAACACACAGAACAGCAGCACCATCTAGGTAGCGAAGCCACCCGTAGTACTGAGTTCGAACTGTCTGATGCCACAGTAAACATTTCTTTAGGCACGGTGATCAGGGAGATGCAAGAGAATCAAGAAATTTTATTTCGAGTTAGCCAATCAGAACATTAATCTTAAACATTTATCTTACAGAATCGAGGAAATATGTGGAATGGGTATCGAATAAATAAAGAAGTAATGGCAGACGTATAGTTTGATCATTATCTTATGAATCGCTAGTTAAGTTATGTAATAGAATATGTAATAGGGGGAGGTCTCAAGTTTTACTGCTTTGCTATTGCTGGAACGTAATTAAAGAGGTATCGAGTGTAACCTCAGGCATATCATTCGCGATGGGTTGACTTGGAAGCACGAGTGAGAGAGTTGAGGTATGATCAGACAGGATATTACTATCCCAACTTGGTCAGCTGTTGGTTCTCTGACTCTAAGTCTGTTGAGAAAATGTACAAACCTGACCGTTACAATAACAAAGTTTTAATATATAATGAAGCAGTCAATTTTAGCTTAAGATTGAGCTTCATAATTCCATCTACTAACCTGTATTCAAACCCTATATCCCATCCCGCTCCTTTTGTCGGGTATATATATTATATGTATATATTTGAGATGCACGCCTGAGTTATAAAATTTTAAAGTTTCAATAACATTTTTTAAAATGATTATTAATTATTAGTTCTTTTTTATTAAAGTTCATAGGTGCAGCTCAAATGTATCTATAGGAGCAAAATACAAACAAAATATTGATTTTTTAAAAAATATTTTATTATATGTCATTTATACAACTTTTTCTTTTTAAAGTATTTTTTTTCTATTAAATTGTATTTTATAAAATCCAAGATGGAAGATGCAACCATTAATTGTTCAAAAATAATTAAAGGGTTGGAAATACTATTGTTTTAATCTGGGGAAGGTATTTTTAATTAAAGTTTTTACTTAAAATAAAATGGTGATTAAGATTAAAGATTATCTTTTGTTATAAACATTTCTGACAAATCTATTTCTAATCTGGAAATAGATTTGAATATATTTTTGGAATGTTTTCTAACAGTTGCATCTTTCAAAAACAATTGACAAAGAAATGTAAAATTTCTGTTAGATTAAAGATTAGATTTATAGCTAAAACTAAGTAATTGAAAGCATTCTTCAAATACCTGGGAGGAGTATAAAATGGCCAAATTTTAAATCACCAACAGATTAGCTACTATTGAGAGAACTGTGCAGTTAACTGGATCCAAGCTGTTGAAATGTAAGCACAGAAAGCTCATCACCTTTCTGACCCATGAAGGTCATCTGCCGCTGCTGTAATATCATGCTCCTGTAGAATGAAGTAAAAGCTCGATGGAGAACTTTAGAATGCTAAATAGAAGCTTGCTGTCACATAAGAACTGCCATGCATGAGCTAGACTTTTATATGAACTCTTAAAATGGTGCAAGGTAAATTTTCAAACCGCCACCTAAAAGTCAATCTAGCCTAACTAATCTCATTAAGATTTTTTTCATAACTGATTTAACTTTATGTAAAATGTAATTTGTTCTTAAATAATTTCTATAAATCTAATTTTCTCTCATATGCTCTAACGTTCTTTAATTTTGGTACGGTCATTTATTTATAGTTATTTATTACTTGACTTTATATGCATACTTTTGTTATTAATATGCCAATCTCAAAACAATCTGATGAGTTGAATTTCTAAAATCTTTTCTTTCTTTTTAAGTAAACTTTCATGAATCAAGGTTATTAACATCCCCTTAAAATATAATGCATTATTAATTAATACACTCGCCAGATTGTTTTTTACGTCAACATTTTGTTTATGCTTTAGTGTAAAAATTTGTCATTTGTTTAAATCTGGATTTTACCCGGGATGAATCCCGAATTAAGGCTAATTAACGCTTTGAAATTTTAAAAATAGTATTTATTCATTTCTGAAAAGGTGACCTATTAGCTGTTTTCTATAACTGCTAGCTTTCTTTTATTTTTCCATACTCTTAAAATGCTTCTAATCTTCTGATCAGGGGGTTGCGACAAGTTCGAACCCATAGATTTACTTTTTCAAGCCTTGTCCTGAGGATAGTTAACCTTCCCAGGACCACTTATTTCGTATAAAAAGGCCTCTGGCAGTGATTCCCTTAAGTTTGGCACACGCTATGCCTTTCCACTTATTTCGTATAAAAAGGCCTCTGGCGGTGATTCCCATAAGTCTGGCACATGCTATGCCTATCCACTTTCTTCATATAAAAGGCTTGCATGTCGGTGATGTCCACAGCATACCTTATCAATTTTTCTCTAAGCACTGCCCAAGAATGGGGTTTTAGACTGTTTTCGTCCAGAAGCACGACCCCTTCCTGTTTGTTATCTGTCATTATGTCAGTATCTCCCAAACTTCGTATCATTATTATTTCTTTTGCTTATGACCTAATTTTAGTGCTATAATAATATTAAAATTGCACTCTGCTCAATATATTGTAACTTAATAAAATATGAAATAAAAGATAAATTGACAAGTAGTAGCTATAATAATATTTCATCTCTTGGTAATCAATTTATAATCCATGTAACTATAAATAAATAATTGTAATGTTGGAATGATCAAAATATTAATTATCAATCAAAATATTGGTGGCTTAAATTCATCATTTCTACTTAAGATTTAAAAATATAATATCAATAATCAGCAACTATAATGCTTGGAGACTAGTCATTTCAGATATCTGGTATCTGGCTTATTTCAAACTTTAGTGAGGCAGCCGTTGTGCCCTCAATAAACAAATAGGAACACAGGGTAACTCAAATAACTCTTCAGACATTATAACTTATGAAACCACATCAAGTAGGTGAGTACATTGTTAACCCAATAAAAATCTTTTCTCAATAAATCCAACAGTAAATTTTACTCACTCTTATCTTTTGGTTTGATATCAAGTGCATATCTACATGACTAACAAGTAAATATGGTTTCACTATAAACTCATCAACACTCCTTTAACACTTTAAGCAAATAATTTTATTTATTTAACAGTTTCGACTGTACTAGCAGTCTTCGTCAGATCTACAACATAAAAATATGGTCTAGCAGGGCGCCACTAGGCTATCTGAACCTAGACAAAGTTATATTTTATAACCTTTTTACATGTACCGAGTTTGAATTCTTTTTGGTACTTTATTTCTAACAAAAATGGAAGATTTTGATTTTAGACCCATATCACTATATGCACTAACATTTAGGTAAACACAAAACATCCTTAAGCTAAAGTGGTATATAAAATTCATCAGACAGAAATCATCTCCTAGATTCTAATATAATAAATGCCTTTCAATATCTTTATAAGTTTTACTAACTCATATTATACTATTAATTTAGGATGGCAATTCACTCATCCTTGAATGATGTAGATGATGGAAGGGTGGTTATTATAATGATTCACGAATGTCAACTAAATACCATGAAATCGCTTATTTATGTATGACCTTTAAACCTTTATCTAGCTCATTAATTAAAACGTGATGATGATGACGACAATGATAATGGTTTAAACCACAGCTTTAGGACCAAGCCTAACCTAAAATTTAGTTATGAAGAAATTCATAACTATTGGTTAATCTTAGTATATCTAATTGGAACTTAAACAATTAATATTCACCATTGATGATGAATGATCACAACTAATAAAGAATACCCTTAATGAAATATATACGCCTCATTTAATAAAACAAATTAACATTTATTACTGCATTTCTAACATATACATGAAAATTTCTAGATAGACATGGAAATGTATATGAATAATAACAATAATAATAATAATTGACTATTTTGAAATCATAATATTAATTTTAAGTTCTTCCCCCTTTCCTGTTAATGATATAATGTATATTGAATTGGATACCAAATTTGCTAAGATTTTCAATCCACAAGCAAACATTTCATAAAAAAAAATACTCTTTTGACACATACTTTTATGAGATAACACAGGGGTCCCCAACCCTATGCCGGCAGGGTGCTCGCAGACAATTTTACGTGTGCCCTCCATTATCCGAACACAATAAAAATTTATCTGATACAAATAAATTTAATTTTTAAAATTTATAAATTATTATATTATATTGTAAACAAATTGTAGGACATACTATATTTTTACAGCGTAAAAATATAAACGTTAATTATATGTTAAAATTTTATTTTTGTAATAATTATTTTTTTGTACATTATGTGTATTATTAACAACATCCAACTATAAATTTACATTGAAAAAATAAATGGTGCCCGCCACCTGGCCAGTATTATAGAATGTGCTCTTAAGTGCAAAAAGGTTGGGGACCCCTGATCTAACATGTAAAGTAGAATGATTAAAGGGGAAAATGTTAGTGGAATCGAAAAGAGCAAGATCCTTAACTTATAACAAAATAATCTAATATCTTAATGGTGCCTGTTATTATCACATTCACACATCATATACATGTAACAAGTTAATATATTACCATGTATGTATGTGTTTATCCCCATAATAACCAAAATATTTAAAAATAAAATGTTTTACATATTAATAACATCTCATAACTTTAGATCAATAGACAATCATACCCGTTTTAGAAAACAAAATTCATCAATATGCGGGTGTAATAATTTTAGCATACACAAATTCATTAATGAAGCTTATCTATTATTACTGAAGAAATTATTGGTTTCAATCGATTTTGATTGTTTTTAAAGTTCTGAATAAAAAGATATAAAACTTTATTGCTTAAATTTTACTAATAGTCTCTAATATCATAAAATAAAATATATAATGAAAATTCATATTACCAGTTCCTTTTATTTTGTGGAGGCTTCAAAAAGTTCAAACTTAGCTTGTTAAATGTCTATACTTTTGCAGCAAACAATTTCCGCGGTTCACTGGAACAGTCTTTTTTTTAGGCTTATAATTATTTGATGGTGCTGATGATGATGAGTTTATTTGTTTGACTATTTGGCACTGGAACCTTTTCTTCCTTCCCGGTTAAGCATAATTCTTCTATTAGATAGAGTATATCAGTTGTTCTCATATTTATTATTTTTCTTGGGTTTAAATTCAGTCACTGGAATAACTGAACTAGCTGATTTAATACTTATCAGTAGATTAATTATTTTCCTTCAGCTTTCAAATGCAGGTGAATGTTTTCTTCTATTTAAAACATCTTATTTCTCTCAATCAGTCAAAAGGTATAGAATACTTTTAGTTCAGACAAGACTTTTTCTTTCCTATATGATATGCTGGCTCTATGATGGGTTAGGGGATTGCCCCGACGAGATGCATAAAAATTTTTAACCCACCATCCTTATATTTTCAATCTCCAAAAAAAAATTTATATAAAATGATTTTAAATTGATATCTGGCAGAATTAAAATGCTTGTCTTTTCCTAGTTTCAACATTTAAAAAATAAGTCTCTCAACTGATTTTCCAGCCCTTTTTATAGTTTATTTTTCAGCTAACTTGTTTAATTAGCTTGATAGTGCGTTTTTTCTAGCTGCTTGTTAAAGAAAAATATGAAAATTCATACTACCATCATAAGTGCCACACCTGAAAATTTGAGTTTCTTTCTTTTTGATCTAGGATGAGACAATCTTAAAATTAAAGTTCTCACCAAGCTTAAGTAATCTTTTTCCCTTAACACAAAATTGTGAAGCAAATAATTTAACAGTTTTAACTCTTCTTTTTCTTTTTCAATATGTAAAAAAAAAAATGTAGATTTATATATGTAATGTACTGTAACGGAAATGGTATTTGGTGGTTGATTTTATTTTATTTTCTTAATTCTATTATTTTATACTTATTTTTATTCTTCCTTTCATTTATTTGTTTATTATCAATTTAGCTATTGCTGAAATATCCCGGCTTGGCTTCCAACTGTAATGGATATTGTTTATTTAGTTTATTTTACTACGAATTTTTCAATCATTAATTAATTAGTTAACCAACACCCTTACAATATATGCAGAGAGCAAATACAGATACAAATTTACTTCGTATCTGTACCCTCGACCGAACCCCGAGGCAATACGTACATATTATCTTGGCATTATTTTTCCCGGTCAAGCACTCTCGGCTGCTGAACAAAGCCAACTATTTCCAAGAAATTTAACAAATGTCTAGTGCTTGCTATTTTTTTTTTTTTATATAATTGGAAGATTCTCACAAACAAGCAATACACGAATGCCTTTTAAAATCAGCCTTACCCTTTAATCAATAAATTACAGTTTTTCCCTCCTGTCATAGCTTGGTGATAGGAGAATAAAGCAAGTACACGCGATTTAAGTATAAATATGTTTAATAACACTCACACACATATTAAAAAAAAATACATAATAACAATAAAAAAATACACACTCTATATAAATTACATAGCAATGATAAAATAGAGTGAAACATATTGAATATTAAAGTTACTTATTTAAGTTCTCCTGAAGTTTTATTGGGCAGTATTCTAAGTCTATCAAGATTATTCCTTCCTAATTAGATTTTATTGTCTAGTTTTTTCCTTCGTTATTATTTATTTACGAATATAAAAAATAAAATGCATGCATGCTTTAGTTACCTAGGGTTTCTTTGTGGTTGTTTCCATGGGCAGTCTTTCCAAGCGCTCGTACTGTCCATTGGGAGATTATCCCTTCTATTGTAGAGACGGTATGTCCTTTACACTGTCGGTTGAATTGATTTCTCTTTGAATTTGGTTTTGTTACTTTCTCGTTCCAGTTCTTAATTCTTCTTGATTTTTTAAGTAGATTTTAAGTCGTTCAGTTACAGAAGTGGCGGTCTCTCTCTAGCTGGTCAGGCATAGCTCTTGTACATCGTTAGTCAGTGGTCAGACAGGTCGAGTACGAACCCACGTTCCCTTAACGCCACTAGCTGCGCCCTTTCCAATGTCTAATCTAACCTTGGAAATAAAATGACTAAATTTATATTTAATACTTTGTTAAATTAAAATTATATTTAAAGGTGAAATTATTTTTGTTACACACAATGTACAATTATTAACAATACATATACGAATTAATTATTTATGTAACACTAAATCTATTTTACTTAATTAGCTGGAGGTTTGAATAATCTGTGGCGTATCTTAGGCTGACTTTAATGCCTACAGAGAGCATTGACTCTAAAAGATATTTGTTCTGTCTTATTTAATATTTTAAATGTTTTAATTTGAGCATTTTATATATTAGTCTACCATTATCGCATAGATTCAAGAGTTTTACACTTCATCATTTATGGTTTTTCATTACTATTTCTGATTGGTCTCTAGGATATTAAAGCTTGTTTTTATAATCTGGGTATTAATATTAATGTTTAGAACACATCAGAGTCTAAAAACTTATTTTTCTGTTTTAATATGTTTGTTATTTCATGTATATATTATTGTGATTGAGGACATTATTTTAATCACATTAATAATTCTGCTTACATATATATATTTCATCATCAGAAACTCTCCATAGATATTATCTAATTAATGAACAATCATTATGGAATGTACATCTAAATCTGGAGATTAAAAGAAATAAGTAAACAAAAAGTTGTAGTGTAAGTTAGTTACTATTTCTAAATAACTTGGATGGTGACAATTGCAATCCTCAAGAAAGCTTAGTAAGAGCTATTTTACAATCTAATACAGAGGTCAGCAGCCTACGGCACACATGCTAAGTGTGGCATGTGGAATGATTATCAATGGTACTCTGGAATAGTAAAAAATTATATTTTAATTACAGAGCATGCAATTGTACCATCATCTATATTTTGCGTATTCGACTCGCATGTAAATGGAAACCATGATTCAGTGTATGCTGTGATCTGTTAGTTAAAACAAAACTCTTGTTATTATATAATTACTGTTCATGCATTCCCATTTCATGTCACCCCCTACATTTTGTCCACGCAACTCCCATGTAAAGGAAAAGCATATGTTTAGCGCAGGCCATGGTACATTAAAATAAACTTATTTTTATAATTAAGTAAGGTATTACCCCAAAATAACTAATAAAAGACAAAAGCATGATGATTACTCTTTTCAAGCCTTGCACAAATGAATATGGATTTCTACAGCAAAAGAGTCGTGTTAAGTGTATGTTATGTTGTGGCAGTGTTGTATGTTGTAACCTAGATGTGCAAAGACATTATAATTTGTACCTCAGATGTGCAAAGACATTATCAAACTAAACATTTGTTCATTTTAAAAACTTTGATGAGAAAAAAATAAGCTATAAAAAGGATTGTTTCTGCCTTTAAGAAACAAAGTATTTATTTTAGTCAAATAATTGGAACCAAACCCTTCACAGATGGAGAATTCATTTTAGTCAAATAATTGGAACCAAACCCTTCACAGATGGAGAATTCATCAAGAAAATTTTTGAGAAGTGCTGATCCTATTCTGTGATCTACCAAATAAACTATAATGTCTTGAATTCAGGAAGTACCAGCTTTTATGAAATCAATTCAAAGATAAAAAACTGACATGGCTGTTGATGAAAGCACTGATATAAATGATGTGGTGCATCTAGCAATAGTTACACGATATTATGACAATGTATTTATGAAGAATTGTGTTGTTTGATTCCTTTGATACAACAGATATGACATTTTCACTGCATTTTCCAATTATTTTGAAAATAGGAAAATTAACATAAAATATTTAGTGTTACTGCTGATGTTGGCCATGCAATGGTTGGAAAGGAAAAGGATTTGTTAAGCTTCTTGAAAATTATTTTAGACATCACATATTGAGTTTTTATTGCATTATATATCAGGAAAGTTTAGTTGTGAAAATCTCGTCACAGTTCTTAAATTCTGTAATGGATACTTCATTAAGATAATTAATTTCATAGTTTCTCATTCTTCATTGACATACAGGCAATTTAAGTCTCTTTTGCAAGAAATGAACAGTGCATATATACATCTTCTGTTATACAGCAATGTCTGTTGGATTAGTTAAGTTAATATCTTGATCAGATTTGTGTCATGTATGAAAGAAATGAAGATGTTTCTTAATGAAAAAGAACATTTCATAGAATTGGAAGACTGGTTATGCAAATTGATATTTCTAACTAATATAACTCAACACCTGAATGACTTAAACTTGTGATTGTAAAAAAAAAAGTCAAACAGTACTTGAATTTTTTGAATATTGGAAAGGATTTGCATCAAAATTAAATATTATCACTAATAACTATAAATATTTTCAAATGTAAAGATCCATGCAAATTGATTTAACATTAACAAAGACAAACCTCAAAAGTATGTTGAAGCTCTCAGAGAAAACTTTTTCACATGATGTGAAGATTTCCAAACACATATACCCATATTTTCATTCCTAATCAAACCTGACTTAATTAATATAAAGACAACCCCATTTGACTTATCTTTTTGAATAGATGGACATTAATAGCTTTGAAATAGAACTCATTGAATTACTATCATCAGAATTGTGGAAAAGTAAATTTGTAGAATTGCGAAAAACTTGACAGAAAGTGCATGGAAAAGTTGGTTGTCATTCTCAATTGTTGGATATCTTTACCAGAAAGATTTAATTATTTGAAGATAATCACATCTGCTCTGCTTTTGGCATTCAACTCATCTATGTGAACAAATTTTCTCACATACGAAAAATATTTTGAGTTGGCAAAGAAGTTGTCCAACACCTGAACATCCTGAAGCTTGTGTTAAGCTAACAGTGACCAAATACACACCTGATATTGAGCAAAGCAGTACATACTTTATTAATAATTCAGATTAATAATAAAGAATGGCTATTTGAATTCTTGACAGTTTTTTCCTATGTAAACTATAAATTGAAAAAAAAACTTGTAGTTTATCATTTCTAATACAATTTTTAATAAATGTATTAAAAATTGAAATTTAACAAAACATACTTTTCACATATGATCCTATGTATTTTAAAATATTGAATGACTAATAATATAAGATCCAGTTATCATGTCTTTCAAAAGTATGTAATTTTGAAACCTATGATAACCGGACTAATAACACTGATACATAGGTTTGGCACGATACCACTAAAAGATTGCCGAACCCTGATCTAATAAATTATAGGGAACTGCTTTTTAAAGATTTGTTTGGATTGCAGCTTTATGTGAATTGAGAAAGAAAAAAAAAGGGGGGGGGGGTAGATGATTTTTGAGATGTGGATTTGGATGGGAATGGATAGATAAATTAAAAAGTTAGCTACATAAAAATGTTAAAGTAAATGAAAAAAAATTATTGATGAAATTATAAATAGAAGGAGAATTGTATTGACCATAGGTTTAAAAGAGAAAGATTTATTGGAAGGATCTGTAGACAGTAAGAAATATAAGAAATAAGATGAGTGATAATATTAGAGTGAAATAAATTTTTGCAATCCATATTCGTATTTTTCAAGTCACCTATTCTATATTTGACTTTATAATATCACTCCTATTCTTCAAACACCCTTACACGGAATAATAAAAAAAATTTTTTTTTTTACTTTTTCCCAAACCTGATCAAACTATAACCACGTATTTTCTGATGTTAGGCCTCCCAACGTTGCCTTTTTTCTCAAAATAAATGTCTATTTTAAAATTTAAAAAAACTTCCGTAACAAACTTAACTAAAACGAATTAATCTTACATACAACTTTTTTATAAATATCCTTACGCTAACACACATTCAACAAGAACAACTTTTTTTTTTAAAACTTCTATACCTAAAATGGCGAATGAAAACCTTTCAAACAGTTTATAATAATAAAAAAAACCTTTCAAACAGTTAAACACAAAAATTTTCAATCTTTCAAATAAGTCACTCTCTTGATCACAATTTGTACTTTCATACACAACAATTAGTTTTTATCCATGTGATGTGATGTGATGCACTGTGACTTTTCCTTATATGGAGTCAGGAATCTCTCTGCGACTAGGCCCAGAGAAAACTGTTAGCCACTTTACCTTTCTTTTCCATCCTTAAGTTTTCCCATCTCCTGCTCCATCCATTTCTACAACCTAATCTTTGTCAACTCCATGGCCTTTATATCTAAATCCCCCTTTTACCGAAACCCAGCATAAAAATCAATAACCCACTTTCTGTATAATCACTTTCCAACTTGCAGACTAAATCATCTATGTTTTTCCATTTATGTGTATAATCCCCTGTTGCTAAAGATTCCATTTGAGCCCTAAACAGTAAACTACTTTCCTTGCTATTACAAATTAACTTGCACCCAATATTCCGTTTACTTCTATATATATTTAAATCTTTTTACTCTCCATACTAGTTCTCCATTTATCCAACTCCCTATTCTTTATTAATGCATCTATTCTGTCACTATAACACTTAACAATTCTCCTAACACAATTATCTCACCCTTTGTACAAGTATACTGGCATAAGTTTTTTATCCAAATCTTCTGCATACCGCATTACCTTTCTCACCCATCTTGTTATCTGCCCTTTATTCATAATCCTATTAAATACTATTTTGGCTATTCTTTTATTATTCATAAAATGCAATCTACCTAACATTTTCATTTTGCTTTTTGTATCTCTCATATAAAAACTTGACCATCCCATTTCTTCTTGAATTGTCTCCTTTGCCATCCACACATTTGCATCTAATGCATGTCTTCCTACTTTTCTTTGTACTTTTTCCAAGTAATCGAATACTCCTTTACTAACACTTAACACTGATGTGATATGAATGCACATAAAAAACTAGTTTTATTTTACTCTGTAACCAAGGGCGTAACTTGTGCTTATGTCAATATTTTTTTTTCTTCTCCCTTCTATAACATCATTAATTTTCAGTTAATTTATTTTAACATTAATTTTCTAACTTTGACTAAATAGTCTATCTTAGCTCATAGAACTTCATAGATATTTGTTATCTTTTAATACAGAAATGATCATACACTGCCTACTGCAATCGTGAGAATAATCAAAAAGAACATTATTATATGGCAAATTTTACATCGTGCTTTCATAACATGCATATTTGCAAATAATTTAGTCTTATTTTGTTTTTAGTTTTATTACAAAATTATTTTTTTTATTATCTTTATTAATACAACCCACACTCATCTAAAAAACCGTATAATAAATAGATTAAAACATCTTGAATTAGATGTAAATAAATAAAAAGTAATATCCAATCATCATACATAATACTTTTTTTTTTACTGTGGTCTATGTGATGTGATGTACTGTAGCTACTCCATAAACGAAGTCAAAAATCTCTCAGCAATTATACCAAGAAAAACTTATTAGCTACTTAATTTTACATTCCCCAGTCTAATTTTATTAATATCTATTTATTAATTTTTTAATGTACTCATTACTGCCCCAAAGCTAGTTGTACACATCATCTTTCTCCAAATCTTCTCTTTATTCATCAGACAATTATAGATAGCTCCTTTTTTAAAAATAATTTATTTTTTCTACATTATCTTTGTTTTTTGAACATAACTTTCATATTTGTTTAATTTTTAAGCAATCATTAAGTAATTTATTTTTATTTATTCCTTTTTAATTCTCTAATATTTTTCTTCCATTTTATCTTTTTCATTTTTTTATAAATGTTTGATGGCATCAATTATTTTTATTTATTCATCCAAATCTTTCCCATCAAAAGCCACACTCCAAATAAAACATTTTACAAGTTGTTTTTTTTTTAAATTTTAATCAGACACAAAATTATTCTTATTAAATAAATCTGATAAATCATTGCAGTTGTCACTGATATTTTTTGTCACTATTTCCTTCAAATGTTTAAAATCTTTCTCGGATATTCTTCCAACTTATCACTTTCATTATTTTTGACATCCCCTTTTATTAGATATATTTTACTTTAACATGCTGATTAAACTCATTCTTAGTATCATGATTATGATTTAAATCTTTCTATCCTGTATTATCTTTACCTTTATCAAATCTAAAAAAATCCAAACTCATACAATACTTCTAAAAAATAAATTATTATTCTATTCCAGGACTGCCATCTGTTGCCTGCTTGAGTAATCAATAGATATTAGATGGGAATACTAATTATCTCCAGATTAATTTCTGGTCATAGTCTTCATCATTAAGGATGTTGAATCTAATGTATCTAGATCTTTTGGATTGAGTCCAGGTTCAAGGTATTCAGTAATAAAGTCTGCAAGTCAAAAAAAATATGAACTCAAACTTGTAATATGTGGTAGCACTGGAGTCACATGGTCTAAATTGGCACTCTTATTAAAACTATTTGATAATTTCTTTAAATAAATAAAACAGCAGTTATACAACATCTCTACTTATCTATCTCTTTTATTAAAATGAAATGTACAATGTTCCTACCTATCTCTCTCCTCTGTTAAAATATTATAAGCTCTTATACATATATTTTACTTCTGTCTTTGTGTGTTTTCACAATTAGGAACAGAATACAATTCATTTTATCAAAAGTATATATTAATATTGTTGTTTTTTGTTTTTTTTTCAGGGCTTGGGGGACTTTTCTGATTCTTCGAATATTAATGATATCACAGATAAATCACAATCTCCTCCATCTAAACAAGTAATTGTTAATAATATACCTGTAAGTATTTTTTTTTTTTTTTTAGTACAATTTAATATTCATATGTACAAGATAATTAAAAACTTTTATTTTTCAAATTATTGGGATTTTTCTATACTATAACATTTTTTTAAAAATTCCAAATGTTGTAAAGTACAATAGCGCCACCTAATTGCAAGTTCTAATAATCAGTAGATTGGTAGAAAGTGCACTACTTCCATGTCCAAGCTTCCTCATTGACGAAAGCCATAAGCTAGAAATTAATCTGAGGATATTGGATAGGTAGGCATTTGATAGGGATATGATGTGCATTTCAAGCACAATGTATAGATTATTGATTAATAAAACTTGCACTAAGTGGTTTTATTATATGGAAAAATTTTATTCTATTTTCATTCTTTCTGTGAAGCATAAGAAAAACTGATCATTTTATGTTTTAATATTGTAAAATGCATGGTAAACAGTAATGATTGTTAATTAGTCACTATAAGAATTGTAGTTGAGTAAAAAAAAAATTTAGAAATCTTATTTTTTTAATTTATTTATTTATTAATTTTTTTAAATTTATTTACATAGTCACAAATTGTTATTTAAAAAAAAAAAGTATTTATTCCCTAAGACAAACATACTGCATGTTTCAAATGTACATTTAAATTAATTCGAGATTAATTAATTGTCATTAAAGCATACATTAGAGTAATAATAAATATTAATTAATATTCGATTACAAAGATTGATATTGAACAAGTGAATAATCAAGCTGCCTTATTTCTGATGAGTTATTTATGGTTCACATATTGTCATTTTTGCAGAAGTAATTACAGTTCACCATCCTTTTTGGTAAAAATATCATGTCTGAAATTAGTATTGATGCATTATCATATCTTATTGTAAAAAGTATTTTACTTAATTATAAAAAGACAAATATGCAATGTGATAATATTTTATGTTATTAATGAATCAAGGACTTTTTGATATAGAGTTCAACTTATGTGTCTCCATGCATAATCTGGAGATCAATTCTTGGTGAAACTTTTTCAAATGCCAAGTGTTTTTCATTTAGGTTACCAGAACAATTATTTCAGTGCTCTAGCTAAATATTGATTAATAAGTTGATTTTTAGCTTTTCTTAAAAAGATTAAAACAGAATAAGAAAATCATAATGCCTCACAAATCAACATTTGACTTGCTTGTTATTGTTTTTTCTGTTTCTCTACAGAAAGATGCTAGATTGGACTATTTAAAGACTATTTCATTTTTTCAGATATATTAAAAATGAATGCAAGTAATGTTCAGTAAAAGCATTATGTCTTTGTTTTGTTTTTTATAGTTCTGAATTTTGCCTATTTCATTCTATTAATAGTGTTATTCAATATTGTGAGAAGTCTGTCTAATTTTGCAAAATGTATCAGCAGTTCCATCTCATATGGTCAACTTGAGATATTTGTGGATGTTTTATTTTCTTTAGTAGGAAATTGAACTAGAAATTTTTGTTATTAAAGAATATGGATTGATCAATATTTTTGATTAACTTATAAGCAAGCTAGTTTTGATATTCATTGTAATAAATTGCTTTTCAATGTGAGAAAGAAAGTAGTTGACTCTTTGGGAATTGAATTGCTGAATATCGCCAATATCTGATGTTATCATTTCAATGGCTGTATAATGGCATCTTATAAAAACTATATAGATTTAGCAGGTCTGTATATAAAGTGCTGAGATAATGATTAATGATGAATAATTATTGTACCATGGGTCATTACATAAATGATGCCAAACCTTATATCAATATAATACCGATTCAAATACAAACAGGTCAGTAGTAGGCATTGTTTGAAATGAGACAAAAGGTTGCACTAGAGGGTTATCTATTTTTTAAAAAAAACTTTTTTTTTTTAAATATTAAGTTATTTCTATCAAAAGCACTCTATCTGAATTTAATTCTATGATTTATTTCATCTATTATAAAGTGATCAGATATTTGTAATTGTTAACTTCTTCTAATTCATAATTAACAATCTTTATTCTTCTGAGAAAGTATAGTTAACATTATTTTAGTCTTTTTAGTGTTTATCTTTAGTCCTACTTTCTTAATTTTATCTGATAATTTTTGCAGCATTTCATGAAGTTCTAAACCATTATTTGCAAACACAATTACATCAGCTGCAAAATCTAGATGTGTTAAATAATCTCCATGTATTTTATTTGATTAATTTCTCTTTTTAATCCTCAAAATACTTCTTGCAAAACTGCCGACAAAAAGTTGAGATAGAATTATCCTATAGTACTTTCTTTACCAGTATTAATCTTTTTAATAATTCCATGACATCTAATCATGGCTGCTACAACTTGATAAATATTATTTAGAATATGATAATATCCCAGTATTATATCTTTATGTCTCATATGAGAATAATTGTAATAAAAACGAAAATATTTACTGACCTAATAATACTGTGAATCTTATATAAATATTTTAATATTATCAACAGTTATAATGTATTTAGAATTACAACATCTAAACAAGATAAAATATTTATTGTATTTCCGCCATAAAAAAGTTTATGAAAAGATATTTGATTTTATAAATATATTCTTAGTCCTTAACACTTTGGAACAGCAAGATATTTTGGAAAAATATTGATCATAATATAATAACCATTCTGATGCTTCTGCTTTGATAGAAATGCATGACAATAAGATTTTATATCACCAAAACTTTTTATGCATTTTTACAGAAAGCATTTTGTAAATTAAAATGAGAAGGAGCTTATTTAAATCATCTAGATGTTGATGATTTTGTAATTGTTTTTATAAATAATGCTTCAAAAAAAAAGTTATGAGACATCATAGACTAAAGTAATGTTCACAAAAGTAGAAAATAAAAGTTAATATAATAAATTAAAAGATGTTAAAAGCTACAAATATCTTATTCAAATTCTTAATATAGATATAAAAATACTGAATAAAATTATTATAGAATTAAACATGGATTTAATGTTCTTTCTGGTATGTGATTTTTGACAAAAATTATTTATAGTTTCTGAACTATTGCATAAATTAGTGAAAGAAATATGGAGAAATCCATATATTAGTAGTGATATTAGTGATATTTGCAGAGATATTTATTAAGAATAATCTAAATTTTAATTTTGGAATACTTTATTAATAATAATATTACTCATAATTAAATAAGTTTATCTTAGTTCTGGGTAAAAGTCTTATATAATTTAATTTTAAATATCAATAACTGTGAATAAAATTAAGTTTCTTTATAAATAATGTGTACTTGTAATTAATCTGAACTTTACAAATGACATAGCATATATAATGAACCCTCTCCAGACTTTCCATGGAACATTGTTCCAGATATTCAAACAATCGCATAATCTGATTTCGAAATTGGCCCAACCTAAAGTAGTCAACTATTGTACGAGGACAAAACTTAAAACTTGTCAGTACTTATATTATTATTCCTTTAAGCCTTAAATATGATGCCTTTCACAACTCTAAATATAAACTTATTTTGACTTGATATACGATGCTAATCTTCTCTATTCATGTGTAACATAAATTTAAATATATTGCTTTAATTCAGTCATAAATTCATTATTTTAATTGTTATAATTTTTCAAATTATGATTATAAATATGTGTGTGGGTGTTATTAGAAATATATGGCATGAAATATTAAATTTATTGAAAATGAAATTCTCTTTAATTACAACACAACGCTAAAATGTCACAGAAACTAATATATCTAACTTTCAATCAAACAAAATGAGTCCCACTTTGTTTCAGATTCCAAGAACTTATATGAGAAACAGTTAATGGTAACTAAATTTATTTCTCATATAAATTCTTGGATCTTAGACAAAATAAGACTCATCGTGACTGAATTGATAATTAGACATATCAGTTTCTATGAGATTTTAACATTTGTGTGGCAGTTGAAGAAATTTCATTTTCACCAAAAAGAATTAATTCTACAATTTTTAATATCCAATATATAAATAAATAACAGTCACAACTCTTATTTATGTTTGATATATTGGTATACTGAAAATGGTAGAGTTAATTCCTGTGTTTTGTTTTGTTATATATTTTTGTGTCTTATTAGCATATATTAGTATACATCTACACATAATATCAGAGCTCAGAGAATTCTTAGATGTGTCACAATGGGTAATAAGATAAAAAAAAATGATGAAATTTAATTTACATATTTAATTAGAGAATATCTCTGCTTTGAATTATATATATTTATGTTGTATTAACTATTGCTATTGAAATTGTTTGTTTCTATATATATTATTAAACCACTAAACATCACATGATCACTATCTCTTGTACTAGCACATAATTGTTAATAAATAAGGCAAAACTCTCCATACAATAGTGCCACCCTGTGCCAACCAGAGTAATCACTGGATGCCAGAAGGCTTGTGCATAAAATCCCTTTCTAGTGCAGATAGGGATTTTATGCACAAGCCTTCTGGCATCCATTGATTACTCTGGTTGGCACAGGGTGGCACTACTGTATGGAGAGTTTTGCCTATATATATTAGGTTGTTTTACAATAGCATGTTGAAACCGCCGGAGGGTGTTATTTCTGTGATAGTGCACAGAAATATGCCATTTAGGCAGCCTACCACCGCTAGCAAACGTTCTGTTTCTAATGTGTAAGCCTAGAAATAGTCCGTTGATACGGGGTGGCTGCTAAGTGTCTATTTCTACGCTAATGCACAGAAACATGACATTGAATCTGCCGCAGAAGCTATCATGTCAGCTTACAGCTCAGATTTGTGCTAAGCATTTTCAATGTGCGATCACATTTCACTTTTGGCTACAGTATCGGGTGAGGATGTCTGGGAATTCCGAGTGTCAAAACTATTTTAATATTCATTAAGACCACCTCCCCCTCTATCTGCCATCTTTTAGAAATGTCTACTAACAATTATCAGCAGAGTCTCATGCTTCCCTAGCCCCCATTTCCTGCTCAAAAAATTCGGCAAGTGTAGGTACAAGCGTGATTCGGATGAAATCATGCTCTAAGTCCCGTTTCTGCGAGAACAACGGCGAGCTTCATTGAATGGCTGAAATCGGAAAACTTGCTACTCTGAATATCAAAGATTCTCTGACTGCTGCTGGAACCGGGTTATCAAACAAAAGAGGGCTTTGAAGCTGCATGCGTGCTGTTCCTGAACAGCCCTAAAAGTTGCTTTGAATTGCCGTAAATATTTTTATGTGGTTTTTGGTAATTACGGGTAAAAAGTTGGTCAACCTTCGAGTCAGAGCGTTACGTTCGCTTAGCAATTGGAACCACCCCCTTGTTCCCAAAGTTGGACCTTTCAGTTGTAAATGTTTGGTTACCATTAAATGGAAATCGATTTGGTATTTATAATTTATTATAAAACAACAAAAATATAAAAAAGAAAAGAAGCTGATTTTGTCATAGAATACCCGACCGCTGCCAGAACAAAAAATGTAAGTAATGAGAAGAATAAAAAGGAACTACTTTTTAAAATTCATTTCGATTGATGTACCCTTTTTTGTTGTTGTTGTTTTCATTCCAAAAATTGTTATTTGATAGATAGTAGTTTTGGTTAAATGTGATCACCAAAATCAAAAACACATATAAAAACAAAAAAGAATAACAAAAAAAAAAATTAAGTACTTTTTTAAATTCAATTTTTTGATTTCTGCATATATTTTTTTTTTTGTTTGTTTGTTGTTGCGTGTTCAAAAAATGTATTTGATATTAACTTTACTTTGAAATGTGATAATAAACAAACCCAGCGGCAGCGGCCCCGTAAACATTATATTTATCTTTGTTTACAAACAAAGCCCGCCCTCCGACAGTTTCAACACCCTGTTGTAAAACAACCATATATTATATTAAATATTTTTATGGACTCAAGATACAAACATTGAAATTATGTGGGAATTTTTCATATATTAAACTAAAATAAATGTTTGTTATAATTTAACCAAATTGATAATCCAAGCTGAATCACATGATCCAGAAATTAACAATTTCATTTGTTAGATTTTATCTTGAGCCAAGAGATGGTTCTCAAGATCTTATATGATTTTAGTAAATTAAACAAACACTTTATTTTGAGTGAGAATTTGAAAATTCATAAGCATCTCTCTATATGAGAATTATATATAATTAATTAAATATTTTACAGACTCAAAAATATAAACATTAAAATTATAATGAAAATTTTCTATGTATTAAACTAGAATAAATATCCAACTGTGATGTAACCAGGTAAACCACCAGTTAAAATTGATTGTCCATTGCGAGCTGTGTAATCTAGAATGCTATTATTAATTTTTAAACCACATGGATAAGCTTGGAGTATCAATTTTAATTTGTTCTTATCTGATTACATCATAATTGAATATATTCTATATTAATAACAAGAAAACTCCCATTATAATTTCAATGTTTACATGTCAGGTCTATGAAAATATTATTTTAATATTGATGACTCTTAATATAGAAATGCTTAAATAAAAGATGGGGATTCAGTGAAGTTATGAATCTTCAATTTCTTGTCATAATAAAATATCTGATCTGATTTAATATTGATATAAGATCTTGAGTTTTGAAGTAAAATCAAACAACTTTACTTGTTAATTTCTAGATTATGTGGTTCAGCTTGAACAATCGATTTTAATTTGTAGTTAGCTGGTTACATTGTAACTGAATATTTATTTTAGTTTAATACATTCTCATTATAACTTCAATGTTTATATATATATATATGTATATTATTACAATTTGAACGATAAGTGTCAAACTTCCTGCACTGAAACCTTTGATAATTATATTAATGATTATTATTAATTATTTATTAGGCTATAGATTATCATATCACTTCATACCTAGGTATAAATTTTAAACTCAGTTAAAGATTGATATATCTGCTTAAAATTTGAATTCAACCACATATTTTTGAAACATGAAAAAAAATATCTGAGAAATATCATTTATTTTTTTCAGATCAAAAATGTATAATGAAATGGATGTTTTAGATATAATGAAGTATATATATGTGTGTATTTTAACATTAGGCAAAAGTAGAATGTGTTCACATTGATGGTTTGAGAGTAACCAAGGATGATGTGGTCATGCAAGAAGTTAGGGAAATTTTTAAAGCCAAAGACTTTCAAGAAGTAAGTAGAATTTTTAATATAGATATGCTTATGTAAATATGTGATTATCTTAGTTTGAAGCCAAAATATTTCTGCGTCCAAAAAAATCAATTTAAAGATAAAATTTTCTATTTGATATATTGTTGAGTTGATTACATATATTGTAATGGAATGAATCTGTCATTATGAGAATTTTTCTTAACATAAACAGTAAAATCATATAACAGATATGAGTAAAACCATTAACATATTTATTGATAAATAAAACAATATATATATATTTAATTACATCACATTTAAAAACAAAAGGCCATCTAATTCTTCATATTGATAGCACCAAAGTTAAAATAAATAAATTGATAAGTGAGAGGAGTTCTAATGATGCATCCCAATAAATTATAAAACCAAATATCTCAAACTCTTATTTGATCATTAATCTATAATTCTATAAGAATTTATTTATTTTTACTATAAAGACCTCACATTTAACTTTTATATGAATTTCATTAATATGTATAATCTTATTTTATATACTGATAGTATTGCTTATTATTTAAATTCTATAATACTATTTCTTAAGTGTATCAAATAAACATGAATGCACACAATATTACTTATCTTAATAAGAATGAGATTCTTAGGCAGGATTTGAAATCAATGTCCTAATATACATGAAGTTGTGGACTATGCATAAAAAGCATCTCATCATACTGTACAAGTTATATATAATATCAACTTTATTACCAATTGTAATATTATAATTTGTTATTCTGTATAAAATACTCAATTTTCTATAAAGAAACTAAGATAAGATACATATATAAAATATATTAACATGAATCACAACATTTAAAGTACAATCAGGTAGATGTGACTGGAATTATTATTAACAATGCATCATAACAGCAATATGTATCTCTTAATAGATTTGTCTACAATTGAAATGCAGACATAAATATATACACGTTAAAATATATTCATTTTTCTCCAGGATTGCCATTGCAACCTATGGAATATCAAAATATAAATAAACAATGGTCATGATATAATTGTTTTCACTGTAAGGCAGGAATATTATGGATGTCAGTATAAGAGTAGCAATATATCTTTATTTATATGCTTGACAGAAAACTATGCACACATGATTGGTGATAAAACTCTTATTTCAAACTTTTAATCAATATCTTTACATGTGTTTATAATATTGATTATATACATATAATATATTAGATACATGCACATCTCAAGTTCAACATTTTTGAATAACACATAAATCCCTGTATTTGAATTACTTAAGTTGCATTATCATTTTATTATAAGATTTTATAAAGTTATAGCAAACATTTAACACTTACTCATTCAATATTTATAAAATGAACTTCAAAAATTATTTAAATTCATATCATCTGCACTGTCCAATAATTCCAATTGTTCATCCAATCTCGTTATACATTCATTTATTTTATTACAAGTTTATCACATTCAAAGTAAAATTGTTTATATATTTTTGTTTAACTTGAGTTCTGATAATTCATTTCTTTGAATAATAAGTAATTTATTATTTTAATATGTCAACCATAAAGAAATCTGTATGAAGCTTTTATTATTATTAAAGTAAAACTAAAATATTATTTAAATCTTAAATATTCAAAATTATTCAATTACTATAAAATATGCATTTCTTATAAAACAATTTAAAATACATGTAATAAGAATAAATGATATCTGTAATATTTCTATATTAAAAGTTCTTTAGAAATTTTGACATTCTATATTAATATTTTCCATTCAAGTAGAGATGTTAATATAGCAAGGAGTTTTAAGTTGAATTCAGATAAGCTTGTGGTCATAAATGTAAAGAATTATTTATTCAGTGCTCTGATATACATATCTCAGTTGTTGATTGCAAATCTTTTAATTTTTTTTTTACTTGAATTCTATTTATGGTATTTAATACTAATCCCTTTTGAACATAATCCATTATTCTGTTTGTCAAGTTGCTGTAGAGAGTGAGACAACCCATGATATATTATTTATTCTTAAGGCATTTGAAGACTTTCCATTTGAAATTGCTTATCATATCTAAGATCTTGTTAGTTTTAGTCTGCCATTGAAACTAAACTTATGTTAGACATTATAATTTTGACCATTTCAGAAACTTGCAGATGATCTAATTTTTCTATAGCAATTTTACAATATGCAGATGATAAAATTCCTTTCAATTGCTTTTTTTAAAAATTATTTTCTGGTACTAATTGGTAGACCAGGCCAGCCACTTGATGGCATTGTTTCTCTGCTAAAACCCCAGAAATATGCCGTTTACATGGCCCAATATTTCTGTGCTTTTGTAGAGAAACTTACAGCCTATAGAACAGTCCTATTTATATTGGCCACTGCAGGCCTATTTGGCGTTGCACACAAATATTATGGCCCGCTAATGTGCTTTGCGACATTATGCAAATATGCACACTTAACAGATCGCTATCGTATGGTGTGAGGGTGTAGAGAATTCAAATGGCAACAACTATTGTAATATGCATTCGAATTTAAGATCTTATCCTCTACCTGACGTAGTATTTGATACTAATAATTGTAAGACCGTTGCCAGGTTTTCCTACATATTCTGGAAGGTGCAAAAAAATTGCAAAAGGTGATGACCAAGCATCTTTTCCCAGAACTCGCAGGAAAAATCACGTAAATTACAAGAGAAATAAAATGTCTGAGGTTGCACGTACTTTTGAAAATCATAATCTTGGTTTGATGAGTGATGACAAATTAGTTGTCAACCCCCCCCCCTCCAAAAAAAAAAACATTAAAATAAGATCAAAACTTTTGACGTCTTCAACTTTTGTTTTCTTTTTTGTTAAAAAATACGGTGACTTTTTTGTTTCTGGCTATATGGCAATTTTTGTTTCGCCTTTATTTGTATACCACTGATATAGTAAAACTTTTCTTTTTAAAACCAATTTAAAAACAAACCAAAAATAACTTTGGTCTGAGTAGAGTTAAACATAGTTATCTTAACTCAGCTTTGCATATTCATGAATTGAATACAGGTTATAGAATATTGTTTAACAATGCTTCTGTTATTTTTTATGAAAAGAATGAGCTAAAAAGAAGAATAAAGGAGACTTTGATGATAAATCTTCTTGATTCTGAGGCTATCAATCTTATGAAGACTTCTTTTGATATTAGGGGAAGGTGGAGTTTGAAATGAATTATGGGAATGTTTGTTAGTTTGTATATATATGTTATTTCTTTTAGTTTGATTTTCACTTGAGAAGGTCTATTTGTAGTAGATGAAACCATGGTTGTGTAAGGATTTTGGTAAAATTTTGGATTTAATCTAGTATTGTATTGTTTTATGGCTTTGCATTTTTATTTTTGCTAGTATAGGGTTAGGCAGGTTTGGTAAAAATATATATATAGATTATACTATATATTTTTTAAAAGGCAAGAAAGAGGTAGCTATATAAAATCGATTTCTTCTTATGTTAACGAATTAAATTTATTTTGAATAAATTAAATAATAATTTTTTTAAAAGTAAGTAATTTTTTTTTTTTAAGATAAAATAAAAATTACCCAGGAAACCATTGATTTATTTAATTAAATAGATAAAAATATATATATGAAAAGGAAAAAAATAATTAATCTGGATATTTGCTATTTTTGATAAGATTTGATTAAGTTAAAATTTAGGTAAAGGATTAATAAATTCCGTAATAATTAACAATGTAATCAAAGCTGTAAACTAATTAAATAAAGTAAAAACATATATATATAGCATAAGAATTAGCTCCAGTCTAATCCTTAAAGTATATGATCTTAAAAAAATGAGAAAAGGAAAATATTATTTTCTTTTAATCAGAAATAAATGTCTTATGACTTCCTTATATATTTATAATTAGATATATAGTTTTAAAAGAAATCCAATGTAAACAAATTAATTTTGTGCTTAGATTTTTTTAAAAAAAAGTTATAATTTCATTTTCATTATCATTTTGTTGTTTGCTAAAGTTTAAGTGCAGCACAAATATGTTAATAATAGGATGATTAAATTATTGGTTGGGTTATTATTAATAATCACTTATAGAATGTGTGTATGTGGATATGTGAGAATACGTTTTTTTTTATAAAGTTTGTTTAGAATTTTTTTTTTTATTAAATATAAATATTTAATGTTCTATTTTGAAAGTGGCAACATTTGAAAGAATTGACATTAAGTATATATACAACTTTCTGTTTCCAACAATAGACTATTACAAAATACACAAGGATCAGGCTTTCTGTTCAAAAGATGCTATGGAAATACTTATGTAAGGAGAAAATTGGATAGAAATAAAAGCAATATTCGAAGGGGGTTACTTTTATGTTTTTGTCATTGGCGAGACTGTTTGTTATTTTGCCATTATACTACTAAAATTACAAAAGTTATAATAAATATACATCGCTACAAAGCCAAGTTGTCTTTGGTATCAAACTCTACTGATTATTCTGCCACATGAGAAATCTTTTCCATATGTATGTTTAAAAGAAAATAACATTCTGTTCGAATATCTCTAGGAGAAAGATGTCAACATCTTGATTGATTTAAATTTTTTAAGCATTTCCAAGAACTGTTAATTAATGTCATTTGCTTGCTGTAATTATCTTCAAAAATAAGCACTTGAACAATAGACTGTGTATTCTTAAAACTATTCATCTTTCAAGTAATTATTCTTTTTCTGCAATATTCACATCCATTTACTTTCTTTAAATCGTGTCAGGACAAAGATTTGGAAACAGTGTTATGAACTTAATTTGCATAGTTTTTAAAAAAATATATAAAGAGAAAGGTCAATATATTATTATTGTATATGTTTTATTTCAGCATTCTCCATTGAAAGTTTATGAAAACGAAGTACAGGTATTTATATTTATTTAATATTTGTATGATCTATTTCACATAGATTCCATGTCTTTATCTATGAGCATTAATGAATTAAGTTATCATGAACGTAATTTAATTGTTTAACAAAGGTTACTTAGATTATAAAAATATTATTATTATTTGTATAACTTATAACAATTTAGTCTAGTCATTTATAAATATGTCTTCAAAGTTGGGGTTTGCAATAATTCTTTCGTATTGCAATGGTAGAAGTAAAGTATCTGTAGACTTAGATAAATATTATTGATAGTAATAGTAGCTGTGTCTTAGTTGCCTTATCATCATCAACCATTATCAATCCACTGCAGGATGAAGGTCTCCAAGTTCAATCTATCTTTTCCGATCTTTAGCTTCTCTTCTCCACATCATCTCTGCACACTTTCTTATTTCATCCATTCATCTCACATGTAGTCTCTTTCTGGGTCTTTTACAATCTCTCGTGGAATCCAGTTTAAGATTTCAATTGTCCATCTATTATCATCTTTTCTAGAAATATATCCAGCCCAACTCCACTTTAATCTTTTAATTTTTTCAGTGAGGTCAGTAACACCTGTTTGTTCTCTTACCCATCGATTTCATATTTTGAGAAAATCCATTGAACATTACTTTAGTCTTTTTAACATTTATCTTTAGTCCTGCTTTCATCTGATAACTCCTGCAACATTTCTTGCAGCTCTAAAGCATTATTTGCAAAAACAACTACATCATCTGCAAACTCTAAAAATAATCTCCATTTACTTTCACTCCTTTAGATTTCCATTTTAATCCACAAAATACTTCTTGCAGCACTGCTGTAAAAAGTTTTGGAGACATGGAGTCACCCTGTTTTACACCCTTCTCAATGTTGACTTTCCTAGTATCATTATGTAATCTAATTGCTGCCGTTGCATTTTTATAAATATTCTTTAAAATATGACAATATCTTGAATCTATACCTTGATGATCCAATGCTTTAATCACTAAAGAAATATTTATAGAACAAATGCCTTTTCATAATTTACAAATCCAAAGCATAATGGCAACTCATATTCATTTATCCTTTCTATAACTTCTCTCAATATCTGGATATGATCTACTGTACTAAAACCACTTTTATATACTCAGCTTGTTCTCTTGGTTAGTGGAAATCCAATGTTCTCTGTAGACAAGTTGTAATTATCTTGGTAAAAATTTTGTATAAAACTGATAAAAGGGTGATAGGCCTGTAATTTTTAACATCACCTTTTTTTTAAATGTTAATATTAATACTGCATTCTTTCAATTATCTGGTACATCTTTATCATTTAGACATTTGGTCTATAACTTTATTAAATAATTTTCTATTTCTTTACGTGCTTTTAATATATTAACTATAATTCCATCATTACCTGGAGCCTTCATACATTTAATTGTATGTCTCATTTTTTCATTTAAAAATTCTGGGCAATTTGGAAGATATAATAGGAGGTACTTGTTCTTTATTACTATATAATTTTTGATAGAAGTCTTCTACTCATTTCATGATGTCATCTCTCTTTTTAGTAATAATTTCATCTTTTTTTCTTATTGCAGATATAAATTTCCTACCAATACCAAAATGTTATTTTACACTCTTGAGACTTTTATTCTCTTCTACACCTTTCCTTGCTAGTTCACTATTATACTTTCTTATATCATTTTCAACTCTTTTTTATCTTCATATTCCTTCTTTTCTTCATAAATTCTCTAGTCTCAGTAGAAATTTTATTGGTCAGTTGCTGCTTTTTTCTACCAGCTATCTCTGTTGCATTTTTTAAAAGTGTATATCAGTTATTTTCATATTAATTTCATTCAAATCTGAATCATTTTCAAAATCTACTAATATCTGAAACCGATTTGTAAGTTCTAATTTAAATTCATTAGAATGTTTTTGAAGATTAGGAATATCAACTGTAAATATTGTTTTTCTTAATAATTTTTGTCTCTCTAGTTTTGCATTAACATGTATCTTACATCTTACTAATCAATGATCACTTCCTGTGTTAAATTTATTAAGAACATTACAATCTTGAAATATGTATTTTGTGTTAGTCAAAATATAATCCAATTCTGCTGTACCTTCATTTGGATACTTCCATTTCCTTTTAACATTTTTCTCAAAAAAAGAATTCACAATATAAAGTTTTTCTCTTTTTCTGCAAACTCCACTAGTCTCTGTTCTCTCTCATTTCTATTACCACAACCAAAATTACTTACAGCACTTTCATCTTTCATTTGTTTACCAATTCTAGCAATAAAGTCTCCCATAACATTTTTAAAATGTTGTTTACTCTAATCAAAAGTCTTTTGTACATTCATATAAAAATCTTCTACTACTTCATCACTATGAGAATTTGTTGGAGCATAAACCTGAATTATCTGCATTTGGTGTTTGTTATTAAGTTATATAACTAATCTTGTCACTCTATCCAATACATTATCAATCTCCATAATGTTGTTCTTCCATTTTTTATTTATAATGAATCCTACTCCACTTTTATTTCCAATATTTGTGCCTTTATAGTAGAATACATGTCCACTTTTTAAATCAATTGTCTCTTCACCTTTTCTTCTAACTTCACAAAGTCCAATAATGTCCCATTTAATATAAGACAGTTCTTCTTCTAATTCTTGCAATCTTCCTTCACTTGAAAGTGATCTGCGGTTGTAAGTACCTAAATAAAAAGTTGTCATCAAATGGCAGCCTGGGTCCGCAATCAGGAGATTCTTAGCACCCTCCGCCTTCGGCCACCAACTGCTGACTTGGTTGGTGACTTTACAGCCTCCTGGGAATAATGGCCATGACTTATTTTTGTCTGTCATGATTGTATATATCTATTGGAAAAATATTTATCATTTACACATATATTCATTCTGTCTTATCACTCAACTGAGAAGAAAGACCATGGTGTTTCTTGATCTAAACTCACAGGTGTTCATATACTATATGAATAATCACATAGTAATAACAGCTGCAATGACAAGAATATGTGGAGTGGACATTAGGAATTTGCCCTGCTCAATTCATTTAAGGCCTCCAAGAGGAATCAATGGGTCACCTTTCAGTAATAGCAAACTCCTTTCTGCAGCCGTTGCATTATAGCATGAATTTTTTGTTCTTTAGAATATATATTTAGTGAAGCATAAGTGTTTGTTTATATAGTATTTTATTTATATGTTGTCCACCCAATAAAATGACTTGTTGTCGTAACGGTCTTTTAAAAATTGTTTTCCAAAATCATATATGTAAAATTAGGAAGAGAAGCAGTATAATTGAAGGCATTAGATATGAATTATTAATCATTGAGAAAACATATTCTTAATGTTATTTAAATTTAATTAAAAAAAAGTTAATTTTAGTAAAAATAGATATCCTTTGTTAATACTTTAGGAGTTAAGATATAAGATAATTGTTAGACCAAAATAATGCTGCTTTATATGCATAATATTCTAAACTATTTATTACTTTGTAATAAAGTGGAAAGAGTAAAGAAATGTACAATTAAAATGGAAAATCAATCAATTATTATTATTATCAGTTTTTTATTTAATGTAAATAAAATATGAACTTGTTTATTAATTAAACTTGACTTTGTATTTTTTATTTATTTATTTATAAGATTATATCACTTATCACACAAGTTAGGGACACGTGATTATAATTGACAATACAGATATTTAATTTTCCCTGAGATATTCAAACCAGCATTTAAATATATTTTGAATCTAATTAGAATACACTTAATGTTAAGAAAAGATTTATAACATACATGATACACATACACTTAAAAGCTATTACGAATTTAAGAAGAGATTAATTTTTTAAAGTTTATTTGGTTATTTATTTATTAAATGTAGTTTGGATTCAATAAAATGCCCTTTGACTCAAGATTACATTAACAGTTTCAGCATTTAAATTTATTTACAATTACAATTTTAGTTGCTAGTTGAGTTTCATTATTTTACATGATAGTTTAGTAGATTTAAAAATTCAGTTACAATTGGCTTGCCCAATTCGTGAAGCAAGCCAAATCTTATTCAGTTACAATAGATAAGCCAAGAATTTATGTGCAGGACTGATGTCAGATTAAAAAAAATACCTTTAAAAATTAATGATGAGAAATGGGTATAAAAAAGGCTTAAACTCTTTTGTTTCTGTTCTTGGTTAATTTGTCTGTTATTGTATTACATTCCTTGTCATTGCCTTTTCTAGGTCAGAATGTGAAATGCGAGTAGCTGAGCACAGATGAAGTATTAATGTATTAGCTGGAAAATAACAGTATATTCTGCAAGATGGAAAATATAATGTCTTATATAGATATCTGTTCAATAGATTTGACTAACTTCCCTGTGTGTGTTATGTTCTGATCTTGTCACGATGTAGCTAATAATCATAATGAAAATGCCCTAAGCTGGAGTTATATTAGGTCTATCACTTTTTGAAAGATGTTTTCCATTATCCAAGCTATCTGTCTACTAAAGTATAAATAAACTATATTTGTAGAAATAAGAAACCAAAGTATGATATTGAATCTTTAACCAGAAGAAATGGAAACTGTTCAAAAATCAATCCAACTCTAACGTGGAAATCAAAAGCAGACCAGAAACTGATTAAAAAATAATGACAGTAGAAGCTACATGAACTTATTCAGCTCGTCATAACTCTACTGACTCAATATCAGTGTAAAACCAGTTCATCAAGAACCTATCTGAATGAACCATTTCTGTAAAAAATAAATATGCAGGAAATCAAGTCATCACATACCCAAGTTTGAATTAAGGATACAAAAAAGTACCTAATAGTATGATCACATAATAATAATAAATTGGTAAGACTTTAATAATACATTTTTTTTACTAATAGGCCTAAAATAAGTAATTAAAATCCATAAATTCTTAGCAACAACTAAAATAAAATAATGTTTCATAGTAGTATACATGTGTACTAATGTATTTTTATTTTTCTTAATGTTCTTTTTTTGGTATTTTATTAATTTTTTATTATTATTATCATATTGTGGGTTAACTTTTGTAATTTGTAATTATCGGTAAATATTAAGGACCAGTCCAATTATTATATATTTGAATTATTAACTCAATAAAAGTAGTCACTAGTTCTTTTTCCATGAAATTCTTGCATCGGTTTGTATAATTGTGATTCAGAGATAGTTATTAGTTTTTTTTTATTTTGCTATTATTATTTGATTAAAAATAAGTGATGATTCATATTACTGTATCAAATCAATTCTTATCCTGTGTTGCATTGCCATATTTGCCTAAGCCACTTGGAGTTAAGAGGATTAAACATTAAAGAAGCCAGTGAGGGATTTAAACCTGATTTATAGATGTTTCTTGTTATACAGATGGTGCCATAATCTTCAGTATTGCAGATGTATTATAAATAAATAATATATATACTGACAAGGGGTAGACGCTCTCTCTATTTGAATGTTTTATGGGAATGATGATCAAAAAATACTGCTGGATAAGCAGTGTGATTATCATAGTTAAGATATTAATACCTATAATACGCTTAAATGTATATAAGTGAAGTTAATAAAAATTTTCACAAATAATGTTTAGCTTAGCGCTTTCAGAGTAGGCATTATTAACTTCACCTATATACGTTTAAGCGTATTATAAGTATTACGATCAATTGGTGAAGTAAATTATTCATTAACATGTTAATCTAAGTATATTCAGTAATTATTCCTAACAACCATTTATTTCCACTAAGTAAATTTATATAGAGATATAAAAAGGAGGATAAATCAGTTTTCATTACAATACATATATATATATATTGAAATGAATAATCTATTATTTATTTCAATATACACCTGGGTCTCTTTATGTGGATTTTTTTAATGTGATTTTGAAGTTATGTGTTACATGTTTCTTCTTAATATCTTTTTATGCAGTTTTCTTTTATGCGCTAAAGAAGTTCATATTTCACTTAAAATCGGGATTTCCCCGTTTTATATACACGCATTAAATTTGATATACTTTAAATGCCTGTTGGAAAAATGGCAATAAATTTAGATACCATAGAAGATTTAGAAAAAGATAATAAAACCAAAGTGGAACCTGTTTGTTTTACAGCAAAAATGATTCGAGAAAGTCTTCAACTTTCTAATCAATTGGAAAATCATTTTCTTATTAATGACACGAATTATGAACGAGTTCTTAAATTCCAATGAGAGCTAAATAGTTGTATGTCTAGATGTCATGAGCTTTATAAACAATTAGTAAAATCATTGTCTCAAAGTTTAATCACTGATTACATTGTCGCCAGAAAACCATGAACACAACACGAAACTGAAGTTGGCGCTAATTCTGCTGTTTGTGTTTCCTCTTGTGACGAATCTGATTTCTTACCAGTTCATAAATGAACCCGCATATTTTCAAATAGCGATAATGATTAAAATATGTATGAAAAAATATAAAATACATTACACATAAAAACACATTGTTTGGAATAAAATTAAATAGGTAATAAAAAAAGTAAAAAAACTTTGTCTTGTTCAATTTTTTTCAAATATTTGAAATTTTTTTATTAGTCATACTTTATTTCCTTGTTTTTTTAATGCGAATTTTAAATTAATTTTACCTTGTTGCTTTGGTTTTATGCGATTTCTGAAAATTATGGAACATATCCCAAATTTTTCAAAGTAAGTTAAGTTTATTTTTGTGCAATTTTTTTTATGCGGGTTTTCTGCAGAATGTATCTACCGCATAAAAAGAGACCCATGTGTATGTATATATTGAAATGAATAATCTGTTATTTATTTCAGTATCAGCCACATGAGTAAGAGATTTTTTTAAAAAATTTAAACACTTTTGTCAAAAACAAAAAAAAAATTAAGAAAAAAAAATGGAATCGGTTATTTAAAACAAGTAAAACTTATATAAAAATTAATGTTTTTATTACATTCATTCTGGATTCTTACTTATTTAAACAATATCAGATTTCCAGTATTCTTAGTGGGTAAAGGTAGGAAAAAACATCTGCTAATCTAATCTGGAACCTAAAAAACTTAACATGCTATTTTAAATAAATCTGGTTAAAAATGAAGAACCAATGCTTATTTCAAGTGCCAGAGCTGAAGATTGCTACATACAAACTGTTTAATATTTGCCTTCCAGAAGAAAAAAAATTAGTTATTTTGCTTTATTAGTCTTAATATTTAAAAGGGATTATCTGGATTTTATCCTAATTATTTGTATTTAATATTGATATGATATATCTTAACTTATGAATTGTTTAAAGTAGGAAGCAAAAAGTTTTTAGAAAATGATTTAATGGAAGCTAATTGTATTTCAATGTAGCTGAAATAAGGGGGGGGGGGTAAAAGATTCGCTCTGTATTATATATGTATGTTATGCTAACTTTGTAAAGAACTTTTCTTTTTCTACATATTAACCAAATGTTATTTTGTAGAAGTTATTAGTTTTAAAAAAAAAGAAAAAAATAATGATATTAATGGAAAATATAATATTTTAAATGTAATGTATCTATGCATAAATCATCCAAATGTTAAATAAGAAGAATAAATAATTATTAATAGCTTTAAGGTACTGTTTTATTGTATCTATCGGGTTCATTTGTCCATAGCCAAACCTGTGTTTGATTGCTGAGAATTAGATTTTGGGTAGGTGAACTTATATATATGCAGTTAATTGTTTACTGTTAAATAGTTTAAATATATCCATATAGGAGGATTCATTTCTATTTTGTTTTAATAAATTAGAGATCAGACTTGAAATGAACCATCCTTGTAGAAATTGTAGTTTTATTAAATTGGGATTAGGATCTTAAAAAAAAACCATTCCTTATAGATATTGTTATAGAAAGGTGTAGTGGTTACGTTTATCGCATATTCATTATATGCATATGTCTATACTAGGAAACTTATGAGTCAGATAAATGTCTTATCTATATATTATTCGTCTATAGAGTTGTGTTTTAAGTTTATTCAAGTCTATAACTGAATTAATATTATAATGTACAGATTAAGTTAAGCAAAAAAACTTAGGACATTTTGTTTTCATGCATTCTTGGAAAATAAGACAATAATATATGACATTTGAAAAAGACTTTGTTAAAAGAATAAGATATATGACAACAGACAATTATATTTTATTTGTAATTAAACTATTGTGGTTATGATGTGTTAACCTATTTAAATGTAATATTGTATGATCTACATTTATTCATCGGGAATAATTTGTGCTCTTCATGATCTAACCAGGTATTGCAAATAGGAGCTATGTAGTGGTCTTCATTATTCTATTAAATAAAAGATAGTTAAAATATGTGTCTGTCTATTTCCTGATATTTAAAGTCAGGTTAACACCCATATAAATTATGAAAGAAAAAAAAGTAAATCATTGAAACATGCTTAGTCTGATATTTATAATATATACACACACTGTAAAATCAGCTACAATGAGGTTTTTTACTATAGTCGTAACAGAAATATTTTTGTCATATTTTGTAAGATTTGAGTTTCATTTATCATTGCTTAAAACAAAACAAAATTTTTAATATCAATTTTTCAGATTCATTTAAGAATTCTAAAAATAGAAGATATCTGGTTAGACATTACAACAAATCCAACATCACTTAATGATCTCCATTTAAAAAACATTTATTAAGTTAAGCTTCCTTTCACTAAAAATTGAATTTTATTAGAACCATTATCATAGCAATTATTTGATATTGTCATAATTAGCTATACATAATAAATATAGCATTCAATCTAAAACAATATATATAAACAAAAAAACTTAAGAAAGTTATATTTAGAAGTAAAATTAAGTTTTATGTAATACTTGATCTTCAACTTAACATAAATAGTAGTCTATCCGAAGGAAGCTATTCTCGGTACCTGAAAAATAGGCAAAAGATTTTCACATTGAAAAACTAATCTTATAGTTACACTAGATAAAGAACTGTTACTCTTTAGTTTTGTATATCCATGTTTTGTTTTGTTTTTCAATTTATAAATTTTATTCAAGGTTATTGTACAAGTCCATGAAGCCAAGATGCGTCTTGAAAGGCTTGGAATTTTTCGGAATATCGGAATCTATATAGATACGAGTCAAGGCAAGTTTTTTTTTTTTTTTTGATAAATTATTTAAAAATATTTAATGAATACACAATAGGAATCTGTAAATAGTCTCATAGTTTAAAATTATTTTTTAAAAATATTTTTTTAAAATACATGGTTGTAGATTAGCCATATAGGACAAATTTTTCACATTGGATGATTAAGTCATCAAGAATGTCTCATGTACTATAAAATTTGCTTTCTGTATTTCAATAAAATGGCTAGTAAAGAGCTTTTTTTAATGCTTCTGAGCTGCATTTGTGCTTGACTTATGAAGATTGTGATTATTCTATATAAGTGGATGCAATTGGTCGGATTAACAATCCATTATTATTTTTTATTATTAATGACTATTTGCAGTTTTTTGAAATATGTCTGATTGAAAAACTTAATAGCAAGGACTTCTGCTCATATAACAAATCAAATGCTTGGACTGAAAACTCCCTCTTTTGCAATTAAATGAGAAACTTTTGCTTACCACTCTCCCCTCTTGAACTATCACTTAGTGTAAAATCTTCTGGGTTTGTCTTATATTAGAAAACCTGATACATTGGGTGAACCATACAGTTGAACATCCACATAGAAATGGTAGTCAGATTTTTATTTATAGTTTTGTTACAATAAATTTAATTTTATAGGTTGAATGTTTAAGCAATTGGACAGTAATTAAACTATTAATTTTTAAATAAATGAAGATAGTTAATATTCCATCTATTAGGAAATATGAATGTTGAAAATCCCCCGATATTAGATAATACGAATATTGAAGAATTGGTGAACTAAATAATATATGATATATACAGCTAATCGCTAAAACATTCATTCTGCAAATTCATATTGGTTATAATTTGACAAATATATTCAGTCTTAACTTGCATTTTGATGGAATGTTCAGATATTTCAATCCATCTCATTAATAAACTGGACTATCTGATAAAATATATTTGCAGTTAGAGATTTGTCTAAAAGATTTTACACTAAGCAATAGTTCGAGTTATGAATATAAATTAATAATTTTATAATTGGCAAAATAGATAATAGTAAAATTATTATATACTGTAACAGTCAGAATCGTCTATCTCGCTAACCCACTGCAGAATTCAAACCCCCAGACACGAAACTGTACATTCTAGGAGGGGTTGCCTTCTAGATATACTAAGTTCGAATCTAAAGTCCAAATTTCACAGTGCCATCTACGTGATAACGCATCTGATCCCACTACTAGTATAACCTTTGACCGGTGCCTGGTGGTCAGGGAGAAACAAAAGACTCTATACTAAAAGAAGCTTGGGTGGCTAATTAACATCTATGGATTTATAAAAGAAATGCAGAAAATATATATATAGACCGAGACAGTGATAGGAATCAATAAAATAAGATATCAAATTTAGTTTTAAATAATTTCACAAAATTTATTTATATAAATTATATATATAACGCCACTGTCTGCTTATATGAGTCAGGGACGCGTATTAAATAATTGTTGGCATTATATTCCAATAAATGACAAAAGGTTTTAAAGCAAAGTGATATATTCTATTCCTCGGGTTAATAGCATTACGATAATGTGCTTGATGAGGTAGGAACATGTGCGAAGTGCTTTGAGCAATTATACAAGTCTAAGAAAATATTTGAAAATTAAGTGTTCTAAAATATTTATTGATTTCGAGAATAACACGGACAAAAGCTTACTAAGCAACAAAATGGGAATGTGATCAAAGCATTTATTCGATGATAATAATAATAATAAAGTTACATTGGGGGGTCAGTATTGCTGATAATGAATTTATTAAAGTTGGAGGGTGTGACACGTTTAAGTCACGGATGCTTCGTAAAACAAATATAAAATAAAACAATAATGGAATATTTGGAATGATTACGGAGGGCATCTCGCCGCTAACCCATAGGAAAGTATTTTATGAAGAGCCGAAACTTAGCGACTGGGTGACGATTGCGTTTAATTCCCAGGTGTGTCATTTATGGACACACTCTGCCTGGAAACTGCAATAAGCGAAGAGAACGGACTTGGCCATGTAAAGAATCCTCGGAAAAGTAAAACAAAGCGGTCTCAACAACCAATTCATGTACCAGCAATACGAGACTAGTGTATATAAAACATACTAAATGGGTTTTACTTGGATTGAGAGAAATGCCCAATCAAATTCCCAGAAATTCATTTAAAAGGGTCCGCATATTCTCGACGTCAATGATGAACTTTGTAATTAAAGTAGAACACGGTAATTAAAATAGGAAAATGCATGAGTAAGTATAGATTTATATACGCAATCATGCATTAGGGGACACATTTAATCATTGACCTTGCACATACTCTCATATTAGATTAAAATCAATAACATGTAGATTTTAAACTGTGATTATATTATATATTAAAGAAAAGAATCGCCCTCGAACAAGTGATTTGCAAGTTAATGAAATTGGAAAATTATTTAGAAATTTAAAATATGCCTTCATAGCGGCGTCTTATTTTCATCCAAGGGAATAATTCACTCGGTCAAAGATGATTCTGACACATTATCATAATAAAATAACAGAAAGCTTAATCAATAGAAAATATTAACCCAAGGATAGAGAGCAAAATGTTGAGTATATTTAAACACGTTAAAGAAATATGTAATGAAGTTATGTGAAATATCAGAAAACAATTTAAAATAGCTATAGCATGTTAGTTATCACAAGAGCTCTTGGATTAATTTAGGGTTTCCTCTGGAAAAGCATTTTAGGTAGATTGATGGTCGGCAGGTTTTTATATGAGTTAACAGCAAAATCTGGAAATGTTCATATTTTTGGCAGCAGCTCCTGGGTTCCTTGTGTGATAACTTCGGATGGTCTACGGCAGCATATGATCATTTCGGAGAGAAATAGCCTTCTTGCACTCTACTCCGTCATGTCAAGATTTACAAATTACTACAATAATTTTGGTTAGAAACATTAGACCTCAGAATGATTTCTCTTAGAAACACTAGAATCGAGAACAAAAGAAAACCCTCCTTTTTATATTAGAAATTAACAATAGTACTGCCCTAGATTGTTACAAAAATATTTCGGACTTATCAGCTGTAATTAAATCTATCCGAATGTCTAAAGGAATTCATCGTTAATTAATTTCTTTTGTTAATTTCCCTGTCGACATTCGAATTACAAACTAGATTTAATTAAAAATTACTTTTACTAATTAAAGAAAACCTTAAGTGGACATCTGCTGTTTTTAGATAAACTTATATAACATTAACTAATTAAACTATTGTCCCTCATTTATTTTAACAGAAATATTTGGAATGACTTTTATTAAATTAAACGAAAATTATTTTACTTTTAAATTGCAATATTTGAATCTATTTACTAAACGAATATTTACTAAATGAGTTTTATTTTAAATCAAAATATATTACGACGGTAATATATTTGTAAATAGATTCAAACAAAATAACTTTAACAATTTATAATTTTGATATGTTTTAAAATGCATATCATAGTGTGTGCGCAATTACGACTTATATAACCTACTTTTTAATAAATCAAAATTATGTGAACATATACATAATCTATAATCTTTTATTTTAATTGGGAATGAGTTATATATATAATACGAGCATTGTGCTCGTGGTTTAAAATTAGGCGGGATTTTCGGTATATAAGCATATTGCAGGCACACTACAATAGATTGGGGTTCAAACTAAGTATGAGGGTAGGAAATAGGTGAGAAAAGGTGAAACAAAGATCTGCAAAGCAGACCTTACTGTGTCAATACTAGAACTGATATTGAATTTTAATTATTGTATTATTAAACATTAATATTAGGGCCTTATGCGCATCCTGATGGACTTGAAGTCACGTTTTTTGTACGTGAATTGCGTAGGATAGTTGGTGGCGTTCATACATTGGTAGGACATAATGAAGGCAGTCTGGTATATAATATTTTTATATTTTTATTTTTGGGCCTGTTAGCATTATTTTAATTTTAAAATATATTTCTATAGGTTTTTAGCTTGAGAATTCCTAATTTACTTGGAAGGGCCGAGAAACTTCAAACAGAATTTTCCTATGGTACAAAAAAATCATCAGGATTTCAGACTGTATTTATTAAACCTCTTCAATATGGCTTAAGTAATGCTAGGTAATCATAATGAACTGATATTTTTTATTTTTAGTATATTGATGGGTTAATCTTTTATACCATATTTTCAGTTTAAATTTAGGGATCTATCAGTCTTCTATAGAAATTCCTTGGAGTGGATTTGGTCAAACAGATCGTGGTTTAGGAGCAGAATTTACAGTAAGTTATTACTAATGAAATTATGTTTTATTAACATATACATGTCAGCAAATATATATATATATATGTATTGTAGCAGTACACAATGAGACTGGCTATTCCAGGTGAGAATGTCAAAAGTAAATATTATCACTATGAGACAATTTGTGGATAATTAACATTTTATTGCTATTTAAATCATTGTAAGTAACAATTTGTTGGCTGTTTGTAACATTTAGATATGATAATACATAAATCCACACCCGTGTTGCTTTAGTCCACGGTTTGATTTATTGTAAATATAAAATTATTGCAATCATCAAGATATTTAAATGCAGTCACAGACAATGAAAAAATAACAAGAGCATATAATAAATATGAATTTAATAAAATAATAATTTAATAATAGTTTTAGTTAATATCTTGATTGAATATTACAATAAAATTTAATTAGAAATATTAACTTAGTAAAATCAATCTTGATATAAAAAAAAAAAAAAATAATCTGATCATAGTATATCATGGGGATATTATGGTGATGAAAAATACAGCCATGGAATGACCAGAAAACAATTAGCTTATTTGTATTTCTAATTGAGCTAGAAATAACCTGATTTAAGACTTCCTAAGCTATAATTTATTTTTTTTTACGTTCAAAATAAGGTTTATTAACATATTATTAATCTTTGAGTTTACATGTTAAATGCAGTTATATACAAGATTCAAACTATGATTTACAATGCAGAACCTGATTTACTAAGTGAACAGAAAAACTTTAAATTCCATATGCATATATCGTGCTATTCCTAGCTTATCTCATAGTCTACTATGTAACTCTTGAACTTAATGGTAGTTTACACAAAAGAAATTATATGCATTATATATCATGCTTAATATTAATTTTAAAAAACTTGTAAATAAACAAGTTGTTAAATATGTAGCACTAAGTGTGTATAATATTCATGAGGTAATAATAATCTTCAGATACAAATATTATTTAAGTCAAGGTTTTAGAATTGTTTTAATAAACTTTATACAGTATATCAATGTAATTATTAATCAAATGAAAAAAATGAATCAATAGATATTACAACTTTATGCATTTTTCATTTGTAATTTGGTTAAAAAAATGAAGATATTTCTTATATATTTAATAAGTTTATTGAATAAAGAACAATTGATTTTGTATTTTTAACAAGCTAATGATTAAACCACTAAACATCATGTGATCACTATTTCTTATGCTTGCTCATAATTGTTATTAAAACAGGCAAAACTCTCCATACAGTAGTGCCACTCAGTGCAAACCATGGAGAGTTTTGCCTGTTTTAATAAGCTAAATAATTCATTAATTCATCTAGAGAAGTGAACTTTTTGATTTTTATTAACTAAAAATATCATTATCCTTCTATTTTTGTCCAAAATTTTTATAAAATAGATAGCATTTCATTAAATTATGTTGAAAAATATGTATGTTAGCTATTATATTACTTTTTAATACTACTAAATCAAACAGTTATGGGAATTCGTAGTTTCTATGCCTCATTATATTTTATGAAAGTCTTTATAAGTAATATTTATTAAATAATGTTTACATATATTAGGATAAAATCAAAATTATGGGCACCATTTGAGGAAACTGGTTGTTAATCTAATCAGTATAAAAATATTTAATTTGCTTTCATTTTATTTTTTATTATTATATGTTATTAATAAATTTTTCTCTTCAAATATTTTTCTAGGTAGAGACTTATTATTGCTATCTCCACTATCCTTTTACTCTAATAATATTAAAATAAATTATTTTGTGCTTTTAGTTTGAATCAGCTCCTAAAGTTCAACATATTTTACGATGGGAAGGAGTTTGGAGAGAACTTTCATGTTTATCTCGAGCCACTTCATTTGCAGTGCGTCAGGAAGCTGGTCATAGCCTCAAGTCTTCAATTAAGGTTGATTTAAAATTTATAAATGTGTTAAGTTTTAAAACATCTCATAATTATAATATTTGTTATTTAGGCTAAAAAACACTTTTCAATGAAAAAAAAGGAAAATGATTTATTGGCATTTAAGTATTTTCAAAATCTTCAGGCATTAGTCACTTAATTCAAATTTAATATATATATTATGCTTTTATTTTAAATTAAAATATTTATCATTTAATTTTTTTTTTTTTTAGCATTCTTTAATTGTAGACAAACGTGACAATCCGATATTTCCAAATACTGGGGCTCTTTTCAAAATTAATCAGGTATTATATTTGATTTTGTTTTATATGAAATATTTTTTTGAGTTTTCTTATGCATGAAAAACCTAAAAGAAAATTTATACATATACATAGGAAAACACTTTATATTTGGATGAAATCAATCTAAATAGTAAATTAGAATTTGTTTTTTTTTTTTAGAAAAAATACTATTTTTTGTAAGAGGATATAATTTAAGCAGGGATTTCACATTAGGAAGTTTAAATAGATTGATTAAGCAATATTAGCTTTGAAACATAGATTTTTAAACTGAAAAGCTTTCTAACCAATAATGTCCTATTGATTTTTATTATGGATTTTTATAACTCATAAACAGATCAAGACATTCTGATGATATTTCCTTTTATTAATTCTTTTGAACGGCATTAAAAAAAAAAACTCGTGTTATTTTATTTTTTTTTGGCAAGTGGAGTAAAGTTAAACAATTATTTTTTTTTGTATTAATATTTTTTAATGAAAAACTGAATCCTGCTTATGTTAATTTTATAAAACAACATTTTATACATTAAAAAGTTTTTCATTCATGTTTTAATATTTTCTAATATTAGCAATGCAGTGATAAATAAAATTATAAACAAAGATTAAGTTAATGTTAAGCATTAGTTCTACTAACTATATCATATAAATAAATTGAAAAATTGCACTTTTCAGAGAAATACCCTCAAAATTGAGCATCATCATTATCATTAAATACTTGGAATAAAAATACCAATTTAGAGATTGCTTCATAACAAATAAACTAAAAAAAAAAGGAAAAAAATTCTATATTACCTGAAGTTATTCAATAATGGGGAATACATTATGAAATCACTTTCTCAATTGGCTCTTCTACCTTTGATAAACTGATGCCTGCAACATTCCAAATTCATTGAAAGATTACGTCTGGAATAGTGGAACTTGTGCTTGGAATTTGACTATTAATGTGAATAAAAAACTTGTATTTTAGGCTTGTTAAATAAAGTCTCATTTTCTGTTTATCTTAACTTAATTGAAATTCAGTGTTATTAATTTGCTTTGGATCAAGCATATAAGTAAAAAACATGAACTAAAGTTAAAAGTTACATTATGTTTTTTAAATTAAATTCTAAGCACTCGGAATGCTAAATTAAGAAAAGCTTCAGTATAGATTTATCTTAAATTGAGCTAAGCGCTTTAGATATTTTGGTTAAGATATCATATTCATAGCAATAAGAAGTGGACATGAGGATGGTGAGTATAAATAGGTTGTAAATTTATGTAAATGTATCCAAATGAATAAAATGTCCATTTTTTAGAAAGAGGGAGTAGGATTTCTATTCATGGAGTATGAGTTATTCGCAATGAACAATGCCTTCTTTATCTTGCGCTAGGAGTTGTTTTGTTCTATACACACGACGTTGGCTGATGTAGGCTCAAATGTATGGCTGAGTATGTTTTGATGTTACAGATGGATTTTTATTATGGATTACCTTTGGTCTTTTTGTGGAGATGTTAAATTTTGGGACTATCTTGTTGCAAGGCGGGCACATGATTCTCCATAATAACTGCATTACAGCAAGTTGAGTGCAGGCAATCTTGCAAATGATGTGGTGGATATATTCAATGTGTTGTTAATTAACCTGTTTATAGAAGGTGGGTATGGAAGCTGACTTTCTATGATTCTATTTTGTTTATGTTTCTGGAGACTTTAGGGATATAAGGCAGCAATATACATGGCTGAGAGTCCAGTGGAGGGGGTTTTGTTATAGAATTTGTTGATAAGGTGAGTGATTTGTATATGAACTCAATAAGATCTAAAGCCATTAATGTATTGATCAATGTTCCAGTCCGATTCTAGTTTGCTTAAGTGTAAATTTCTATATAGATAAGTATGACTGGTGTAGTTATGTGAATTGGGGTAATGGAATCAGGTAGTATATAACCTCTAATTTCAATGGGTTTAATTACCACTTTATAATTTATATGGGCATTATCATTTTGGATATATATTTCGAGGTATTTTTTTGCCTTTTTAAGAGTCTTCATGTTCTAAAGTCCATGTTAATGCAGATTTCTGTGCTACCTCTTGATGTTGTTAATTTGGAGCTCTGGAGCATAAATAAAGACGTCACCAGTGTACCATGTGTACATTATACCTGGTGTATTTTTGAAATATTTAGGAAGTATGTTTGTTTCAATACTGTTCAGAAGTATACTGGAAATAATTTCACTTATTGGTAGCCCATTAGCTAACCATTTTCTATAATGTAGTGCTGTCCAATGTTTTGATCAATACAGTTTTTCGCTTTTCCGAATAATTAGATGTTATGATTGCATGTTTTATGATGTTAATTGACTGTTTTCTATTTATTGATCCATATGATTCAGTAATGTCAAGAGGCTCTATTCTGCGTTGGGAGCCAATGTTAGGTTTTTAATTTTTATTGACAAACTCGAATGAGGATTTGATGGTAAATAAGCTGTATCCTAATTGATTGGTGAACCACTGATTTATCATTTTTATCTGTGGGCTCTGCCGAAATCTATTATTAGCTTGTGCTGACTGTCGGTTTATGTAATTTGACTCCCTTTGTGGGAGATGCTTTCTAGAAGAAAGGATAAATTTATATTTTAAAATCTTAAGAAAACATTATAATAATGCCTTCACTTAAAAGCGAATATTATAAAATTTATTCATCAGCATTCACCTTCCACGAATGTTCGCAAATGTCAAACTACATAAACCTGACACCCCATTCAGACTAATTATAGATTTTTTAGACTCTAAAAAGCACTGCAAAAATGATAAATCAGTGGCTTGCCAAACAATTAGAATATGGCTTATTTACCATCAAATTCTCTTAGAGTTTGTCAATAAAATTAAAAATCTAACTATTGGCTACTAATATGGGATAGTATTTCTGAGTGTTACTAAGTTATATGGATCAATAAAGAGAAAACAGTTAATATCATAAAACACATATTCCTGACATCTGATTACTCACAGAACCAAATTAGTTTTATAATTGACTGTTTAATGGAAAATGGCTGATCAATGGGACTACCAATAAGTGGTCTACATGATACATTGATAACATTCTTTATTTGTGCTCCAGAGCTCCAAATTTACAACATCAAACATAAGCTCGCACTTAAATCTCCATTATCATGAACTTTAGAACGTGAAGATTCTCAAAAAGATAAAATTCCTTAATGCATATGTCCAAAAGGAGAGTGCCCACATAAAGTAATTAAACCCGTCAGAGACTATATACACCATAATTCCATTACTCCCAACACACATAAATTCACTGGTCTAACAATTTTTTTTTATATAAATTTATCCTTATCCAAACTAGAATTGGAATAAAAGGCCAACATTGATAAATACATTAATGACATGTCTTGTTGGCTTCAAATATAGGTCACTCACTAACATTATCAACAAACTACAACAAAATCAGAACCAAATGCCTTCCATCAAACTCTAAACCGTGGATATTGCTACCTTATATCCCTAAAGTCTCCAGGAATATAAACAAAATATGCTTAGTCATACAGAATCAGATTCTGTACCCCACCCTCCATAAACAGGTTAATCAATAAATTCAAATATAAAAATCCCCACCAAACATGCCATCCACATCATTTACAAGATTTCTTACACTGAAGCCAGCTGTAACACAGTCTACTATAGAAAATCATGTGCCAGCCTTGCAACAATTGTCCCAACATTAACATCTTTACAAAAGGGTAAAAAGTAATCCAGAAGCAAGTCACTATTCGTGGAACATCAAAACATACTCAGCCATACATTTGGACATGCATTGGCTAGCATTGTGTACATAGAATGAAATGACTCAAGTATGAGATAAAGGAGGCACGGCATATCGCCAATAACTTAAACTCCATAAATAAAAAGGAATCTTGCTTCCCTCTTTCTGAAAAGTGGTCTATCTAATTCATTTGGATACATTTATGTATTTATTTATACCCACCACTCTCCTGTCTATTACTCATTGCTATGAATATGATTTCATAACCAATATATTGAAACTGCTTAGTTCAATTTAAGATACATTGTAGTACATTAGCTTTTCTTATTTTGGCATTCCAAGCACTTGGAATTTAATTACAATTCATTTAGGAAAAGTTTATCAATTTATATTTTTTATAATTTTATTTTTTAATATTTTCATAACACATTTTATATATGCTTTTTAAATTGTTTTCATATATTATATATACAATATAAAATTATAAAGCATAAATTTTTTTGTACTTCATCAAGTCTTAGATTTCAAATTCTAAAGCATAGGTGTTTTCTTGCACATTATTATCAATTTTGTTACAATTAACTTTGCACATTTTTAGAATTATAAGCCTCATGATATCTTAAATATTTTCCAACAGATTTTTGTTAACCTGATAGGTTTTGGAGCATCTGATTATCTCAAGAGAACATTTTCAAAATAGCTGTTTCAAAAATATTTAACAACATTAAATTTGAAAACTGACAATCATTAACAATAAGATTCATAAGATAATGTTTTTGAGATTTTTTTATCAAATTGGGCATCACTGAAACATTATGAGCATTATCTGTGGTAAGTGAAAGTATTTCAATTCTTCACATTTCTTAGACACCATCTCTAACAGGTATAAAGATGCATGTGGATTTCCTGATATATCCATAGTATTCAACAGTTATCTATTTCTTTCACAGTTGTTATTGATCTATTGTGGACGGTTGATTACCCATTAAAAAGCTTTTTTTTTGCTTCCTTATGAACAGTATTCAATAAAAAATTACCGATTCCTTTTTTATTTGAAGGATTATAGATAGTAGCAAGGAAGTAGTTGATGAAGAAATTTTAAATATTAAACATCATGAATTGTAGAAATGTATGCATACACAAAGTGTGCTAATTATAAATCTTTTTATTCAGATACAGTTTTCCCAACAAAAAATATCCAGTGAAGGCATTTGCTTTTTTGTTGAAAGTGTTGTTGATTGCCACTTCTAAATGAGACAGTGTCTGGAAAAAGAAAAAATACCCATAGTTTAAGCATACTTTTAGCTCCTAGAATAATATTTTAAAAGATAGTAGTAATAAAAGACACTCTTTAATTTTTTTGTTAAAAATGTATTTCTTTATGAAAAATGGTGTAAACAGTAAGATTATTTCTATTTGAATACAAGATTGAAATAATGTTTAAATAGGGCAATGAAATTATCATTTCTTACTATCTGTATTGTAACAGTGTGCCTAAAATGCTGAGAAGATGCTACAAGTTGAATGTTTACCTAATATCTTCCAGCAATTATTTTTAGTTTTATTGGATGCCACCAGGTTTTTCAGAACCTGGAAGATGATTTAAATTGAATTTAAATCCAATCTTACTCTTCTATTTCTGGTTTAAGTAATGTATTACTTAAACAAGGGCAATTTTATTATTTATAGGTCAGGATGTTACAAATTTCTTCAGTTTATACATTGAATGAAACCACTTGATAAAAAACATAAAATATTAAACTAATATCACAATAGGTTTATTTATATATAAATTATGTATAATGCCACCATCAGTTAATGATCCAATATTTTCAAATTCAACAGAATATATCCACTTTTCCCTTTATTACTTTTCTTTTGTATCAATTTTACAAAGATATTATTTATTTATAACATATAGTTTCAAATGTGTTTGACTTTTCACATTATATTGGCTAAATGATTTTTTCCTTCAATAATTTATTTTTCAAATTTAACTACCAAATTCATTACTTTAATAATAATTATCTACTTGACTCAAATGTAACTCAACATTGTTCTCAGCACATTACACATTCTATTTTAAATTTAATTTATGTGTGCATTTGTTCATGAATTTGGAGTGCATTATTTTGGAAATGACTTTTCCCACTGACTTATATAAATTCCCTCATTACTTATGTCATTTTTTGATTATGATTTTGATTTTTCTTAATTCTCATAATCAATCATTTCACATCATTATTGTAATGCTTTTGCCCATACTGCCTAACACAATTGAAAGATATCAGATTTGAAATATATATAGAATTAATGAATAAAATTAAGACATTAATATGATCATGTCACCTTTACAAACATTCTATGACCATAATCTTTTCATATTTGTAATTAAAATGGTTATATCACTAAAACTAATTTCAATTTTTGTGTCATTATTTAACAATTGATGACACTTCTTTCTTTTAATCAAAATGTTTTATCATATGCAGGAATACCATCTATTGATTTGATAGTATTATAATATTATTATTCACAATATGTTATTTTCATTGTGTCAAAAAGAAATCAAAAATAGCTGTAATTATCAAATAACATCTCTTTTGCTGTTCAATTCTTTCATCTTATCTAAATATTTTTACTGCTTCACATTCATTTTCTTACTCAGAATGTCATACTTCCTTTGAATGAAGTCAGTAGTAATATAATCATTATTAAAAAAGTGATTATGATTTCTCCTTTTTTTGTGAACCAATAAGTGACTAATTTACAACATATTTTTTAAGATAAATCCGTACTTCTGTAATGTCATTGGCTTGGAAATTTAATGTTAATTACTTTGAAATTTAAAATGAGTAATAATTATTTCTAAAGATGATATCAAAATTTCCAGCAATATTTCACTAATGGATTTTATTATTTTAAGACCATCATCATTTTAACTTTGAAGATATTAATCTAATGATCAATTTAATAATTCATATCTATAGATGCTTATGTAAAATTGATGTTTATAAGTATTTATATAGTAGGTAATGCTTTAATATATAAAATGTGATTGTATGTAAATAATAAAATAAGTATCAATATATCATAGTGATTACAAAAAAATATGTATTTATAAAATTATACAAAAAAGCTTTTTTCAGCACATAATTTTATGCCCTTTTCATTGTTAAACATTATGTTTTAACAGGTAATATATTATTGCAAATGGAGCTACATCTATTGTTTTATAATAGAAAGAAAAGTTACAATAATAATAAATAAATGATATAAAAAGTGAATAAAAATAAAATTATACAGCCATCCAAATTGTGGAAATTTAGTAAAGATTGAAATAAATTAATTATATAACATAATAAATACCCAGTATAGATAAAAGCATATTTTAAAAAAACTTGGTACTGGTATATTACTCGATATGTGAATTGTGAGAAATGAGCTAACACACTTCAGGTCGCCAGGGCCTCGTAAACGGCATATTCATGTTGTTTCGGCTAGCAATGGCGCCATCAAGTGACTAGCAAAAACTTTATATATACTATCAGAATATTATTTTCTATTCATTCTTGGTTGATCATTTATTAATTTTATTTTATGTATATTCATACAATCATTGTAATGCTTAATATAATTTGTTTTATATATTTATTTTTTGTTTCTTTTTGATCTTTAATGTAATTTAAGGTTTAATATTTTTTATAGCACAGTGAATTATAAAGCAGATTTATTATCTTTTTTTTTAATTGGACAGTTATGTTCTTTGGCTTCTTCCTATACCTGTTTCTCTGTATGTGTTAATTAAATATGTAATTATAAAATAAATAAATTCAAATATGTTAATCTTAGTAATGTTGCGTGAATAGGTTTAAAATACAATTTAAAAAGTAGACCTTTAAGGAATGTAGATCTTATATCTCTATGTTAATTCTATTTAAGGCCATAAAATATTGCTATTACTCTAGTTTTTTGTCATATATTATTTACTTAATATTCTTGTTCAATAAATAGTTTTAGATAAATATGTGTCACAGTTCAATTTTTTTTAAATGACAAAAAAGGAAAAAAAATAGGATTATTTTTTTTAAGAACATTTTTAAAAAATAGTTTTAAACAAATCTAATATTCTATTAGTTATAATAATACTTTTTTTTTTTAGGAATTTGCTGGTCTTGGTGGAGATGTAAAATTTTTAAAACATGAATTTGAATTGCAAGTGAATAAATCATTAATTTTAGGTTCAGTAAGTTTTCTCATACTTAATTAATATTTTCTTATCTTTTTTTTTTTTGAATTTGTTAAAGAAGATAAACAAAGTAATTTTTTTTTTTTTTAAGGTTCTACAGGGATCATTAACTGCAGGTATTATTAAACCAATGAGTGATAAAGATATTCTAATTTGTGATCGATTTTTTTTGGGAGGACCCCTAAATCTTCGTGGTTTTACTATGAGAGGAATTGGTACTCAACATGATGGTATTTTAAGTTTCTTTGGTTTTTTTTTTTTTTTTTGATAATTTTTTTCCCCCTTTTATATTAAATATGTATTCTGAATAACAAAACTATTTTGATAAGAGACATATTTTTAAATTTATTATGTATTCTACCTGTTGCATACATTCATACTTATTAAGAGATCAAGTGCTGTGATCAGAATATTGACAAGCTTAACAGTTAGCGGATTGACCTTCAGATATGAGTGTTAACTGTTAATAACAAACAGTGTTTGGCCAAGAGTATTTCCTGCTGTCTTATAGAATTGGCTGTCGGTTTTTAAACAATAGATACTGTTGTGATACAAAGAGTCTTAAAAAATCTATAGCCCTCTTTTCTTCAGTCATTTGAGTTAATATAGAGCCCAGTTGTCATGAACTTCTTATATTATCAGTTACCTTTCTATACTGTCTGTGATAATGGAATTTTGTGTTTTCATAATCACATTATTATCTTTTAAATAGCATTTCTGATTCAGTTTCCTTTTTCTTTTATTTTTATTTTTTTTTAGCAAATCCAAGAATTAAAGCGATGATGGAAACAAGTAGTCATCCTTAATTATGATCTTTGCTTGAAGAGTACTGTCATTAATGAATCTAGTTTGAAACTAAGTTTAAGGCAGAAGTTTTAGATGCAAAGATTGTTTGTTTAGACAGTCCTATTTAGAGATCTGTAAAAATGGCCTGCCTTACATAGTCCGAGATTGTTCTGCTGGTGGGTTACTCATAAAAGAAATACAAATAATAATATCAGCAGTAGTGATAAAGCAGAAGACATAAAATCTTACCTTTTTTCTAAATATAGGTGTATGAAATGATCAATTTTTTACTTAATATAAGTTCTTCAAAACTGGAATTGAAGATAACACTGATGGCTAAGGAGCTGTCAAGATTTAACATTGATATATTTGCTTTTTATGTAACTAGTTTTCTTGAAAAAAGTTTAATAGAACAGGTAAATGGCTATAAGGGCAGATCAATTAATGATAAAAAATGCATGGTTTGGATTTGCTATGAAGTCTACTTTAGTATCTTCTAATTTTAGAATTTTTTATTGTATCAGTGAAAGACTAATGGGGTTGAAATTTGGCTTGCACAATGGTACCAATATTCATTCTATTAATACAGATAATTTTATCATTAGATTCAGAATACATTATTATAACAGTAAACATCACATAATCACCATTTCTTATGCTTGCTTATAACTGTTATTAAAACAGGCAAAACTCTCTATACGTATTGTTAGTCAGTGTAAGCCAGAGTAATCAATGGATGCCAGAAGGCTTGGGCATAAAATCTCCATGTAGTGCCTACTCTTCAATATCCCCAGACTAGTTTAGACCTATATGACTATATAGGCTAATGAGTTTGGATTGAAAATAATATAGTGTTTTCAATTTAAGACTCAGTTTTGTAATTAAGTAAAGATAAAAGATGGCAACTGGAGGGTTGCATTAGGTTCCAAGATCTAGGTGTAATGCTTTCAGATACAAGGCTCCTCACTGACGAAGGCCATAAGCCAGAAACTAGTCTGGGGATATTGGATGAATAGGCACTAGATGGGGATTTTATGCACAAGCCTTCTGGCATCCATTGATTACTCTAGCTTGCACTGAGTGGCAATATGTATAGAGAGTTTTGCTTGTTTTATTATAACAATATTATTAATAAGATCTAATTTTTCTTTTTGCATGCTTTAGTTCATATATTGGTACAAATAGTAGACTTTGGAAATAATGATATTGCTGCTGTAAATTTAATTAATTTGTAGTTATTGAATTTTTGCACAGCATACGGATTGATTATTGCATACACTTGATTAGGCAGAAAATTCACAGTAAAGAAATGTGGATCCATCTATACACAAAACAATGGCATTATAGTTAGCACTCGGAATAGAAAGAAAGTTCATATAATAAAATTACTTCCATGTGTGCCTATTGTTAGATGAATCTTAATATATTCCAAGTTTAAAATGATAGTTACATTAAAAAATAGATTTTATTCCAATTGTATTCTTGAGAAAATTGATGGCATTCTCTAAAAGTATCTACTATAAGTACTAACTTTCATCAATTATTATCACCAAAATTGCTAGTTTGGATTTTCAGGATTGTTATATTACTGAGACCTAGAATTCTCTCAAGGAATGTATTATGGATACAAGTTGGCAGAATAATGAATTAAATGTAAAGCTTTATAATAAACATAGAGATTTAAAGGCAGAATTCAATGACTGACAAGAAGGCTTGAAAATGATTGGTGGAATAAAACTGCAAAGGAGATGCAGACATTTTCTGTTCATAGTCATTTTAGATTTTTTGATGCACTGAAAGCAACCTGTCCATTTGAGAAATGGTATCACAATTCCATTAAATCCAGCAATAGCAATCTCTTATGATATTTTTAACAGATAGAAGGAATATTGTGATCATTTTTTCAATAGTGATATGAGAATTGAGATGGTGACTTGTAATATTAAATTCATTTTGTGTATTCATTTAATTCAGACAAACATATCCAATCTACTGAAATCAAATTAGTTCTTGTAATATTAAAAATTTAACAGCAGTAGATCCTGATGAAATTACCTAGTAAAGTTTTAAAATATATTGATATGTTTCGAAAATATTTGAATGTTATAGCAATAAATGGGCTCATGAAATTGGACTGCTTGATCTTAAGGGTGCTTCAATTGTTCCAATTTTAAAAATAGGAAAATAGACGAATGCAATCGCTACCACAGAATATCATTATTTTTCACTACAGCAAAAACATATTTTTAAGGTTTTTTCAGTCATGTATGGATACAAGAGATTCTGTGTGGTATTAGAGAATCAAGAATTATTTGTTTCCAGACAAATGCAAGGAAAGCATCAAGAACAAAAGAGTTGTTTTATATTGTAACAAAAATTCGATTACAACTTAAATTAATTGTATTACCAAATTGTATAGTCAAAAAAGAATAATTAATACTCTGATCGATTGATTAATAAAATTTTATATTTCCATGTGTGTACCATATTAAATATATGTACAACTTAAATTATACCATTTTAAGAAATTAAAAGAAAATAGATCTATGGTGTTAATATTGCTTCAAATATTTAATGAAAGATGAATAGTTCGCAAAATTATAATCAATAAAATAATAATTCATATTATGTAAGAGAAAAAAGCAAAATGAAATTTAGTATACACAAATGAATTTGTGTAATTTAAAAAAATGTATCTAATTTTGTGTCTCCCAGATTTTCTTGCTGGATGTGAATTTAAAAGAATAATTTGATTTTTCTTATAGTATATTGAATGGCAAATCTAAATACATTATTAACATTTATAAAATACTAAAATTGATAAAGCTTGAGAACAAAGTTCAAAGTTTAATCATGATTTTTCTTTCTGTCTATTATTCTCGCAAATAAAAAACTTTTTTTAATTACACAATCTTATGTAAAATAATCATTTAATGTGAAAAATATATATTAAAAAACATGAATTTATAAATGAATATATATTGAATCTTGTAAATTGAGGCTTGTTAAATATGTTTTTATATATGATTATATATTGAATCTAATAATTAAGTCTTGACAAAGTATGTTTTATAAATGAATATATGTTGAATCTAGTAATTAGATCTTTATAAATATATTATTGAAAAAATATCTGATATAAATAAATGCAGATTTGATTACATGTTAAGTATTTAAAAAAACAAATAGAGAGCATATAAATAGATCTGAAAATAAAAATGAGGGTTATCTAGTATAAGTCTTAGACTCAAGAAGAAAGCAGTGCAGAATGATTCCATGAAAGTAGGAGAAACTGCTAATTAAAACAATCTTCCTCAGAATAATTTCGGATAGCTATACCTTGCTGATTATTTTAAAATATTTTTTAATACTATCCACCTCAGCAATTATGATGAAAGTAATACACAGAGATGATTTACCATGAGTAACTACAAAATTTTAACCTTGCCAGCCAGAAGACGAACTATGCAGGCATATCCAGAATGAACACTGAAGTTCCATAGAATATGACCTGCTTGCTTTAAAGAAAAAAATCATGCTGTAAGGAAAAGAAGTGAACTTTGTCATAAGAAGTCCAATTGTATTGAAGCTGTGCATATATATATATATATATAAATATATATATGCTGGCTTCACCAGTCACTGTGGACTAGCTAAGACCCTAAGTCCAACCACAGTGAATGTATGTTCTTTTCTTAAAATAATCATCTGCACAAATAATTATGTAAGTTAAAGAAGGAAAGTGTTTAAAAAAAAAAATCAATGAAATAAAATATACAAAATTTAAATTTTTATTTGTAACTATTTTTTAAAATATGGCAGAAATAGATAACAGGTAAAAATTTGAAACAATAGGCTACTAATAAGTAGTTTAATTAAAAATAGAATTGAAAAGGGTAGTGTTGATGAAGAATTTGCTTTTATTCAGAATTTTTCGGAAAGAAGTTTACTGAAATTTACAAGATAATTTGCTAGGAAAGCTTGCTGTACTGTCTTCAAGCCATAGTCTTTTTCTTTCTGTTCAGCATATATATCCATAAATCACTTTCAAAAACAAGGAAAAAATTCAAGTGATTTAATAATTACAGTGTTTTGACAATTCAGTCAATTAAATAAATAATGATGGTGTTTTAAAAATTCTTGTAATTAAAATATAATGAGATCATAAATATGTTGAAAATAAGAGATTATCAAAAGATATTAAAAGCAAGAGGTCAGAAGTATATATAATCAGTTTTTCTTGAAATTAAGAAATCTGGATTTTTTTTTTGTTGTTGTTTTATTCAAGTTGTATCAAACTGTCATTAGGAAAACCAAATAAAAATGGAAAAATTGGCAACTGCTGAAAATCTAATCTGGACCTATTGTGAATCAGAAGAAATCTCTATTCAAAATGAAGGGGAAAATGCTTAAAGTAAAGAAAGTATCATAATTCTAAATGAATCAATTAATGCATGTTATGAGAAAAATAGTAGATTGAAAAAAAATTCTCACAATAAACTGTATTTTTTTTTTTCTGCTGATGAAATGGAAAAGATAAGTTATCTATCCATTAAAGTTAAACAATTGAAGTTACTTTACTGAAAAGATTATATTACTCGAGATGTTTATGATCCAGCATTTATTTGCATTGCAAATTTAAAAAATTAAAATTTCTTTTGCATTAATTTCTTTTTTTAATATTTTTTTCAAAATTTGGATATTATTATAATGGATGTGAGGAAAAGTCTGCTGTGATTTGATAATTTTATTATTATTATTGATGTTTAATTTTACAAGTAATAATGAAGCATTGGAATTTTGGCAGGTAATGCTTTAGGAGCTGAAGGTTACTGGGCTGGTGCTTTGCATCTATATACTCCTCTTCCATTTCGACCAGGTAAAGACGGGTTTGGAGAACTATTCAGAACTCACATTTTTATTAATGTAGGCAACATTGGCAACTTTCAATTTAGTAAGCAACTGTCTTATGTCATAAATGTGTAAACAATTTTTTAATGTAATTTAATCATCGTTAGAAATTATCCCATTAATGATTCCATGTTTTTTGTTTAAGCTGAGGACTATCAACAGAATATACAGATGTTATTAGAAGATTTACGAGTATCTTATGGTGCAGGCATCACTTTAAAACTTGGAAGAGTTGCAAGAATTGAATTAAATTATTGTATTCCCAAGATTTATCAAAAAGGAGATAGGTATTATATGTTTTCATAAATATTAGTACTTAAAAATAATTATTTAAAATTATTTGTTTTAAAGAAACAAAATGTGGGGGAGGGGGGGTCATTCAATTTTTTTTTTTTTAAATAAAAGTGAAATGCTGTTTAATAACATTTAAATGTGCAACAGTAAAAAACATTGGTTTTCTCAAGAATATTTTTTGTAATTATAAGATGTTTTTAGAAAATTTCACATTTATATTTTTCTCAATCTTAGAATGTTTCAATTTGAAGATGATTGTTAGATGTATATATCAAAATCCAGTGTATCTTATTGATTGTGAGCCAATAGCCAGATGCTCCTCTGGGAATTCTATGTGGAATTCATTGATTACTTTGGAATTAATAGCTATGCAGATATTGTCATTCTAATGAGTAAACAATATAAATTTAGTACATTGAATCACATTAAAGAATAAACAACATATATTTTATATTTTTGTATGGATAAAATAAATTTGGAATGCAATCATTTATGTGCAATAATGCATAGCATTAGTATTATATTAATTATTAAATCGCACTTTTTTTTTTTTTTTGCAATACCATATTACAGATTTATTTTCACAATTATTCTCAACATTTATTTGCTTCATCTCTCTTTTCACTGATATCTTTCTTCATTATGAGTAAGATTCTTCACTAAAATGTCATCTAATCTTATTATTAACTTTTTTTATTATTTTGCAGCATCACTAGTTCACTTCATTATAGTGTTTCAATAAATAAAGAAGTATATCAATGTAAAAAATTTCTCTCTGATCTTTTTTTTTAACTGAAAAATTAAGTATCAATATGATTATTCCTTGAGGTGCGTAATGTGACAGAAATATTTGTCTCTTAATTTTTTTGTTATATAACTTAATAAATTTGATCTTTGTTAAAGATATAAATTAAGTGAGAAAGATTTTTGCTAAAGTTTATTTTTTTACATAATGCTGCAGACAATCTAACTATCATTCTAAATTCATTGGTAAAGTTATCTTGAAATAAAATAAACAAACAAATATCTTTTTCTAGTTTTCACACTTGACTGGGATTTTTTTGTTTGGATTTACCGAGTAATATAACAAATTTGTTCATGTTTATTTTATATATACAAAACAAACTTCTAACAAATAAAAAATAAATATGGACCAGTTTGTTATATTAATCAATATATTTAAACTCTAAAAAATCTCTGTCATGTGTGAAAAGTGGAAAAAAATATTTGTTATTCAACCATGTTTATTTTATGAGAGAAAAAAATTATACCCATTTATTGACCAATTTTGGATGGCTAGTTATATTACACATATTAATTTCTGTGTTTATTTTACTGAAAAAATAAAAAGAATTTTAAAATACCTGTTTATAATCTAATTTTAGATAGCAAGACTTTGACTATATATATTTCTCATTTTGTGAAAAATTTTAATATTTATTTTACATGGTTTTTTTTAGATAAGCATTTACTAACGAAATTTGGGAATTCATTAGTAACTATTGTAAACAAATATGACCAATCTAACTCAAAAAGGACATAGAATAAAAATTTGAAAGTCATTTTGTGGTGTCTTATACAAGTCAATCCATGAATTATATATATATGCCCATTTATATCATATGCTGGTCCTAAATTTGTTTTGGTTAGCATTCTGTAGTATTATGTTTCAACTTCTTCTGCAGCTAACTTTTCTTTGTGAAAGATAATCAAAGTTTTATTTGGATTAAGTTTGTTTTTGATAATCAAAATTTTATTTGGATTAAGTTTGTTTTTATAAACAATATAGTTGATCTAACTCATCATTATTATCAACCATTTATCAGTCCAATACAGGGTGAATTTCCAATTTTAAACCAATTTCTTAGGTTTATAGTTTCTCTTTTTCACATCACACCAACTTCTTTGTTTCATCCGTCCATTTGCACATAATTTCTTTCTAAATCTTTTACAGTGTTTTGGGATCTAGTTTAAGACTTCAATTATCATCTCTTTTAATAACATATTTAGCTTAAAACTTCATTTCAGCTTCTTAATTTTTTCAATATTTATTTTTTCTCTAATGTGTTTTGCTTTAGAATCCTCTTTATTACTTCTAATATAATCTTTTTACATTTTGTTATGTGGATTTAACTCTTTTTGCTCGTGTATTAAATTTTTAAATTACAGATTAATATATAAGCAATGGCTAAGCACATTTATTAGAAACTTTTCCTTTTCAAAGACCTAGACATATCTTCTTTTAATATTATTTTTTCTATCAAAATCATGTCTATAAATATTGAATTTCTGAATCATTATTTGCAACATTAATTTCTATATTTCCAAAATCTAGATAATTTAAATAGACTATTTTCATAGCTTTCTATTTTAATCCATAAAATATTTCCTATATTGCTGTAAAACATTTTGATTTATGGAACCACATTTGATGCATTTTGTTAAACATTCTTCTGAATTTGATAGTGTCTGATAGCTATATCTTGATTTTCTAAAGCTTTAATCATTCCAGAAATGTTTGTAGAATCAAATAATTTTTTAAAATTTACAAGTCCATAACATAATAGCAATTCATACTCATTAATCCTTTCTGTAACATCTTAATATTTGTACATGATACAAACACTAGCTTGTTTTGTTGTTTTTTTTGTTTGGTTGGTTAATTTGATCAAGGTAGTCTGTAATTTTTAATATCTTCATTTTTCTTAAATATCAATATCATTAAGATTATCTAATACAGTTTTATATTTGATATATAGTTTTGCCAACAATTTATTTTTCTTTACCTCATCCTTTTATATCAGCAAAGATTTCATTATTTTCTGAAATTTTTCATCCATTTAATTACACCTCACCTTTTTATTTAAAATATTGGCATTTTAAAATATGTTGGAACTGCAAAACCTACTTTGTTTTTTCATTCTTTATTATTATAGTTCAAGCACTCTTTTATATACTTCCTAATGTCCATTTTGATAATAATCATTTTCTTTTTATTGCAATTTTTTTCCAATACCAAGATGTATTATATTTCTGAGACTTGCATTTTCATCTACAACTATCTTTGTCAATTCATGGTTACTTTTTTACATCAGTATTAACTCTTTTTCTTATCACTTTATAGAATTTCGATATTTGGTTCTTTTAAAAAAATGGTTTATTTTTAAAACACTTTGATTAAATCGTTTGTTTAGAATACATTTTGTAATCAAGTTTTAACATATTTCAGGATCATCAAATGGTTATATAATTCAAGGTTAGTATAGGCCAAATTTCAAACATGTTGATATAAGTTCAATAACTTTTCAGTGATGTGCATGAGGGGGCAGTTTTTTTAAGAAAACAAAATTAAAAATAGAAATCAAAACAAATCTTATTTTCTTTTGATTGTAAAAGTTGCTTTAAATTTTAATTTCTCCTGTTTAAAAGATTCTTTTTTTAAAATGCTTTTTTCATAAGCAAAATAATATTGGAAATGATTTTTTTTAATCAAATAAACTTTATTTATGGCAAATTTTATGCAAATGTAGTAATAAATAATCATAACTTTATGTGTAATTGAAACGGAATAACTACCGCCCACTGAGTTATGTGACATTAAAGACAACAAAACATAGAATGTACCACTCTGTCTTCAAGCTCTATTTTTATATAAGGTTAGTTTTGATGTAGTTTTGAAATTAGAGTGAATTTTGTCTATTGTTTTAATTTATGTGTAGACTAAATAATCTGAAATTCTTCATCTTCTGTATATATTAAAGAGACAGTAGCATTATTTTCTTTTGTTTTTGATGTCACATAATTCAAGGGAGATCATTACAAGTATTGGACATATGTATAAATAAATAAAGTTACATAATTGCTTAATAAACTATTTATCAAAACAAAAGCAAAAACAAAATATAGATGAATGATTTGAACTTCGAAGAAAATAATATTTTATGCCGGGGGTGTGTATGTTATTTACAATTTATGCACTTTATATAAAGCTTCATTGAAAGATAAGCTTGCTTTGGATGCTAATAATGTTGTGAATTAATATTGACATAATGTACAAATCAGAAAAATATATTGTCAATTTTACATTTAATCACACATTAAACCACTTTTGGTTATTTTTTTGACATTTTATTTCTTGTTAGAAATTGATTTTTAATGTACAATTTTTTTCAAATATTACATAGTTTGCAACCTTTTTTTTTTTTTTACTTCGTTTTAATTAAAATTTGAATAGTTATGAAAAAGACTTCAATACTAAAAAGTTATAAATAATATATATATATAAAATATTTTATAATAAAGTCTTTTATTTGCTGTGCACTAAAATGCCAAAAATACTTGTTTTCTTCAACAGCTATTCGGCTTTTATAATTAACTTGAAATAAAAGCATATGGTGTCCAGAATTAATTAATACAATCATTGAGATTTTTTAATTTCTAGGCACTCCACACTTTGGTTTCAAGATAAATGTAAAAATTGCAGTTGAAGAAAACAATTATTTTTGGCATTTTAATGCGTAGTAAAAAAAAATATTTATTAGAAAATATTTTTTTATATATATTTTCATATTCCTTCTTTTCTTTATCTATTGCATTGTTGCTGAATTAATACTTTTTGTGTTGATCTTAATAAGGTGTTAGTCATCTTCTTAAATTCATTCAATCCTCAAATGGCATCAGAATCTGACATTTTAAATTCATTGAAGTATTTTTGAAGATTAGGATTATCAACAGTTAATACTATTTTTCTTAATAGCTTTTGTCTTGCATTAAGTTATATATCTTTTTTGCTATCACTAATTGATGGATCATTTTCTGTGTTAAATCTATAAAATATATTATTGTCTGAAAATATGTATTTTTAATATTGTGATATTCATAATAAATTCAAAACAGGAAATGCTTATCGATTAGTGAGATGTAAGATACATGTTAATACAAAACTAAATAGACAAAAATTATTAAGAAAAACAATATTTACAGTTTATATTCCTAATCTTTATAAACATTCCAATAAATTTAAATTAGAATTTGCCAATCATTTTCAAATATTAACAGATTTTGAACATGATTCATATTTGAATGAAATCAATAAGATAACTTATACACTTTTAAAAACTGCAACAAAGATAGCTGGAACACAAAAGCAACAATTGACCAGTAAAATTTTATGAAGAAAAGAAGAAATATGAAAATATATCAAAATGATTCAGTAAGAAGGATTGAATATCTCAAATTGTATAAAATAGTGTGAAAAAGAGTTGATAATGATATAAGAAAATATAATTGAGAACTAGCAAGGAAAGCTGTAGAAGAGAACAAAAATTTCAAGAGTTTAAAACATCTTAATATTGGTAGGAAACTTATTTCTGAGTAAGAAAAAAAAAGATCGAACTATCACTAAAAAGAGTGATGACATCATCTCATAAAACTACTATATCTTCTGAATCATTCGGGATTTTAAATGAAGAAGGGCGCGTGCAATTAAATTTATTAAGAAAGGAAAAGTCCCAGGTAATGATGGAATTATAATCAATATCTTAAAAAGAAGCAAGAAAAGAAATAGAAAAAATTTTGGCAAAGTTATATATAAATGATAAAGATATATCAGATGATTGAAAGAATGCAGTATTAATATTTATATTTAAAAAAGGTGATAAAGATATTAAAAATTACAAACCTATCAGATCTTTACAAAATTTTTACCAAAATTAATTACTACTCATCTACAGCGACCAGTGAATATGAGTTGCCATTGTGCTTTGGATTTGTAGATTATGAAAAAGCATTTGGGTTGTCGTCAATGAGCCACCATATCCCACTGGATGGCACTGTTTTCGCGCTAAAACACATAAAAATGCCGTTTCCATGGCCGACACGTTCGAACCCGCGTTTTCTATAATACAACTTTTTGTTGTACTACAGATTGCAGGCCGCTATGTCGCGTCGCAGTACAGCATGTATTTTTACGCAGCAAATACATTTTCCCAATTCGCACAGTTTATAAAATGGTTACGACTTGGGGAGAGGGTGTGTTTTTTTGAATTGGATGGAAATGTTATTTTCATTGGATTTTTTTTTATTTAAAGTATTGAAATGTTCAGATTTTGTAAAGTAATAATTAACAGACTTTTTACACCGTAGTGTATTGAAGTTTTAAGTAGTAAATGTTGATGAGATATATGTATAAAGTGAATTGGAATTAGTAACGTACTGTTCGTAACATTTCCACGAGACATTTTAAGATTGTACCATGTGTATATTTTTGAAATAAAAAAGAGCATTAACATAAAAATATCCAGTAAGAAAAGTACAATTGTACACAGTTTTTTTAAATGTCATAAAAAGCATATATTATAAACATTTTATATATATTTGTCGTTGTTTAAAAAAGTTTTAGTTTCTTTCTTTTCTCCGACTACTGTTATACTTTGTTGAATATAGTTTACGTTTATTGTTATCATTTATTTTATAGATGTTAGTAAAAAAAAATATTTACAAAAATACGATTTTGATATTTTTTATTTTAGCATTACAAACAACAGAACACTAACCGTAAACCTAATCCTAAAACTAACCCTAAACCTAACCGTAACAACTTTTACTTTTAGTTGTCATTCTATTTGAAATAAAAAATAGCGGTAAACAACAAAAAAAAAAAAAAGCCGTAACCCAGGAGTCCCCAACCGTATGCCCGCGGGCACCATGGCGCCCGCAGACCATTTTACGTGTGCCCTCCCCTATCCGAACATGATAAAAAATTATTTATCTGATACAAATAAATTTACTTTTTAAAATTTCTTATAAATTATTGTATTATATTGTAATCAAATTGTAGGACATACTATACTTTTACAGCGTAAAAATATAAACGTTAATTATATGCTAAAATTTTATTTTTGAAATAATTATTTTTTTGTACATTATGTGTATTATTAACAATATCCAACTATAAATTTACATTGAAAAAATAAACGGTGCCTGCCACCTGGCCGGTATTATAGAATGTGCTCTTAAGTGCAAAAAGGTTGGGGACCACTGCCGTAACCCCAGTAAAAAAAATCTCCGATAGAAAATTGATTTTTCTAATAAAAAGAAAACTAAAAAAGACGAATCAAATTGTAATTTGTTTATTATTATCATTTAATTTGTATACGTTAATAAAAAATAATATTTAAAATTAAATAATATTTAAAAAAGACGATTTTTCTTTTGTTTTGATTTTCGCATTACAAAAAACACATCAAAATGATTATAATTAACGGCCCGTGAATGATCATATTTTATAGTTTAAGCGTGATAACTGCGCCATCCAGTGGGATATGGTTGTTCATCGACGACAACCAGCATTTGCATTGGATCATCAAAGTATAGACCAGGATATTATCATATTCTGAAAAATATTTATAAAAATGCAACAGCAACAACTAGATTGCATAATGATACTAGGAAGATTAACATTAAGAAGAGTTAACGAGAGGGCAACTCCATATCTTCAAACATTTTTACAGCAGTTTTGCAAGAAGTATTTTGTGGATTAAAATGGGAAGCCAAGGGAGTAAAGTAAATAGAGATTATTTAAGTCATTTAAATTTTGCAGATGATGTAGTTGATTTTGCAAATAATGCTTTAGAGTTTCAGGAAATGTTGCAAGAGTTATCAAATGAAATTAGGATTAAAGCTAAATGTTAAAAAGACTAAAGAAATGTTCAATGGATTTTATCAAAAGAAAATAAAGATTGATAATGATGAGTTAGAAATTAACAACTACAAATATCTTGGTTAGATTATTACTACAGATGGAAATGCAATGGATGATATTAATCATAGAATTAAATTTGGTTGGAGTGCTCTTGGTAAAAATAATTTAATATTAAAAGAAAATATGCCTGTGTGTTTGAAAAGGTTTAATAAATGTTTGTTACCAGTTCTTACTTACAGATCTAAGACTTTGATAATTAACAGAAGAACAATATAGATTGGAATGAAATACATGGGTGAGAAAACAAACATATCTTAGTGACATCACTGGAAGAATTAAGAGACAAGTGAAATTGGGCTGGTCATATTGTCAGAAGAGATGATAATAGATAGATGAAATCTTAAACTGGATTCCAACAGATTTAAAAGACCTAGCTTCACTAATTTTATACATTTATTCACTACTTTCTTATCACACAAGATTTTAATTACAAACTTTCTACTCCAAGATATATCTTCCAAAATTTTTATAACACTCTTTTCCTAGACTGATAATGTCTTTGTTATGTTGTAGCTATTTTTTGAAAATGTTTTATCTATTTTTTTCAAATCATTCTTTGCTAATGTCTGTTTATTCCACCTTTATATTGTACCAGACCATTCTCCCTGCGGATTTCCTAATCCTAATCTTGCACTGAGCATGAAGTGAACAAGATTTAACAGGAAAAGAAATGGATACCTATTTAGTCAATTGTCTGTACTCATGTATATTGGTACTTCCAGCTAAACTGATAGAAAGAGTGGATTGACAGGACTCTTCCAGTTAAAAACACCCTTTAGTTGATATCTTATTTGAATGCCCGAATATTTAAAACAATGGCAAGTACACACCTTTGAAAAATCTATTTACAAAATAGACCTTTGCGTGCCACTTCTAGAAAAGAATAAAAATGAATTTTTCCCCCTCCCAGAAGGGTGTGCAATACCATGTCCAGCGAAGCATGAGAATAAGATTTAACACCCCGGTAGAGCGATATCCCTTTGTGGCTAGCTCAGTCATTCTACATCTAGGGTCTTCAAATGGGTAAGTTAAATGATTATTATAGGTATGTGGTTGATAAAGAAATGACACGTTTTTTTATCAATATAAAGAATATGAAAACGAAACAAGTTTAATATTATGATTAAATATTTATTTAATCCCAAATACCACCACCATTTCATACTAATGATAATATAATAATAAAAAAAATATTAAATAATTAATGATTACAAACCCATATATGCATTGAAATAGATAAATACAATTTTAAATAAAATAATAATAAATCCCTAAAGCTATTTCCAATGTTTATAAGTAATGGAAGTGGTCTGAGCTCTTTTTACCCAATAGAAATAAATTTTACTTTGTGTGATTTGATATACAGATATGAGATTTTCAGTCATACAGGCACAGGCTTTTACTGATAACTTTAAAACCTTTTTATTGATAGCAAATAAAAAAAAAAAGACAACTATGCATACGTATATTTGCAATATGAGATATTTCATTAATTTCATACTTTTCAACAAGTCAACAAGGTTGCATTGGCTCAGATACTATATCGTACTCACCATAAGGTACTGTATCTATTTCCCTCCTGCTATAGATAATTTTCTATACATGCAGCACAATTATACACTTACTATTATTTTAAATATAAAGTTATTAGAGTACTTGCTTACAGGGAATCTATAATAGATCAATCCCTTCTTACATGTATCGCAGCAGTGACAAAAAAAAAAATAACTCAAAAAAGATATACGGTTAAATACATTTTTAGATATTCAACATGAGATATCGTATTTACCGAATATTATAAGCATATGTACGCGTATATATACATGTATATTTATATATGACGAATTTCAGTAGTAACAACAAGAGGAAAACGAATAGCAACAACTAAAAAAAATCTCATTGCAACCTTTGTTGAAAATACTAGAATTTGAATCAAAAGATTTAATTAAAAGCTTTAACATTTATGCCCGTAATAACCGTAAATTCAATATACATATGCGAGAGACTCTCTCTTTTTTAAATGATTCATAACAATAACAAAAAAATAATAATATATTTAATCGGAAACATCAAAGTTAATTATTTCAATATTAATAAAATATCTTAAAACAAACTTATATCTGCGTCTTCATTCTTCTCCTCTGGGCTCTGAGTGGGCTTCAAGTCAACTAGCTGTGTAGTGAGGATTTCATCTATTTAGCAAGGCGGCGTTTGTCATCAGCGTGGGCGGCTGGAACTGGCATGGTCACATCTTGGCGGCTTGGGACAGAGAAAGGGCGGTGTGCTGGCTGGTTGTCTACCCCACGGTCATTTTACTGGACTCACTGGTAGATTGCTTGATATTTTCCTCTGTTTGTATATGATAATAAATTTTATCAAATGTTCATTTTCTATCTTGACTAGTTTATTAAATTCTTAAGAAATCAAGAGTTCTTAAAAGAACTATATAATGGATTTCTTAGAAAATGTCAGCAGCGATCTAGTCCATAAATTTATCTCTAAGTTGCTAGATGATTGAAAATCTCTGGAGCCAAAGTAGTGAACGACTTGAATGCCAAAAAGGGAATGAATCTCACAGCACTGACTAAACTATATCAATCCCACTAGCCCTCTGAGAAGTATGAATCAGCCAATCCTTTTAATTTAGCTTATCACTTAGATTATAACATTGCTTACAATTTTTCCGATAAAATTTTACATTTTAGGGTTTGATACAATGATTGGTTTCCATCTTGAAAAACCCAGACCACTTGCTTACAAAATCAATTCAAACGAATTTTTAAAAAGATAACAGTTTAATTATAGCCTTATCAAACATTTTGCTTTTGATCAGATTTTTGCAAAAGCAATTAACATTCTTAGTTTACAGAATAAAATTAGTTTTTAGAAAAGTAATTTTAAAAAAATATAATAAAAAAAAATATATACAAGTATGTTGGAACAATTGCTTTAATTATTTACTTTACTAATATGTTCCAACATTTAATCCATTTGTTTAATAAATTTGCTTTTCTCTATTTGAATTTTTCAGAAAAAAAGCAAAATACATAAAATAACATATCATAAAATATACAAAAATGAAAAATAAAAAAAATACATGAGTTTATTATACGTGTACAATATTTGTGTGACCATTAAATGTTTGCTTTAGATTGGTGGGTGTGGGTATTCTAATTGCTCAGATCCAACTTCCATTATTAATATAGCGCATTTATATATTTGTTGTGCCTAATATGTACAAATCTATACATGTATCTGCTGTAATATTCTTTACAGCAGATTTTGTGCAAGGCCATTTGATAATGCCTAGCACAATATATATATAATTATATCAGTTTTAAATCAATATTCATATTATTACTCTTTTCGTGTTTTAAATTTACATCTATTATGATCCCTACTAGTTTTTTTTCTTCATTAAAATTTTTTTTTTGAATCTGTTCTTTTTTATTTAACATGATAAACAGTGAACTTCAGTTATACTTTGACCATGTAAACTTTTCATCCCCACTTCATCAATTTGATTAATATTCATATCATTTACAACATGGAAATGATGTAATACTTCTTGTTTTTTTACATTTCCAGTAGCTAAATCACCACTAGGGCGACTTCAACCATCCAACTCATTCCAGCCCACATACTACTTCATTTTAATTAGGGTTCGGTGATCAGCGAGAGGTAGACTCTTAAAATTAGATTACAAATGACTTTCCTGTATCAAACAAGACATCCAATGCAATAGATATATATGATACAAACACTTTATTAGCAATAAAATTACAAACAAATAAACAAAAGAAATGATTACCATTTAATTGGTTGCTAGATGTATAAGAGATAGTGGGAATTACATTAATTAGTAATTATATGTGTCGAGAATTTCAAAGTATAACATATATATATATATATAAGGGCATGTATGACATTTAATTTGTGATTGCATATATACAAAGAATTTCAATACACAAATATATATATATTGGATGGTAGATTTGATGATCTCTAGGGCAGATATCCCTTAAGCAGGTATGTGATTTTAAGTAAAATAGCTTTAAATGAGATAGTTAATTCTCTAATAAATCTGATTAAAATGGATAATCGCCTAATTCTCATGATCATGACCCACCAATGCCTAAATACCAGGCTTGAACATGCACAAAGAAGGAAGGCAGTACTGGGTTGCTACAGTAATAAATAAATCCAGTGACGAGGTAGACTGGAATATGCTCGCCTCTGCAAGGCTATATACAAGTCTCTATGAAATAAATGGATCACAGTAGGAAGGAATGAGCATATTCTCATGATCATTAATAAATTTCATCAACAGGCAGGAACGATCCGCTGCCCAATTGGTGATACAAAATGAAGGTCCGCTGGTCTGAAATAGAAAGAATGCAATTAAATAAACATGAAGTTAGACAAGCCAGCAATGCTAAATTTATATAAGAAATATTATTTGGCCTTAAATTTAAATCTATACATATATAAAACATAATTGGTCATGTCATAAGTTTAATGTGCAGACATCTATTATATAGGCTTAATCAAGGCCTACACAGTTATTCTATAGATAAAAATTTGATAAAGAAAATTAATCCCTGCTTAATTAGAGATCTGCCCCATAGATCTTACATATCTAAGGAACTATTGATATGATAGTTATGATGATAATATATTGAATTGAATTAAAAGTTTTAGCGAATAAACTATCATATCGATAATTCCTTAGATATGTAAGATCTATGGGGCAGATCTCTAATTAAGCAGGGATTTATTTTCTTTATCAAATTTTTATATATAGAATTACTGTGTAGGCCTTGATTAAATTAAGCCTATATAATAAATGTCCGCATATTAAACATTTATTTATATAAATTTAAATTTACGGCCAAATAATATTTCTTATATAAATTTAACATTGCTGGGTTGGGTTGTCTAATTTCATGTTTATTTGATTGTGTTTCTTCAGCAGGTGTATATCCCTGCTTCAGAATATAGAATAGCTGGGTCCCTTTTTTGAATATGATCTACGCATAGGCAGGAATATTCCTTTCTATTTCAGACCCAGCAGTTCTTCATTTTGTATCACCAATTGGGCAGTGGATCATTCCTGCCTGTTGGTGAGATTTATTGATGATTATGGTGAAGATGCCCATTCCTTCCTACCATGAACCATTTATTTAAGAGACTTGGATATGGCCTCGCAGAGGTGAGCATATTTCAGTCTACCTTGTTATTGGAGTGTTTATTACTGTAACAACCCAGTACTGCCTTCTTTTTTTGTGTATGTTAAAGCCTCGTATTTAGGCATTGATTGGTCAGGATCATAAGAATTAGATGATTATCTATTTTAATCATATTTATTAGAGAATTAACTCTCTTATTCGAAGCTATTTTACTTAAAATCATGTACCTGCTTAAGGGATATCTGCCCCAGAGATCATCAAATCTACCATCCAAAATATGTATTGAAATTCTTGACACATATAATCTCTAAGTAATGTGATTCCCATAATCTCTTATAAGTCTAGCAACCAATTAAGCGGTAGTAATTTCTTTTGTTTGTAATTTTATTACTAATAAAGTGTTTGTATCATATATATCTATTCATTGGGTATCTTGTTTGCGACAGGGAAGTCATATAATTACAATCTAATTCATACTCTTTCTTTAGTGAAAATGATGATTTTTAAAATATCTAATTTAAAAGTAAAACATCCAAAAACAAAGGGTTAATTCATAAACAATTTTATTTTGAAATTTAAAAAAAAAGTAAACTCTCAAAATCTTATTGCAAATGAAGAAACAAAAAGCCAGGGTTTTTTTTTTTTTAAAAAAAAAAAAGAACTTTCCAAATTGAATCTCATGATAATTTTTTTTTAAAAAAAAAAGAAAAACTTTTTTTATCATAAGAACTAATGAATTAATTGGTAACTTTGATTCATATTATTATATATATATATAAATACATACATATTAAAAGCAAATTGAATTTTATTATTAGTTTATCACAGTTTGGATATGTAATTTGTTTATACAGCATATGAATATGAGTGTCATGTAGGTACATATATGTTAAAATTAATCATACTGTATGAATTATTAAAATGAATGGTTGTTTTTTTTTTTAATAAGTCTATGATAATTTTTTTTATACAGGCACATCTTTGTACTGGTATATAGATGTTTTATATAAACCAAAATCACACAATGTGAAAGCTTTTTTTTGTATTTTAATTTGTTACTAATAAATTTATATTTCATTGTTTAAATTATTCCAGTGAATTTATTTAATCCTAAAATATAAATTATATGTTGCATTATATCTCTTACTTACAATAATAGTTATAGTGCTTTTGCTCACTGAGCTGGATAAAGGTCTGTTATTTAAAAGGGTTTATATTTAGTGTTTATGGACATCCAGTTGATGATCTCATTACTTCTCTAATGCTGGATGGTGCAAAGAGGATGTCCTTTAAAGTCAATGCACTACATTTCATTTTAATTCATTTAGAAATTAAGTTTACAGTTAGCCAATACATTAATGGTACTAAGAGACCAGAGCATTGATGATGATCAGCATGTTTTAGTATCCCAGCATTATTGTATTTAACTGTCATATTCTTAAGGATTACCACTTAAGTTTGTGCATCCAAATTATTGTTTAAATAATCTGCCCCAAACTGGCAAGGTCTAAATAATTAGCCTGATCTATAGTAGACTTATTTCAAATCCAATCACAAGATTGACTGTTGATTTATTTTTATTGTTGATCATTCATGATGATGAATTGAATGATTATTACTTTTGGGTAATGCTGGTGAACTTTATTACTTATAGTTAGTTCTGTAATCTCTCATTGCTCCTCATATTCATCATTGATGATGATGAGTGCCATCACCCCAAGTTCATTCCATGTTTCTTCATACCATAACAATTATATTTTATATATAAAACAACTGATTAATAACTCTGTATTTAATCTTTATAATCAAAGTGTAGTAATTAGTTTTGATGAATGCTACATAATAATTTGCTTCATTTCTTTACAACTCTTTCTTGTCTTGTACATTTAAGTAATGATAAGACTGGTAAATTTCAAGAATTAAAATTTCCTGGATTGAAGAATGTAATTTTTTTTTACTTTTAATCAGTTGAATGAAATTGCTCTTAAAGTTGTCACTTTGTTGCTTAAACATCACTTAACATGTGCAATTTAATGAGGGTGGCAGATTCAAAAGTTAAAGGTTCCAGGGTAACATTCAGTTAAGGAAAGTAAAAATAAAATAAAAAATTCTTCATTTGGTCGGTTGAAGTGTTATACCCAAACATCATTTTCTGGGCAACTGGTCACAGGATTATTGATATTTCAGTTCTTTTCTGATGTCTCTTGAATCATTGGGTTCCTGAAGCTCTATTTCTGTTATTATATTTATATGTAAATATTTTTTCTGTTCCGCTGTTATGAAATTTTATGTATATTTTACAGTTTCACTGAAGGGTTCCAGTTTGGAATTGGTGTATCATTCCTTTGAGGCACACAAGTAATTATATATATATTTTTAATCTTTTTCTTTCATTCAGTCCAATTTATTTATTTATTTATTTATTTATTTTAGACAAAGATACTATAAAAAATCAGGGATTCCAGGTCACAAATTGCTTACTATATAATGTATTTTATTTAAAATTTCTAGAAACCGAATATGCAGCTGACATTTGTAAAGAAAAATAAATAGTTCTATATATTCTTTAAAAAAAAAAAAAACATGTTTAATTACTAATTATATTGTTAATATAAATAATATATGTAATTTAAATAAAATATTTTCTTATACTGAATTATAAATTTTTTTTTAAATAAAATTTGTCCATAAAAAAAAATAGTATTTGTTTTACTAATTAGCAACTAGTTCTTTAAAAATAAGAAAAAATTGCAATAGTAGAATCGAGTAAACATTTTTTAATTAGAGGAATTTGAACTCAGGATTTTTCAGTCATTTAATACAAATGTGGTCTGCATTACAAAAACAACTTCAAGTTCACCATACAATAAATACTTTTTGACAAAATCTGTTGTTGTTCATTCTCTTCAACTGGACATTCAGTGAAGAAACTTACAGTAGCAGATTGACACATTTAGAAAGCTAAGAACATAACAATTGGTCTTATAATATTGCCCAGTATTTTTAGAATCTTACAGATCATTCTCAAAATATAATTTTTTCATTACCTTTCTATCAAGTCAATAAATGGACCATGGAATTAACACTCCATATAAAACTGAGGTAATTGTAATATCATGATGAAATAGTTAATCATTTAATTGGTTTAAACAACAGAAGATTGGAATCTGTGTTGCATTTCAACATCTAAATCCATCTTTTTACTAAAAAATTGTCATGATATTTAAATTGATTCACTGTCTAATGGTTGAAGATGAAATACATGATTTTATTTTTTTTTAAATATTGTTCACTAAACCAAAATCTTAATTAAGTTGTATTTAAAATATTAAGATCATTCTGTAGATTATCTTTTTAATTAGCAAGGATAACACAATCATTGGCATACTGTAAATTTAGAAGCCAAGAAGATGAAGTTTTTGTTTTTGCTTTTATTTAAATCAAATTAAAAATTTCACCATCTAGCCGATATCACATCTTAATGCTTGATTTTTTCTGGAGTGACTAAAGATCACTATTATAAAAATGAAAAAGTTGAAACTAGTAAACATCTCTATTTAAAATGTCTCTGATTTTTCTCCAGTAGTAATATTGCTTCTTCTCATTCCATTATATAAAGACTATATCATAAGAGTAGACTTTCATGGATAACCAGAAAATGAAACACTATCACAACTTTTACAATTAATTGAATTAAATATCTTAAATGAATCAATAAAAACAAAATATAAATCACATCTTTGTTCAGACATTTTGTTTCTCGTTTCTTGACACCTAGTCATCTACACAGCAAACAATTTATGCAATAAAATTCTGGAAATAATAACGATAATGTTGCCAAATAATTACCGCTTTCATTTCTATTTCCTTTATTTTTAGTAATTAGAATAATAGAAGCATCTTCAAGATCAGATTTCAATAATTTTGAAGCTAACATAACCAACCTTATTTTAAAATAATTGTCCAATTTACATTTTTAAAATTAGAAAGAACTTCATTAATCTGGATATACTGTCCAAATCTGAATAGGTGAAGTGATTATATTATTATAAGCTATCATTGGATTTCTTATATCATTCAAAAGATCATATCATAATTAATACAAAAAAATATTTATGAATTTAGTAGGATTGATTGGACATTTCTCAAGTCCATATAATATTTTCAATGTTCAAAAAAATATTGCCTTTGCAGTTTTGATACACTAATCATTCTTAAGCTTTCTAGTCAGTCAAATGAATTTATTCTCTATATCTCAGTTGATTGAAATCTTTTGTATGTATTATTTATGCTAGAGTGGATTACAATAAAGTCCTGAAAATATTGGGAATAGACTTTTAGTTAAAAATGATTAAATCTTTACAAGAATAATTTTTATAAATATTAATAAAATATACAAGTAGCTGAAATTAAATTGGATTGAAACAAAGATTAAGAATAGTGGGGATAACCATAGTCAAAACCAGAAGAATGCATAATATGGCAGTGTTATTTTATGTGGATAATATGGAATTGCCTTAATAAATTAAATTAGAATTGAAACAAATTAACAAATATGCTAAGTTTTGTCTATAAATAAAAGTTAACGGACACTACATTCAGATTGAGTTTCTATCATCAATCTCAGCTTATTTTGCTACAAAAAATCAATATTTAATAAAATCAATCCTTTCATCTATTTAAAGAATTTCACCTTAACACTTTTTAAAAACTTATTATAAAATGGAAAATTGGTTCCTAAAATTTTAGCTAAGATAATTTTAATTTGTCAAGAAAAAAACTTAACTTTCTTTGTTTAGATTTATTTTTCACTTACTATTATGCTTCCCAAAAATAAGCTCTAGCATAATTTTTCAAGATATTAATATAAGCCCTATCCCAAATATAAGACCTAGTTAAGATTGTTAGCCTGATGAATAGATTTCATTCATCTGTTGATAGACTCGACGGACATATTAAATTATAAAAGTAATAAATAAATATAAATGTAGATTTTTGTATACTTGAATAAATGTCACTCAAAATTATTTTGCAGGCAGACTGGTAACTAATTATCTTAATAGAGCTGCAACCACAATTTTACTTTTCATTTATCAATGCGCTTTCATTCAGTGTGATATGAGAATTCATCTGATGTCCAACCATATATATTGTATAGAAATCAATCTTGATATCTGAAAAGGCTAAAACTTAGCATTAATGTTTTGTATATTATTTTAAATTAAATATTTCTAATTTCAACATGTAAATAACTTAATATTCTCATATATAGCGAGAATGTTCTGTGATATGATTATAATCCTAAACATGACATATTCATAAGCAATAGTAAAAGTTGTTAAAATTGATAATATTGCATAAATGTAGATTTTTCGTATTTGAATAAATATCGATTTTTATGAAAATAAGACATTCTCTGAAAATAAGCTCCAAACTGTCTTGGAGCAAAAATTAATATAAGACTGGGTCTATTTTTGAGAAAAAGTGTATATATTAAATTGTTTTTAATGCAATAAAATTATTATATTTAGTACAATAAATGTCACTTTCATTCTCTTTCCATCCTAGTCTATTTCTTTACAATATTTGAATAATTTATTCTAAAATGATATTTCTTACTAAGCAAAAGTAAATCTTTTCTAATAATAAAATACATTATTGTCAAAAGTTGCTTAGTTATTGTAACATTAATCACTACCAAATTATTATTCCATGCTTATATTCCACCTTCATAACTTCAATTGTCAATTACTTTAACAATATATATGCTTTACAAATCAATTCATTATTGATGTTCTTTTTTACAATGGTAATTTTGTCATCTTCCATTTTTTTAAAAATCATTCACACTCCAAGGACAAATATATATTATTTATTGTTTTATCTGAAACTTTATGCATATAAATTGTTTTATTTTATAAAAGCAATTGGCACGAAGTTTAGCCTTACAGACAATTTATAATTTCATTATATATTTCTGTGTTTCAGATTTAATAAACTAAGGCATATGAATTAACAAAAAAAAAAAGTTATAATGGTCTCATGTTTAGAATAGTGGTTCATAATGGTCAACTTATAAAATATTTAATGCCAAAAATTCTTACAAATCCAAACAATCAAATAATTGTTAGTAGAAAGAAACAGCATGAAAAATTGGCTATTAAAAGATCATTAAAATATATAAAATGAAAGAAAAAAAAAAACTATAACAATATAATCTTAAAAAATAATTATACTTTAAGCATTTTAAAATCAAACAATTTATTAATTTAAAGTATTTTTTTTTTTTTTTCTGATTAAGTTTTTTCTCTCTCTGTTTAAATAGGATCTTGATTATCGACTATTTATTAATAAATCTCACAGAAGATAGTATTGAAAATTAAAAATCTTGAAAGAAAATCTAATCATAACTCTAAAAAAAAATTACAATATTTTTGTATGATTAACTTCAAAATTATCAAACTACACAGTTTGTGGGATATGATGATCTTGCCTATTTATTTCTACAAGTCTGAAAGCTCTCACAAAAATGGCAAATGATTCTATGATTCTTTGCAAAATATCTACACATGGCAAAATAACTTCACGAATACTTGTTGTCATATTCCAAGACAGGATGAAGACTGGTTGTAAAAATCCATTGAATAATGTTGTAAGTAATGGTTTGATCAAATAATCTGAGACTAATGTTAATGATCCAATAAGTACAGGTTGAAACAAATAATGTAATGTAAAGCGAAAAAACTCGATAAAAAATATTGTAAATATATTTGTAGCTATACGAAAGACCCCAAAAACTTCTAACCATAATCTCTGAATGACTTTGCTAGATCTAAAAAAAAAAAAAAAAGAGTTACGGGTATAAATAATAATATAAAAACAAAATAATTACAACTTTTATAGGTTTTTTTTTTTAATCTATTTAAAAATTAAAAAAAAAAAACTTACTCGTCAGCCATGCTTAATGTTCTAGCAGTAACCGTTCTGTTTTCCACCTTAAGACATTTATTACTTCCTTTTTCGAAATAATAAATTTGACTGTTGAGGAAAAAAAAAAAGAAATTTTAGTTTAGAAGTTTAAAAAGTTTTTAAATATATATGTAATATCATTTTGCTAATTTAAATATAATTTTCAAAAATGCTACGGCATAAAAATATTTAATTGCAACAGTGAAAATCAATCGTAGGTAAAAAAAGCAATCAATTTCTTATGAATATGTAATCAACTTGATTGAAGGCATTTTTATGCTCTCTGACTTTGGCAAAGATGAATGTTATTTTATCAAAGCATTGGAAACTCAAACAAAATAATGCATGGTATAACACAAATATGACTTTATTTTCATTACTGTGAAAATATTGAATATAATAAATATGCTTAAATTAAATGATTTTATGGATTAAAGGGAAAGAAATGGATAAATTTGTGTGTACAAATAGAGAAAAATCATCAAGCCAATGGTGTTACCTGCTATCAAGCAATTAAAGTCACTAACTACATTTTATTAGGAGGTAAAGTTGACTCTTTTCATCCCAGTACATGGACTATTTTATACAAAGTAAATGCAGATAGATATTCATTGCTTGATGAGACTTTGAAGACTAACACATCCTTGTAATAAATGTTAGAATAATTAATGATCTCCCCATGAAAAGTATAAATATTTTAATATGGATAAATAGAAAAAACTGCAGCTTAATAAAAAAAAGCATGAAAGACTAAGTTGTCTTAAATAAAAATCCTTCAAAATTACTTTTGCCACTAATCAAAAAATTTTGTACCATTCATCCTTTAGAGATCTTTCAGATCACAAAAGCCATTAAAGACCTGACTAATACAATTCACAATTACATTTTTTATGAACAGAGATTTTTCAAGATAATAAATAAAAATTCTCAGTTTTTTAGACATTTATATATAATCCTCCTAAACTTTTCTTCTTCCCTTCGTTTATCAATATTCTTACACATTTATTATTTTCTTAGTGTGTGGATTTTTGACAGCTTATCTATTTAAAGAATATCATAAAGGAACCTGTAGACATTCTAATGAGATAGAATCATCAGTGGCTTTATTAATTCCTTCAATTCTTCCACATTTACCAATTATTACGGATGTGGTGCATAGACTGTATTTTCCACATTTACATCCATCAATATTTTGATATATTTCATTTATAAAACAGATGAGTACAATAACCATGGATTGATGAGAATCTTTTGATAAAACTCTAATTGCATCTATGAAGATCAAGTCCAAATAACTCTTTGTTGAATTTGGAAAAAATAATTTGTTTGGAATATCATAAGAATTCAAATTTTTATGCCATAATTTTTCAATTGTGGATTATTGATTTAGAAACCAAAAGGGAAATTTTGATTTGAAAAATGATGAAACTATATTTTAATTATTGGCAAGTCTGAATTTGGAAAGAGAAATTTATTTGGAACATCATAAGAATTCCAATTTTTATGCCATAAATTTTTGATTATGGATTGATTTAGCATTCAAAAGACAAGAATTCTAGGTGATGAAACTATATTTGAATTATTGACAAGTCTGAATTTGGAAAAAGATATTTGGAAAATCATAAGATTCCAATTTTTATGTCATAATTTTTCGAGTGTGGATTATTGATTTATATCCAAAAAAAAAAGATTCCAATTTTTATGTCATAATTTTTCGAGTGTGGATTATTGATTTATTATCCAAAAAAAAAAGACTGTCATTTGAAATGAATCCTAGGTGATAAAAACTATATTTGAATTATTGGTAAGTCTGATCTCCTTAATAGCTTTAATATATTTTCTGTAAAGCAACTTCTCTTCTATAATCTGATAGAGGAATATGTAAATGAAATGTTAGCTACTGCAAAGGAAAAGACTTGATTGTACTAGTAATATTTTTCATGGTAATATTTGAATATCCAGAAGGGTATTGTGGAAACTGTTTTTAGAAGTACTATTATTTTTATCTTCTCTTTTTCACTTTCTTTGCATTTTTCTTCATATATTCTTATATATCAAACTTTTCTATATACTCTCCTCATATACACTTCAATGCATTTATATAATTCCTTATAAACAAAGCAAAATTCTCCATACACTATTGCCACCCTGTGCCAACCAGAGTAATCAATGAATGCCAGAAAGCTTGCACATAAAATCCCTATCTAATGCCTACTCATTCAATATCCCAGACTAGTTTCTGGCTAGTGGCCATCATCAGTGAGGAGCTTTGGATATGAGAGCGCTGTGCCTAGATCTTAGGATCTGGTGCAACCCTCCAGCACCCACCTTTTATCTCTACTTAACTACAAAACTATGAGAATGAAATTTTAAAAACACAAAAATATTTTCAATAAGCTCAATAGCTTTTATAGTCATATGGGTCTGAACTCAGTTCAGCACCCATACATTTTGGTATCTGGTTCTTTAACAACCATAGCTACCACTATCCTATTAGGCAGGATTGGCGTTGAACCATTAAGCATCACATGATCACTATCTTATACTAGCACATAATTGTTTATAAACAAAGCAAAACTCTCAGTATTGCCACCCTGTGCCAACCAGAGTAATCAATGAATGTCAGAAGGCTTGTGCATAAAATCCCTATCTAATGCCTACTCATCCAATATCTCCAGACTAGTTTCTGGCTTGTAGACTAGTTTGGGATTTTATGCACAAGCCTTCTGGCATTCATTGATTACTCTGGTTGGCACAGGGTGGCAATACTGTATGGAGAGTTTTGCTTTATTTATAAACAATTATGTGCTAGTATAAGACAGTGATCATGTGATGCTTAATGGTTTAACACCAATCCTGCCTAATAGGATAGTGGTGGCTATGATTGTTAAAGAGCCAAAGACCCCAAAATGTACGGGTGCTGAACTGAATTCAGACCCATATGACTATATTAGCTATTAAGCTTAGATTGAAAATATTTTTGTGTTTTCAATTTCATTCTCATAGTTTTGTAGTTAAGTAGTGTAACGGGCACCCGACGATCGAAGGCTAAACTTCCCTTTTATGTGTACATAATGGGGAATTCTATAATTCAAAATCGTCCACTTTCAGTTACAGCGCTTGGATGATTTATAAATTTAACGGAATCAAACACTGCACCACCAATTTCCACATGTTAATTCAACAATCAAAAAAAAAAAAAATGAATAATAGTTTTCCCACCCGAAGACTAGACTATCCCTTTTTGGACATGGCGAAGAACGAGACAAGACAGATTTAAATAGAAAAAATATATTTAGTAGAATAAATCAATCATAAAAAAAGATCTATAAAACACATTAACATTAAATAAAACAGATTATGATCTATAGTGCTACAAGAAAAAAAACACATAAAAAAAAACTCTTATAAATGATGGTACATTTATAAATCGTCATTCTGGGTATTTATCAAAAAAAAATTCAAGAATGTCTTTATCATTCACAAAAACGCATATGGCCATTGTCTAAGTAAATGATGTGCACATTGAAATATATAAAAAGTATAAATCTTTACCTAGGTTTTAGTCTCTGAATTTATCCGACGTCCTGCCGACCGCCACGTGGATTTCTCCACTTCTTTAGGAGGGACGGTCGCTCGTAGGTTAGATTTGGTTGTGTATAGCTTCTCAGTGTTAAGGCATCGAGGACAAGGCAACTAAATGAATCCACTGGCAGGCGCTACGACGGCGGTTATTACATCTTGACAAGAACCATTAGTACAGTCAGTCCGGATCGACCAGCGATCACGATGGCCTTAGCCAGCCATTCTAGATGAGGCACCGATGTTAAAAGTCATATTTGTTAACTATATCGGTTGATTATCGGAGCTGTGTTTTACCACCCTCTCAACATGAAGTCTCTAGCTCTAATCTCTCCTGAAAAACTTTTTTTCTTTTAATTAAAAAATTCCACCAGCCTTTGTCCTTCCGATCCTTTGTTTCACTTTATTCACACCTTCTTTCTTACTATGCCTTCGGCCATATCTAAATTGGTTTTACCCACTCTCATAGCACTATGTATCATTCTTGATTTTAATTAAACAGATTTTAATACTTTTTTTTTTAAATGTGGACAAGCATTTATTATTTCTGTCTATATCCTGCTTCAAATACACTCCATACACGCATTTCGTTTATCGTCAAATGTGTACTTTAAAACCCAGATCCTTATCTTTTGATCATGTCTAACTTTCTCTGTTTTGTGCGCTATTTAAGGTTTTTTATTTTTTTTAAACTTAGTAACTTTCTTTCAAAATCGGATTTTATTGCATTTTATTTATATTTCTTTATCGCTTTATTTTTTAACATACATTTCCAATATCTCTAATTTTATATTTTAAATTCACCAAAACCCGAACTTTGGAGAGTAAAAGATAAGAATCTTTTGATTCTAATTCCCTCTCTTTCTTTAGTTAGTTGAAACATTTCTTTGTTCTGTAAATTTTTCCAAGCTCGCTTTTTTTTCTTTTTTTATTTTTTCCTTCCAAACATAATATTTAATATTCTTTGAATGTTTAATATTTATATGTGAGACCGCAGTATGTGCGATCATCACATTACACCGTTCCCCTCCTTTAAAATTTTTTTCGTAAAAAAAAAATTTTTAATTTTTGCATCGAACGCTAGATGCTCCCAACTACTGTTCAAACCTTTTAGATTTACGCATTCCTAAAATGATTTAGTGATGAGGTTAATCTCTAGAGAGGTGACCAGGTAAATTATATTTCTTTCTTGATGACCCAACCAGCATTGCCGAACCAATTTAATCTTGTCATAGCATTACATGCATTTTATTCCTACCTCATACTCGTATATACAGGTTCGGATCCACAGGATATCTCTGTGACCCGATTAAACCTGTTCATACATCACATCCTGCAAATGATAAACCCCTAAGTGCCAACTCTGGTCACTATTACCGAGGTGGGTTGGGAGGCTGGCATCTTTTCATCCAACTCATCCATAAGCTCAGTATATTTTCTGATAGCTCTTTATACAAGGGATTCTTTCCCCCATCGACTGGTCTCTGAACCATTAACTCGCGATATCTGTCCAATATCTAACTGGAAATCTTAATCCAGTGAGTCATTATGAGAATGGGATCTCTGTCCCTGTGTTCTCTGTACGATAAGATTTGGTGCACCACAGAACATACATGAATGAATAACGAAGAAGGCATCACCCAATACTGTTCAGACCTATCTACCAATATCTAAACTTACATGCCTTCAGCCTCTATCTATGACCTCACACTATTATTTATCATATGCTTTCTTATTTTATTATAATGTCCTGCATCCCTTTTTCCACTTATCGGCTCATCATTTCTTTTTGCTATCCGGGTCAATATTACAGTCCAGTCTCCATGACTCATAGTCCATTTCCAATCTTGTTATCAGTCAATCCTTCCTTTATCTGTGACTGCCCTTAAGTCTTATCTGGTGGTTGTCTTTCTTTATTGAATAGCCTTAGTGATCGAGCATTGTATACACCTTTTTCCTTTGTTCCCTGGGCTATGACTAAGGCGTTATTCCCATACAGCTTTTGGATCGTGCATGGTCCTTCATAAATGGGTTGGAACTTCTTAAATATATTTTGCACTGGGTAACTTACAGGGTGCACCCTCACCATGACCTTATCACTGATCCTGAATTGATTTTCCACCCCCTTGAACCTTTGCCTTCTTATTTCACCCATCCTTTCCATCTGATTACATGCTTGCTCCATGTCCCTTCTTTTATTTATCGCTTTGTTCCTACAGGTAATCGCCCATTAAATGGGCATGGGATAAGTTTCCCAAAATGTAGCCGAATGGGTTCAAAACATATGGACTCATTCTTTGCACAATTGATCATGTTTACTATACGTGGGGTTTCCTTCACCCACATACGATGGTCATCCGATATATATACATGAAACAGACGCCCGAGCTCTCTCATGACCTGTTCACATGGGTTCGACTGAGGATTACGGATCGACATCAATGTGTGCTTTACTCTGTGTTTAGTGATCCATTTCTTCCACTCGCGTGACGTAAATGGTGTACCATGATCCGATAAGATCCGAGTAGGAATTCCCACCTTCTTAAAATGTTGCTCAAGGGCCTTAATAGTTTGCTTAGCATTGGCTTGCATGACTGGATATGCAGCCACCAACTTTGAGAAGAGGTCATACGTAACCAGTAGGTACTTATTAAAAGCTGGCAATGGACCATAAAAGTCGATGGCTAATATACGGTTCGGCTGATCGGTGTATATGGGCTGTAATGATCCTACTCCTGATACATTAGGGGGTTTAGTTCGAGCGCAGGTGTCACATGTTCTAATAACACTGGCAATGTCATCATGCATTCCTGGCCAGTAGAACCAATGTCTAAGGCAACTTTCCACTTTATTTCTCCCCATAGTGTCCATATGTTTCATGGACATACTGAATGGTCTGTTTTCTCAAGGCACTGGGCATGATGATGCGTGTCTGCTTCCTTCGCTTGAGCATCTGTTGCAAGAGTCCTCCCTTCATGCAGAAGTGTTTTCGGTCCTGCCACAGGGTGTTTCCTTTTATCTCTGATACAGATTGATGCCGTAAATGTTCTATCAATTGTCTGCACTCCCGATCCTTCCTTTGGTGTTCCTTTAAATTATGCATTTCACTTGCTATCTTGGTTTCTCCATCCATCTCAGTAACCGTGATGTATGCACCATCACATTTCATGTGTTGACTCGTTGCTATTGGGTACCGACTAAGCGTATCGGCCACAACATTCTCCGTCCCATGGCAATACACTACCTTGTAGTTAAACTCTTGTAGGAACAAGCTCCATCTCAACAACCTATTGTTAGCCAGAAACCTGTGATTTAGGAACTCAAGGCTGCGGTGATCGGTCAATACCACAATGTCTGATCCAACCAAGTATTGCCGGAATTTTTTGAATGCCCATATTACCGCGAGAGCCTCCTCTGTAATGGTATAATTAACTTCCGGGCCTTTCAGTAACCGGCTGATAAAACAAAGGACTATGTGTTGACCTCCCTCCTGTGTTTGGAACATCGTGGCTCCTAATCCGAACCCGCTACTACCGGTTTGTACGAAAAAAGTCTTGCTGAAGTCCGGGTATGCCAACGTAACTGTTTCCAAAAAGCCGGCCTTTACTCTCTGAAAGCTCTGTTCTTGTTGTTACCCCCATGTCCATGGTGTTTCCCTTTTCAGAAAATGTAATAGTGGCTCCATATCCAATGAGAACCCTCTATAAAACCCGATTATAGAAGTTACATAAACTCAGAAATGATTTAATGTGTTTTCTGTTCCGAGAAGTTGGAAATTCCTGGATGGCCTCGATCTTCTCCGGGTTTTGTACTATCCGTTTCTCACTAATGATATGGCCCAGGAACTTGACTTCCATTGTCATTATGTGACTTTTGTTTAGATTAATTCTGATGCCTTTTCCTTTACATTCCTCCAAGAACTCTTCCACATGTTTGAAATGTTCTTCGATATTCTCAGATGCGAAGACAATGTCATCCACATATATCACAATGAAGCTGTTTATTTTATCATCTAATACTTGATCCAAACATCGGACAACCCCTGCTCCACTATTTCTCAATCTGAACAGAATCCTATTAAAGTTGTATGCATGTCCATCATATCTAAATGCCGTGTATTTCCTATCTTTAGGATGTAGCTTGATCTGCCAGTAGCTGGCCGTCAAATCGAACGTCGAAAATACCCCTTTCCCTTTAAATCTTGTGAGTACCTCACTTATAGGGGGTGGAGCGTTAATGTCCGGAAGTTATCTTATTCAGGTGCCACGCATCCAAACATAATCGGATGGATCCATCCTTTTTTTTCACTGTCACAATAGGATTATTAAATGGTGATGAACACTTTGAGATAACCCCCCATTTTAGCATCATATCTATCTGTGCCTCAACTTCTTGCTTATATTGGTATGGTATCGGATAAGCGCGAGCCCGATATGGCTGGTTCTCCATAAGTCTTATCCGATGCTCATAACCTTGAATGATTCCTAGGACCTCTGAGAATCACGCTATTCCTCATGAGAATCTTCCTCAGCCTATCCATCTGGTCATTACCTATCAACGTCGATTCACCCACGATATGTTCCCACTCTATCTCCATCAATGCGTTCTGTGCAAGCATTTCTCCCTGATAAACCCCTCTATCATCTTGTTTTTTTTTCACAAAGTTTAGCCGTGTACCATTTATCTCAGTCTAGCCCTGTTTATAGTTCAGTATGCATCCCACTTTGTGCATGAAATCGGAACCTAACACAATGTCATGGATCAACCCATCCAAGATCAATACATGGTCAAACCTTTCTCCTGCAATATCTATCCTTACGTAGACCTGTTGGGACCCCAGCTTTATCCTTTTTCCATTCACCAACAGTACCTGAACCGATTTTAATGGCAGCATCCTGAGTTCTGTGCAGCCATCCTTTAACCTGCCAAACGTTTCCTGAGACATAACAGAGATCTGACTCCCCGAATCGAATAGTGTTGACCACAAGTCTTTCCACCTCAATCGTTAATTTTGGACATTTCTGAAGAGCCATTTCCAATGTTTCTCTATCTCTTCCATAACCTAGGTTTGCTACTTGTACCTGCTGCTGTTTTTCCCTCCCTTTGGCCTCCAGAAGCTCTACTCGATTTCTACTGTGGTCCAATGCGATCAACAGTTCCGCCATCTGTTCCACTGACTCTCTAGTCTCTGTACTGATTAGAGTTCGTTCTATATCCTTTGGAAACCCGGGCCTAATTATCCGGAGTATCTGCGTCTCAGATAATTGATTTGCAGTCATCATTCGTAACTTAGCCACTTGATGACGGAAGAATGTTATAAATGATTCCTCCGGTCTCCATTTATCCTGTTTTATCCGATGCAACACATCTTGGAGTTCCTCACTCCAATAACTGGTCTTCAATGCTTTATGATATCCTGCAAATGTGATGGGTTTCTGGAACAGTGAGTTCCACCAGACTTGAGATTCGCCCTGCAAATGGCTGAAGGCGACTGCTATCTTGGCCTCCTCACTCATTCTACCGAATTTGAAGTACTGTTCCAGGCTGTTCAAATGCTCCATCGGGCTTTCTCCAGGCCAGTGAAGACTTGGATCTTCAGCAATTGGTGGAAGCCCACAGGATAATCTATGCAATTTCCAGATCCCACCATTCTACATTCTCCACTGGTTCTTGGTCCTATGCCCTCTATGTTGGTATTGGTGCTGCTACTGGCTGCCCTCCTTACACTCTCTTCAACCTTTGTATTTAACCCTGCTACTACCTTCACCACCTGACTTAAATTCTCCTGTATGCTCATCATCATCATTCTAAGATCCTCCACCTAACTACTTCCACTTCTTCATCTGTCTTATCTCCCTTTCTGGTTGCCCTATGTCCTTCCAATCCCATCTTGCTGACTCTCTCTGTTCTCAACTATTTCTGATTCCTCATATGCACATGGCCCCATACTCCTTTGTTCATCTCTCTCAATCACTTGGTGAAATCCATCCCATGTGTCCTTAGCCTTTGATTGCTGGATGACCTCATTTCTCATTTTTTCCCTTGACTTCAGCCATTCTTTTCCGGTTGTCTGTTTCTACCTTTACCATCCATTCTTCTATCCTTCTCTCTTGTTTATCCACGAATTCTTTCATTAATTGTTCTTGCTCCATCCTCATTTGCTTTAACATATCCATGATATTACCATAGGCTATTGTATCCTTTACTTTCATCTCTTCATTTCCTTCTTTTACTTCCTCTTCTTGATATTCCATTTTGGCTTGAGTCCTTGTATGCATAAATATGATTTTTTATTTAACCCTTCCTTATATCTGGGTGATTATTACTACTATTGACCTCTTCTGACTCGACTTATACTCAACTTTTTTCGACTGACTTTATGTTTTCACTTTGATTAACTTTAGTATCTGTATTATTTATCGATCAGCATTCAGATCGCTAGCCAACCCAAACATCCGCACTTTGGTTCATCCTTTTGTTCGCCTGCCTTAGATTCGCCCGACTGCCTGTCCACCTTGATGATTGTCCTCTATTTTTTCCACTCACTACCTCTGACCCCTATACCTCAATTAAATGATGCACTTATATATTCTTTTAAATTTACTTACTTAAATACTATACTCGTTCCTCTGTTAATGATATACATTATAAATTTGTTTTGTTTGACTGTATCTCCCACATTACCCTTCTGATATATATATTTTTTCTACTCCTACGTTTATAAAATTCGGCCACTTAAGGTTACGGCTGTTTTAAGCAAGATCATACACACACATATATATATTTTCTCTTACACCTGCGACTATTCTAGAATCACACATATATATATTTTTTCTTAACTAAAAGACGCGACAATACTTATAGTTTCTTCAATTTAACTTAGACACACGAATTCCTTTTATCATTAAATATTTTAGTTTCCGCTTAACCAGAACATGTGATTATTAATTCACACATATTTTCTTCATCTAAATTAGTTTCGACTAATATCTTTCTTCATCTAACTTAGTTTCGACTATTTTAATCATTTAACCTTTATAACTACAACATTACTGAAACTGTTTCACTATTTCTAACTTTACTATTTTATGTTTTTGTTAATTAATTACATCCAGATAATCTATTCTTTAACTTGACTGGGCTATGCGACTATTTTTTTTTCTCTATTATTTAGCATAAACTTTCATGAAACTTTGTGTTATTCTCTTTCTTTTTTTTAAACGATTTATATTACATTACAGCAATCATTTGATTATAATCAGTTCTTTGTTCGTTACAACTTGTCTCAATATTCTTGTCTCCGATGATATCCCTCACTGCGCATTTCAAACTTTCGTAATAATAACAAAAAATAATTCCCCCCTCTTTCTATTCTTTGTACACACTCGACGATGAAACACATATATGAAGTACTATAAAGCAAAAAAATTTATCCCTTCATCTTCGCTTTTCGCCACTTTAACTTACAACGCTAAATTTATATATTGAAACACATATATATTTTTTTTCTTTTTTTTTTAAAACTATTTACGTGATTTTATGAAATTATTTAACACATGATTATTAATTGCACAGAAATTTCAGATCCCGGACCTGGCCCCCAAAATGTAACGGGCACCCGACAATCGAAGGCTAAACTTCCCTTTTATGTGTACATAATGGGGAATTCTATAATTCAAAATCGTCCACTTTCCATTACCGCAAGCAGAGAGAAATACGGAAATAGATGAGTCTATCTCCGTATTTGACCGAACCTGTATGCTATACGGATATAGCCCAGGTTATATTTCCCGATCAACTTTCTCCCGACTGCTGTAAGATCTGACAGAGTTACAGCGCTTGGATGATTTATAAATTTAATGGAATCAAACATTGCACCACCAATTTCCAAGTGTTAATTCAATAATCAAAAAAAAAAAATGAATAATAGTTTTTCCACCCTAAGACTAGACTATTTCTTTTTGGACGTGGTGAAGAACGAGACAAGACAGATTTAAATAGAAAAAATATATTTAATAGAATAAATCAATCATAAAAAAAGATCTATAAAACACATTAACATTAAATAAAACAGATTATGATCTATAGTGCTACAAGAAAAAGAACACATTAAAAAAAACTTATAAATGATGGTACATTTATAAATCGTCATTCTGGGTATTTATCAAAAAAAAAATTCAAGAATGTCTTTATCATTCACAAAAATGCATGTTGCCACTGTCTAAGTAAACGATGTGCACATTGAAATATATAAAAAGTATGTATCTTTACCTAGGTTTTAGTCTCTGAATTTATCCGACCGCCACGTGGATTTCTCCACTTCTTTAGGAGGGACAGTCGCTCATAGGTTAGATTTGGTTGTGTATAGCTTCTCAGTGTTAAGGCATCAAGGACAAGGCAACTAAATGAATCCACCAGCAGGTGCTACGACGGCGGTTATTACATATTGACAAGAACCATTAGTACAGTCAGTCCGGATCGACCAGCGATCACGATGGCCTTAGCCAGCCATTCTAGATGAGGCACCGATGTTAAAAGTCATATTTGTTAACTATATCGGTTGATTATCGGAGCTGTGTTTTACCACCCTCTCAACACGAAGTCTCTAGCTCTAATCTCTCCTGAAAAACTTTTTTTCTTTTAATTAAAAAATTCCACCAGCCTTTGTCCTTCCGATCCTTTGTTTCACTTTTATTCGCACCTTCTTTCTTACTATGCCTTTGGCCATATCTAATTGGTTTTACCCACTCTCGTAGCACTATGTACCTTTATTTATTTCAATATTCTTGATTTTAATTAAACAGATTTTAATACTTTTTCTTTTCTTTCTTTTTTTAAATTTGGACAAGCATTTATTATTTCTGTCTATATCCTGCTTCAACTACACTCCATACACGCATTTCATTTATCGTCAAATGTGTACTTTAAAACCCAGATCCTTATCTTTTGATCATGTCTAACTTTCTCTGTTTTGCGCGCTATTTAAGGTTTTTTATTTTTTTTAAACTTTACTTTCTTTCAAAATCGGATTTTAACTTGCATTTTATTTATATTTCTTTATCGCTTTATTTTTTAACATACATTTCCAATATCTCTAATTTTATATTTTAAATTCACCAAAACCCGAACTTTGGAGGGTAAAAGATAAGAATCTTTTGATTCTAATTCCCTCTCTTTCTTTAATTAGTTGAAACATTTCTTTCTTCTGTAAATTTTTCCAAGCTCGCTTTTTTTCTTTTTTTCTTTTTTTCTTCCACACATAATATTTAATATTCTTTGAATGTTTAATATTTATATGTGTGACCGCAGTATGTGCGATCATCACAGTAGAGATAAAAGGTGGGTGCTGGAGGTTGCATTAGATCCTAAGATCTAGGTGCAGTGCTCTCAGATCCAAAGCTCCTCACTGATAATGGCCACAAGCCAGAAACTAGTCTGGGGATATTGGATGAGTAGGCATTAGATAGGGATTTTATGCACAAGCCTTCTGGCATTCATTGATTACTCTGGTTGGCACAGGATTGCAATACTGTATGGAGAGTTTTGCTTTGTTTATAAACAATTATGTGCTAGTATAAGATAGTGATCATGTGATGCTTAAAGGAATATAATTCCTTTATTTTCCTTATAGTTTCGATTGTTCTGCAGTCTTCATCAGAGCTACAAGACTTAAACGTATAATCATATAACCATTATTTTATATACATATTTTTTACATTATTATTCCTAATTACATCTAATTTTACCTTTACATCTTTTAATTTACATTTACTTATTTATTATTATTTTTATATTATTTTATTTTTATCTTTAATTTAGTTATTCTACTTTCATTTTTTTATATCATTATACATTTCTATTTCACTTTTTATTTTCATTACCTCAATCTCTTTTACTACTTTTTCTATTTCTTTATAATTCTTCTATATCCTTATTTTATCTTTGTATACATATTTTATTCCTTTATTAATCATTTCTATTTTATTTTTATCTCTATTTTTATTTTGTGTTATTTATTTTACTTATCTCCTATATAACTTTCACCCTTTCTTTTTACAATTTCAACTGACTATTTTTTTTTATATTTTTTAGCCTCTTTTTAATATATTTCTTTAATGTAACTCCCTCTATTATCAATTTTCCTAACTTTTTATCCTTTTTTTCAATTTTTAAAAAACTTTTCATATACAGTATATATTCTTTTATATACACTTTTTATTATCAATAATTTTTCTATAAAAATAATGTTTTTATCCATCCCCCATCACTATTTAGAATTGGGTTTATCTTCTTAATTAATATAGCTTCTTTTATTTTCCTATTCCTTCTTTCATTAGTATAATTTATCATTTTTATACTATCCTTCTCAAAAATGTATCCTGTTTCTATAGAATGCATATAAAATGGTGATCTCTTATACCTATGTTGAACTAATCTTGTAGACATAGAATTTTTTGTTTCTCCTACATATTTAGTTCTTATCTTATTATTTTTATGATTTACATTCTATCTCATATACTCCATTTATCTGTTTTTCTATTCTTTGAATATATTTATTTTCTAGTACATCAATTATATTTTTCCTTGTTTTATTTATTATTCCCTTTCTCTTCTTTTTTATCTTCTCCTTTATATCTTTCTTCTGATATTTTTACACTTTTTTCTATTACTTTCTCCAGATACTCTTTTTCTTTAAACTTTTTAACCATTAATTCTATTTCTTTCTTATATTCTTCTTCATTCAAACAATAATTAATAGCTCTATTGAAGAAGTCAATCTTAGATTAAAATTCAGCTTCATGGTGTCATCTACTAACCTGTATTCAAACCCTATATCCCATTCCATTCCTTTAGTCGTGTATATATATATTATGTATATATTTGAGATGCGCGCCTAGTTTAACTTTTCAATATGTATTATTATTAATTCTTTTCTTCACATTAAAAATACATAGGTGCAGCTCAGATATATATATATTATAGGAGCAAAAATACTAACAAAATATTGATTTTTAAAAAAAATACTTTATTATACATCATTTTAAAACTTTTTCTTTTTAAATTGCTTTTCCTATTAAATTGTATATTTTGTCAAAATCCAAGATGGAAAATGCAATCATTAATTGTCCAAAAATAATTAAAGGGGTGGAAATATATTGTTTTAATCTTGGGAAGGAATTTTTAATTAAGTTTTTACTTACAATAAAATGGGATTAATAGATTTTACTTTTGTATAAACATTTTTGTCAAATCTATTTTCAATCTGGAAATAGATTTGAATATATTTTGGAATGTTATCTAACGTTTTCTTGCATCTTCCAACAACAATTGACAAAGAAATGTAAAATTTCTGTTAGATTAAAGATAAAAAATTGAAAGCACTCTTCAAATACCTGGTCAGGAGTATAAAATGGGCTAATTCTGAATATCAGCAGATGAGCTACTATTGAAAGAACTGTGCAGTAAACATAACCCACGCTGGTTTGAAAGTTAAAAAAATAATGATCAAATAGTAAGCCTATCCTGTGAACATCATCTGCCACTACCGTACCATCATGCTCCCTTAGAATGAAGTAAAAGCCTGACGGAAAACTTAGGAATGCTAAATAGAAACTTGCTTGCCACCTAAGAACTCACAGGGATCTTTAAAATGAACTCTAAGAATTGTGCAAAGTAACTAATGATTTTCATACCACCACCTAAAAGTAAATCTAGCTTATCTAATCTCAAACCCTACTCTCAAAATTTCTCCTAATGTATTATTTAACTTTAGCTCTTTCTAATATGTAAATTGATCTCCAATGATATTTTTATAAATCTAATCCTATCTCATATGTTCTAACTTTCTTTAATTTTAGTGTAGTCATTTATTTATAGTTATTTATTACTTGATTTTATATGTATGCTTTTATTGTAATTTGTTAACATAGTGCAGAATTCGACCAGCACACAGAATGGCAGCACCATCTAGGTAGCGACGCCACCCGTAGTACTGAGTTCGAACATAGTTTATCGGTTCCACAATACAATCTATGAAACAACGCATCTGATGCCACGTTAGTAAATATTTCTTTAGGCACGGTGATCAGGGAGATGCACGAGAATCAAGAATTTTATTTAGAGTTAGCCAATCATAACATTAATCTTAAACATTCATCTTTACAGAATCGAGGAAATATTATATGGAATGGGTATTGAATAAATAAATAAAGAAGTAACGGCAGACGTATAGTTTGACATTATTTATTGAAACATTTTAATAATAAATCATTTACTAATAATATTTGGTAAGATTTAAAATTTAGTAACGGAATTTTCCGATACTGTTAGATATCAAAGAGATACATTTATTTATATAGTTGAGGTAATCTAGCTATCTAAAATTCTCGAGCAAGTATTTCTAGGGCATGCCTTTAGGGATTTATACTTCTGCAATACAAGAGTCTAAAGTAAGATTTATAATAGTAGCGGCGGACATATATTTATTTAATTAAAGATATTTACTAATAACTAGGGCAAACATTTATTTGAGAGTGAAGTATGTCACTAATGCAGGGACGGAGTTATACATAGAATAATAAAGTTAATAAAAGAAACACGTACGTCTAGAAAGGCGATAGGAAGTAGCAGTATATTGAAACTGCAAAGCTGTGAATGAGTTTAGAACAGGCTGGCGTTTGCTGTAGGCCCAAAGAGGTAAGGTATCACATAAGCATAACCAGGGGCAAGTGGTTCGTGCCATGATTGCCTGCTGGCTGCGTGATTTTCGTCAAGCCCTACGGGAGCATTTATTATGTCCACTTGTGTAGAGCGACTGGGATTAATTTCAATCCTAAAGAATCCGAAGTATTCAAGGCTTGTAATGGGTCATCGCGTCTCTAAAATGTAACACATGTATAACGTACAGATGATTCTGTTAAGATTTAAATATATTTTATAACTCGGCCCTACATTATCAACATTTAATAAAGAACGTTTGCGACTCTCAAAGAAATGCGATTTATGGAATTATTAATTAAAATTTAATAAAATATAAAACAATATGTAAACTGGGTGAGTATTATAACTAATACATCACCCATTTGCTAAGCTGTAGACCCCTGCATTACAATAAATGAAGCATTGAATGTGTGTCAATTTATACGAAAATATTAAGTAATTTATGGAGGTAAATATTAATGAAGATTTGACACGCATCCACTGTTTCAAGCAATCATAGATTTATACTTAGAAAATCATAAGCATGCTATAATTATATAATAAAATGTAGATTTTAGAAATACGTACCAAGAAAGATAGAGTTAGGCAAGCTAGATTATTAGAGAAATTTACAGGAGAAATTAATAATTAAATTTAGTTTTACAAATGAGAATTTTACAGTTTATAAATTATATAAAGAATGAGCTATAGCGTGATATTAGTAGAGTACTCTATAAAGCTTGGGTATTACAGGTACCTGTTTTATGAGAAGTTTTCAGATTCAGTATTCAATAGCAAATTGTTCATGATTCCAAGCAGTATCAGTTCTTTCCAGCATTTAGGTGATTTAGTTATTTGAATAGTAGCAGCAGCTTTCTGATTGTGGGCAGCAGATCCTTTTGGTTGATTTTATGGAGGGCAATGGGCGTAGGTTCGTGGCAAACGACCATCTCCGGGGCGAATAGTCTTTGGCGCTTTCTACTCATGCATGGCAAGCAAAACTATATATATATATTTGGAGACTCAACTAATCGAGAGCACAGCTAAAGTAATTTATTTTTGGATTCAATCATTTGCCCCAAGGATAATCAATACATTCTTATACGTTTAATTTATATAGAAAGCTGCATTTCTATTGTTTAGATTTTATTTTTACATTTACAATTTTGTAATTAGATTTTAGGGAATTTTTCTTTAATTAATCTATTATCTCTCACCGATCGTTACTTTTAAAATTTCAAATACAAAAGGGAACATACGATTATTTTTACTTTTAATTAAATATTACATCAGATTTCTAAAATTATTATTAAATGAAATTTAAACAAAGCAATAAATAACGAACTTTATAATTTAAAATAAATAGTTAAATTTATATATTTTTATATACTAAAAAAAAATACAAATTGCATTATTTTTATCCATTGCTTTAAATTTGTTATCGAAATGTGTGTGTGTTTATGGTGGATTTTACATATATTTATTCATTTTTAATTATGCTACACACACAATTTGATACCAAAAAAGTTTAAATTTGGGTAGGATAGAGTGGTGGGTGAGAGATGATAGAAAAGGTGAAACTTAAGATTCGAATACGAATCTTACTGTTTCATTATTAATATGCCAATCTCAAGCAATCTGACGAGTTGAATTTTTAGAAAAGGTGAAACTTAAGATTCGAATATGAATCTTAGTTAAGTTTCATTATTAATATGCCAATGTCAAGCAATCTGACTAGTTGAATTTCTAAAATCTTTTCTTTCTTCTTTTTTATGTAAACCTCCATGAATTAAGATTATTAACATCCCCTTAAAACATAATGCATTATTAATTAATAGGCTCACCAGATTGTTTTTACGAATCAACATTCATATAGGTTTTATTATAAAATTGTTATTTGTCCAACTTCGAATAGAATAAACTAATTCTACCTGGGGTGAATCCAGAACATAGGCTAATTAATGAAACCTTATTTATTTTATAAATGTTATTCAATTCTGAAACGGTGACTTATTATTTGTTTTCTATATATAGCTGCTAGTTTTTATTTTATTTTTCCATACTCTTAAAATATCATATGCTTAAATATTCTCAGTTATTGTAAAATCCATGAAGGTGGGATTGAATTATATTAAATAGCAGAAAAGGAGGGGGTCAAATCTTAATATATATTTTACTATTTCAGTTATTAAATAAAATCTTGTATATATATTATAGTGGCATAGCGTATTATTTATCTAAATTATCGCATTCAAACAGGGGTCATTTATTATTTAAAGCAGTAAATCTTTTTTCCATGCTCGTTAGGGACATTCAGTCATACTGCGTTATTAACATTCAGCTCATCTTCGTGAATTTATATATATATATATTATGTGCTTCTAATCTGGGGGCTGCGACAAGATTGAACTCCTACATTTCTTCTCATGCCTTGTCCTTTGGATAGTTGACCTTCTCAGGATCACTTTCTTTGTGTAAAAGGCCTCTGCACATCGGTGACATCCACGGCATCCACTATCCACATTTCTCTAAGCACTGCCCAAGAAGGAGTCTTAAGACTTTGTTTTCGTCCAGAAGCACAATCTTTTCCTGTTATTTCTTTGCCATGATGTCAGTACCGCCACTTCTCCGTTTATTATCTCTTTTGCTTCATGACCCAGTTTTTATGCTCTAATATTAAATTTGCATTCTGCTTAAATATATAATAAAATGCCGAGTATCACTACGATGTGCATATATGTATTACAAGCAACAAGAAAAAGAAAATACACATATATGCATCTAGGCTTTCTAAAATTAGTGTGGGAGGATTGCTTAAAGTAGAAAAATGTCCAACACTTTGTGGATAAACAAGATAACATACATGTAATATAATATATATATATAGCAATAAAAATTCATCCAATAAAACAAAAAAAAAATATGCCATCTGGCTTCTTTCTGGTTTCTTTCTCCTGACTTCAGAACTTCTGAGTGTGCTATAAAACAGACTTCTCTTCAGTAGAATGTAGGTTTCGTGGTGTTCATCATTATCAGCTGGCATTGGTGGATACATGCAAACTGCTAATTATTTGCATAACTTTTGAGGACTTTCATTCGTAATCAGGCTCGGCTCTGTTCTTTTTTTACCAATTTCTTTTTCTGTTTGATAGCCAGCATCTTTTCTCTTAAATCTCCAGATGAATTCTCAAATACGCCCTTAATAAAACAACCTCAGCAGTCTACAATGAACAAATAACATTAGTCAGATGGTCTTGCTAGACCTGTGGTCAAAAATTTAATCACCCAAGCACTCCATAGCGGGGACTAGCATGGCAGATCAAAAGAACCCAGCAAGGCAAACAAAATATTTCAGAGAAATGACCAAAGAAAAAAGAGATCCCCCAATCACTGTTGAACACCCTTTATAGCACTCACAATACAAATTGATTATCCCCCCTATCACTATTGCAACAGCCAACTCTAAATTCTAAACTAATGGATTGCAACAATTAGTACAGCTTTTTACACCCTTTTTGTCCTTTATTTTGCATTTCCATCTCTAATTTTCCACTCAGACCTTCTTAATTGATCAAGGAGTTCTGTGTACACCAATTTACTAATTTTTAATACAATGGCAAAGCTTTTTCACTATCTGTTACAAAAAATTAAAAATAAAAACAATAAATCTAAAATAAAATCACTCTAGATTTTCTCTGCCGATATTGGTATTCAATTACTTTACATTTTTATTTTTAAAATAAAATACAAAGGACAGGATGACCATTTCAATCTATTAGTGAAAATTAAAATTTAGTCATACAATAACAATCTGCATTTGTTTTAATTGATTAACAGGAAAAAAAATAGATAAACAGCAAAAAATAGATATGTAGAACATTTACAATCAATTTGATCATTCCTTTTTCTATATATATATATTCTAATATGTAAACAATTTAAAAACGCAAGTTGAAAAAATTCACAATACTTAAAAATAAAAAAATAATCATAAATGAAAATTAAAAATCAAATCTTTTAATATTTTATTTACTCCTGTGTGCAGGTAAAAATATATGCGCAGACCATCACCATTCGTTCAATAGTACGCTTATATGATTTCATACTTTATTTATTACTATAACTTCTATAAAATATAAATCTATATACATATAAGTGGTTGAAACTTCCACTATAGCCACCTTGTACATGGCCACTCTAAGAGTGCCTGTTACAATAAATATAATTGGACATTTGTGGTTGGCACTGGTAGCTAAAATTCTCAACAGTAAATTATAAATTTTCTAAACTAGCGATCTGTTTGTCTGAAATAATATATTTTATTAATATATGCAAGATCTAAGCACAAAATCCACTATGAATAATTATATGCATCCTTATATCTAGACAATCTTTTATATATTTCAATAACTAACATTTTTTTTGGATATTTCTATTTTAATGAAATACTCATAAATTGCTGACTTTATATTTATCTCAGTTATTAAAATGATAAATAAACATTGTTTTGATAAAGATAGAATTACTATATCAGAAAATGCACCAGCTTTTCTGATGGCAGAGAAGTGTTTGCATATAATAGTCATATATAGGTTGTTTTCTCATCCTTGGTGTTCGCCTTAAGATGCCGCTATAAATTCCTAGAAATATACCATTTCACCGGCCTTCACCCAACCAAAAAGGAATTTTTCTATGTTATAAATGCAGAAAAGTCCTCACATTATGTTGGACAGAGGAGGTGACGGCGACAGAAGCCAATACAAAGAGACTTCTTTCTATGATAAAACATGAAAAGAGTTCCCAACGGCTGCCGGTTATGGCTTTTTTTCTATGCTAAAAGCAAAGAGAAAGAAATGCCTTGATCGGCTGCCGTAGTAGTCGATTTTGTTCATCATTTTCTCGTAATAGTAGAATATCTATTTTCTCTGTAGTTTCGGGTGAGAGTGTGTGTATTTGAAGCAGTCGTAGTTTTTTTAAATTAGATAAGACGTCTATTTTTTTTAAGGTGTTGTAACTTACTTTACTGTTGTAAGTTTAGTAATAATGTCCTGAAAATTCCATTATGAAGGGGTAACCCTCAAAAATTGCTTTTAAGGGTGCGAGAGGGAAAAAAAATTAAAGGATCACGTGAAAAGTACCGTTTTCGCGAGAATTCGTCCGTGACCAGTTACTTTTGCTATATATATATATATACACACAAACAAAAACAACCCACTGTATAATTATTAGGAATTACTTGTCCGAAAAATAAAATGTCGGGTATTATTTTTTTGTTGTTTTGTTACATTTATTATTTCAAAATAAGATTAGTTTTTATATCTACACACTAACAAAAACAACCCAGTTCCTGATTAATTACTGTCTTTAAAAAAAAAAAAAAAAAAAGCAAATTCAACAGGGTTTGATTTTTTTCAATGGAGTCTTTGAATTACGGTTTGTTTGTTTTTATATATACACAAGATTTACCAAAAAAAAAGAAACCCACTTTCTGATTAATTACTGTCAAAAGAAACGCAAATTAGTCGGCTATCATTTTTAAATTTAGTATTTCAATAACGGTACCCTTTTTATATAGACAGACTTAACAAAAACAACCCACTTTCTGATTCATTATTCCCCCCCCCCCCCCAAAAAAAAAAGAAAACGGAAATTAGTCAGGTATCATTTTTCAATCGAGATTTTTAATGACGGTCCTTACTAATAGTAGTCGGGTATCAATTCTAAATTGTAGTATATAAATTATATTACTTTTGATAGATTTAGAATTACCTCTTGCTTTTTTAATAAAATGATTGATTTACTCTTGACCAAAAATACCGTAACTTTAAAAAAAAAGACACACGTAAAGTCCAAAAAAAAAATGAGAAAAAGCCCCGTAACTTTAAAGACACACACACACACAAACTCAAAAACAATCTAAGATTAATAAACATTGACTTATTATGTCTTGCTTTTGAATCAAATTACTGATTTACTCTTGCAAAAAAAATACCGTAACTTTAAAAAGACACACCTAAAGTCCAAAAAAAAAAAAATTCGAAAAAGCCCCGTAACTTTAAAGACACACACACAAACTCAAAAACAAGATAAGATTAGTAAACATTTACTTATTATGTCTTGCTTTTGAATAAAATTATTGATTTACTCTTGCAAAAAAAAAAAAAGACCGTAACTTTAAAAAGACACATGTAAAGTCAAAAAAAATTAGAAAAACACCGTAACTTTAAAGACACACACACACAAACTCAAAAACAAGATAAGATTAATAAACATTTACAAAAATGAAAAAAACTAACATCATATAATAGTATTAGTTAGTAGAATATTTTATTACAAATCTAAGAAATCAGATCTTTTTAGATCAAATCGATCATTTAGGTCCGGCCTGGAATCGTTATACGTATATGTTTTTGATTAGCATCAATGCCATCTTAAGGCGAACACCAAGGATGAGAATACAACCAAAAATATAACAAAATGCTAAGAGAACTGATAAAAATTTAAAATTTGGAAAACAAATATAATGAAAGAAAGTGAAGCCAATTAAATATTATTTGTGATAATTGAACAGAAAGTTATAGAACAGATATAATATTTTAAAATATTATTGATAATAATGAGAAAAGAAAAAAATAGAATGAAGAACTTTAAAATGTAAACATGTTTTTAATGAAAGTAAAAGATTATTCTATATGTCACAAGTTGTTTTAAGAAAAAAGCTTATTAATATTTTGTCTGGAGTTTAACTCTGTATCAAACAGACATTGGAGAATAGAGGGGGGAAATTAGAGATTTTGAAATATAAATTAGAAAATTGAAACATAAGAATAGATTAGAAATATACACAGCTGTTGTTCTTTTGCTTTACTTCACATTCTTTGCTAAGCTTATTTTAGAGATATGCAATTAAGGCTTTCTTTTTTTTAATTATGCTTACCATTTTCCATATAAAACCAAATCAAGTGGTTGAAAACGTTTTGCTCATTATCACTCTTTCTCTTTTATTCATATATGAAAAGATAACAAATATTCTTGAATCACTACAAAATAATGAATCCAAATAGACTGCTTATTCAGAGATAAATCATTTCAGCACATTCTTCTTTTCTTTTCAAGCTCATTAAATACTTCAACCTCAATTTCTAGACCAGAGGTTGGCATTTTTTAACAGAAAAGTCATTTTGTTTACCCCCCCCCCCCCCGATTAAAGAATAGTAAAGAAAGAATATTCTCCTTCCCCTTAAAGAGCTGCAAAGAAAGAGGTGAAAAATATAAATTTCTTTATAGCTGTGGATATATTTGAATATTTATTTTAATAATAGAACATAATAAAAATTCTCTTAAGAATAAATAAAAACAAAAAATTCACAAATTTCTAATATCTAAATATTCATCATAATATTATTAGGAAAGTAAAAAACAGAGACTTTATCATTGCATCAAAATTCATGTATAATGAAATGTGGAAGTTACTTAATATACCAGATCCACCCAATCATTAGTTGCTAAGCAACAGATGAATAATATATTCATGTTGCGTCAATGCTGATAGGTGAATAGAAAAGCTACATCAGTATACTATTATTTATCAGAAGATAATCAATATACAAATGGTCCCAGACTGTTGATGATGTGTAAAACATAATTTTTTTCTGTCTGTTATAAGTATGTAAACATTATTTTTCATAAATAAAAGCTTTTGAGATTAAATTACGAGAGGAAATAAAAAATGGGTTTATGTTTATCATGATAAAAAGAGCCACATTTGGCTCATGAGCCACAATTTGCCAACCCCTGTTCTAGACTATCCTAAAAAACATTTGTAGAAAAAAGTATTATACAGATTCAACTGATTCATTATCTTTTTAATGTTAATTTTTCAGTTATTGTCAACAGCACATGTAGAGATAAAATTGGTCATTTGGAAACTAATATTTTTAAAAATTATTTATCCATCAAAAATCATTTTTCAGAAAGGATTTCATATTTAAAAGATAAGACTATTTCACTAACAAATCAAAAAATATTATTTAATCTAATCTTCTGTTTGCTACTTTTTTAAATGGTTACTGAGGGGAATTCTGGGCATCCATCAACTCTTTAATATTTTTATTCCACTGAATACCAGCTAATTTTTTTATTCATACATTTTTTTTATATTAAATATTTGTCCAATTTACAACACACTAGGTTTTTTTTAATTATTAGTTAGTTGGTTTATTAATAACATACAAAAATTACAAGAATTAAATAAATCAATACTTACTTTTCATATTCAAAATCAGTATAATCTATAGTCAACTCAGGATAATTTATATCATTTTTCATCTGTTTTGATGTAAAACTTTTATCTGTCTTATCTTCATCTAGAATTTTATCTGGATAAAATTTTATTTGTAATTTATTTGATTTATTGTCTAAAAATAAAATAAAAAATTTCAGGAATCAATAAAACAGTTAAATATTTTATAATATTTAAAGATATCAATTTCATACTTTTATTTTTTATAACAAACAAATATTGTTTAAAAAAAAGCCCTGAAAAGGACTGCCAGCCAGTCAAAACACCAATAAAAAGCATGGACAAAACAGTATGTGATTAGTTATTCTTAAATATTATAATTTAATATCAAGTTATTCAAAACTTTCTACAAATAATTATTTGATGTGCCAGGTTAATTGTCCAAAAAACACAGTTTTGTCACAAGAAATCTGAGCACTGGAAGTAACAAAATTAGGCTCAACCTTGAGTCATAAATAAACCACAAAATGATTATGTAAGATAACCGTCTCTCCAATGTAAAGAAAAACCTACCATTCTCCAAATGCCAATGCTACATTTCTATACATACAACACACTTTTTCTATAAAATATAAAAACCTTTTTAAAACATATATTAATCATGTACATTAATTATAAGTAACTCAGCTACAATTTTATTCATATTGTATTTAAAATTAAATCTATGAATACTTTACTTTACATTTATTATTAAATTTAACCTAAGAATAATTTTAAAATATTATATAATTCTTTCTATATTGAAATGGAAAAAATCCATTTCAAGTTTATTTAGGTAGTTGGCAAATGGAAATTAATTTAAGGTTAAAATATCAAATTGCATGTTAATAAAATAATATAGCCAGTTGGATTTAGCACAGTGGTTTATATTCAAATTTAACTTAAATATAAGCACATATAAGTTAAGATATTGAGAATTTTATTTAGATTTGAATAAATGTGCTTTTATTTTTTTGGTATTATTCCTGCTATGATATACGTATTACTCCAGTGATGTATTATTCTAAGTTTGCAATATGTTTAAAATAACACCTCCAAGGAATGTGCGGACAAACTTAATCAATAAAATTTCTCATCAGATCCCACGGAGATGTTGTTTCAAAGATATAGTAAACAGAATAATATGTCACTGGGAATAATATGTTATTCCACATGTAATATGAAAGTTCAAATCTAAAAAAAAAAAAATGGAGAGATATATTCAGTATAAAAAAAAAGAAAAAACAAAATACTAAATAAAACCAGGTAGTTGTAACTTTTTAATATGGTACTTTTTGTGAATTTTTATTATGACACTTTGTATCATCAAAGCCATCCTTCCCCTCCCGGCATAATGCAGGATTTTGTGCCATCATAAGTACCTAGCATGAATAATATTAAATTTTAAATCTAAAAAAAAAAGCACATCTTATTTCCAATGATAGGGACATATATTCATTATGGAAAAAGGAGAAATATGAAAAAGAACTCTGAAACATTTTTTAAATGGCGAGCTATAACAAAGTTTTAATTGTAAGTTTAACGTTATATTTTAAATTTAAAAAAAAACATATATATAAAGTTTTTAGCTGTAAATGTATATTTTTAAATATAAAACCATATTATTTACAAATGATGTGAGAGATGTATTGTGGAGGATAAAAAAAAAAGTCATTGTGGCAGAGTGAACCATTTAATATCTTCTGAAATGGAAAGGAAACAGCAAAGGCAATTATAAGAAAAACAAACATCTGGATGTAAACATAGTAGTATAATTAATAATACGGCAGTTACAATGGAACTGAACACAAGGCCTACAGTATCCATTGTTTCAAGAAAATATTTGGGCTATCATTAGTAAAGAATATAAGCTTCACCCTAGCAGAAAGTCTATCACAGACTATCAGGGCAATAAAATAAAACTGTTGGGCCAAGCAACAGTTCAACTCACAATGCCTAACAAAACCATACATCTACCACTGGTGATGGCATCAGATGATCATAGTAGCTTATTAGCCGTGACTGATTCAGTCACTTAGGCTTTGCAGAGACAAAAGTGAACCAGATCACAACATCAAATCAATCAATTAATATGATTGATTTGAAATCAAATACATCACTGAACACTATGACCAGTGGCTGTATGGACCACTAATGAGCCTGGATTCCAAAAGATACAAAAATGGATCCAACAGGGTTGGCCCAATAAAAAACCAAATGAGTTGTATTCAGCCTACTGAACATGAAGGCTGGACCTCTGAACATGGCCATATTATCTAGGGATCCAGAGTAGTGATTCCCCCATTTGGATATTCCTAGGTGCTCAGTCTGTTACATAACACTCATCTGGGGATAGTCCGAACGAAAATGCTGGAAAGATCATATGTGTAATGGCCTATCTTAAATGCTGAGATTAAGGTCAAAATGAATCAAAACAAGCTAACAAAAGACAAAATAGCTCAGTCACCTAAACTTAATCTGTTACCTCTGAAACCTGATCCAAACTGTGGGAAAAAAGGAAAAGACAATATAAAAATGTAAATAGGCTATCAGGTGCTATTCAGAATATTCAATGGATCCACAAAATGGATACCAGCAGTTATTTCACAACTGAAAGGACTTTACACTGTAATAGTTCAAATAGCAGATGGGTATCAACATCATCATCACCTAAATCAACTGAGACTGAATCATATGGAAACAAGTACATCAAGCAAAAATTATGACCACCAAAGCAAAGACAGCATCAACCCAGGAAAACACTGAGGGACAACACTATGAAACAAGAATGATAAACAAGACAAGTCTGAGAAACCAACAAAGTGGACATGTCGTCCAGCTCATCTGTATGACTATGTTCCCTAGGACTAATTTTAGCTAGGGGGAGGGATGTCATTAGAAGTAGACTAGTCCAGATCCCATCCTTATCTAATTGGACTGAGCACTCATTGCCACTAACCAATGTGTAGACATGTGGATAAGCAATGTGTAAACATATGCCAAAGTGTAAACATATAGATAAATATCAAGCATTGGTTAGGACAAGATAATAGGCAATGATGCTCTTTGAATCCAATTGCTGCCAGTAAGGTTGGGGATCTGACAATAGTCAGTCTTTTTGGAGGCAATGGAGAACATCTATCTAACCTAAATGACAGAACATACGCCCAACTAAAACCAGTGCTAACAATGAACATTTATATTATAGTCATTATGCTATAAGTTTACACAGTGAGTCAAGTCAATAATGGGACTGGACGCTGCAAAGACTAGAGCCAACTTGAGGCAAGCTGTCTAGTACAGTCTGAAGAGTCATTGGATAAATTCACAAAGCAAGCTTTTATACCCAGTTGTGAGTCCAGTCATTCAGGCACTACCTGCCTGACATTAATGAAGTTCAGACATGTGAAAATATATTTATTGATGATATATTACTTTTTACATAGGAGTTTAATCCTTTATTAATATTAAAAAAAATTAATTAAAAAAAAAAAGTTTAACAAATTTCAAGTAAAAAACATTTAATTGGCATGTATTAGAATATTTGGTACTTTATCAGAATTATTTATTTATAAAATGATCTACTATATTTAATCTGAAATTATGCTTTTGTTATAAATCTTATTTTTTGTTACAAATATTAAAAATAAAAAATTCCTACAATTACTTTTCTTGTGTAATTATGAGATTAAAATTCTCTAGAAAAAACTTTTTCTTTTTTTGATTCTCTTGCTTTTCGTGCTGATAGCCAATATAGAAATCACAATAGCAACTAATATATGATTATTAGAAACCTGCTCTGGCATTGAGCATTCCATGCATTGTTAATTTACATCTAGTGTTCTTTATGTCCTGGAATTAGCTATAACTAAAACCGCCATGCAATATGTATGGAAACAATGATGACAAAATAATATTTCAAAATGTGTTTGGAAAACTGATTGTGACTAAATATTTAAACTCAAGCAAGGAAAGGGGACCTTAAACTTTGAATTTCAATACAAATCTCTTTTTTAAAAAAAAATGTATGAAAAGAAATATTATAGCCAATGGACTTTCTTTCCAGGCTGCTGCATAAAGACTAATCAGAATTAATAATATGAAAGTAAAATTCTAAAATGAACTTTCTTTACTTTATCTACCATGTTGTCTTGGTTAACTTTTTTTTATTATTCATTTTGAACTAATAATTATTGAATTATCTACATTCAATGATTTAATTTGTATTATATTAAAAAGGGGGAATGAGTTTTAAGGGCTAAACTCTAAAGCTAATTGTTTTAAAACATGTAATAAGAATCAATAGTTTGCATCACAGAAATCGTCATTCTAATACTTAGTTAAATTATTAGACTTTGAAATATACTCTTATTTATGTAAAATAAGATAATTAATATCCAAAATATCTATATTTAAAAAGGGAGGAAAGATAATTAAGGAATTTATTGTCTGCCTGTTGAAAATGATTAAATGTGCTATTGATTTATTAAAGTAGGCTGATTTATCAATTAAAAGTAAATAGGATATTGATATAGCTTATATGGAATTAGTAAAACATTTTCAAAATTTTATGCCCCTTATTCTTACAGATATATTTTGAGATATGACAACAATTTGCTAACAATTCATATGCCTATTTTTTAAATTTTGAACTAAATGTTATTAGAATTAGTAATTATTAGCATGACTATTTTTATATATTTTTTTTTATATATATTTCAAGTACTTCCCAGTTAGGGATGCAGTGTATGATGATGATTGTCTGGTACCTTATTTAATATGCATTGTTAGGAATATTAGAAGTGCATAATATTCATATGTGACAATTATGTGATGCTTGATTGGAATCTTGCAAGTATTGCTTTGTAGATAAAAATTGCAATGCAACTTATATGCACATATATCCTGAACTTAGCTTTAACTTGCATAACTAATTGACTTATGAATAAAATAACTGATATTGATTTACCATTGAAATCTGATCCATAATGGTATTCAGAAAGATATTTTAAAATGTTATATATAGGTAAATTACATGACAAGGTTTTAGAGTTATGACCCATTGAGATAATTTTATATATAAACCGATTCAATAGATGTCAAATTATTCCAGTTAATTATAAATGCAATAGCTAAGAATAATTATAATGTATGTAATAATATAGCTTAATGGATTATATAATATATTCTAATATATTTTCTTTTATTAATCATTATTGTTATTGTATCATCATATGCTATGGCCAATTGAATATTCCAAGGAATTTCTAGTTTTCTATGACCTAGTGGACATAAATTAAATTTCTAATAATGGTTTAAAGCTTTGTATGGATCAATGGCTTGATGTCCTCATTAATAAATTGTAACGTTTCAATAAAATATCAACAACTAAAAACACAATAAAGACTAGTGCTTTAATGTAAGAAATTTTAGGTGATAAATCTAGTGATTCCTTTCCTGCAGACTTTCAGCTGACTGCTACAAAGTATATTTAAATATTTTTAATGTTATTAAGGTGAAGCCAAAGAAAAAAAAAGTGCCTTGAGAGACTAAAGTATCAATTAGCATATCTGTTATATCCGCACTTACGACTGTGCGGCTATCCAATAACGTTCGCTAATGTTCAATTCCCATGCTGTTTTCTTGCAACTAATGCTCTGCTGCATATGCTCTCCAATGAATGGTCTGCAATGAATGCTCTGAATATACTCTGTATTCTCTGCAATAGATGCTCTCCAAACGAATGGTCTGCAACGAATGCTCTGCCACGGATGCTCTCCAACGAATGGTCTGCACCGACTGCTCTCCAATGAATGGTCTGTAAGCGGATGCTCTCCAACGAATGGTCTGCAACAAATGCTCTCCAATGTATGCTCTGAATATTGCTGCGGTCTCCCCATCTGTGAGCTCTTTCATCTACACCCATGAGCTACATTTCCACTGGGCGCTGGTCATTAACCACAAGCACTGACGCGAGATCTCTACTTAAATACTGCCTCTAATAATGCATGACTACTCTCTACTGGAGTTGTCCTCTAATTACTGCCCTGTGTAGTTGTTACCCAGTCTTCTTATCACTTTCTGACAACTGCAACAATCAATCAATACACCGTCCAATAAGGTAACATCTCTTATCTAGAAATATTGCAATCAGCAAATATTTCTTGGAATTGTCGATCGCCATTATGTCAATGCCTTAATTAAATTCCACAGTTATCAGTGCGCCATCTAAAAACAACTTCTCGAATACATTCTAGTTTTTCCGGAGTGCACAAACATGTCTGCCATTTGTTACAAAACACTACACCTCCCTCCACTCCAGAAAAACCCTTGTTGCGATTCCTTGGTGTTGTTTTTCTATTCCTACTTTCCTGTTATTTCACTCAGAAATGTTCGATTTAACTGCTGCTGAAACTTTTTCACCAGTTATGTTCAACGGTGACTGTGCAAGCGTGGTGGAACTCAGCTTCCGATATTAACTGTGCAAGCATTTTATTTCCAAACTTTCACTTCCGTTATTAACGTTATACTAACTGGGATTTCCATTTTCACCCGATTTCTCTGTCTGTAGCTAAAATTGTTGTAATGCAAAACTTATTCGCTACTCACAGGTTCCAAATGCGACTACGCCAATGTTATATCCGCAAGTATGACTGTGCGGTCAGCAAATAACTATATACAATTCCCACGATGTTCTCTTGCAACTAATGCTCTGCTGTGTATGCTCTCCAATGAATGGTCTGCAAAGAATGCTCTGAATATACTCTGTATTCTCTGCAATGGATGCTCTCCAAATGAATGGTCTGCAATGAATGCTCTGCCACGGATGTTCTCCATCGAATGGTCTGCACCGACTGCTCTCCAATGAATGGTCTGCAAGCGGATGCTCTCCAACAAATGGTCTGCAACAAGTCTATTTTTACAGTTTGCTAAAGTTCAATTCCCATGATGTTCTTTCAAGCTGGCTGCTACAAAAACGGTTCACAATGGGCATACCTTAGCCCCAGTCCAGTTTAGTTGTACATGAACTCTTCTTAGTAAGCACTGTGACTGCCATCAGATACTCCTATTGGAATTAAACAGTAACTCTACTGTAGATGCACTCCATACTGTCTGCTACTCACTACTGCGTGACTGCTCTCGACTACTCTCTACATTACACTTCATGAATTTTTAACAATGTATATTCATATATTCAGTAAATATATTCTCATTTTAATTATAAAATTATAATAATTGTTTTTATGTAGAGAGTAGTCGAGAGCAGTCATGCAGTAGTGAGTAGCAGACAGTACGGAGTGCATATACAGTAGAGTTACTGTTTAATTCCAGCAGAGCATTAATTGCAAGAAAACAGCATGGGAACTGAACATTAGCTAAAGTTATTGGATAGCCGCACAGTCGTAAGTGCGGATATAACATTGGCACAGTCGCAAGTGCAGATATAACAATATCCTTGTAAATTTAGTGATGCCATAGACAGAAATTGTAATTTTGGAATTACTAGTGAAAAGAATACATTCTGAGAGAGACATTTGGTAATATTGGATAAATGATAGTTAAAAAGTTGGAATAAAAATAAAAGGTAGTTGTTGGATTCTAAAAGAAAAGTCATTTTGGGAATATAGCTAACAAGGAATCCTTTATGAAATATATTTAGAAAAGATAAAAAAAAGTGTAATGGAGATTCAACAAAATAGAACAGACACTTGATATAGAGCCAATTTTCCAATTATTAAAGGAATTCCAGCAGGAAATTCTGCGAGATCGGTAGTCAATGATAAAAAAAAAAATTGAGGGGATTAACCAGAAAATGGAGAAGAGCAATGATAAGTGGTAGGTAAATATGAATAAAATATGGGGAAAAGAGAATAAAATTAGAGATTGTGAAAATGATAGCAATGAAACAATATAACAAGAATATCACTGATGTTAAAGATAAGAAAATAAAAGGGAAGCATTATATTTGGAACAAGACCCTATAGAGATAGAAACCCAAATCTAGATGAGAATGATGATAAAAATAATCTTGGTAAATAGAAATATTCATTCTAAATTACCTTCTAAAAAAATCTGTTTGAGAAGAAAAAAGAAACTAAAGATTCAGATGAAAGCAATGATAATCATAATCTTAGTAAGTATGGAATCGAAGCAATTTTAAATTATTAGCAAAAAAATACTTCAAATAATAGTGAGGTAGACAAATACCAATTGGAGGAAATAGTGAAACAAGAACAAAAAGATAATCCTGATAATGACATAAATATAGATAAATATGCTGGAATATTGTTTAATAGAGTCTGATATCTCTGGAAACTTTTCAGTTGCACTTGAGGAAAATATTAATGTAAAATGAAAGAATAAGAGAAATAAGCATATCAGACACCAAGACAATAGAGATGGATTTTAGTGCTACACGATCTTATATAGTTATGGAGAAAAATAATTTGGGGAGTGATATGAAGGAAAAGATATTACCCAAGCAGAAAGTAGTTAAAAAGGCATTAGTGATGCACTAAAAAGACAAATAACTAATAAAATTTTAAGATAGATCTTACAAATGATGATCCAAAAAAGCTCAAGTTTAAATGAATAATCAATTTAGAAGATAATGTTTATTTCTAGCATGTAAAAAATGCCATCATAAAGCAGAGTATATACATTTGGCTAAAAGTGAAGATTTCTAGAAATGTGGCAGATAATAAAATTTTGTTTAAACTCAGAGTTATATAGAAGTAAGCAAAATTGTTAGTACTCATAGTAGAAAAGATCAACATTATAAAGATTCACTTAAGTTTTTTAAACTCTTAATGATGTGTGAATGCGTGGAGATTTCTAATATTTAAAGTAATAGCGCATTATCGGAGTTCGACTTCCGATCTAATATTTCAAAATTTTCAGCGCTTTATAATAATAGATTCACATTATAAAAAATGTACAAATAATAAAAAGAAGCCATCAAATAAAACCAAGAAGAAGCAATTAAAATGAATTTTCCAAAGGGAGGATGGATGTATCAAACTAATTTATCAAAAATCCAAAAGCAAAATTCAAAATAATGGCAAAATGTGGAAGAGGATAATAAAAACATTTCTCTACTATCCAAAGAAAATAAAAAATCTTTTAACACTATTGAAGAGGATTTTGTTGGAATCCTTCTGACAGAATCCGAAGTATTGAAAACATGGACCAAGGAAAAAGTCAAATTAGTAGAAGCTAATTATTGTTTTTGTTTAGTAAGTTTATATTTTTTTAAAAATCCCACACTTCTGTTACAGTTTTCTTTTCCATAACTATATGGTCTACTCATAAAATAGAAAATTCCTTGTTGGTCATTCTCATGGACCTGAAAAAGGGAGAGTTCATAATTATTGCTGTTTGAATATAAAAAAAATTGTTGAAATTGGGAAAAGACAGTACAGTAGTATTGATAAATTTCGTTTTAATACTCTCAAAATCTTGATCATGTTTGGGAGTCTATCTCCATTTTTTATGTTTTTTAATAAATGAAGCCCAGACTCCATATCCAATGTTAAATTTGGATAAAATAGATGGTAAAAGTTGTACAAACTCAAAAGTGTTAGTACTCAATTCTGTATTCTAGGAGTTTCAAAATTTTTGGTAGCCATAATTTTATCAGAATGTAGTCTTATCCCATTCTTTCCAATTATATGGTGTAAAAATACTACTTCAGCAACCATTAATCCAGATACCCTCGTCTCCACATTCTTTAAAGAGTTTTAAATGAAGTAGGTGCTACTTAAAGTCTTTGGTGTGATTACTATATCATCTATGTACAAATGCATTAAGGATTTTACTTCCTTTGAAAGAATTTGGTCCAAGCATTAAAATTAAAAAATAATAGCCACCATAATGAAATGCTGTGTAGTTTTATTGAGACTAAACATGGCAAAAATTTGCTTACCTCAAAACTTAATGAATAAAATGACATTACAATAGCTACTGCATCAGACATTCTTTTGCTGATTATAATCCTTCATCTTATTCTGCTTTCTTGCTGGTAACTGTTATACTTCTTTATCGGCATTTTCTCCTTTCTTCTCTGAATGAGCCCGCGCAGCTGTCATCTCTGATTGAAGACTTAAAGCTACTGCTGTTTTCAAACTTATTTATATTTTTGTCTCACAGCAAGGACACTGTATCCTATTGCCCTAAGTCTTTAATAATCTTTGTTTTTGGGACATTCAAAAACATGTTTATTTCAATGGACAGATTATATTAATTTATATTGGAATGTTTTATTAAAATAAATCTTTATCTTAAATTTGAATCCCATATTTAATTATGCAAAACATATTTTTTTCACATTCATTTAGCTGTTTTCCAAGTAGTTATAAAACAGTTTTCATTTATAGTGGCTGTGAAGAAAGAGAAAAAAAGTTATGATCAATTTAAAATTCTCTAGTCTATTTAATTTTAAGTTTTATAATTTTTAATAAAATATATCAATTTACCTTCAAATTTACCACAAGAAAAAGGCAACTTATTTTGCTAAACTCCCAGAAGACAAATCCAAAAGATCATAAATATAGTATATTCTTCTTTTTTAAAAAAACTAACGTATATAAAAACAGTAATAGTATGTATACTGAACCCTACCGCTTGATGGCATTTTTCACACAATGCACATAAATATACCATTTTAGCGGCCTTAACTTACGGCTGACATTACAATAGGTTTGTTTGAACCGTAACAGGCCACCTGAAGGCAATGTATTCTACGATTAAGTAACAAAACACTACGCATGTTGCATTGCAACAGTATTCCTCAAAAGAGCGCTATTGAACTCTTGCTACGATCTGATTTGATGGTGGCCGTATTTGAAAGAGGTGAGACTCTCCAAAAATTCATTGTTGGAAATTTTTTAGAAAACGTAGTGGAATTAGTTTTACATATTAAGAAATGTCATGTCATCACACATGCTTCCCTATGGTTTTCAACTGCACACAACTTCAAAAAGTTATTCTTTTCAGCAGTTTTTCCCGATTTCACACGCAAATGCAAATTTATGTGTGAATTCTTGCGAGAACAGTAAAATGTCATCTGCAAGTTGTCAAAATTGATTGAAGCTGAGTGAATTGCCGGCCACAGAAGTTGATGAAGTAACTTTTTTTTTTGTTTTGGTTCCCTGTTATTTTATTTGCATGTTACTTTTGGTTGCTGTATTTTTTATGTCCCCAAAAATGGTGTTTTTTTACTTGTTTTGGTCACAACTTGTCCAAAGTTTCATTTATTTTTGATTCAATAAATTATTTCATGGGAAATTGTTGTTGTTGTTTTTATTGTTCACATGATTCTAAAGTAGGTAGATAATATTTTATTTAAAAAGAAAGAAGTATAAATTAAGAGTTTCTTCAAAAGGCCAAAAAATAATAATAAAAAAACAACTGTGCGGTAACATAAATGTTCAAAAAGAAAATCAAAAAAGAAGTCAATAATTAAAAATCAAAACAAACCTCCCTTTTAAAAAAAAGTGTTCTATAAAAATGAACTGTTTATATCTTTTTTAAAAAGGCCAAAAAATTAAGGAAGAACTTTTCACTGTCATATAAAGATTTCTGTAGCATAAATAAATATTTGAAAAAAAAAACCTCATAATAAATTTTTTTTAAAAATATGACAATTACAACTCAAAACAACCCCTCCCCTCCACCCTCTAAAAAGCAAGGGTTGGTTTATTCAAAAGTACCGAATTGTTTAAGTCTTTCAAATAAAAACATCCAAAAAAATAAGATAATTTAAAAGCAAACCAACCCCCTTCCACCATCTAAAAACAAAGTGTTTGTTAATAATAATAAAAAGTCTACGCCTTTTAGGTAAAGAAAGTTAAAAAAAAAAGTTACCGTAAAACCAAGTGTTTGTTTCTTAAAAAACGAACAAAAAAAACCAGGTGAAAAAACAAAATAAATCTTTGGTGGTTTACCGTAATATTATGTAAACAAACAGGCGGCCCATGAATTGGTATATTGATGTGCATTGGGCGAAAAACAGCGCCATCAAATGGTAGGGCTCAATATACATACTATTATCATAAAAATTTAAAATAAATTAACTATTTTCTCTTCCTTCCTATTCATTGTGTGAGTTAAAATTTTATTATTTTTAATTTTATATAATAGAAATATTTCATGGCTTTGTTTAAATCTATAAACCAATTTTCTTTTTATTCCTTAAATCAATATGATTACCTATTACACATATGCATAGTGCGGACAAATCCAGAAGCCTGTAAAATTTATAAATCAATTTATTATATTATTTTATTAAGCTATCTTTAATAATTTGGTGACAAGATAACTTTGTAATACAAATGATTCTACATGCTATCAAATTATACTGTTACAATATACAATATATTGGCTTTGCATTTTTATGATAGTGGTCCTTAGAACAGTTTGCAGGTAACTTAATAATGTTTACACGCAGGTGGTTATAAATTTCATGGTGACATGTTTGATCGGATTAAAAGCAAAAAATAAAAATTACATCTTTTTAATTTTGATTTACAATATACTGATGATTCTCCTATTCTTTCCCATTGAAAACAGAATGTTCTTAGTGGATAATATTTCTGTAGTGTAATTTTCACTACATCATTCTCATTCAAGGTAGGGACTGGTATTTATCCACTTTTAACACCTTGTGCATATGACCAAAGACATGTGAAAAAGATCTATGATTCCCAAGATGCGCATTTCATGCTGATCCAATACCATTTGGCCCAGACCACAATCTCTTACACATATCACTGTTCAGAATATATGCAGATAACAAATTACAGTTTAACTGATTAGTGTCAAACATACTACCCTCACAACTTTGACACAAATCACGTAATGAAAATATTAATATTTTATTAGTTGTGTGTTAAGGTGAATAGAAACCAGTCCCTATCTTGTGTGAGATTGATGTAGTAAAAATTACACTACAGAAATATTCATTATTGGATAAGCTCTAATTTAATAAATGACTAATAAAAATTATTAATGTAGAAAAAATTAGTTTATAAAAATCTTCAGAAACTTTTAGCTTTAACAATTATCACTTTGAGCATATTAAGCACTTTAAATATCCTTGGTAGCATTTTAGGGATGTAAACAGAAATGCAACAAAGACTAGTAATGATATTAATTGTATATAGGAGTGTTATTTTTCCAAATGTATTTTATGGAAGTAAAGTTACTATCATTGAAAACAATTCACATTGTGATTCATTGTAAGATTCTAAAAATATAGAATCAAAGTCATAAGTTATTCATTTTTCAGAACTTGATATTGTTGAATTTACTGTTATAAAGGCATAGTTTCATTAGATTTGGGGGCACATGACTAGTAACAGCCCACCTAAAGAAATGTTTTATTGTAATTTAGTGAATTTTAAGGAAAAGACAAAATCCATTTACACTATAAAGATAATCACAAAGACATTTATAATAATTTTCAATGGGAAGACTGAGAATAATGTTGAAGACTCAGAAAAAAAAACATTATTGCAGTAGAAGTTAAAACATATTATGAGCTATTAAAAATATCACAAATATTTCTATTTTGTTTCATCAAAACAAATTTTTTTCAATGTAGAAAATTTGCTTTATAAGATATCAACCGTTTTTCCAACTAACTTTGAAAATGAATGAACAATTGCTTGCTAAATAATTAAGACTGGTATTAAAATGTCATTACTATTGGAAATTAATTTTTGAATAATTTCAATAAAGTCTTTTTTACAGTTTATTATTATTTTTAAGAAAACTAAATTCTTTCAATCAAAATATAAACTGCTTCAATTGAACAGAAAACAGATTACAAATGATCTATCATATATTTTATCTATTTTTCTACATCAGCAACTTTAGGAATATCTGTAACTAACAGATCACAAATATATCCATATAATGGTAGGTAAGATCCAAGTTAAACGTTAATGCTATATTAATAATAATACATATCCATATACAATAGAACTCAACAACTGTAGCCACATTTTTCGCCCATATATATTATAACGGAATGAGGAATCAGGATGAAGGTGGGGTGATGGAATATCCATCACCAACCACAAGTGAACAAAATATTTCAAATAATAAAATTTAATACAAAATGAATATAAAAGTAATGAGCATGAAAGATCTTGAGATCAGCCCAATTAACTCACTAGAATAACTATAAGTATAATTAAATAAATTCATCAGCATTATAAATAAGTATAGGTCATCTATCATCATGAATGATCATGCAATCAAAATAAATCAACAGTCAATCTGGTGAGCGGATTTGAAATGGGTCTACTGGAGACCAGGCTAACTATTTAGCCATTGCCAGCTTGGAGAAATTATTTAAACATTATTTAGATGCATAAACTTAAGTGCTCATCCAATAGAATATATAACCACAAAAACAATAATGCTGGGATATTAAAACATACTGAGCATTATCAATGCTCTAGCCACTTAGTACCATTAGCATACTGGTCAACCATAAACTTAAATTCTAATAGAGACTAAACTAAAATAAAATATAGAGCACAGACTTTAAAGAATATTCTCTTTGCACCAATCCAGAGATGATCATCATCATCAATTGAATATCCATACATGAATATATCCCCCTTTCATATAATATACCATTATGCACAAATCTAACTCAGAGAACATAAGCTCTATAACTGCTATTGTGAACAAGAGATGATGCAACACATAATATTCTAAACTATCTAGAATTAATTTCACTGGAATAATTTTAACAACTGAATATGTTTATTAATACCAATATAAAAAAATGACATTAAAATCTGCAGAATACGGCTATACATGTATGAATTGAACCTTTTGATTTTGATTAATATAAAAACAAAATTCCAAGATATTACATTCATTTACCTATATGTTCTAACATAAAACACCTATATATCCACACCCAGACATGTGGTATAATTTATGAATATATTTGGATCATCATATAAAAAAATAAATAATTAAAATTTGCATATACATGTCTATCTGACATGCATTGGCATAGATTCCACATAGACTACAGGGAAGCCAGCTGTTTTCTTCCACACTAAGGCTATGAAATACTGGAAGATGACTCTTTTTCTTAAATGTGAATTCAAACTATCATAGTGAACTGTGGAGCAGCTGCTAAAGTTGCCCTCCTTGCCTTCATTTATAATTTCAGTAACTATTTATATAACTCTGGAAACTAACTACTACAGAAAACCAACTATCATGGAAAACCAACTAACAAAGTCCCTATAATCTTTTTATTTACCCTTTTTATAGATAGCATAAAGTGGAAAACATTCATTAACTCAAGAATGTTTTTTGCTATCTTCATCAATTTTTTTAATCTACTTTTTTTGTGTTATTACTCTAGTGGAATGTAGAAAATATTTACAAAAAATTTTGACTGTGTTGGTTTCTACTCAACTTTATTGTATGCCATGAAATCCATATGGTTACAATATATTATAAGTTTAATATAGACAGTATACATGTATTTAATATTATATATATATATATATATATTGTAATGGTCTAATACAAACAGACATCATGAATGTAGATTATATGTTCCTTACTCAGGTGATCAATGATCTATTCTTTAGACTAAAATGAACTTTAAATTATGTGACAGTAATATTCCTATTTTAGAATGGTAATTCCTGGATTCACAGATGATTTATTTCCTTTGAATTTATTTTATGATTTCAAAATCTAAATAATTTATTAATCATCCTCACCAAAGCCATCACTAAGTCCCTTATGTAATTGAATTATAATAATATAAATGTTATCTAAAGTATAATATTTTGTAATTACTCTTATACATGATAAAACAGGTAAAACATCAACTCAATTAACATTCAATAAAATGTAATAATAAAAAATATAAACCATACTTCTCTGAGTTTGACTATCATCCTTTCTGTCAAATATTTTTCTTCTAGCTTCAATCTTTATATCTGGTTTAACTTTTGCCATTACACAGATTATTACTATCAAGTCAAATCCTTAGTTGACAAGATTCTCTTTTATTTATTACTATAATATTTACTTCCTTCTACTAAAGATACTCTCAAAATGAGATTAATAACAATACCATTACAACTTTATTAAATTCTAATTTGTGTGTAAATACTCTCTTCTTACAATTGTCAACATGTATGATCAATCATCTTCAAAATGAGTCTTTCATAAATTTCTTATGAAAGCTTATATCTTATTTATTCTTTTGATTCATAAAATGATTATCTCTAGCAAATCTTATCTTGTATATCAATCTTTATATCTTTATTTTATAAAGTAATGTTGGATGATGTTTGGGTTTTGCTATGTGTGCGTGTATTCACATATACACGCAATAATAATAACTCTATTAACTCCATGTATGTGTGTGTATTAACAGATACACGCAATAATAATGTAACTATTACAAATGAATACAAGTATGTATGTGTATGCTTATTAACAGAGATACGCAATAATAATGTAACTATTACAAATATTCAAGTATGTGCGTGTATGCTAAAGGCATCACAGAAACGATTAAGGTTGGTCAGAGATAACCAGAATATAAACCAGTGAAAAACACAAGTTCGGATGAGACGCTGAACAAGCTCATGGAAATTTTTTCATACCATGGGCTACCGGAAACCCTCGTATCCGATAATGGAACCGGTTTCACGTCTGAAAAATTTGCCGAATTTATGCAGGAATGGAGGATTAAACACATCCTTACCCCCCCCTACCACCCCCAATCAAATGGACTGGCCGAGAAAGCCATACAAAGCTTAAAGTCATCAATGAATAAATTGGGAAAAGGAAGACTCCAAGAGGCAGTTTTCATGGCGTTGCTATATCAGCATTCCACACCCACAGCTAAAACGGGCAGATCACCTGCAGAAAAATACTTAGGCCGGAAATTACGTACAAAGCTCTCAGCAATAATGCCATCAAAAGAGCATCAAATGCCAATTACGACAAACAACAAATTTTCACCTGATGAACGAGTCTGGGTGAAAAATAATTTAAATAAATCATGGACTCAGGCATACGTGGTACGCCATTTAAGTAAACAAGTGGTTGTTGTCCGTATGGCAGACAGCAAACAATTGCGTAAGCACATTAACCAATTGCGCAAGAGTGCAACAACAGAATTCTGTACTCCGCAATTGTTTAAAAGTAATGACAAAGAAAATGATACTCACTATGAAACTAAAAGTGAAACAGAAATCATTACTGCTGACGAAGAAAGTCAAAATAGTGAAGAAAATGAAATAGTCACAGATGGTGAAATTAAATCACTCCCACGCGCAAAGAGGAGAACAAAAATTCCCCTCCGCCTGCACGATTATGTGTTAAGTTCAGAGAAGAAGAAATGAAAAAAAAATCTTTTTTTTAAAAAAAAGTACGTCGCTGAACTTGGGGGAGGCGTGCTATGTGTGCATGTATTCACATATACACGCAATAATAATAACTCTATTAACTCCATGTATGTGTGTGTATTAACAGATACACGCAATAATAATGTAACTATTACAAATGAATACAAGTATGTGTGTGTATGCTTATTAACAGAGATACGCAATAATAATGTAACTATTACAAATATTCATGTATGTGCGTGTATGCTAAAGGCATCACAGAAACGATTAAGGTTGGTCAGAGATAACCAGACTGACCACTTTGTACCTCGTGTCATGGGATGACCAATGGAAATAGAGAGTGTTACAAACCGGGACGGCGGGAAAAAACAAGGTCAGACTTGCTAGGTGAAGTTGAGGGATGGATGCGTTTTCCTGAGTGCACAGACACTACTTCACTTTCAGCTCGTCTCGTGGAGAGGTCTACCTCCGAACGTACCAAGGTAGACCTAGGGACCATTACAGGTCGTATAGACTTTAATATTATTTATTGTAAGCCTGCGGGCCTTTAAGACTAGAGTTGTATAATAATGTGTTAGTCAGTTTATCTTCTGTAATAATTGTATTATATATTGATCCTTGTATATGTATTTATGTATATAAACCTATTAACTCCACTACCGTGTTCATGTGTTAATTATATAATATACTTGCCGCTGTTGAGTGCGATAAATCTCACTCAAACCTCGACCATATAAATATCCGACTAGTACTGGATATTGCAGGTTTTATTATCCAATGTTGATTATTACAAGGGCATAATGGCAAGAGCATCATTTCTAAATATCAGATGAATAATCTTAATGCAATTACTTTGACATAAGAAAATAAGTATGATTTTAAGGTTTTGTATTATCAGTTCTGGAATTCCTAAATATAAATTTTTTATTGAACTATCAATTTAACATTATCCAACATAACATACCAATTTTAATCTTTTCTTTACATTTACTTGTATAATAAAACTTTTCATATGTATATTAATTATCATGATCTAATTCATTTTACTTTATTAACTCTATTATTATTCAGTATATTGTAACAGTAACCACCCTTTTGACAAATGACAATAATCAAGTTAATAATAAAATGAAAAAAATACAATAGTTTCAAATTAATTTTAGTCTAGGGGAATTTAAAGACAATTAACAGGCAACCGTATACATTGTGGAACAACTACATATAATTTATTTTTTATTGACAAGTCAATAATAGTCACAAGCAATGTTCAAATTGAACCCATGAAAAAACAAGTTTCCATGCAGATTCAATTATATTTCCTGATTGTTACCCTCTCCACTAAATACTTTATTACATTAATGAAATAAATAATCAGCTTGCATTCAGATGAGAAATGACAACAACAAAATAATTAACAACAACAATAACTTTAACTAAAGAATACAATTATATGATGATGTGATGATGATAATAATAATAAAATGTATTTACATATTTACAATTAATTTACAATCGAATATCAGCCTTTCAAGCTAATTGTGCAAACGCTTTGCGAGTGTTAATAATAAATGAATACTTTCTCACCAATACAAGATATAGTATTTATGCAGGAATAAAAGGAATCCTCTTATCCCTACAACTCAAATATTTATATATGAGCAAATCTGAAGTACTGGCAAAGAAAGCGTGACGATAGAACAGTCACTTTAAATTACTCTATACGATGTCTCACGCTTTCTTTGCCAGTACTTCAGATTTGCTCATATATAAATATTCGAGTTGTAGGGATAAGAGGATTTCTTTTATTCCTGCATAAATACTATATCTTGTATTGGTGAGAAAGTATTCATTTATTATTAACACTCGCAAAGCATTTGCACAATTAGCTTGAAAGGCTGATATTCGAATGTAAATACAATTGTGTACAGATGCTATATAAAATAAATGCTTATTTATATTTACAATTAAAAAAATTATATGGTGATCATACATGAGGTGGAAAAAAAATCTTTTGTAATTTACAATAACTCTTTGAGGATAGCTAAAAAAAGTTCACTTGATTACCTTAATGAGTTTTGTTGAGATCACATATATGCTTCGTATCCATAAATGTGAATGTAGCCATTAATCATTAAATTTTAATGTCTGTTGGCAATGTAATATTTTAGCTTCTTTTGGTTCATTCAGTGGCAGTTTTTCTAAGAGAGTTCCACTGCAATTTTCTTCTGAGCATTTAAAATAGATAGATTCGCAGATTAATTTGTAGAAGTATACTTCTATGGGATAATCACTTTAGATAGCTAGTTTTTCTTTTGTAGCAAGTAAATGTCAAATATTTCTTCAGCATTGAATAGTGAAGAATAGATCGGCAGAATCAAGATTAATTTTAAAGCACACCTTTACATACAGCTCCATACTCAGCTACAGTGCTGGAAAGATCAGGGAATGCATCCTCGAGGGTTTTCTAACTTCATAAAATGTATGATATTAACTTGAAAAATCCTTACAAAATTTTATTGACTTCTACACAGTAAAAGACATGATGATGAAGTAGTTACAATTCTTCCCACCGCTTCTTGGGATGCAGATGATTTTAGAAAGATTCTATTGGTTCCCATAGCAGCATTTTTATCCCCCACCCAGTCATTTGCGACTGGTTTCTACAGCAATGTTTCTTTTATTTAAAATAATAATATTATTTTAAAATAATATATATATATATTAGTTTTACATTTATTGTTACATTTTAAAGCCATTTTAAAATTTTTTCAATATACATGACTTTTAATATTTTGTTGTACATAATAAAGAAAAGCAATGCCTGTGAACTCAGATGTGAGGATATATATATATATTGTAACCCAGTGCTTTTGGCACTTGGTTTTATTTAGCATTATTTCTGCATGAAATCAATGCTATTCTTAAAAAAAAAAAAAAAAAAAGATAAAATAAAAAATAGTTGTAATTGGTTAGTAAAGTGTGCTATTCATTCACCTAGACATGGTTTGTGTGAATAACTAACAGACTTCCTAATGCAATATCATATTTTCAAAAGAACATGAATAATTTAATTAAGATATTGTTTATTAGAGCAAATTAATGTAATGTAAAACAAATACAATAAACTGTAGTTAGTTTTTAGATGGGTAGAGAAGAAAAGAAAAACATAAATGTCAATTAAATAATTTTAAAATGTCTTATTCTAAAGAACAGTAACTTCTGGTAAATTCATTTGTAGAAAATAATTTATGTAGAAATGAAATCACTGAGAATTATTGTTGGTTTTAAATGTATTTATTATTTTATTATTAAACTACTTTGTAATCCATTTAAATAATACTGAAAACTATATGATTGTAATAAGTTTTTCCCTTCTTTTGTTTATGTCATAGCCAAGTGATTATTTTTTCCTGGAAGAGGATGCTAGTGTAAAAAGAGTGACCATTTTCATACTAAAAATCTTTTTTTTTTTCCTGGAGATAGTCTGCTAGTCTTAAAAAGGTTCAACAGTACAAAATTTTGTAAGACTATTTTTTTTGTTTTGTAAAGAAGAATTGACAAGATAATGGAAATTTTATTTACAATGGAAAAATAAACAGCTCTGGTAAGGCATTCTGCAATTTTTATGCTATTCTCTACACTTTAAAAACTTTCTACATTTAAAATTTATTGCTTCGTGAAAGTTAAAGTTTTTTTCACCAAAAAAAAAATGAAAGAATTCACTAAAAGGATCAGGCAAAGTCCTATTCTACTTAAATTAAGGAAAACCAATATTTTCCAAGTAAAAATTAATTATCTAATAAACTGTTCTTTGTTAATATTTTCCTGGTACCTAAGAAAATTAAATAAAAGGAATATTAAAAAGAAAAGACAGAAAACTAGAAACATTTTTGCGCTTCTTTTGAGTATATAGTCTGTGTTTTTTTAATAATGCATCTTAGACATTGAAATATATTTAATTCACTACTAACTGTCTAGGAAAAATAATGATCATAATAAATAATATACCTGCATATGTTTTTTTTTTTTTGAAAGGAAAGAAAAACTATCTTAAAATAAAATGTGAAATTAGATACGTGCATTCTTTAAGAAAAAAAAAAATTACTATTGGAAAATAAAATTCTAAGATTAGAAATGATAAATTAATATCTTTAATGACTTAAGAATAAAAGTAAAAAAATATAGTATGCTATATGCAAAGTGGAATTCGTATAACTTCATGCAGTCTATAAGTCAACTACAATTATTATCAGACTAATCTATAGGAAAAAGTGCGCATTTTCTTCAATATTCTAGCTAGCTAATTATACGTATAATATTCAAATAATATGTCTGTTTATCGTCAATGTGATAATATTCGTTAGCTTTAGGATCCAAATTTGTATCAGTCTAATCCAATTGGGAATTAAGCTTCGTTTTTCTATTTTTTTTGTGTGTGTGTTTTTATTATTATAAGGGCCAAAGAAAAGAAAACTTTTCATTGAAAAAAAATCGCGTTTATTACTTTCAGGGCCTCGTAAAATTTGACTGGATGAAAACTCTTCACCTGGATAAACAGCTCACAGAACAATAGTTCTGCTAATGAGATAATATGCACTTGTTTATTGAATGTTTTTTTTAAAGAAAACTAATTTGTAAAATTTTATTTTGTGTTATAATATTAATGTATGCTAGAGTATATCTGTCATGTAATATTTTAAGAATCTTGTAATGACAAAAGTATGTCTTACTATAATTATTTTGGGTTAAGTTTGTATTTAAGATGAAATCTATGAAGCATATCTGATTTATTAAATGCAATGGCAGATATAAACTTTGCATGTTTGGTACTTAAAAGAAAAATATATTATATTTATTTAACGGGTAAAATAAATATTAAATTTATCAGAAGTAACACTAAAAAGAAATACATGCTATAACAAGATATTTTTTGTTTAAAGGGTCAACAAAATATATATTATATTAATTTAGTAATAGTTCTTCTTTAATAGCACATCCACTTTATTTAGTTGAAGCTGATGTGTTACCTAGTGCTTTTGAATGTTCCTTCATTAGAATTAAAATTATTATACTTTTATGCTGTCATGTCCATTGGTTTCAGATATTGATCAAAGTATATATATGGTAACATAGGTTTATTATGATTAGTGTGTCTTTCTTATCTTGCCTAAGTGTAGGATCGATATATGCTTAATATCAGCATATGTAATACTTATAATGTATATCATTTTGTGGGATGAAAATGATCTCCCCAAAATACTTTATTGTTGCATGAGAGGAATAGTTTTAGATATAATGTTAGGGTATGTTTGATAGCCCATGTCATCGATTCTCATGAATAGAACAATCAAGAGTTTATATAGTATTTAGGATACTTAATTTGTTTAAATCCCAAGAGAGGATTATACTTGGTGCATGTTCGTTTTTATGCCTGAGTAAGAGGCAAGAAACCACCAAAATACTTTAGTGTAGTAGTTTTTCTCTGCAGACATTCGTTGTTATTCTGCATTCCTCATGTGAATATAAAGATAGTTCCACCATAGAAGGTGTTGATTACTGTGCTTTGTTTTAAAAGTTAGGGCAAGGATAAATGTTAGGTTTGAGGTGTTACTTACTCAAGGTGCACTTTAGTATCAATAGTGCTTTAGTAATTGAAATCAATATCTGTATTGTGCTACTGAATCTAAACCAATGTAGAAAGTTAAGTTAAAACTGTGTATTTTAAAATGCATATTTGTTGGAGGAATATTCAAACACAACATTTAGTGTTAGTTAATAATTAAGAAATATCCATAGTGAATTACACTTATAAGTAAAATAGTTATCGGAACTTAAGTGGACACTAAGTTAAATGTGAGATGGTGAGTGCAACTTCTGATAAATGACCCATAGTTAGGAATAGGCTGTTCAATTATAAGCCATAACCTAATTAAATTTATTAGAAATAAATTTAATATTTTTTGTATTTCATACTATAATATTAATCAATAAAAAACAAAAATAGTTAGTCAATAACTTTAAGTAAAAGCTTTATAAAAAGTTTACCAAAATCATAGATTGGTGTATTGGTAAATGAGATGCACTTTTTAGCTGATCAATCCAATGCAGTAGCATGATTGCAAACAGGTGCAGTTATAATTTTAATCTATACCTAAAGAATAGACAGATTAATGTTGGTTTATGTTTTGTATCAGTGTGAGATTATTTAATAAATTTATATATTTTTTTTTTTTTGTGATAGTAATAAATTATAGTCTTGTCAATAGTCGTGGTGAATTCATTTTTTTTATATGCTAAATAGAAGTGTGTTTGCACGATATTTGCAAAACATTTTCTTGAATCCGAAATCCTTTCAAACTCTCAAAAACTTAATATACCAGATACACAAATTTACTGTAGATCGGAATATTTCACTTCATTTCATTTTAATGAGAATTATTTATGAAATTGCAAACTTCAGACTAAACATTATGTAAGTGTAAAAATGAATTTATCCCCAAGTCATTAACTCTGACTGCACATTATTCCATTCACATTTTAGTTAAATTGTCAAAGTAATGAGTCTTAGTTAATTTATTGTGTTGTCATGGATGATGGAAGGACACAAAAAGCACCCTTGTCTTTTTATTATTCTGGCTGAGATTGTGGATAAAAAGGCTGTATTATTCAAAATTGTATGTCATTATTGAGTATAATTATCACCTCTTTAATTAATATAGTAGTTGCTATGAGATATGAAGATACATTGACTTTGAAGTAAAGTAAATGTTTCCTATAGCCGACCAGAATGCCAGTCATATGTGACAGCACAGTACTGTTGAGCATTTTCCTAATTTAAACAAAGAAACCCTGAGATTAGTATTGTCATTATAATTCGTATTGATTTAAGAATTGATCAATTATTGTTGATATTATAATTGTGGCGTGGCTTAAAAGAGTTTAACTTACAATTGTGCTATAAGAAAACTATTTTCAGATCATATTGGCAATAGTGAATATATATTTTTTTTGGAAACATTAACAAGAAGATGAAAAGTTATCATCATTGTTAAAAAGTGTAAATACTTATAGTTCAGAGAATGTGTTTTTGATAAAGAGAGGATGTTATTTTATTCTAAATTTTTAATTAGGGAATGATGACAGTTTTTTTTTCTATCTTCCCAAGATATTTATTTTACTAATGATAATTTGTTTTATGATTTTAATTTCTTTCTTTATCTTAACTGCATATCTCTGCAGCTGAATCTTCTTACAACTAACCAACCACTGAGCTAGGTCAAGTATTCACATTGGCGAGTTTGTAGATCACCGAGAATATACTTTATTAGGTTAGAAAATGAGATGTCTAATTATAGGGGCGATCGATGTACATAGATAGAACTAAAACATATTATTATAATTAGAGACTCTCTCTTTATAGGTTAGAATATATATATATATATCATCATCATATAAACAATGCTCTTCTTGATCTTTAAAACTTTTTATTAAATGAATGAGAATATTCTTCTGACAGTCAAGCTCCAAAATATGTGTATTATAAAGTGAAGGTTCTGCTGTTTTAGAAATATTTTTATTTAAAATATTGTTATTCATAACCTATTCATTATAAACTACATTAAAACTCTTTTCTTTGAATCTAATCATCATTTCCAATAACCAACAATCATATGCAGAAAAACCAACATCTACACAAACAACTAAATGATCAACCAGAAAATCAATATATGAATGTTGAACTTGCTAAATAAATTTCATAAATAGAATATCCTCATCAACATTAATCTCTATTTGTGCAAATAATATTCAAAGAAATATGTTCATTTTATCAATAAATTTTGAAAAAAAAAACATAATTAAATATTTGATTCCAATGTGGCACCTTTAAATTACATTATAAATCATTTATTTCTATGTGCACACACATATATATGTATTATATTTCCATTTATATGCTTAGTTTTCTGATTTAATTAGAATATAAATGCTCATACTTTTAAATATATTTTGCTTCATTCTTTTATATATTTAAGTTTAAACAAGCATGTTTAAGATCAGGATTTTTTTTTCTTAATCTGACAAACTTTCATTTATATTTTAATTATTACTTTGCTAAAACTTACTTATTTATTTTAACCAGCTTTCAAAAATATTATTACAACAAATTATAACATTTCAACATCAAATAAAATAAAATTTATTAGTATCATAGAGAGTGATTTATTTCTTTTATTAGTAATCATTTCATTAAAAAAAAAAATATTCAAAACTTAAAACTTTTTTTATATGAAAATGGTTTTCTCAACATTGTGTAGATTTTTAGTACTTCTTTGATTTGGCAAATTTTAACTTAACCATATCTTGAAAATGATTCCACAGCCTTACCATCATTTTATACTGCATAGGTTTGTTTAGATGAATGGCAAACAATTTTAAAATGATTCTAAAAACTTTATTTATTTTCATGTTATCTCAGTGATCTTCAATTTGATACTATAATTGGATTCACAGAAATATTTTTCAATGGTGATTTTGACTCACAATTTTCATGCAACTAATAATTTCTTGGTTATTTTTCTTAGATACAATTCATATTAGGCAAATCCTCAAGATTCACAGTAATGGCAAATATGGAGAACATTTTAATGCAGTTTATATACTCACAATAGCAAATCTAATTAATTTCTAACAGCAATCAATTTCTCCACCTTTTCATTCTTATTATTCTATCTATCCTCTGATGAATTTTCTTATATTTTATATTAATACTTAAAAAAAAATTGTTACTATGCCAACAAAAATATACAGGTCAAAAGTTGTTTTCAAAAAAATTTGTTTTAAGAGATTATTGTAGTAATCTTCATCACAAAAAAATAATATAGTTGTAAGTTTTAACTTTCAAGGTTTTATTTTTTTAGATTTTTAATCCAATATATCTGATTTTTCATTAATCCTTTGCTAATTTAAATATATATGAAAAGTCTTTTAATCAAACTTGAATTAAAATTTGGATTTCTAAAGATGTAAGATAACTTTTCTACAATTGATCAAATTTCATTAGAACTAAAATACCTTTTTATATCATTAATTAAATTGTTGCAACTCTTCATTTATAACTGAATAAAATGCTATGCTTAAATAATAACTTTATTATTTCTAAAGCACTGATCTATCTATAATAATTCCATAAAATCTTCAGTATTTAAATCCTATACTTATAATTATTATTTAAATTCCTTTTTCTCCTCTTTTTTTAATCGGTATGACAACTATACTGAAGCAGTCAATCTTAGCTTAAGATTGAGTTTCATGTTTCCATCTACTAACTTTTATTTAAATCCCTATTTTCCATCCCGCTCCTTTTGTCATGTATATATATTTTATGTATATATTTGAGATGCGCGCCTAAATTATAAAATTTAATGTTTCAATAACATGTTTTAAAATTATTCTCAATTCTTTTTATCAATTATTAATTCTTTTTATTAAAATACATAGGTGCGACTCAAAAATATATATAGGAGCAAAACTTACTAACAAAATATTGATTTTTTTTTTAAATATTTTATTATACGTCATTTTTTAACTTTTTCTTTTTAAATTGCCTTTTTTTATTAAACTATTATAAAATCCAATATGGAAGATGTGACTGTTATTAATTGTCCAAAAATAATTAAAGGGGGGTATTTTTTTAATTAAAGTTTTACTTAAAATAAAAGAGATTAAGTAGATTAAAGATACTTTTGTTATAAACATGTTGTCAAATCTATTTCTAATCTGGAAATAGATTTGAATTTATTTTTGGACGTTATCTTACTGTTGAATCTTCAAAAACAACCGATAAAGAAAAGGTATAAAATGGCTGAATTTTGAGGACAGATGAGATTAGCTACTATTGAGAGAACTGATACGTCGCTTGAAACTTAAAATGATGTAGTCCACCTTCCTTCTCGGCCCTCTAGGTCATGATCTGCCGCTACCGTAATATCCTGCTGCCCTAAAATGAAGAAAGGTCTAAAAAAAGAACTTTAGAATGCTAATAGAAGTTTTCTGCCATCGAAGTACTTGCATTCCAATTGCCGTGCACGTGCCATACTTTAAAATGGACTCTTAAAATTGCAAGGTAAATTATTTCAAACCGCCATCATTGAAACTAAATCTAGCCTAATTCATCTATCAAGATTTCTTCTAATATGTGATTTAACTTTATTTTTGTAACTTTATGTAAAATGTAATTTGCTTTTAAATGATTTTTATAAATCTAATTTTCTCTCATATGCTCTAACTTTCTTTAACTTTGGTGCGGTCACTTATTTATAGTTATTTATTACTTAATTATATATGTATGCCTTTATTATTAATTTTCCAATCCCAAACAAACTGGTGAGCTTAATTTATAAAAATCTTTTCTGTCATTTTTAAGTAAATCTTCATAAAGCAAGTTATTAACGTCCCCTTTTAAAACATAATGCATTATTAATTAATATGTTCCCCAGATTGTTTTACGTCAGCATTTTGTTTATGCTTTAATATAAAAAAAATATATATATTTGTTTAACTCTGGATTTTCTACCCGGGGAGAATCCAGAACGTAAGCTAATTAACGCTTTGAAATCTTTTTAAATGTTTTGTTTTATTCAATTCTGAAAGAGTGACCCATTAATTATTTTCTATAACTGCCAGTCTTCTTATATTTTCCATACTCTTAAAATTTCAAATCTTGTATTTAAATATTTCAGTTATTGTAAAATCAATGAAGTTGGGATTGATTTATTTTAAATAACAGAAAAGGAAAGGGGGTAAATCTTCATGTTTCTTTTACTAAATAAAGTCTTAACATATTTGGGAAATCTTAATATTTTACTATTTTAGTTACTAAGTAAAATCTCTCTCTCTATATATATAACTGCATAGCGTAGTATTTGTCTAAATTATGGTATTCAAACTAGGATCATTTATTTTAAAAGCAGTAAATCTTATTCAATGTCGTTAGAGACATTCATTCGTACTGCGTTACTGACATTTAGCATATCTTCGTATATATATACTACGTGCTTCTAGTCTTCTAATCTGGGGGTTGCGACAAGTTCGAACCCATAGATTTCTTCTCATATCTCATTCCGTAGATAGTTGAGCTATCCGGAATCACATTTATTTTGTATAAAATGCCTCTGGCGGTGATCACTTCGTATAGATAAAAGGCCTCTCACGTTGGTTATACTAGCAAAAGTCTGGGCCACACCATGCCTATCCACTTTTCTCTAAGCACTATCCAAGAAGGAGGGCTTAGACTTCGTTCTCATCCAGAAGCATGACCGTCTCCTCTTAGTTATTTTTGGCTATTATGTCAGTACCGCGCAAACTTCGTATTATTATTATTTCTTTTGCTTATGACCTAGTTTTAGTGCTGTAATAATAATGAAATTGTGCTCTGCTTAAAATATATACAAATGCCAACTACTTCTATTTTTATTAATTAAAATTATTTCAGTCTTCTACAATCCCACCATCGTAACTTATTTCTGCATTTAAGAGTATATATGCCTTGGGGAAAATAAAGCGTTCGTCTTACTATTGTTAAAATAATTTTTCATTAAATATTTTGTCATAGACTCAAATATAATCTTTCAAATGTATTTTGTTTATTTTCACGACCTCAATGGCGTGAAAATAGTTTATATCATATGTACAATTAATTTCGGAATGCTCCTAGAAAAATATATGTTAGTCACCACGTTTCTGAACCGTAAATCAAAGCGTTAATGGCAGTATTATGTAATTCTTTCTAATAATTGATTGGCATTTTAATATTAGACCCACCAAAGATGTGTGTTTATTTATAATATTTTTAGCTAATAAAGAGCATATGAGAAATAATAGCATGAATGACACTGTAATCCTCTATCGCTTGGTAGACCGCTTGCTCATTCACGCACACACTAATGTATATAATTAATTTATAAATGTATAATAATTTGTCAATATATTAAACTATATTTTTATTGTCTAACTTATTTGAGTAGTTCAAATTCCTCTTTTCTCCACTTCCACATATTACAGCCATGCTTATGTATATTTTAATATAGTCATAGTTAATAGATGTCTCATTGTTTTGCTCAGCTTTGCTAGTCGGCCGGATTAAGATTAATTCTCATGTGCCATCACTATTATGTTATTCATTAGGTGTTAAATCTGGGGCCTAGAGAGTGGGTTCGAATCCAGGCTGGTCCCTGACCTAAATCTTGGGCTTGACTGGGTTTGAAGTACATTTTGTGAGTTCCAGCTCATGTTAGATGGATAAACATATTTTGACCGGTACAATACCTACACACACTGCTATGAAATGATCATTTCAATATGCATATACCTATATAAACTACACAACTTTATGTAGCAAATAAATAAATCTCGCGATACAATTTAATTTTTAAAACATGAAATAATAAATTATAAAGGCATGCTTTCAATTAATTCAATGTAATCTTTTTCAACTACAGACAATATTAAATATATTGGCTTCCATAATACATTAATTTCATATTACATTCCATGATTTAAATAAGTCAATTATTTTATATAGTGCAATGTTTTTTTTTATAAACAATAATATTTAAACAGCATTAAACTGCTGCACATGCACTTTGGATTTTAAATATAAAATGAATGAATACTAACACTTCAACCACATGATAAAGTCTTTGGAAAAGATAGAATGGCCATCTATCTTTTCGAACCCAAACGCTTTTGTATGGGCGAATCTTAAGTGTTTGATAGTGAAAGTGTGAAGATATTAAATAATCACTTTAAATTACTTTTACATGCTTGGAATGAATCACGCTGGTGAAATTTATTAGAATTTACGATACATCAGACTTTATCATGTGATTGAAGTGTTAGTATTCATTCATTTTATATTTAAAATCCAAAGTGCATGTGCAACAGTTTAATGCTGTTTAAATATTATTGTTTATAAAAAAAACATCGCGCTATATAAAATAATTGACTTATTTATATACATTTAATTTCAAATAAGAATGACGTATCGTAAATTCTAATAAATTTCACCAGCGTCATTCATTCAAGCATGTAAAAGTAATTTAAAGTGATTATTTAATATCTTCACGCTTTCACTATCAAACACTTAAGATTCGCCCATACAAAAGCGTTTGGGTTCGAAAAGATAGATGGGCATTCTATCTTTTCCAAAGACTTTATCATGTGGTTGAAGTGTTGGTATTCATTCATTTTATATTTAAAATCCAAAGCGCATGTGCAACAGTTTAATGCTGTTTAAATATTATTGATTCCATGCTTTGTAAACTTTCAACTTAACTCCTTGTCAGTTAAGCAAACTATTTCTTTTATTAATCAAAATAGCTTTTTTTATTCCTCTTTTTTTATTATTATTCTCATGTATACAAACTTACAGAAATTAAAAACAAAATCTCTATTAAATTTTGATTCATGGTCACAAACATCTTCTGTGTTAAATAATTATGAATTAACTGTAATAGCAATTTTGTGATCAACTTTGATAAGATAACTACACTATATAAATTAATTTTATTTAATAGTTAAATTATATATATATATATGATACCATACACAATAGTTTTGTTTTAATATTAATAGTATAGATACTAAAAAGACTTGTATCTTAGAATAGCCTATTTAAAAAATATTTACTTTTTTAATCTATTAAATATGTTTGTTACTATTGAATTTTAAAAGATGAATATTATTAAATGATATTTAATAAAAAAAAATGTTTGTCTAATTAAAACTGTTAATTTCTCAAATTACTCAATTTCCATTTATTAGTAATTCTATTAATCATTTTATTATTGAAGCAATTAAAGAATGATCTAAGAAATCATACCTTAAAAGTGAAAACATAATTTTAAAATACTGTGGCTTTAGAATAAATAAACAGAGAAAATTGTATATTATTGGTTTAGAAGATAAAGAAATGAAATAAAATTTATGATATTCAACATACATACCTGTGGCTTTACATTCTTCAGACTGTAAAATAGTTGAATCATATATTTGTTTGTTTGATTTATGAGAAACTTGAAATTTGTTTTCTCCATCTCCAGAACCTTAAAAATTATTAAGCAATTTATATAAATTTGTTCTTTTATTAAGCAAATAAAATACATCTAATATAAAACATATTGAATAATAGTTATTACCTGCAATTGCTTCTCGAAAATTATAAGGTGGGCTGTCATTATTGGTATTGCTTTTTATTTTAGATTCTTGACTTTTGCTAAATTTGAAAGGAAAAAAATACTGAGAATGACATATTTTTTTTAAAAAATTTCATAAATGTAATATATTGTAACATACACAGTATTACTGTAAATCTGGCTAATCGAAATTTAAAATTGTAAAAATGTTGTTGGTTTTCATTTTTATGGTTAAACAAATGTATTCATTGATGCCATTGGTTGTAGAGCATATAATATAGTCATTATTGAAGTGTTTGATAAAAGAAAAAGAAATATTTCAGAAGTGAAATTACAACATATGTTTTGCTTTTTGGAATGGCGGAATATAAAAATATAAAACAGATTATAGAGGACAAAGGATTACGTTTAGAGAAATTGAGAACAAGCCGGACCACAGAGAAATTAGGAGTACAATTTGATTGGTAGAAATGCAGAAGAAAAGACGAATTGAAATGGTGAGATAATTGAACCAATGAACTGATAAATCCGGAAAGGTGTGAAATTTTCAACACACAGCAAATAAAAAGACTTTTTTTCATGTATATATTTCTGTAGTAATTAGTTTTAAAAGTAGAGTGTACTGTAGAAGTTTGTGTTTAAATAAAGCATTATGGTATTATAAAAAATAACACGGAGTAAAGATTTTGTTAATACACGGCAAATCTTGGCGCAGTCGCCGTGAAAAGTTGAACCTACGGACGGACAAGTTAAAATGTCTTTAGGACAAGGAAGCATCTCGGAGTTCGATGTCGGAAATGCGGGTGAATGGCCGTTATACCACTCAACTCGAAAACTTTTTTAAATTAAATAACATTACGGAGAATAATAAAAAAGTAGCAGCTCTTTTATGCCTCGCGGGACGAAAAGTAATATACGTGATACATAAACTAATGAATGGGCCAACAACGGATGAAACAGAATACGAAAATATTATAAACAAGTTATCCAATTATTTTAGCCCACAACCATCGAAGTTCATGGCTCAATTAACCTTGCGGAATAGAAGACAACAGAGAGGTGAAAACATAAGAGATTTCGATTTAATTTTGAGACAATTAGAAAGAGATTGCCAATACGGAGAGTTCGCAGAACAAGCCCTACTGGATCAGTTGTTATGGGGAATGAATGAAGACCGGCTACGGCAAAATTTGTTAATGGAACCAGATTTGACCTACGACATAAGGGATAGCGTACGAGCTCGTAATGGAACAAGCAATGTGTTTCAGAGGAAAGATAAATGATGAACAGTCATGGGAAATACATAAAACAGAAGGGAAAAAACAGAGCACAAATACGAAAGAATGGAATGACCGAGGAAAACAAATAAAGTGTTTCTGTTGTGGAAAACAAGGACACATATCGAAAAACTGCAAATGGTGTTCATATACCTGTTATAATTGTGGAAGGAAAGGACATCTAATATCAGTCTGCAGAAACCCAAAAACTCAAGATAAACAACATACGGAATATGAAGTAAAAAAAAATGTGTGCGCACAAATCCAAAACCAATACATGATAACACTGAATATATATGGAAAAGACATAGAAATGGAAATCGACAGTGGTTCGGCAATATCACTCTTATCAGAAGAAAAATGGAACGATATTACCAAAGGTCGTAAAAGATGCATAATACAGAAAACGAATATTAGAGTCAAAGACGTCAGCGGAAACACAGTAATAATAAAAGGAAAAACACAGATTCCAATTAGGTACAAAGAAGAAATATTAAACCTACCTATTTATATAGTAAAAGGAAGCATAGCCCCGATAATAGGAAGAGAATGGTTCGAACAACTAGGAATTACGGTAACAATCATAAAAAACATGTCGTTCGAACAGGAATACATTACAGCGTATCCGGAACTTTTTTTCAGAACAAGTAGGAGTTTTCAAATCAGACCCAGTAGACATAGAATTAAGTAAAAACGCCCGACCAATTGTGTGCAAACCCCGAAAGATTCCGTTTGCACAACATGAAAAAGTAAAACAAAAAATTCAGAAACTAGTAAGCGAAGGAGTTTTGACACCGGTAGAAGACGCTCAATGGGCCACACCGATTGTAATAGTGACAAAGCCAAATGGACAAGTTAGAATTTGTGGGGATTACCGAGTAACGGTAAACAAATTTTTATCCAAAGGGGCGTATCCAGTTCCAAACGTTCGCGAGCTGTTAGCCGGTTTAGCAAATGAAAATTTTTTCTTTGCAAAGTTAGATTTAAACGCCGCCTACCATCAAATTAAGGTAACGAATAGAACAGCTCAAATGTTAACACTAACCACGCCTTTTGGTCTTTTTCAATGCAATAGGCTACCGTTCGGAGTGACAACAGCACCTAATATTTTTCAGGCAAAACTCAGCACATTATTACATGGAATACAGGGAGTGACGCCATACTATGATGATATTCAGATCACAGCCACAACAGAAAGTGAGTTACGGAAATGATTGACTAAAGTATGTAATAAATTAAAAGATGCGGGGATCAAACTGAACAAAGAAAAATGCTTATGGAAAACGCAAGAACTAAATTTTTAGGACACGTGATTTCTAACAATGGGAAAAGACCAATAAAAGAGAAAGTGCGAGCGGTAAAAAATGTGCAGAGACCTAAGAATGTCAAACAATTGCAAGCCTTTTTAGGGCTTATTAATTTTTTTGAAAATTTTTTAAAAAGCAAAGCAATGATAGCAAATCCATTATATCAGTTGTTAAGAAAAGGATAAAAATGGGAATGGACGCAAATACATGAAGAAGCGTTTGAAAAAACAAAAGAACTACTTTCTGCAGATACACTGTTGACACATTTTGATAATGCGTTAGAAGTAAGAATTACGACGGACGCGTCTGAAATAGGTGTGGGAGCGGTTTTGGCACACCCAATGGAAAACGGCGAACGACCGATTGCATACGCATCAAGGACACTATCGAAGGCAGAACGAAATTATAGTCAGATAGACAAAGAGGCTTTGGCAATTATTTTTGCACTAAGAAAATATCATCAGTTTGTTTTCGGTAGACCTTTTCAAATCATCACAGATCATAAACCCCTCCTAGCGATATTAGGGAATGACCGACAGGCTCCAGAACATATAAGCCCACGCATGTTAAGATGGCGGAACATACTGGCTGCATATGACTACGTGCTGATTTATAAACCAGGGAAGGAAATAGCTCATGCCAATGCTCTATCAAGATTGCCCGATATAGATGAAACAGGAAAGGCAGAATTAGAAATTAATTACATTGATGCGATGAAATCAAACAAATTAAATAGTAAAACTGTGGAAATGTGGACGAGAGAAGACAAGGGATATAAAAAATTAATAAAATGGATTAGAAATGAATGGCCAGAAACTAAACCAAGTTACGTAGCAAATGGGATTTGGTCAAATAGACAACAGTTATCAATATGTAAGGGATGTATTGTAATGGGCGATAGAGTGCTAATACCAACAGCGGGAAGACAAGCAGTACTAAAATTACTACATGAAGGACATCCAGGAATTGTGCGTGCTAAAGCTCTAGCTCGTAGTTACGTATGGTGGCCAAAAATAAATGAAGACATCGAACACTATATAAAGAAATGCGCTTCATGCCAAACATATGCTGCAATGCCACAAAAGAACCTGACATCATGGCAGCCAGCAAAGAAACCATGGGAGAGAGTACACATAGATCACGCTGGACCAGTGGATGGGAAAATGTTGTTGATACTTGTAGACGCACAATCCAGATGGATAGAAGCACATAAAGTACGAGACACGACGGCGAATGAAGCAATCAAATGCCTTAAAAATATTTTTGCGATTCATGGATACCCGGAAGTATTGGTATCAGACAACGGTGCTGCATTCACTGGAACAGAAATGCAACAATTTTGTGAAGAACATGATATTCAACAAGTGTGGTCACCACCATATCATCCTCAATCAAACGGGCTAGCGGAAAATGCAGTACAACAAGTGAAACAAAATTTGAGGAAAACTGGAACAAAAAACATACAAGAAACGCTACAAATGTTCATGATGACGCAACACACAACACCATCAACAGCAACGGGTAAATCACCAGCAGAAATACTATGCGGACGGAAATTGAGAACAAAATTAACTGCATTATATCCAAAGGAGAGCAATATAATACAACATGATGAAATGGATAAAGAATTTAGGAATGAAGAACCAGTCTGGTTCAGAGACATATTAAGGAAGACATGGATTCAGGGAACAATTAAACAATGGATGTCAAAAAAGATATATGAAATAAATGGTCCAAACGAAAGAATACATAGAAGACACATAAACCACATGCGAAAAAGAATGTCAGAGGAATGGGATTGGATACCAAGCGAGGATAAGAAGTTTGACACTAAGGAGAGTGGAATTAATAGTACAGGGAAAGAGGAAGAAGAGAGACAAATTGCGATAGCAACAAATGGTGAAGACAAACACGAACAATACAAGAATAAGTCACCCAGGCCTACAAGAAATAGAAGATTACCCGAACGATTCAAAGACTATGTGTAATGGGAATATTTCGACTTCTGAAATGAGGGGAGGAAGTGAAGTGTTTGATAAAAGAAAAAGAAATATTTCAGAAATGAAATTACAACATACGTTTTGCTTTTTGGAATGGCGGAATATAAAAATATAAAACAGATTATAGAGGACAAAGGATTACGTTTAGAGAAATGAGAACAAGCCGGACCACAGAGAAATTAGGAGTACAATTTGATTGGTAGAAATGCAGAAGAAAAGACGAATTGAAATGGTGAGATAATTGAACCAATGAACTGATAAATCCGGAAAGGTGTGAAATTTTCAACACACAGCAAATAAAAAGACTTTTTTTCATGTATATATTTCTGTAGTAATTAGTTTTAAAAGTAGAGTGTACTGTAGAAGTTTGTGTTTAAATAAAGCATTATGGTATTATAAAAAATAACACGGAGTAAAGATTTTGTTAATACGCGGCAATTATCATATTTAAATAATCTCCTATACCAAAGTTTATAAAAAATATAATGTTATAAAGCATTTTAAATGGTTTTCAAAAAAATGTTTTTTAATAAACTATAAAGAAATATGTACGTTTTTGTTGCTATTCTTATTAAGGAATAAAATTATCATCAATTGTAATAAAAGAAGGGCTCATATATTGAAGCAATGGATCTGGAAGTCCAATCCATGCTTCACAGCCTTCTATAAACTTACCAATATTGTAAACCTGGGTTAAGTTTATATCCAAGTATCAACAGGATTTTGCATTAAATATAAAATTAATGTGTTTCATTTTGTACATTTAACACTTATCAAATTTAGTTATTTACTTTAAAATATTTCTTTTAAAATAAAATTCTGTTTAAGATTAAATTGTTATTAAAATTTCCTTTTCAAAATGTATTAGTCAAACATATATATACGGAAGTGTATATATATATGATTAAATGCAAAATTCTGTTGAACTAAAATGTTATTTTATTAAAAGAAATAATAAGATATTTTTCTTTTAATTTGTGTTAAAATATGGCGTATGATTTTATTTTAAGATAAGCCTGCTAGCATTTCTAAAGGAATGATATGTTTCAATTAGTTAGTCCATTCAAGGCAAATTAAAGATGGCCTTTTTAATTAAATCAAATTCAAATTTAAATGCAAAATCGATAATAAGAAATGAAAGTTTATTTTTAGCAAAAAGGTACTTCAAAACAAAGGAGTGTAGGGGGCTTATCAAGATCTAAAACCATACGCAAGACAATAGAAGAGTATCTCCAGAAAGGTATAAAAGGTGGGGAGAACAAAAGACTGATTATTCAGATTTTTGGGCTTTCAAGACTGAATTATTATTCAGATTTTGCTTTTAAAATCATTCAGATTTTGTTCCTGTATTATTCAGATTTTGCTTTTAAAATCAGTCAGATTTTGTTCCTGATTTTATTCAGCTTTTGTCCGTTAAATTATTCTGATTTTTGTGCTTGAAGATTTATCCAGATCCTGTGCTTTGATGATTCGGCATTTTGTGCTTTAAGTGATCCTCCTAGGTTGCTCAGAAAATAAATGCGGAAAACAACGGAGTCCTAGTTTTGCGGAAAATTCCTGATACGAGTTCCAACATGCGACCTGTTAAGTGTTCTTTTAATTTGGTGGACATGACCATGTACGGCGGCTAGGCCCATCAGCTTTGCCTGCCGTCGGGGTCCTAAATCCACTAAAATGCCATAACATGTCAAACCAATAGTAAACCTGAACTTTGAACCATGTCTGTGCACTTTGCGTAAAATGCTGCATATTTCAAATCCTTTTGTCCGGACAAATCCCAACGTACATAATCAAGCCACGGACGTCGAAGGAACGGGATCAAAGGAACAAGGACTGGTAACTTTATATATCTCCTCATGAACTATATTACTTTACCTTTTTATAAATACCTTTCGTTAATAGTTGCTTTAATTTATATTTATAATGTAACTGCTTTTCTCTTATTAGACTAATATTAGATTTATATTTATCTTTCGTTTGATCATCTATTTTATACTTAATTTTTTTCCCTTTGCTATTCCTCATTTTAAAATGTTATATAAATCTTTTCTTGTTTCATTGCGGTATAAATTATTTTTCATTTAAAATTATTTCCAATTTAAAATAATATCTGTAATTTAAATACTAGTTAAGTTTCTTTTAGTTTGCCAACTTGATCTCCTCAATAACGCTACTTTGTTCGCTTTTAGTTCCATAGTTAAATATTAGTTATTTATAGATGTCTTTAAATATTTTAACATTGTTTATAAAGCACAAAGCAACGAAAGAATGCTTTGTGAAAGAGCTATTTTAATTTTGCTTTATCGAGGGGACATGAGTTAATAATTTTATTTAAATTGGGAAAGTAGTAATTAGACCACAAAATATTACGTAATTGCAATCTGCCTCATTGTAAAATTACTTATCAGTAATCAATCGGGGAATAGCAGAGATAGTTAAAACATTTATAATATTTTAAAATCACGTTTATTAAAATATATTATTTAAACTAAAAAGCTTAAATCTTCTAATGTTATTTCAACCTTTTATTAGCTTTACTTGACCTATGATCCAAGCACGCACCAACACACAACTCATTATATTATGTGTACATTTAACTTAGTTAGTTCCGTAAGTATTCTAGTCCATGTCTCTCCTTGATGCTAAGCTGTAGGCCAGGGTTATAAAATAATTTATGCGTGTCTCAGATATATTGTTGGTTGTTAGACTCGAAAATAGACGAATAGGGCAGAGGCCTTAGTATATTTGATTTTTATATCTCACGTATGAGTGACCTAGAGGTACTTTCGTCTAGTATTCGAACAGGGTTAAACCAATATACATCATTCGACTGGCACAATATAAAATAAAGAATTCAAGAATAGAATAATGAATCCAACATTACATTTTTACTTATGAACAAAATAAACATTTCAAAAAAAAAAAAAAATGAATCCAACATTACATTTTTACTTATGAGTAAAATAAACATTTCTTACATTTTATATATTGTGTGCATATGTAAACTTATGTGTTTAGATTTTTATTTAGAAAAGATTGATTTAGTTGCTAGAATATTTATTAGGTAATAAATTATTTATTAAAAATCAATTTAAATTTGTTTGAAATAGATATCTGAGAACTTTATAGTGTGATTTATTTACTTTGAAAAAAATATTTCCAAAAATTATTTTTTTAAAACCTGGAAATAAAAGTTTTTACCTCCTTGAATTAAAAATCTTAACTCTAAAATTTTTCCCACTAAAAACCATGACAATCTCTTCAAATATTTTGTGACTACAATATGGCACTACTATATGGAGAGTTTTGCTTTGTTTTGAAATATTTTGTGACAATGGAAAAAAAAACCCAATGCATGATGGAGAATATTATGTCATCCAGATATCATGTGATCACTGGTATAAAAATTGAAGTTTGGAAAATTCAGTCTGTTCAAATTTTCAGTGCATGTAGGACCTAAACAGATTCAAAATTTTAAATTGCCATTTTTGCTTTCATTAGTATGATGGCAGGCTGAACTTATTGATAGGCATACAATTTCTCATTATTCTAGGAGAAAGATGGACAACAATAGATAACCAGAAACCATCATCAATTAATTCATTCATTTATTTTAAAAAATCTCATTTATTATATCAAATGTTAGCAGAAAATAGACAAATTGACTTGTGGATCACTTTTTCAACAGATTGCTGGATTTTCTTCAAATGGTAAATAGCTGAAATATTTTTGGAAGATAATATTTAATTTCAAACAAATTGCTGGCATTTATTTTCTGTTTCTATACACCAATAATATCAAAATAAAAAGAAGTTAAATCCACTGTGCTGTTTTTTTATATATTTAAATAAATCATACAATATAATATAATATATCTTTATATATTAATAATAATTGTATATATATATGTGTGTGTGTGTGTGTGTGTGTGTGTGTATACTGTAACCCACACTCAAATAATAACCCAAGGGAAACGCTACTATCCTGACTCGATGGATTTATATATTTATAAATACCAAATTGTAACCCAAACCGAAAGCTGCTACAGTGAATTTTATCAATTATGAAATACCAACTGTAACTCTAAACACAATGATTAGCTTTTGAATATATTATATTTCATCTCTTTTCTCAAATTTCTATCCAAATGAAATGATTTCTTAAATCAAGCCACCAAATTGTTACCTACAAAGGGAATGAACTGACTTGGCTATCTTACTTTTATTATTAATGGTCACAGGAATCAACCACATGCCAGATAGCAAACTTTTATAACAGCTTTCTTACATCTCAAAAGGATATTCAATAAAAAAAAATGCAGCATGAGAAAGTCAATTCACTCAGCTAAACAAATGTCAACATATTATTCAAGGATGATACAACTTGTTAATATCTCCAAAGATATTAAGCAATAACTTCCCCACCTCAGCTAAAGCTCGGGGTTCTATAATTGTTTTGGTAATTCATGCAGAGAATACTGAGAATTATACCAATAATAAACATTATACAATATGACTAATAAACTAAAGAGGAGAAACATCAATTCACTCTGGCAACACTTTAACGACCTCAGTATTTTCCACATAAATCATCAACAGCATGGTTACAATTAATTTCTTTCTGATAAGAAATTTTCTACACTCTCCTTTTCCAATAAACTTTACCATCTTTAAATTCTCCACACTATTGTATTGTCATGATCAGATATGCATGGAATAAACAGTTAGACTTATCGATCTTATTAATTCATAAATGCCACATTAATTCTCTAACAATAAATTTATGAGCTCTTAATTCAAAATTGCAATATTATGGTCTGAGGGTTCTTGTAAGGAATGCAAAATTTCTATTAGTGATTATATGAATTCGTCATTGACCAATGAATGCTATCCTAGCAATTAGCCTAAGTAGACATACATTTAATTTATGAGCTAATATCTATTTTTCACTAACTAATAATAATAAAATTTTATAAATTAATAAATAGTTAACTAATATAAAATCTGTTATCACTAACAGAGATAAAAAGCATTGGAAAGTTTTTAAGTCTCTACTTTTAAAGTAGTTCTAGCATAAGTTTAAGATTATAGATAGCTTTAGAAATTAATTCCTTTCTTTCTCCTTTTCTTCCACAACATCCTCTCAAGCAATTCATATTAAACAATAATTTTAGAAAAATTCTTATATGTGAAAAATGATATCTGTGATATTTTAAACTTGGGAAGCCAGGTGGCTCATTTCAGATACATCATCCAACAACACATTGTACATAAATTCTTTAGCATTGGGATCCGATCCTTGATCAACTTTGAGGTTAGAAATGCATACTTGATTTAAGAATTTACATCGACATTCTTACAAAACTTATTAAAACTTGACTTTTTTAATACAAAACTTTAGTAGAATTTTTAGTGAAGAAGCAGAACAAGCAACAACACACATAGAAGAAGAGCAACCCAGCAACTACAAACAATAACACTAACCAAAATCTAATACCAAGCAACAGCTCCCTCAAAATAGGTGCATGGCTTTTTATAACCTCTGGTTGTCAATCATTTTCAACCATGCCTCCCTCACCTACTCTGTTCTGCTATTAATTTTCTATTAGGTAAGATCCATAATTTTGACTTTAATTATTCACACTACCTAAATGATAATGTGATTTACTTGAAATTTTTCCAGTTTTAAATTGTATAAAACAAAATCAAGATAAAAACTGTAGCAAAGTGAAAGTAAAAATATAATTTAAAATATTGATTTAAATTAAATCGATTTTCATGACTGAGTAATAACCAATAATGATTTTTTAATACCAATAAAAGAACAGTACATTCCAATGACATTATAATAATATATTTGTGTATCAAGATAGTAATGCTATATATTAAAAACAAAAAAAAACTGAGATTGCCAATCAATGCTTTACCCTCAGGGCATATGGTTAGGATATATTTTAGATAGAAAAACTAAATTTAGGGAGATTAACTGCAAAATTAAAGTACAGCACTGATAAAACTGGCCTAGAAATTACATAAATGAAAATTTTCTCAAAGAAGCACTTTTTAAACAATTCCTCTGGCGTATGACAGATGAATAAATGGACAGCAATTAGTGCCTGGAAAGGATCCATCATAATAGTACTATACATCACAGAATTTTAAAAACAAAGTGTTAATGATAAACACAAATTTTAAATTCAAAAGAGAGAAAAATATCCAAATAGAAAGTAGATAAATTAGAAAAACAGAAGAAAAAAGTTATATGTTTCTGCTGTGGCAAAAGTAATCACAAAACATGAAATTGTGTGACATTGAGAAATGTATTAATTGTGATTAAATAGGATACATTTCTAATGCATGACAAAAATCACAGGTAAAATGGACAAAAATAAATTTATGTAAATAACCACTAAGCTGAAAAGTAGAAATAAAACTTATAATAAAAATACAAAAGTAACACTATTGAATAAATCATACTACCTGACAAATCTTTGGGAAAAATATAATCATGGAAATTGGTAGCATTTCTGTATCTCACATCAAAAAAGAATAGGAATTATCTAAGAGGTAAAAAATAAAGGAACTTCATGTCTTAAAAAAATCATTCCTAAAAGCACAAGCTGCAAACAAAAATAACAAAAAATTTCAGGTAGGTATCAGCAATCTAAAATGAGCAATGAGAAATTGTGAGCATATTGTCCTAGGCAAAATTAATAAAACAATTCAAAACAAAGCAAAACTTTCATAGTAATGCCATCTTGTGATAACAAGAGCAATCATTGGATGCCAGAAGGCTTGTGCATAAAATCCCTATCTAGTGCCTACTCATCCAATATCCCCAGCCTAGTTTCTGGCTTGTGGTCTTCATCAGTGAGGAGCTTTGGATCTGAGAGCACTGCACCTAGATCTTAGGATTTAAGGCAACCCTCCAGCACACACCTTTTAACTCTATTTAACTACAAAACTATGAGAATGAAATTGAAAACACAATATTTTCAATCCAAGCTCAATAGCTTATATAATCATATGGGTCTGAACTCAATTCAGCACCCATACATTTTGGTGTCTTTGGCTCTTTAACAACCATAGCCACCACTATCTTATTAGTATGAGATAGTGATCATCTGATGTTTAGTGGTTTAACAAAATTAATTGCATTATAGTTTGAGATGATTCATTAGACTGAGTAAAAAAAAAATCAGTATAATTCAGAAAATATCAAACGTAAAATCAAAATTAGATTCCTGGACCTATTCAAGGCAAAGAAGATACTTGTAGAGATAGATCTATGCAAGGCATGTAAATTGTCATTCTCTCAAAGATAAAAGATCCCTAATGAACTAGTTGAGAAAAGAGTACTAATATCCACAGAACCATCTGATTGGTCACTCCTAATAGTGTAATTATAAAGACAGATGGGAAATTAAGAATTTTTGTTTTTTACAGAAATCTTAATATTTTGCAAAATTATATTTAAATGTGGATTCCACTATGTAAAGCATCAACAAAATTATTAACAGTGACTATATATATATTGAACTATTCCATTGTAATCTGTCTACTTTTTTTGTATAACAATAGTTCTGAATATATTTCAAACAAAAAATGGATATTCTATTCTAGGGTATAAATGGTATTAATTTCCTACTTTGATGACATACTGTACCGGTCGAAACCCACCACCACCGCAAGTCAACTCGGATTCAAACTCAGCTGAACCAAAACTGAATTCAAACCCAACTCAACAGCTCAGATAGCAGAAATCGACGGCACAGTGCTATGTGCCAAGAACTAGCTCAATGGTTGGTGAGGACTAGAGACTCCTGAGTAACACTAATATCTAAGAATTTATATACTTTGAATAATTTTATAAATTGAATCATATGTATGTTCGGGTTGCCAACACAGACAGCGAGTATTAACATTTAAATAATTATAAAAGAATGATGAACTGAGAAACCAAGTATGTTAGAAAATATTTAATAAGAATAATTTGTTTCGTTTCCATAAAACATAGAATGCATTAATTACCTCTAGTCTTTAAGAGAATTTACAAATATAATAAGAATGGCGGTCCTTATCATATGCCAACGATTATTACACAACATAGAATTCTATGTCTATGCCCCCAACGAAAAATATAAAGGCAGATAAAGGTATTCATTAGGAACGGAAATGATTGTTCTAATTTTATTACGGTGGAATGTGAGATTTATTTTCACGTTCGGAAATCTATTCATGAAGAGCAAAACGTATTTTAGGGCATAACGTTAAAATTGATTTGAAACTTATTGAATTAATAATATATTTGAGAATTTGTTCGACTTTAATTTAAATCACTTCATCACGAATCCCGAGCATGGAACGGGTTTTACCGGAACAGAGATGCAACGGTACTGGCGGCTTACGAGGAAGAGAGTAAAATTGAAATATGATCGCTAGTCGATGATTGAAGTCCTATGGCGGCTTGCATCTAACAAGTCTTACGCCCTTTGACTAATGAATACGAAAGGAGGTACTTTCTTCCTTGAGAAATTTAAATAAGAGAATATGATCACCGACCAGCCTAACTGAGCGGAAGATTGCCCTGCGTCAGCAACGTTCGATGATGATGACTTGATGGTCATCGTTGACAAATAAAACCCAGTAGAATGCTCGATGTGATAACTTGATCAATTAATCAAAGTCAAACGAGCTTTTAACAAACTATTTGAAAGTATTTGTAAGTTATATTAAATATGCCCTAATCATCGTGCTCTTACTGAATCTTAATACAAATAACAAAAGTTGAATTAGAATCTATTTAACCCTTTATCGGCCCTTTTGCAATAAAACATTTAACATTATATTTGAGTTAATAAATATTAGTGGAACGAGAAAATAATATTTTAACATTTTGTGAATATATAAACCTTTGTGTATTAGATGGGAGCTGGGGACATAGGTAAAAAACGGAGCTAATAATTGATTATTAGCCAATTATAAAAATAGTAAACATGTAATATTTCTTTCGACTCGATGATTGATAGCACTTATAAATCTAGTTCTAATGGGTGAGAATTACTATTTAAAATTAATATATTATTTGCGTGAGGTAAATAGAACAAAGGAGCTCATCGAGTCGAGAGATTATTGGCATATAATTTTAAATAAACGAAAATTAATAAAGCACACAAATATATATATTAACTGAACTGCCAAGTAAGAAGAGAAAAGTTTAAGGACTAGAGATTAAAGAATTAAGATATAGATTTACAATAGCGTAAATAAAAGGTGTTAGAAAGATTTTTACATTAGAGAATAAAGAGCTCTTAAAAAGGAGTGTAAAATAAAGTTCGAACTGGCCAGAGAGTTTAGAGTTCATGAGAAATATATTACCCTTCTGTGCTAGGTTCTTAAGTTACACATCCAAGTCGGTGAAACGTAGGCACCATTTGGTTGACTATTGGAACAGCATTTTTAGTAGCTTTTCATGATGTTAGCAGTCTGATCGGTCCGGAAAAGATTCAGCAGCACTATTGAAGATTTCTAGGGACTTCATGGAACCATAGCCAGATTCCTGATGTTCTAGCCCTGTATCATGATGAATACAATTTAACACGCACAGAGTTCACTGTACTACTTTACAACAAAGATCTCGCCCCCATCCGACTTTTCAGAGCTATATATACTGTTCACAGATGCCTTAGGCTAGCGCTCTTTTATTATCCATTAGTTGTTTTCAGATACATTCCTTCGATAAGGCTTTCAAACTAATTAGCTTGAATTCCTTCTCTAATTGAAAATGAATTCTTAAAATCTGAAAATGATTTAATTAGAAAAATGAATCCTTATCTTTTTCCAATTCATAAAGCTTTACTATTGTTTTTAAGAATTTTAAAGCTTATCGAAGGAATGTAGCTTTTAATCACCGAAACTTTACAAATTATTTAAAGGTGAAAAAAAAAATATTCCCGACGCAATGAAACTTTCGAACAATTATATATATTTAATACTTACAAATATATATATACACAATCCACGCAATTTAATATATATAAATTCATGAATATTTTATCATGAATTTATTTAGAGAATTGATCAAATTTAAACTAAATTAATTAATTTTACTACGCATTTGAAATAAGTTATTCATTATGGAAATAACGTATAAAGCCCCATTGCATCGGAAATTTAAGGTTAGTATTAGGGTAAATAACATGAAGCTAGGATCGAACTCATATCCGACTGCTTCAATACTCATAACCATAAATGAAGAATCATCATTGAATCAATAAGAGAATGAACTTAATCAAAAGGTTGAAGAAATTTGAGGGTCAACTTAGTAAAAAAAAAATTATGAAATACTCATGAGCTAAAGTTTCTTTGATATTACAGTTAGTGACAAGGATAAAACATCTGCTTTGGAGAAAATGGAAGCTGTGCAAAATGTTTCAAGACCAATAAAAGTTAAAAAGTAACATGATTTTTTAGGGTTTCTAACCTATTTTGAACTAAGAGTAAAGTACTAATAATTTGTTAAGGAAAATATCAGAAATGGATATGGATCCAAAACCAAGAGAATATTTTAACCAAACTAAGATTTTGTTAATCTTAAATAAAATGTTCATTCATTATAACAATCTTGAGGTAATATTTACCATTAACATTTCTGAATATGATAAAGATATGCTAAATCACTTGATATATGGGTCCAAAGCCAAGCAAATATTTTAACCAAATTAAGATTTTGTTAATCTCAAATAAAATGCTCATTCATTATAACAATCTTGAAGCAATATTTACCATTGATATTTCTGAATATGATAAAGATATGCTGAATCATTTGATACATATAAAAGACATATTTTGCAGGTTCATCCGTGTTAAAATATTTTAAATATTGATATACCGATGTTTCAACTTGATCACACAAGTCATCTACTGGGTGATAAAAGGTAGAAAGATGGTTGTAGAGGCATAGTATACAAAGATTTCTACATACATGGAAATTTACCAATTAATTAAAAACTTTTTTCTTATTTCTCTAATCCCTTTGAAAGCAAGTTCGATAGTCTTATCAAAGCATAATCTACAAAGTTTTCAAAATTAGATAATAGTCATGTGTACAAGCATTAATAAAAATAATAAACCATGCTTGTTTTTAAGTTCAAAATCAGAATTACAATATTAATTTATTTAGACATTTTTAAATATTTTAATTTATAATAAAATTCTGTTTTAAATCCAGAGTTATTTAACTCTTTATTTATTATTTTTATTCCAGGAAATATAGAAAATATCTACAAATTTTTTTTGTCTGTGTTTATTTCTACTTTTCCCTTACTTTATATATATATATATGTGTACACACAATTTTGTTGCTGTATGCCATGTAACCCAACTGGTGATAATATATATATATTGTATATGTATCCAGAGTGTTACCTATTGTTGAAAAAAATTATACATAATTGGAAAAATAAACCATGCTTTTATTTGAAATAAAAACTTCTAACAATATCTGTCCAGCCTAATTTTTCAATAGTAACAGAATATAAGTCACTGTCAAATATATTCATGAATTCGAAAACTATTCCTAGTAATTTAACCCAAGAATGCAAAGCTAACTAAATTTTACATCAGCATATGATTATGAATTTAAGTATATGAAGAAAAAACTAATTCAGTATACAGACACATAACCTTAAACTCTTGACAAAATTGGAATCCAGAAGGCCAGAAGCTAAAATAAATTTCACTGATACTTTCAAATCAATCAAGTTGAACAGCAAATGATATCAAAATAGATCAAGAATGATTAATATCAAAATCAAATTAAATGAATAAATAGAAGTTGATCTGCAAAATGTCCAAAACAACTATCACTATCTCTTTTAGAATATAAAAATCTCACCATATTCAAAATATGTATATTAAATGGAGGCTGAGTTGTAATAGTGACAGTCAGACATAAAAAAATATTTTGTTTCACTATGGATACCCAGAAGTAGAGAGAGCTAAAGTATTGGCGAGATAAGTCTAGTGGCCAATATTAATATAAAAATACAAATTTCATAAAAAAATTTAAACTATATCAATGTATAGTAAATTGGTGGAGAAACATATATAGCATGGTCTTTAGATGACTAAGCCATAGCAGAGATTCATATCGATCATGATGAGTCTTTAGAAGAATATATATTTTTAATAGTGCAATTCAAAAAGGATAACAAACTTTTTTTATAGCATTGTAATTTATAAATATGCTTTAGGCACTATCATAAATAAAGCTATTAATAAATGCATATTGATAAATGCTTAGTATTGAATAGTAAAAAATACAAATATAAAGGAAAAAATCTAAACATTAAGAAAACATCTTTTCATATCAGATTTTCCAGAGATTATTGTGTCTAACAATGGTCTGGATTTGCATCTGCTAAGTTCAGTCATTTTTAACTGAATGAGAGAGGGTTAAACAAATAGTTATCTTACCCTATCATGCAGAGTTTAATAGTGTGGTCGAGAATGCAGCAGGTATAATAAAAAAAGCTTTAAGTAAAACTGATCTACCTGACAATCAGGAAACTGAGTTTATTGTTTGGAAGGAAGCTTAAAAACATGTTAACACTGCTACTTCCAAATAACAAATATTTCAAAGAAATAGTTACTAAATATAAAAAATTTCAAGCAAATAAAAAAATTTTGGATCAAAAATGTATTGCGAAAAAAAAATAGATTAAAGGAAACATATTAAAATTTTTGTCCTTAGAAATTATGGAAATGCAAATAGAAGCTGGAACATAATTAAAGAAACATCTCAATCTGTATTGTTTTAGACCATATCATGATTTTAAAAATATCAACATTACAGCAACTTTACAATTAAGATTCAAATGGACAAAATGGGATAAAAAGAAGTAATGTAGTGGTAAATGTTGAATTAATCCCCAAAAGATAAAGCAGCAGAAATAAACAAAATCATGGTCCAGTTGATTATCACTTTTAAGAAACATTTATCAAGTATTAAAAGAATGCAGAAAACTCCAAATTGTTTAAAAAGCTAAAAAATATTAATTCCTCTGAAATGAGGAGGATAGGGAAAATTGCTATGTATCAAGATATTGTTTTGCAAATAGAAAACTAATTATAGTTATTAGATTCAGAGTAAACCAAATCTAATTAATAATTATTTAATTTCAAAACTAATAAAAAATAATAATGTTTTCAAATTATTATCAAAATTGATTGGCTACTCCAGAAAAAAAAAATAAGTATGAAACATATGACAAACTGAATTGCCAAAGAGACTTTACTTTTTTTTTTGTATGCTCTTGGAGGAACAGCATTCATTCAACTGAACATATGAAAGTAAGTAATGGAAGATACTTGCCCCCTGAAGTAAAAAAGCAAGTAGAGGAACTTTATAAAGACCAGACCAGTATTTAGTAAATCTTCAGGTGAACATGGATATTTGTAATTGTAAGTCATAAAACTTTAAAGTTCATGCAATCTTTCCCATCGCTAAAATTAAATATTCATTATTTAAATATAAATATTCATTTATAAAATTTAGGACATTATATTCTTTGTATGTATTCGACAATGATAATTCTTTATGTTACATTAAGCAAATATGGTAGACAATTTGTATATAACAATTTATGCATATCAGAATAAGTTATATAATTTATATATTAAGTACTGAGTTAAACTAAGTCTATAGTAAAATTTTATTTGATAAAATTATTTACTTGCCTGATCTACAATTGACTACACTGACCATAAATTAGACTTTATCTTGAACATTCAGAACAGACCCAAGCTAATGGCACAAAAAACTCATGATTGGATTTATATCAACTTTAATAACTAAAAACACTAAGGTTAAAAAAAAGGAAAAGAGAATAAGAGAAAGAGCTTTAAAAATGAGATAAAAAGATTTTTTTATATTAGGGAGAATGTTTCACCTTTGATGTACTATGATCAACTTATAAGACAGCAGACAACATATATATACACAAAGTTACAAATCTTTAAAAAGATTATACATACTTTCTAAAAATAGAAGCCTAAATTATTAGTTTTTATTCACATTGTTAATAGTGAGACAAATTTAAAGCATATATCAGAATTTAATATAAAAATATTTCTGTAGTATATTATTTACATATATACTTATCATCAATAATATATGAGTGTTCATGTTTCCAGTTAAAAATTATCATTTAAGATAAAGCACAAAGTTTGTTAAGATGCTCTATACAATTTTAATGTAACCACTTATTTATTTATAATTATAGGAAACAAAGTCTCATAATTTCTTTATGTGATTGAAACTATTAATAATGATAAATGTATAAGTTTATGATTCATCTCAAGATTCCTTTTCTGAATGTTCAACTAAAAATGTCCTCAAACAACTGAAGAATACAAAAATGGATTTCTTATCATTTCTTTTTACAGCTTTAATAAGATCAAGTTCATTTTATCTTCCTAGCATTAACAGATTGAGGACAAAGAATAGTTATTGTGCTCATCTGTTTCAACAGGAAAATTTTAACAACTATGTCCCATGCAGATATGGTCATACACTATGAATCACATATAGTTAATAATTGTCAAATCTATAGGTATAGGGACAGAATTAGAACTTAATAAAATCCATTAGTAAATCTATCTACTCGATGAAATCTCTACAAGTTCTTTTGTGATACTTTATTAATTAAAATTGCTTTAAAAAAATCCATTTTTTCCTAATAAAGCTGCATATTTATAAGATAAATAAATATATATATAATAAAAGTTTTAAGCAATATTTTATATAAAAATAATATACCTTCGAAATTTTTTTGGTAATTCCACAGTAATATTTTTCTGTTCATTGTCAGATATTTCAGTAATAATTTCTCTTTGGGTGATAGCAGAGATACCTGAAAATAATAATATTTTATTTTAAAGTTTCTAAAAATATGTCTCATTCTAATTTATATTCTAACAAAAATCTGCTACTTTAATAATAAAAATTAAATGTTGCATGAAATGCTTAAAGCCTTTGATGGATTTCATATTGTAATCATATCCATGTAGACATTACATCAATCTAACCCCTCATATTAGTGGACCATTGCATATCCATTTATATTAATAAGCGAGGGATGGGCTGAACTTACATAATAATGTAACCTATTTCCAAGGCAATAGGTAATTAACCTATTCATTCAGTATACTGAATGCTTACTATAGTAAATAGAGGGGTTTGAACTATTCATCCTCCACTCCATCTCAAACAATACCCATGACCACATATACGTGAAAAAGATAAATGATCACCAATATATGTATTTCATGCAAAACCAGTACTCATCAGGTTAAGGAAGCAATTCCTTAAACTTTAATGGACAGGCTTTGGGTGTTCCATTATTGATTTTTCAACAAAATAGATGGTTGAACTATTGAAAAAGTCAGAAGATTGAAGCCTGTCCATTAAAGTTTAAGGAACTGCTATCTTAATATAAGCCGAGCACTGATTAAGTTTCATTTTCTATCATAGACCAAAAAAAATGAATTTTTTTACCATTTCCATCATATATTCTGCATCCATAATACCTAATAGTAAACTATGAATGTAATAATTGGCTCTAGTCTGATCAATTCTTGGAAACTTCTTAAATTCAGAATTAGGAATCATAATTTTCTTATAATACTTGTTTTTAATGCACTTCTACTTTTTGACAAGTCATCGGAAATATTTTTGAAATTTTGCAGTACATTTTTTATCATTCGGTAAGACAAAAAAAAAATAACTTTTTATTTTTTCTGTCCTATATTCTGCATCCATAATGCCTAATAATAAAATATGGAAAAAAAGTGATCTTCCCATTCTATATAAATTTGCTCTTTCTTTTTGCAATTGTTTTAAATAAAAAAATTTATTAATTAATCTATTCATTCAGTATTCTGAATGTTTACTATAGTAAATAGAGGAATTTGAACTGAATTCATTCATCATATAATTTCAACATTCAGCAAAACTAAAATTAAAACTGGCCCAATTTTTTTTTCCCAATAAGAAAAATGATCATGTGTACTCTTTCCAAAATATAAAAAGATAAGCACTTTTCAGTACTTATCTTTTTATATTTTGGAAGAAAAATACAAGATGAATCTCATACAATCGTTTTTGTTTTATGTTCTATATAAGATAAAAATGGATTCAGCTCCTGTAAAAGTATGACATTTCCCCAAAATCTTATCACATTACAATAGTATGTTTTTATTTTTATAATTGGAGGTTTGACAATCATTTGACTAACCCAAATTCACTTAAGACTTTTACCGTCTAACTAAGAACAAGATATCTATTTAGCAATCATTTGGGTATCTTGGTTGTCCATACATTGATTATCTGAAAAAAAAAAAAAAAATGACAAAAAAAAATTCCAAAATTCAATCAAACCAGATTCAAACTCACATCATGGTCATTGCAGTACATATGGCTAAGTATCAGGCTATGAGATTCTACTTATAATTAATGTACTGACACTTTTTTGGCCAACCAAGAGTATTTTAAAAATTTCCTCTCCAATTAACAATATATAAGAATACTATTTTATAAATCAATATTAAATGCTTATTTGGTGGTTTATAGTTTGAATTATCTGGAAAAAAAATTAAGATTAGTTGAAAAATCCTCATATATTTGTAAAACTTTTTGAGTTTGAATCTCAGTATAGAATTATCTTTATAAAGATTATTTATGACTTCATCTACATAAAATGCTCAATAATTTTAATAAGATTATAAATCTCTTTACTCCTTAATAATCCATTTAGAATAATACAAATAGATCAGCTCTTTTAAATTAATTTCATATTCTATTGCAAACAAATCAGTGATCGGCGTGACAGCAATCTTTGGAAGTTGACATTTATCAAATTTGAGGCTATTTCATTTATTTCTTAACACCATTTCTTTTATTCTATGAATATTTGATAAAATACAAAGTAAAATATCATGTAAGTTCAATCTTTTCATGTAAAAGAAAAACTCAGAAAACATTCAGAAATATTACCAAAATCACACTTTTTTTTAGTTTGCTGTAATATCCTATAAAACCAATTTATCCAAACCACTTCAAACACTTTTTAGCAAAACTCTTTATTTGTACATATATATGCATAAACCTACATTTTAACTGTCCTGCAATCTTCTTCAGAACTATGATATAATGAACAAAATAAAATAAAATACATAACTATATAATAATACATAAAAAATGTAAACAATAAAAAAAAACATAAAATATATAAAAAAAACTAATCAAAACTGAAATAAATAATCAAACCCAAATAAAATAATCCAATTAATATAAAATAAAATATACAACATAAATAGAAAATAAATATAAATTATATATGTGTATTCCTAACTATATACATATACAAGGACAATTATTAATCTAAATATATTATCTATTTTTATTATTATTATTAACAATCTCCTAATTATTTCTATTCTTTATAAACTTAAACTTTATGGTTATTAACTAATATTCTTTTAATTTTAAATCATATAATATCTATTATTTCCTTACTCATTCACTTGTTAAAAATAATATTTTATATTTATTATTATTTTATTTTTTAATATCTAAAACCTATAAACATTATAATCTTTGAACTTACCCAGTTCACTTTAATCTCTTAAAAAACTTTTTTTTTCCAAAAAATTATCTTATACTCTAGCTTCCTCTATTATATATTATTTAAACCAAATATATATATATATTCCCTACAACTCTTTATTTATATTTTTTTATTTTATACACTTTAACTTTTATTATTATTATATAATTCTCATAAATTTCTATTAAACTGCTTTATATGTAAATATTATGCTACTTTTTTTTATTTTTAATATCTAATATCTATAAATATACCCATGTTTATACTCCTATTTAACTAAACCATTTTTTACAACCCACAATTCAATTATAAACCATTTTCTCTTTATATATTTATCTCTATATATCTTATTTAATAACTATATCTATCCCAATCTCATCCTAATCCCAGAATCCCTATTAAATTTTGGTTTTATCTTTCTTATTATCTCATTTTATTGAACTTTGCATAAATTTGTGTCCTGTTTCTTTCATATCCATATATATATCGGTGATTTATTATCTGACATATGTTGTTTTAATCTTGTTTTTATAGAATTTTATGTTTCTACCACATATTTGTAATCAATCCCTCTATATAGACATTGTTTGCATTTTGTCACATATACTCCATTAATTATTTCTTTATTATATAGTTATATATTTTATTTTATTTTGTTCATTATATCATAACTCTGAAGAAGACTGCAGGACAGCTGAAACTTAGGTGTATGTATATATGTACAAATAAAGAGTTTTGCTAAAAAGTGTTCAAAGTCGTTTGGATAAATTGTATTTTAGAAAACATTATTTATCACAAGATCTAATGCAATCAGCCTTGATTCAATGATCTTAAAGTTTATGAAATAAAGCTCAACTATCATTTCTGATATCAAATGAACATCACACAATATCCTGAGTATCTAACTATTTAATTATTTGTGTTTTCCTGAAGATTTGTGATGCTGGTATTTTAATTGTATTTATAAATTGGACTATTTCCATCACCTAGTATTGAGTATTGAATAGATGTGATATATTGGACTATTTCCATCATCTATGAGTGAATGTTGACTGTATGGAAAATTTTAAACTTTATTTAAACTTTCCAACTACAAACAACTTGTTAGTAATAACACACAAATAGACAACAATTACTATTCTGTTTTGTCTATTTGTATGTTATTACTAACAAATTGTTTGTATCTGGAAAGTTTAAATAGAGTTTAAAATTTTTTATACATTCAACATTCACTACCATCATTACAAACCTTCATACAAATATTGAGTATTGAATATCTTTAGAAAAATTTAACTTTATTTAAATTTTTCAAGATATCTTCAGCTGTTAGTAACAGCATACAGGTTAGTATATGCATAATGTTCCAAGAGATATTATTCTCCTCTCTCCTTTCATGTTGCTGACCTGACCAGTGATAGTACTATCATAGGAATCAAATATGGACCCGATTCTTGAATATTGAATTTTAAGATAATGTTCTATCCAACTGAGCCATCCTGTCAAAGGCAACAGTTAGCAAAAATTTTATATACTTACCTATGAGGTTCCTCCTGATTTCTCCACTTTTTCCTAAGGGCAAAATTGATTAGTGAATTCCATACATTCTATATAGTTACACTAGGTTGAATTATGGAGTTTTTCACCATTGTCATGTGAGCAGCTTCTTTGAATTTTCTTTTTATATCTTAAATAGATAACATAAAAAACCATTAAAAAAAGAACAATTGTTAGTACTGCAGTATATTCATATATACCAAAAATAGCAGACAAATTAAGAAAAATCTGCAACCAGTATAACATCAGAACAGCTTTGCAAAGCCATACTACACTATGAAGAAGGTTAACATCTACAAAGCCTAACTTGAAATGCTGAAAAACAAAAATAATACCATGTGAATATGGAAGAATATTTATAATGGGATGGGATATCAAAGTGGTCATATCTGGGATGATGAAAGTAATGATATTAAAGAGAGCATGAGATATAAATCTCTGAGAGATCAGCTAGCTAGATAACTATATGTTCACCAGCACTCCCCAAAAGTATAAGAAAATAATAGTGCTATTCAAAAGAAATAACCAATCATCATCATGGATGATCAATAATCAAATAAATAAATCAACAGTCCATCTTGTGGCTGGATTTGGAATGAGTCTACAACAGACCAGGCTAACTATTGAGTCTTTTCCAGCTTGAGGCAAATTATTGAAACCATTAATTTGGATGCACCACTTAAGAAATAATCTACAAGAATACATAAGAATCAAAAATCTAAACAATAAAGCTGGGAGAATAAAACATGCTGATCAACAGCAATGCTCTGGCCATTCTAATAGAGACTAAACTAAAATAAACTGTAGTGCATGGGATTTAAAGAACCAGGATGATGATTGATCATCACTGGATACCCAAAAGCACTAATATCAGCCATTAAACTCGAATCTAGCTGAGAACCCAAGGTCTATTATTGTATTGTGACCAAGAGATAAAGTTCACTGAAATAATTTTAACAAACGAATTCAACTTTATTAACAACAATAAAAAATAAATGAAATTCAGGTCTCTAGAATAAAGTTATACACATATAAGTTTTATGATTTTGACTAATATACATAAATAAAACTATCACATTGTGATTTACAATATTCAAATTATTACATTGATTTACAATGCCTCTTAATGAGTTTACATAAATGCATACATATATATATATATGCACAGACATGTGTTATAAGATACAAGGAATACATTTCAATTGACATCTAATAAAATTTTAAAATGACTAAAATTTTCATATAATTGATAAGCATTAATATATATGCACACATACAAGTGCACGTTGTTACAAAATAAATGCTTTTAGTTGTCACTTTCAAATTGTCAAAATAATAAATGACATTAATTTTTATAGTACATAATATATTTAACATACATGTGTGTGCATATTGAATTGCAGGCACACACTAACATCTATAAAATATATTTCATTTTTGTCAAAATACAATTATTAATTTTACAATATGTAATTACTTTTTGATTTAACATATATGTTGTGCGTATAGGAATGTATGTGCATATTGACTTTCATATTATATATTTTAACTTATCACAATAATATATTATTCCTAATTAATTCCATTTGAAAAATATACATAAAATTCACGCATACATGGGGGTATCAATAAAAATAATGTAATGGGATGGGGGATTCGATGGAGTGATAAAAGATGGTGGTCATACCTGGGATGATGGCAAAATCCCAAAATATTTCAAGTATAAAATTTACAAATAAATATATTTAAGTAAGATATTAAGTAATGTTAATATCCAAAAAATATATAAGTACTGTTATATATTAAAGTAATATTATCACTTGAGCATGAGAAATCTTGGAATTGCTGAGAGATCAGCCAGTTACTCCTCAGAGCAACCATGATTAACTATATACATCAACCAGCATTATCAATAAGTAAAAGGAAGTACTCACCATTCATCATCATGAATGATCCATCAATCAAACTACATCAGAATAAAATCAACAGTCCATCTTGTGACTGGATTTGAACAATACAAAATATAAATCAACAATCTGGTGACTGGATTGAAAATCAGTCTTCTGTAGACTAGGCTAACTATTGGGCCTTTGCCAGCTTGGGGCAATTATTTAAACATTAATTTGGAGGCACCAACTTAGTGCTCATCCATCAGAATACATAATCAAAACAATAATGCTGGAATGTTAAAACATGCTGATCATCATCAATGCTCTGGTCACTTAGTGCCAACTATAAACTTAATTTCTAATAAGATAAAACTAAAATAAAATGTAGTGCATGGGCTTTAAAGAATATTCTCTTTGTGCCAATCAGGATGATGATGATCATCATTTATGGGAATATCATTATCATTACTGGATTCCCATAAACATTAAAATACATCTCCATTCATATATTCAGCAATTATACTCAAATCTAGCTCATAACACAAGCTCAAGTACTGTTATGGTGACCAAAAGATGATGCAATACAATTTTAACAACTGAATTCAAATTTATTAACAACAATGAGGTCTCTAGAATATGGCTATATATATAAATTAAGCCTTTTGATTTTGATTAACATACCATAATAAAAAAAATTATCACATTATGATTTACATATATGTGATTTACCAAATTCAAGTTATTACATTGGTTTACATATATGTTCCAATAGATTTATTTAAAACCAGACAGCAATCAGACATGCAGCTTAATATAAAATGAACATTTTTAAATGACATTTAATACTAAAAAAGATTGAAGTTTACATATAAGTATCTATTTGACATAGCAATATAATTGACATATATATGCACACATACATGTGTGTGCATGTAATTTCTGAATGTATTTAAATTATCCTATAATAATACATGATTAAACCTTTTAAGTTACATTTTTAATAATACAATACCAATGCTAGGTTTACTTAAACCGCGTATATATATATATATCTGCATATCAGTGGGATATATTAATTTATTTACATATTTGAATTTATCAAAATAATAGAATCACATCAATTTTTACCTAAATGTGTCTATCTGACATGCATTTGATATATATTCGCACACAGAATGCAGTACATTTGATGACTATATTTCAGTCATTATAAAATAATAAATGATTAAAATTTTAAGTTATTACATTTTAATGATAGATATCTATTAACATATATGTGTCAATATTTAATTGTAGGTGCACTCTGATGTCTAAATCATACATTTTATTTTGTCAAAATAAAGTTATTAAAAATTATTTTCACAATTAATTCCATTTGGAAATCATATAAATTGCATTCATTATTTTATAGTAAGTTCCATTCTTTATCGATTAGTTTCTTAAAATAAATAAATACTATCAATTTTTTTTCTTTTAAAAATATAAAATCAATTTTTGTTTGACAGGTACTTGTTGATTGATTATCAATACCTTTAAATTTAAATTATAAAATCATCTATTCTTTACATTTAAATTTTTTTTTTAAAATCCAGGCAAAATTATTTGCATTTGTTTCACTTTTAAAATGTTTCTCTCTTTTTTTATAAATGAAAAATAAAATTGTTTTATAAATATCTCTCTAATTTTTATAATGTAATTTCAGACCAAAAAAAATCATTTAAAATTTCACTGTTATATATAATGCTATTACAAGTCACATTTAACTCATCATAATGTCTTTAAATTAAATATAGAAATTTTAAAAGGCCTTTTAAATGAATTATTGAAAAACAATTCACTTATATATACTGTAACGGGATATATATATATATGCGTTACATAATAAATTCTAATGCTTAATGTTTTTATAAATATCTAATACAGAATTAAAAACACAAACTTTCAAAATGCACAAATAATGAATTATTAATTTATTAATATGTTTGATTGATTTAAATATTAAAATAAGCTTTAAAAAAATTATAGAATCGAAACAAAGATTCTAAATCTTTAAATAAAGTATAAAATAAAAACCTTTTTAATAATAGCGAAGATTTTTTTTAATTTTCAAATATAAAAATTACAAACAGATCCTTAAGGCAAAACGACAATTAAAAAAATGATTACAAAATAGATAAGAGTTTCTGCCCAGAGATAGAGACACAGACCTCAGTGGAAAACCCAAAATCTACTTGGCCACAAACTGAATTAACCAATAAAATAGAGATATGGAATATGTCTGATGAATCCTGCATTCCAGAGATAAGGGTACCTGAGGACTATAAAAGGAAAATCCAAACAATAATTAGTTAGTGAGAGAGACAATCAGAAAATTAAAGTTTTGATTTCATTTGTATTTGCTAAAAGTAAAAATAAAAATTTTTAAAGTTATCGCAGTCACCAAAAATGTAATTAGTTTCATCATGCTTCCTTCGGTGTGGCCGGCCGAAGGCAGCCTTCATCTCCACGGATCCCAGGATCGAACCACTGGAACCATCTTCATAAAACATCTTCAGAAATCTTTATAAAATCATCATTGTCTGCAAGAAATGGCCCTTGCGTAACTCAGATCTTCATCACAATGGAACGAGCATGGAGAAAAAGGAAAGTACAAATTATAAATATGAACTCTTTAATTTAAAATCTCAGAACTTTAATTTTATTTAAATATGAACTATAGACTTTCTTTCCAAATCAAATCTGAACTCTATTTCTATAAACTTTTAAAATTTAAACTCTGATCTAAAGTCTTAAATGTAATATCTTAAAATATGTATTGGTTTTTTTTATTCATGCCTAATTAATATCTGTTTGTAAAGGGGCGGGGGTTGGCTATTGCAAGCGTGTTTAAAGATAGAAAACACATCGTTATTTGTGCATTATTAAATTTTAAAATAGGTTAAAAATAGTATTTCTGGAAAAAAAAATAAGTTAAATATAATGCTCATTTTAAAAATGATTTTAAAACTGTAAACTAAATATTTTATTTTTATTAAATTAATAAAATGATTTAAATGTTAGTTGAGTATGGATGGCTGCTAGACTAGTCTAAATATATGTTAGTTTAAAGAGGCTTTGATTTCGGACTATTTGTTTCATAGTTGTGTCAGAGCTGGTGGAGAGGTATATGGACGTTTATATCAATAAAATGTGAAGTGTGTTAGCACCTAGGGCGACAAGCCCAACTGAATGCATGACCCCAAAGAGGTAGTCATATCGTTGAAATGGACACAGAAGTATTTCCTGTGCCATTGACCCCTTTCAGCTCTATGGATTTTGGATGATAAGCCGACAAGATAAGACTGCTCTCCCATCCATACGTAGCATTTCTTTTTATTATTTTATATGCATGTTTCCTTCGCCTGACAGATGCACATTCCTGCAGGATGAAGGCCATGTTTTCTCCAATAATATCATGTTGTTCAGATGCACATTCCTGTTGACGTGATTCTATGCTAACATGTTCACATTGCATTGGTTGCTGATATATATCTGGAAGTGAGAATTGGTGTGGCTGCGGATTTTTAGTCGGGAGTCAAGTGATTTGAAAATTTGTGAGTGCGTCTAGGTAGCTCATTTATACTCAACATTTCTAAGATTAAAAATAAAAGTTAAAACAAATAAAATAATAGTAAATAATAATGAAACATAAAATATAATTTTTTCTTATATGATAATTTTAAAGTTTGTGCTGTCACATATATATACGTAAATAAAATCTTTTTTTGTGTTATTAATACTGACAGTGATTGCTTTTATTATTCTTTATTATTAAAAATATATTTAATAAATGTTTTAAACCTCTGCTACTTCATGAGCTAGTGACTTGGGCCGGCGGTCTTAACAGCGCATATCTGTCGACTTTATACATTTTCTAGGTTCAAGTAGCCTAGTGGCGCTCTGTCGGCAAATGCGGTAAGACTGGATACTTCATCATCATCCCTGACCATTATAATACATTTATCAGTGCTTCTCTGCATACATAGATGAACAGCAGCATATGTATACCAATTCTTCAATCTTTCTCTGGGTAAGCTTGATTTTTGATCCATCATCAAAATAGGCATAATCCAGGCAATTTTCTGCATCAGGAAAGGCATACAAGTAATTTGTTGGCATGCCATTAGCTTCCTTATGCCTAGGGCTTGATGAGCTTCAGGCCAAAAAACTGTCTTGTTATTTAAGGCTAAGATTGATTTGAAATGACCCTGGTTTTAGATGAATCAAAACATCTCCACAGAACCAATAGATTGTTGCTGGATTTCCTGCTTTGACCGCAGCTACATCTCATGGAAGCTCTGAATAAATCTTCCAGAAATCTCTGCCAGCTAAAACCAACTGCTGAAAACTTCAACAAGCTGCAACAAAATATAACCAACGTTGCAGCTGGCCAATTTGCCACTGCTTCTCAAAAAAAAATTGCTATCCAAACTGAACTGATATTTTTATCAGCCCTTTTACAAAATCATTTGGAGGTGATAAAAATATCTTAATTGAAAACAGTTTTTTAATCTCTCTAATCCCTTTTGAAAACAAATTTGAAATTTTTATCAAAGTGTGATATACATATTTTTACTTAGAGTAATTTATCAATTAATTAAAAATTTTCAAAAATACCAATTTGTTTTTAAATTAAAAATCAGAATATAAATGTTTATTAGACCTTTTTAACTGTTTAATTTAAAATAAAATTTTATTTTAAATTCATAATTATTTAATCTTTTACTTATTCCAGGAAAATATAGAAAAATATCTACAAAATTTTTGCCTGTATTTATTTATACTTTTCCTTTACTTTATTTATATATATATATATGCACACATGCAACTATGTTGCTGTGTGCCAAGTAACCCAACTGGTTACAATCAAGATGACATGAATGAGTTATCATTTTCTGTCAAAATAGTTGTTTCTTTTTTAAAAAAAAACAAAGAATACCATCCTATAACATTCTCTCCTTGATGGATCACTGTTGATTAAAATTTATAAACATCTTTAAAATAATACTCTTGCAACCTTCTTTTAATCCAAGCAAAATTATTTGTTTTTGTTTCACATTAAAAATGTCTCTCTTTTTTTTTAAAGTCAATCTTGATTGGATTATTGGTGATTGAATAATTTAAAAATATAGATTTTAAGTTTTTCACTTATTCTCTGAAAAAAACAAATATAACAATGTCTATCAATTAAATCATTTTTTAGATGATTAACTTTAGTAAAACTATTTACTGTTTCTTTAAATTGTCATTTTTAATATATAATGTTACCACTGTATATACATTTATGTGTTTCTCTGCATATAGATACATCAGTATATGTATAATTATTTCTTCAGGAAGCTGGGCTTCTCTTGATAAACTTAGTTTTTGGTACATCAGGAAAGTATGGTCCAGGTCTTATCATCATCAGGGAAGCATAATTCAGATATGGTTGGCATTCTTCCTTCGGTCTAGGATTGTTCCAGGCAAACAGCTGTTTTCCAAAACACATTTGTAGCTACGAATTATAAAGTTGACCCTTTTCTTCCATGTCAATTCAAACTTCACCATTGAACTGCTGCTTCCTTGCATTCTTATATCCTCATGGCAGCTCTGTATAACTCTGGAAACCAGCTCTGCAGCTAGCTATTCTGCTACAGCTATCAACTGCTGCAACTAACTACTTTACAAAATATTTTAGTCAACTTTACAGCTAGCTATTAGCCAAATGCTTCTCAAAAATATTAAAACCAAACTTATATCTGGCTAATTTGACCAACTACTTCCTGCCAGCTCTTACAAAAACTAAAAGCCAAACTTAATATCAGACTCTTCTGGCCATCTTTTACAAAAACTACAAGACAAACTAAAATAATCTTTTTATTAACTCTTTTTATAAGTGGTTGAGATAATAAAAACACTAATTTAAAAACTGTTTTGATCTTTCTAATGCTTTTGAAAATAATTTTGAAATTTTACCAAAGATGTGATTGAAAAAAGTTGATTTTACTTTAATTCTTTAGAATTTTATAATCTACAAAGATTTTAAACTAGATAGTAGAAATGCATACAAGCATTAATCAAAAAATAGATATTTTATACAAGTTTTAATTAAAAGATTTCAAAAATAAACCATGCTTGTTTTTAAATTTCAAAATCAGAATAATAATAATAATTTATTTAGACCTTTTTAAATGTTTTAATTTATAATAAAATTCTGTTTTAAATCCAGAGTTATTTAACCCTTTACAGTTATTATTATTCCAAGTGAATTGTAGAAAATATCTACAAAAATTTATTTCTACTTTTCCTTTCATTATATATATGTGCTGTACCATATAACCCAACTGGTTACCATATATTGGTGAAACTAGTTGCCCCATTAAAAAGTGATTGCAAGAGCACAAACTGATGAATAGAAGAGAGAAAATAGGTATCTAAAATAGCAGACTATGTATATACCAACGAACATATGTTCAATTGGGAAAATACATTGAATAGTGAGGAAAAGATACAAAAAAGAAAATTCAAAGAAGCTGCTCATATGACAATGGTAATCCCATAAATCAACCTAGTGTGACTATATAATGTATGAAAAACATTAATCAACTTTGCCCTTAGGAAAAAGTGAAGAAATCAGGAGGAACCTCATAGATAAATATATAAAATTTCTACTGATTGTTGCCTTTGGCAGGATGGTTCAGTGGGATAGAGCATTACCTTAAAATTCAATATTCAAGAATTTAAAGATCCACATTCGATTCCCAGGCTAGTACTGTCACTGGTCAGGCCAGCAATACTCGAAGAATAGATGAGAATAATACCTGTCAAATTATTGTACTTTGAAAATTTAAATAAAGTTAAATTTTTCTAAAGACATTCAATACTCAATACTAGATGATGGAAATAATCCAATAATAAATAGAATTTAATTATTTATTTATCACAATAAATATTGCAAAAGCTTATGTAAAATTATTAATTGTTAACTGTTAATTTTACCATTTTATTGTTTTATCAAATATTAAAAAATTGTATAATAAATTTAAATAACTATCTGTACATTCTCTTCAATAAAATGCTATTTATTACTGTTATAAAGGATGCATGCTTTTTGATGATTAAAACAATCTCAATATAACCAAATGAACAATATATAAATACATTATTACCAATTAAAATTCCTTATAGTTTTTATTTTAAATTGACACATATATTAATGAATAGATAATAAAATCCAAACCCTGGAATTAATTCTACAATTTTCAAAATATTAATATATAAATAAATAAATAACAGCTATAAGCCAATATATAGCATGATTGTTATCCTGAGTGGGATTTTACAATTAGAATTAGTACTCATACTTATGACAATCCATCCCGCTTGATAGCATTGTTCCTCCAACAAATCACATCGATATACCATTACCGGGCCATTTCATTTTCTTTAATATTTTAACAAATAAATAATGCACAGACAACTCTTTAAAATTACGTTATTTTATTATTTTTTAAACTAAGGTTATAGATTTTCAATTAATAAGCTTTTTTTTTTTGTTTTATAATAAATGTACTTTTATTTCAGGTTTTTTTTTTAAATAACCAATATTCTTTTGTTTTCTAAGAAATGTTCGTTTAGGTTAGTTTTTTTTTTTTTTGGAAAGTAATTGAATATAATTGCAAAATGTTCGTTTGTTAATACCATGTTTTTTCACTAATGTTTATTTGATCACTTCAAACATAGTTTTATTTTTGGTTGATAAACAACTCCTCAATAACCAATTTATTTTTGTTTGGTAATAAATGTTCTTTTATTTCATATTGGTTTTTTTTTTGCGAACTGTAATTTAATTAACCTCTTCGTTATTACGAACTCATAATGCATGCAAGCATTTTCAAAATGCAAACATCTGTTTTAAATATAATATTAACAGAAATGCAGTTTACACATGCACTTTTTACACCATCGTTACCATCTTTTCTTCTACTTTCCATAAAGGTACATTTTATTTTTCTACGATAAAAAATAAAAATTTTATGATAATTTTTGTAATCAAGTAAATTAAATTTTTTTGTCTTTCTCTCTCTCTTTTTTTTTTTTTTTTGATAGTTACTGGAAAAGATTTCACCCTGAAAAATATATCGGTAAAAAGTTTTACTTTTTCTGATATATTTTGAAGACAACGTTATGGGGGGCCTAATTGTAAATATTTATTTTTCTATATTTTTTAATTATTATTAATTTTTATATATATTTTTAATATTTATTTATATATATTTGATAAAAAATATACAAAAATATTATTATTGAAACTAATATAAAAAAAAATAGATTGTGATTATCTGCATTTTTTTTTTATGATATGAACTTGACTTCAGTATTTGAATTAGATGATATCAGATAAAGATAAACATGTTTTTCAAATATTATGACCTGATTTAGATTTTCTATAATCTCTTGTCTGCATTTTAATATACGCAAATGCTAAAAGTAAAGATTTTGACAGTATATTGTAACGGTATACATATGCCACTACATTATTTTAAAATTTTAAAATAATGGGGAAAATAATCTTAAATAAAATCATTTATTAAAAACTAAAAGCCAAAATTAAGAAGAGTTATGTGTAACATATATATATATATTGTAACCATATATTTTAGTATAAAATATATTAATTGATGTAACTAGTATAAAAATTTCTCTTTCTTCTTTTGGTGATTTGATTGGCTTGAGCTGCACTTTGAACAGATTACTCTCTTATATTATTTTAATAAATTTAAGTTTGCTTCTTCCCATATACTAACTCATATCAAAACGTTTAACTTTTTAAAAATTTTTACAACACAATAAAATTTGGTAAAGTAGTATTAAAAATAATGTTTTAAATTTATTTGTTTAAAATGATCTTAAAAATTATTTCTATTGAATTAAAAAAACCATTTGTTCAGTTAAAATTAATTATTAAAAATAAATACAGTAATTACGTATGCGTCTCAATGTAAAAAGAAAAGAGCGCGAATTTAGGAGAAGATTGTCTGATAGTTTGCTTTTGGAGGGAAGAAAGAACAGAAAATGGTAAAGGCAAATGGTGTAAATTTGATAAGCTTATTTTAAAATAGTTTATAAGTAAACAGATTATCACAAAACTTGCTATAAACGTAAATATAACATAGTGGGAATCAATTATAAGATGAATTGCTAAATTTAAAAGTCTGTTCAAGTCGGCTGGCCAAGTGGATCGAATCACCGGTAATAAATTTTCCAATGTTACATTTTAAAATGTCGGAGCTTCCCAGTTTAAGTTTGAAAGAATTAAATACAAGATTTTGGTATATTTTGAAATATTTATTATTCTACAATTTGGAAAAATTAAATAAGTATTTTAATTACAGAAGTTTTATGAATATGAAAATTTGTTTTTTAAAAAAGAATTTTAAGTTAAAGTAAAACGTTAAAGTTATCAACATATTTTAATATTTCCGTTTTTTAATTCTAATAAAATATAATATTGATTGATATTTAACTTTACAATGCCAGTAATATTTGCTAGTTAATTTGTTTAACATTTGGATAATAAACATTCTTCAAATAATTAATCAAAGCTATTTTATAATTGTATCGTCGGTTTGAAATGAATAAATTAATTGCTGTAATTAGTATTCCTGGATTAATGCGTGGATAAATAAATACTTGCATGGATGTGATAAACTTGGAACACTTTTGATAGAGAAATGTAGAGATTAATAACTTTATGAAAAACATTTTCATTTAAATTCTGCGTATCATGTTTTAAAATTGTTTCATGTTTATGTAGCCACGTAAAATCGTTAATCTAATAGTGATTATAATAACTAATACGAATGGATAAAATTGCATGTATGGAATTTGACTATAATTATAGCTATTACTTCGTATACTTACTGTTCTACACATCGTACATGGATTCCACGGATCACATTAGGAGTTATAAAATGCTATACAATCCAATTTGTGATACACACATCTGCTAAAATTCATGTATTGAACTATAAAATGCTTTACATTTAGTTTTATCACACACACACTGTTAAATTTTATATATTTAATGAATAATACATTAATTTAATTTTATCGTTATATGAACTCGCATATGAAGTTCATAAGTTATATTTTGTTACGTTTAAATTAATAGGGGTTGAATAAAATATTTATTCAAGAGAATAGCGCTTGCGGAAAAGCTTAAAAGTACTAAATGAATTCATGAGATATATCAATCTTTGTGAAATGTTTTGTGAGTCTTTCCAGATTTATATTCCTATGCCAATATTACTTATATTATATTACACATGTTTATTTTAAGCAAGATAAGTAGTACATTAGTTGTCCTGATTAGCGTAACATTTTATTTTGCAAGAACCCACATTTGCTAAGGTGTTAGTGTATTCTGAATAGTCAGAAGAACTGAGGAGGATGATTTTGCACTTTAATGTGAAGTAAATAATAATGTTGTTTTAGAATGTTAAAGGGATTTAATCTGTGCTGGTGGTTAATCCGCAGATTATTTTAATTGCCATTTTTGTATTTTACACACATTCCTGCGCTGGTGGTTAATCCGCGGAATTGTGTGATTATACGTATTACTTTATGATGGTGTTTAAATACACAAAACGTTTAGTATTATTTAATTCCTACGTGTAGATGAATGCATCCACAGGAATATGTTTTGCTTCACAGATATAAGTTGGGCAAAGTATTTTAGTTAATCTGCTAAATCATCTTCTTCATTTGTAAGCATAATTTATCGGTTAGATTATTAAATGGTAGCAGGACATTCTATTCAAGTACTTCATAATAATTAACTGTTGGTTGATTATTATTTACCGGAATGTAAGTTTACATTTTCACTTTAATTAATGATTACATTATAGCTAAATCATACAGACATCATATTATTTATTATATGATTATAAGTTTACGGTAGGGATTTATTGAATCTGGAAATGACGTTAAATATTTCATGAGTTTGATGCTGAATTTCGTATAATCTCCTCAATATTCATTATATTAGATTGAAATAAGGTATGATTAGATTTTAAAACTGTACCTATGAGATGTTATTGAAGAAAGTCAATGGAATTATCATTTATTTATTTTATTTGTTTATTTATGTTTTATTTAGAATATTGAAATTAATCATTTATTGTTCATAAATTTGTAAATAAACGTTGATTTATAATTAAACTTACTGTGCCGTTGCTATGTGTCATTCATAACATCAGAAATCATAAATTTTGGATAGAGCATACCTTGAATAGCATACATTGAAGTACATATTATTGTCAACATGATATAAGAGTTTATAAATATTTTTTGAGAAAACATTTAGATGCTTTTCGTCTTTGGTAGTTTATGAGTGAGGTACAATAAAATCCCATTTACCTTTTCCATCATTGTGGCTTTGCGTAGTTGATTCTAGTATAAAATACAAATTAATTATTAAACTTGTGAACAGATTTACCAAATAATGATATGATTAAATATATTTACTTAACGTTTTAAATTGTCATTTGTCAGTATAATAAGAGTCTCAGTAATATGATAAACTATAAAATCAGAACCCAAGTATTTATATTTATTTATTGCAAAGCTTTACCTAGACTAGCATTCGTATTAAAAATCATATAGATGGTTTAAAATTTCATAATCTTATGTAGTTCCACAAATTATGCCATCTTGTACATGGTCGGCCATAGGGTCGCATACTATAATAATCGCAAATTAAGGTTTAAAAGTAATAACATTGCACTTATAATTTGTATAATGTATTTTATAATACTACTATGATAGTTCTTCGCGGTACACCCTGGCTGCGATCAAATAAATTGTAAAAAGTTTATGTTAGATCATTAGTTTGGTCTGTAGTTGTGGTCTTTGGTGCATAAAATAGATAGCATGATATGCTTTTGGATACAGCTCTTAATGGCTGACAATGTACAGCAGGAATTGATTAGTGATCGAAGTTACAATTCCTAGTGCACTTATATTACGTAATTGGGACCGCACAATCAAATGGTTACAATTTTGATGCCGCAACGTGTTCATACACGATAGGTAGTTGAGAGGGCAATGGCCTTCGGTGGCCATTAGCTGGGCGTCGGCAATTGGCGCTTACAATATATATATATCACACAGATGGAAAACTTTAAAAGTTTTTTTTTTTTAAAATAGAAAAAAAAGCATTTGAACGTACTTTTTTATAAAAAAAAGTAAAAATCTAAAGAAAAAATATTTTTGTTAAAAAGTAACATAAATGAAAATAGAAATAAATATTAATTTGTATTTTAAGATTCCTATGTAATCTCAGTAAATGGAAATGATTGTTTTATTAATTAAATGAAAAGCAAACTAGCCCTTGGGGCTCTTATATAATTAAAAAGTCAGATAGGAGATATAGATAAAAATTAAAGATTGTTTCCTGCTCTGAAGCAGAATGTCCAATAGAAGCAGCAACCAACGCTCGGACCCTAATGAAAATCATTGAAATAGGAAACCATGTTCAGTGAATCCGGAGGTTAGGATAAAAAGAAAAAAATTTACAATCAAAGTTAGTTCCAGCTTGATTTTTCAGGAGGGTGAAAAGATGAACTTTTCACCCTCTTACTTATTTCAAATGAAGTGACTTGAATTATAAATGGCACTATTGTAGACTTGAATCATATGGGTCCTACAATAAAATAGTTCCAGGATTGAACCAGCTAAGACAGCCTACAGATTGATAACTACGTATGAACAACAGACCAGTTTTCCATGAAAGTATGACTAATAAAGATTTTATGGGAATTGACACAAGGAACCGGGAGCTCCTCTACTGTAAAGTATAAACTATAAAATTTAAAAAAATAATTAAGAACTTTTATCCATATTTAACAAGCTTTTAATAACCAGCTAAACATAACTTTTAAAATGAACTTTTATCTGACTTATTAAGATTTCAAAATCAGTTATTAATGTTTAATTTTATATATTTAAGTTTGCTAATTTAATTAAATCATTTCCATTTTCTTTATTAATATTTATTGACTAAATTATTTAAATGTATTAAATTTAAGTTGGGTGTAGATGGTTGCATAGATTACTTAACGTTTATGTTAGGTTTTTTTTTTTAAGATTTTCATGTGTGAAATAGATATATCGGTAAATATGACACCTCCTGCTGAGTGTCCAAATGTATTTATTCGTATATCTTTTAAGTTATTGGTGTCAATGGGGCACCTTATGATGAGTGCCATTGGGTTTATTGTAAATTTCCCTCTGCAATTTCATCAATAACTTTATATTTTAATTGTTTATGTTTATTTTAAAGGGCTTTAATTTCCGGCTATTTGTCTCATGGTTGAATCAATGCTAGTAGAGAGATATATGGGTGTTTAAATTAATACAATGTGAAGCATGTTAGCATTCAGGGCAAAGTCCAATGCATGACTCAAAGGCGTAGTCATTGCATTGCAATGTACACAGATGTATTTCCTGCGACATTGACTTCCTTTAACTCTATGGATAGGGACTATAAGTCGGCAGATAGACTGCTCTCCCCCATATGTAGCATTTCTTTAAATATTTTTTTACATGATTTCTTCGCCAGACAGATGCACATTCCTGTACTGGACGAGGATCATGTCCTTCAAATAATATCACGCTGCAGATGCACATTCCTGACAGTGTGGTTTTATGTTAGCATCATCATATTGCATTGGTTGCATCTATATAGCTGGAAGCAGGCATTGGGTTGGCTGCAAACTTTTAGTCTGAGATTGAATGACTGTTTTGAAAAGTTTTTAACTGAGAAATCTATGTAGACTATCTATACTCAACATTCTAAAGTAAAATTTATTAAAATGTCCATCTATGCGGACTTTCTTAAATAATAATTTAAATTTTAAAAAAAATAATAATCTAAATTTAAAATTAATATTAAAATCAAGATAAATTTATTCATCAATTTTAAATATTTATATATGTGTATTAATAAATGTTTTGTGTGTGTGTGTGTGTGTGTTATTACTGGCAGTGGCTTATTTTATTTTTTTAATATTAAAAATGTATTTTTGATTTCAAATCTTTCTTGAATGAAGTGTTGAATAAGTACTTATTATAAATCTCTGCATCCCCTTGAGCTAGTGGTAAGGGCTAATGGGCAATATAAAATAAATTTGGATCTTAACAGTAAGTATCTGCCTACTTTATAAATTTTCCAGGTTCGAGTGGCCTGGTGGCACCCTTGTATGGCAGATATGGTAAGAATCAAATACCAAATACACCCTGACCATTATAATATATATAAACTACTAATTTATGAACCTCAAGCTTAACTCTATAATGAATTTAGTATTTCATTCACCTTTTATTTCATTTTATTATTTTATTTTGTATATAGTGACTATTTTAGTAGTACTTTTTAATAAATTACAAACTGTATTGAAGTTCTTTATTATAATATTCAAATTATACTAATTATTGATCAATATTAACTATTTGTTATAAGGGGTGTTATTAGAGATGACATATACATTGCAAACCCTGTATGGAAATACATTTTCAAGGGCTGCAGAGAAAAAGGAAAGGTACTAATGTCTTTATTCTATGAAGTTTTCAAGTTATGGATTACCTTAGAATAAGTGTTATTATATACTAATTTTTTAAAAATTTTATGATGAATCCAATTCACCTACTAAAAAAATATAATTTTAAGTTGTATGCATGATAATTTAAAATTTATGAAATAATATGAAAATAATTATTAGAAATATTAACTTTTATTCTTTTTTTAATATCAATGACTATATTTTTTTCAGCTTAATTACATTCTTTGGTGTTTGATCTTGAAAATAATATATAATATGCCATTTTTTAGTAATACAACCATATTGTACCGGGCACATACACCGTTACATTATTTTTTTTTATTAAACATGAAATCAAAATATAAAGTTTGCAAATAAAAATTTGTTTTTAAAAAAAAAATGAAATTTAAAAGTCTATCTTAAACTCGTATATATATAAAATCGCACAGATGAAAAAAAATTATTAAAATAAAACTTTAATAAAAATACTAAAATCATCTGTGCGAACTTATAATAGCTTAAAAAATTAAAATGTAAAATCAAATTCTAAAATCAAGTTAAAATCCAAAGTAAAAGTTATTCTAAAATAATTTTAAATCTTATATATATATAAATAAATGTTTGTGTGTTAATTTCTGGCAATGGCTTATTTATTCTTTTTTTTTTTTAAATATTAATATATTTTGATAATATATATCATTATTATTTAATCTCTACTACTCTGCTGAGTTAGTGAAAATGGGCTAATGATCGGAATCAAAATAGATAAAAGCAAATATATATATATATTTTAAACTTATGTATCTGCCTACTTTAAAAATTTTCTAGTTCAAATGCCTAGTGGCACCCTGTAGTGTAGATACGTTAAGACTCATATTCTCCCCGATCATTATAATTGGCCTCCCAATGTGAGCCGATCTTTAATAAACCACGAATAACCTGAGCAAATAATTTTTTAATGAAATGTTTTATTTACCGTATACGTTAAATCTTATAAAAGCACTGCCAGAAAGAAATAGCACATATATTAAAAACGTGGAAGAAAAAGATATTAATAATTTTAAAACTAATTTTTTTTAAAAAAAAAGTCAAAAGGTTGCCATTAATATGTTTCTTTTTTTTTTAATGTGTATAGGAGCGCACAGCCACATAAGTTTATGATTGTAAATGTGGTACCTTACGATGAGTACTTTTTGGGAATTTACTTCATAGTAACCCTATTTAAGCATTTCAATCAGTCATAAATAAGTTGGTGGTATTTATAATTGTGCTGCAAATATACACATATAAACTCATTATTTCTTAAAACATATTTACCTCAATGCAACCTTCTTAAATAAATAATTTATATAATTTGCTTGTCGTGCCATTTGTTAGAAATGAAATATAGAGAAAATAGAATTCTTGGGGGGAGGAGGCGTAAACGTGGATGGTTCTTAAGAAAACGATAGTCAACAGTTTCTTTTCTTTATATAGTCTTTTACATTCAAATATCAGTCTTTCAAGCTAATTGTGCATAAGCTTTTGTGAATGTTAATAATAATAAATGAATACTTTCCCTCCAATACAAGATATAGTATTTATGCAGGAATAAAATGAATCCACTTATTCCTACGACTCAAATGCTTATATATGAGCAAATCTGAAGTACTGGCAAGGAAAGCATGAGGATGGAACAGTCACTTTAAATTACTATATACGATGTCTGAATGAATGACGTCGGTGAAATTGTCTAGAATTTACTAAACGTCATTCTAACTGAAACTTAATCATATATAAAATAAGCACTTATTTTATATAGCGTATGTTTACAATTGTATTATATTAAATATCAGCCTTTCAAGCTAATTTGGCATACGCTTTTGTGAGTGTTAATAATAATAAATGAATACTTTCTCTCCAATACAAGATATAGTATTTATGCAGGAATAAAATGAATCCATTTATTCCTACGACTCAAATGTTTATATATGAGCAAATCTGAAGTACTGGCAAGGAAAGCGTGAGGATGGAACAGTCACTTTAAATTACTATATACGATGTCTGAATGAATGACGTCGGTGAAATTGTCTAGAATTTACTAAACGTCATTCTAACTGAAACTTAATCATATATAAAATAAGCACTTATTTTATATAGCGTATGTTTACAATTGTATTATATTAAATATCAGCCTTTCAAGCTAATTTGGCATACGCTTTTGTGAGTGTTAATAATAATAAATGAATACTTTCTCTCCAATACAAGATATAGTATTTATGCAGGAATAAAATGAATCCACTTATTCCTACGACTCAAATGTTTATATATGAGCAAATCTGAAGTACTGGCAAGGAAAGCGTGAGGATGGAACAGTCACTTTAAATTACTATATACAATGTCTGAATGAATGACGTCAGTGAAATTGTCTAGAATTTACTAAACGTCATTCTAACTGAAACTTAATCATATGTAAAATAAGCACTAATTTAAAGTGACTGTTCCATCCTCATGCTTTCCTTGCCAGTACTTCAGATTTGCTCATATATAAGCATTTGATTCGTAAGAATAAGTGGATTCATTTTATTTCTGCATAAATACTATATCTTGTATTGGAGAGAAAGTATTCATTTATTATTATTAACACTCACAAAAGCGTATGCACAATAAGCTTGAAAGGCTGATATTTGAATGTAATACAACTGTAAACATACGCTATATAAAATAAGTGCTTATTTTATATATAGTCTTTTATAAAATTACTAAACCGAATGTTTTTGTAAATGTCTTCGTTAATCATGCCGTAATTATTAACCCTAAGTAAAATTTTTTTTTTTTGTTTATTTTTTTTTTAAGCAAGTTTACTGATATGTAACGGGCACATACGCCGTTACATTATTTTTTTTATTAAACATGAAATCAAAATATAAAGTTCGCAAATAAAAATTTGTTTTTAAAAAAAAATGAAATTTAAAAGTCTATCTTAAACTCGTATATATATAAAATCGCACAGATGTAAAAAAATTATTAAAATAAAACTTTAATAAAAATACTAAAATCATCTGTGCGAACTTATAATAGCTTTAAAAATTAAAATATAAAATCAAATTCTAAAATCAAGTTAAAATCCAAAGTAAAAGTTATTCTAAAATAATTTTAAATCTTATATATATATGTAAATAAATGTTTGTGTGTTAATTACTGGCAATGGCTTATTTATTCTTTTTTTTAAAAAATATTAATATATTTTGATAATATATATCATTATTATTTAATCTCTACTACTCTGCTGAGCTAGTGACAATGGGCTAATGGTCGGAATCAAAATAGAAAAAAGCAAAAAAAATATATATTTTTTTTTTAAACTTACGTATCTGCCTACTTTATAAATTTTCTAGGTTCAAATGCCTAGTGGCGCCCTGTAGTGTAGATACGTTAAGACTCATGTTCTCCCCGATCGTTATAATATATTATGATAAAATTTGTGGCTTAACATAATTTTTTAAATATTCAATATGGCTGCTTCATTAGGCAATAGAGACAGCTTGAACAGATTTTTTTTTTCACTAACATTGATTTGATTACTTTAAACATAGTTTTATTTTTGGTTGATAAACAATGCCTCAAGAACCAATTTATTTTTGTTTGGTAATAAATGTTCTTTTATTTAATTTTTTTTTTTTTGCGAATCATAATTTAATATATTAAACAGGCAAAACTCTCCATACAGTAGTGCCTACTATATGGAGAGTTTTGCCTGTTTAATAACAGTTATGTGCTAGTATAAGAGATAGTGATCATGTGATGTTTAGTGGTTTAATTTAATATATTATGCAATAGAGACAGCTTGAACGAAGACTTTTTCCACAAGTAGCCATTTTTTCATCAAAGCAAGCTCCCGCAACATATGAGACTTTAGATTCAGGTATGCCGAATCACCACATTTCCTAATTCTAATGCGTTTAGGGAGGGAGGGGTTACATTGGGTACAGTGTGACAATTTGGAGGACCTTATAGTAATTTATTTAGGTTTGAAAATAATTACTTCTGAGCAAATATTGATTCATTTTCCGTCATTTAAATTATTCACACCCTATCATGATAACTTAGCAATATGTTAAGTGTCAGCATTCATACAGATGGTAAACAGCACATAGCAGAGCTATCTGATACGGTAGGCTAAGTGTGAATTGCGAGAGCAATTGATCACAAAACACGCTGCTGATAAATGCATATTTTCAAAAATTAAAATTAATTGAAAAATATAAAACTGTTTTAGAAAAATTTATTTCTGATAATGAATTTGAAAATTGCCTTGTATGTAAAAATAATTTTTATGTTTATGTGGTATTTTTCCATAAGTAATTAATAAACAAATACAATAAGAGATTTCAATTTTTATGTAATAAACTCTTTCCTCAGAGTATTGATTTTGCTGTAAAAAACTGTAATATTATGAATTTAATTGATAGAATTTTAGATTCAATGGAAATGAATGAAATTTGTTGGAGACTGTTAAAAATTATAGAATGGAAGTCATTGAAACTATAGAAAGTGTTTATGAAATGCATAACAATCATGAAGAAGTAATATTTAAAATATTGTCTTTTATGTTTTTTGCCGTAATATAGAATAATATATGATATAAGCAATTACTTTAATAAATATATATTTTTAATATAATAATAATACATATATTAAAGAGGATAAAGATGGGAGATTATATTTAATGTATAAGAATCAATATAGAGTAAAAGTTTGCCAACAAATCGAAAAATTAAAATTGACATTATTGGATAGTTATTTTGTAGATGCCATAAAAATGAAATTTATTAGCTTTATAGTTAGACCATATTTAGATAAGTTGATTAATAGAAAATTGTATTTAGCTATTTATTCATCAGCTGCTATTATGCTAAAGATTTTTTTAAATTTAAAAATATATCAAAAAAATGGATCTGTTAGGTTTATGGTGGATTTTGGAGATTGCATGTTTTATCAAGCAGCAGTTTATATTATAAAGTTTTTTACAAGAAGAATTATGAATTGATAAACATACAATTTTATTTCCTCATTTGATTTGATCAAAAAGATTGATAAATAGGTTTTGGATGAAGAAAATAGATTATTTACCTATAACATTACAGAATTGTATAAATCTATAAAAAGAAAAAATCCATTCAAGTGATTGATTATATGATTAAAAAACTATGCAAATTTAAATGTTTATTTATTGACTAATCAAAATTAGATAGCAACTTCTGAAAATTAATTATACAAAATGAAAAGTAGTTGGCCATAAGTTTGCAATTCCAGCTGATGTTTGCTGTTATATTATGAAGAAAATATTTTTAAAAGAGTTTTTTCAATTAGGTATTAAAGTTTCTTTTAAGAATGTTAAGAATGTGTTTGTTGTTGGATCATCAGTTATAGTTAACCATTTTGTTTTTTATTTGATAATATTTTTATTTTACATATAGAAAATGATTTGAAAAAAAGAAAAATCGAAAAGATATATTTTATAAATATAATGGATAATTTATTAAATAAACAATAAACAAAGCAAATAAATATACATAAATTGTGAAATATTGTCTATTCCTGTGGAAACGTTAATGATGTGTGTCTGTAATGAGACCAGATTTTTAAAATCAAAGTGTAAAATGTTACTCAGAATGTCAGTTATGTCACAAGCTGGCATATTGATATTTTGAAAATTGTAGAGTAAATTCAATGTTTTGTTTTATTATATATTAATTTGATTTTAATAAATAAATAATGAATATTTTTTCAATAAAAAACAATAATTTAACAATTATGAATAAATGAATAAAATGAAAGTTAACAACAGAATTTTTGTAATAAAGATAATAATTTTAAAAAAAGCATATTTTCCAAATGATGTATAAAAAGAAAATACACCTCTTAATAATTCTTAAGCATCCATATGCATTCATAAATAAACTATGTTTCCAAATAATTTTAAACAATTGACTGGCCTGCTCAAAGTTATTTTGAAGTGTAGCGAGTTATTAGAATTCTAATTCAGTTGTATGCATGTTTGTTTCCAATATGCATCCATATATACTGCTTTATCCACTATTTTTGCCATATGTTAAAAAACATAGATATTTTATATATGCATAAATATATATTACATAAGATATTCTTAAAATAATATTTACATTCAAATAAATATCTTATAATTTTGGTTATACAGTAGTTTATTAATAGCATATATAGGATCCTATCTGTCCATTTATAAAATGATTATATAAGAGACTGGAATGAATGCAGTATTTCTTGAAATATAGATTTACATCATTTTTAAAAATATTGCCTAAATTTTGTGAATTTTAAAATTTCTGGGAATTCGTTTTGAGCATTTACAAACTTATAATAATATAATGCAATAACTTGGTTCACAATGAGTTGAGTTTAAACTGCCTGATGAAGCATGTGAAATAGTAATTGAAAACAAGGAGATAAAGTTACACTTAAGATAAAATACTTTTTAAACTATACTATCATTTTTAAAAAGACACTGAAAAAAGAACTTTAATAAGAGTATCTATGTGATGTGATGTAATGTATTATGGCTTCTCCTTAAACGAAGTCAAGAATATCTCAGCAATTATGCCCAGATAAACCTGTTAGCCACTTTATTTTCCATTCCCCACTCTAAATTGTCCCATATTCTGCTCCATCCCATTTCCACAACATAATCTTTGTCAACTCTATAATCTTTATATCCAAATCCCCTTTATCTTTTCCCAAACCCAGCATAAAAACCAATAGTTCACTTTCTGTATAATCACTTTTTTCATATTTATTCTTCCATAACTTCATTATATGTACCCTTTCTGTTTTCAAGCATTTACATTCAATTAACAAATGCCTAATATTTTCTATTCCTTCCTTACATAATTTACAAAATAAATCACCCATTTTTTTCAATTTACATGTATATTCTCATGTAGCTAAAGATCCCATTCGAGCCTTAAATAATAAACTACTTTCCTTACTATTATCATATATTAACTCACATCTAATATTCTGTTTATTTCTATATATATTTAAACTCTTTTTACTCTCCATACTATTTCTCCATCTCTCTAACTCCCTATTCTTTATTAATAAATCTATTCTTTTATCCCATTCCTTACTACTACAACACTCAACAATCCTCTTAACACAATCATCCCATCTTTTGTACAAATATACTGATATAAATTCTTTATCCAAATCTTTTGCATACCGCATTATCTTTCTCACCCATCTTGCTACCTGCCCTTTGCTCATAACCCAATTAAATACTATTTTGGCTATTCTTTTATTATCCATAAATTGTAATCTACCAAACATTTTCATTTTACTTTTTGCATCTCTCATATGAAAATTTGACGATCCCATTTCTTTGAATTGCTTCCCTTGCTGTCCATACATCTGCATCCAATGCATGTCTTTACTAACATATAATGCATCATTACCATATGTTAACCCAATGCTACAACTCCTTTCCATATAATTCTAACTACATCATATTTATTATATGAAAACGCTCTTAATTTCTTTATCAATCCCTTTCTTTTCTTTGCTTCATTTATCAATTTTTTATTCATTCAAATAATTTTTCTGATTACTTAAAATAATTCCCAAATAACTATATCTATTCACCACACTTAATAATATCTTCCAATAAAAATTCTACCAAACTCTTCATACAGTAGTGCCACCAAGTGCAAGCTTTCATAATCAATGGATGCAGGTAGAATTTGTGCATGAAATCCCTATCTAGTACCTACTCATCCAATATCCCCAGGCTGGTTTCTATCTTGTGACTTTCATCAGTGAAAAGCCTTGGATTTGAGAGAACTGCACCTAGATCTTAGAATCTAATACAATGCTCCAGCAGCCACCTTTTACCTATTTGGTTAACTATAAAGTTAGTAGCCCAAAGTGAAAACACCGGAATGTTTTCCAAGCCAAGCTCATTCATTGTATAATCATATAGATCTGAACTCAATTATACATTTTTGTGTTTTTGTTCTGGTGCTTTCATCTTGGGCTCCTAGCTTTATAGTTAACCACATAGATAAAAGATAGCTGCTGGAGGGTTGCATTAGATGCTAATATCTAGGTGCAGTGCTCTCAAATTTAAAGCACCTCACTGATGAAAGCCAGAAGATAGAAACTAGTCTGGGGATTGATTATGAAAGCTTGCACTTACTGTATGGAGAGTTGGTGATCATGTGAATTATTACTTACAGAAATTGAATAATTTTCTAGACAATTTTTATATTAACAAAGATCAATATTAAGCTACAACCAGCAAATTAAAAAGTACAGAAATATAAATGCATTTATTTTCAAAGATTTATATTAAATAATCAATCAAATTCACCAGAAATAGTTTTATCAGTTAAAAAGAATGCTATTTATTTTAAAAAAAACTCAAGTTCTGTCTCATATTGTATCCATGTAACAAAAAAACAACACTGTTATTTCATGATTATGTCAGAGAGTTCTCAAAACAGGCACTTGTTATGGCATAGATTAATCTTTTCTGTCTCAGCTAAATGAATGTGAAAATATAGCTTAGCTATATATAAATTTAAAAAAACCAAGAAAATATTCATATCTAGATCATCAAGAAAACTGAAAAGATAAATATATATAAGTATTCAATTAAATTATAAACATAAATCAACATATTTTCTATTTATCCAGTATATCCAGAAGTATAAACAACATTTGTTCTAGCATTTACAGAATCAGCCTCCATACCCACCCACCTTAAACCGTCTAATTAATAACTCATCAGCCTCCAGATCTCACCCACCTTAAACCACCTAATTAATAACTCCAAAGACAAACTCACCCCCAAAAAGAACCTCAAATTATGTATAAAATTTCCTGAAATCATATTAAATGCAAGGCCATCTATTTCAGGAAATCCCATGCTAACCTGGCAACAAGAATTGCCCAGCAATGGTAAATGTACAACAGAGCTAAGAACAATTCTGACTACAAATCCATATTTTTAAACCACGAAAATGCACTCAGCCATATCTTTGAACCTATGACAGCCAGTGTGATATGTTTGGAATACAATGATGCAAAACGCAAAAAAAAAAAAAACCTGGCATATCACCAACAATCCAATTACCATCAACAAACCCACTCATTTACATATCATTTACATATTTTTAAATTACTCTATCTACCTCTACTTTGTAGCTGTATTGCTATGATAATAATATATATCAAAAGCATGCTGAGCAAACAATACTAAGGCGTATAAACATTCCACTTGAAGCTTTTCTTATTTTTTCACTTCTAAAGCGATTATTCTAAATTACAATTCTATAAGAAAAGGCAAAAATAATAAGTAAATTACAAAAAGAATAAGTTAATTATAAAACTAAAATGAAAAAAAAAGTTAAAGCTTACTTCTTGCAGGATTACTACTGGGAACTTCTTTTTTGGATGTCTTAGGGTCAGATACTTCAGATGGGCTATCCCATTCACTTTCTGAATCTACCTCTGGTTTCTTTTTATTTTTGCCATGAGAATACTGTTAAAAAATTGTAAAATTTTCAAACAATTTAATAACTACTGTTCAATAAAATAAAATTTGTTGTACATAAGATTTCTAACGAAAAATTAGCTATCTCCAAAATACCCCCTGACAAAAAAAAATTTCTCCACTTGATTACAACCACTAATAATTTAAGATTGCTTCTCAAGTAATTTAATAAGAATTACAGCTACAGTTTGCATTAAAGAATCATGTATATATTGTAACTCTCACATCTGGATTTGCAGACATTGCTTTAATGCAAATAATTTTTTGTTATTATACATAACAAAATATGAAAGTCATGTGTATAGAATAAATTTTGTATGAGCTTTTGAAACTTGTCTGCTTTTCAAGAAACCGGGAAAAGAATTGTAATGCCACTTCACCATAATATCTCTTACTATTAATAAGTCAGTGGAATTTTATAAAGATTTTTAATTAATATCATGCCTTTTATGGAGTAGAGGATCCTCTAGAATTTTTTCCCTGATCTTTCCAGTAGTGTAGCTAAATCTATAGCTGTTGACAAACAATATGCCTTAAAATTTAATCTTGATTCTACCAATCTATTCATCATAATTAAATGTTGAAGAAATACCTAATATTTATTTGCTAAAGAAAGAAAAAAACTAATTATTTAAAGTTATTATTCCATGGAAAGGTATTTCTATAATCAACATGCAAATCTACTTATTTTAAAATGCTCAGAATCAAATTGTAAAAGGAAATTCTCGTGAGCAAACTACCTCTGGGGGACCCAAAAGAAACTAAAATTTTATTATAACAGTCAGAACTCGTATGCCTTCTTAACCTGTTGCAGAATTCCACCACCAAATTCGAAGAGCAGCACAACAGGTGGGTTCAGAGCCTGTGATACCGTGTTCGAACCTAGGCAGCTGAGTTCACAACGAACAACTACAGAGCAATGGGCCTGCCACAACAATAGCAAATATCTTTCTAGGCCTAGTGGTCAACTAGATACAAGAGACCCTAATGAATTACACTGACACTACATGTTATTCTGGTTTGATGCCCTAATCATGATCGAGATGAGATACCTTGGGTAATAATGTTAAGAATAACAGACAAGCAGACATATATAGAAATCAAAACAATATTTACTAACATTCATAAGCTAACTTACAAGAATAAAACACAACTCTATATAGCCTTTATCTTAGCCTACATTTTAATTTATACATTACTCGGGTATCAGTACATGATTACATCCCATGCCTCATAGCTAAATATGGAATTTAAGTGAGACAACAATACGAGATCAAATATGCATGCACTTGCCAACCCAGTGACCATCATATGTATGTTGAGAAAGAATCTATTAAGTTGGGTCCATTAATAAAGCCCTTAATGTGCAAGGCATGGAAATGGCTTTTAGCGCAGATATTTAGGACTACAAATATAATGTTCTGTGATAGATGTGAATAATGCTGAGTATTTAGGAAGAATGGGCTTCGTGATTGCGAAAGCATTTGGAAACTCCAGAAACGAGAGAATGGCCAAGCGTCGGACCAAACCCTTCAGAGTGGTCACATAAGTGGTATCATCTGGGAGCAAATTTAAAAGAAGGATATGTCTACTCTGTTTCCACAGCCTAAAGGACTAGCATCTATACACTCTAGCACATCTCACAAGTTGTGGTAAAACATTAATCATTATTACACTTTATAAAGAGAGAATCCATTTCCAATCCCCCACATCGCTTAACTGAATTAATATTTGCCCAAAATGTGGTGATATTATGGGTTAATTAGATTGTTATACTATGATCCAATACAAAACTCAACATGGGATAATGGCCAAGATAGCCAGCACACCACTAAAATTTATATAATCTCATCTCACTATCATTTATAATAAAATATAACATAGTCAACTTATAATTCCTGAGCTGACTGTTTGTAAAAGAATGTTACAAAATAGAAATGTGCGCCAATGAGCAGCAATTATTAACGAGTTTATTCATGATATATCAGCTCGGAAATCATGTAGGCATAAAATATAACACAAAACAAGATAGTAACTAAATAGATACCCAAGTAAATAGATGACAAGGATAGGCTTAATTAGATTTACCTAATACATTAAACAGAATTTCATTTAAGATTTACAAGGTGAGGATAAGATTTTCAAATTTACAAAAAAAAAAAAACAATATAATGGAAATTTAGATTAAGAGTCCTAAAGAAAGTCGTTAATCATGGGTATCATTTACCTTTGATTATTTGATGTGCAAACTCTGTTTGTAGAATCCAGAGTTCATTCATTAATAGCATCAGTTCTATTATTATAATAAGCATTCACATTATGAATCCGTAGGCAGCAGTCCGATTTTGATTTGTTTCACTTAGATTGAATTGGAAGTTCAGCATTTCCATAGCCATAGGTTGGAGAATTATAGCGCTGGCCTCTACTCCCCGCAATTGTCACATTATACAAAATAAACATTCTTTTCTTTGATTTTGCTGATCTATCTTATATGAAACTTTAGCTTTTATTATTTTCTGTCTTATCTTTTGGATCCATCGCACAGTGCATCATAAAACCAATCAGTCTCTCAAGTCAGCACTATTATTATTCCCTCAGGTAGAAGATGCATTAGTGGCACATGTTGAGATCATGACTTCAATCTGGCCACATTTTCTCTGCCTCGATTTGGTAGATTAGAAGCACATGGTGAAATCGTGATTTCAATCCGACCACTTTTTATTTTACAATTTCTTTTTCTTCTTTTGTTTACATTTGACCTATTTAAAAATGCTTTTAACAAAATTACTTAATGATGAGTTTCAGGAATATTTTTCAGTTCTATCTCTTTTCCTCTCCCATTATAACATAATTTTGACAGAAGACCCAAGGGGATTTCTATTTACATCGATTTATAATGCTTTAACTTTCTTAATAAAACATTATTTAAAGGGTGATTTTCGCACGTACTGGACGAGCCACCAGGTGACGCTGCAGAACCATCAAGAAGCCTTCAATTGATTTTTTTTTTTTTAAATATTCGCTAAAAATCGCTTAATTTTAGAAATGGTAACCTGGCGCACGAGACAAATAGATCAAAATCACTGAAATTGAAATGTAAAAAAAAAAAATCGCTAAAAATCACTTAATTTTAGAAATGGTAGACCTCCCCCCCCCTCGCCGCACGAGACAAATCGGTCAAAATCGCTGAAATTGAAATGTATAATTTTAAAAAAAACTATAAGAAATGCCTACGAAATTAAACAAAAACATACTAAATGTCAACAGACTAATACATAGTAAGTAATCAATGTTCCTATTAACCTGTAATAGCATCGTTAGAGTTTAAATTCAGTTAATATGTTACTGTATTACTAGTTTATATCAAAAATTATTGCAAATACTGGGTTTAAATCGCACATATATAAAATCAACAAAACAGAAATAAAATAATCAGAATAGAAAATTGAAATTTAAAACAAAAGTTGATTATAACATCTGAGGTGAATAATGTTTAGAAATCCCCCTCCCGCATGAAGGGTTCAATGAAAAATAAGTAAAGTGCAAATTATGAATGCTATTTTTAAAATCCTATGAAATAAATGAGAAAAAAAATATAATAAAAGCCTACGACATTAAACAAAAACATACTAAATCTCAAAGCGATTTAAAAAATAAAAGTATTTATAAAATGCAAAAATAACAGCAAGAAAAATGGCGGGAATGTCTTAAAAAAGAATCAGTCTCAGTTATCTAACTAACAGATATAATAATAATTCAAATCTTAATAACAGACTAATACATATTAAGTAATCAATGTTCCTATTAAATTCAGTTAATATGTTACTCTATTACTAGTTTATATCAAAATTATTGCAAGTACAGTACTAAGATTAAGTTGCATATATATAAAATCAACAAAATAGAAATAAAATAATCAGAATAGAAAATACAATTTGAAAGTAATTAAAATAGATTACCAATTTCCCTGGAGAGTGCGTTCATCTTTCAGCAGGTCGTTGAATTTTACCATCCTTGCAAAATGAAACTTGGGGATTCTAGATCGCTCCATTAGTGACAAAATATGGATATATATAGTATATTTTTCCCGTGTATTGATCGCATTTTCTTTCACTTAAAGTTTGTTATTTTTAAAATAACTTACGCAACATTTTTAAATGTAGATAGAAACTGAAAAAATAGCTACACATTTTTGGTACTATATGTAGTATAAAGAAATTTCCAGAACTTGGGTCACGTGACTGATTGATTTTGCAACAAGGTCTTAGTTTTTTTTTGTTAATATCAAGGTCTTAGTTTAACTTGAATTTGTATTTTTTTTATTTATTTATTATAAACAAACACATAACCTAAAGTAATCACTAGTCTTTTGCCTTCATTTGTTTGCGTGTCAGTTTTTGATTAAATGTCTGTTTATTAGTTGTTTTAATTCTAATTTGTTGTGCGCATGTGTCCATAAAAAGCTGTATAAACTTTAAAACTTATGGAATTGAATGTGTACAGCAGTTTTCATTCCAACTTTTTGAAATGCCGCATTTCAAACAATAAATAAAAAGTATTACATCTTAGGGTTAAGTTTTGTCTTCATTAAAGCACAAACTAAATAGAACAGTAATGTTTTCATTTTACTTCCTTTCATCCCAAAGCCAAATAAAAAGTAATAACGGAGAAAGCCCCTCCCAAAAAACCCCAGAAAGCTTGATGGATCAATATTTTGAAAAAATGCATATTGCAGTATTCAAGGTCAAGGTATAAACATATATAATGTATAATAAATATGTAAATAATAATATTTGTATAAAAATAATGAATAGGTAAAACAATAATAATAATTGTATAAATGTAGAATAAAAGTAATAACTGTAGTGTATAATAAATATGTAAAATAACTGTATAGTAATTAAGAATAACGATTGTGTAAAATTGCAATGTTATTAAATCATAGAAATTGTATAATAATAGAAAGCCCAGCTGACCTTATAGGGTCAGAAAACTATGTAAAATACCATATACGGTGAGAAACGTAAAAATACTGGGTGTATGTGAAAACACCATATATGGTTAGGAATGTAAAAGACTCCAGAAGTCTTGAGGGGTATATAAACCTCCATAACCTGATCTAATTGTCTGATTATGTTCTGATTATGTTCTGAGTTTTAATTATAGTCAGAGACTCCTGCCTCTGTAAGTCCAAAAGCAGGACTAGGGTATTTATATGCAGGTCACCACGACCTTTCATTATATTATTTCGCCTTATAATAGGCTATGTATATAGTTAAAATTATCCATATTAAACTATAATCTTACCATCTCAATTCTGCCTTTGTCCATTTATTTACTTGCTGGTCATAAGACACAGCAATTGGCACAGTAATGACAGGAATAGAACCTGACAGCATATCGGCGCAGTAACGACAGGAGTAAAATCTGAAAGAATTGGCGCAGTCAGCACAGGAATCGAATCAAAGAAAGTGGCAGTTAATACAGGAACGAAACTGCATTAAAAATTGGCTCGGTCATCATAGGAACCAATCTCGAAATAATTGCCTAAACAGCAAATGGATTTGAATCAACAGAGAAATGGCGAGCATATTGCAAGTTTCTATTTGCGAATTTAATGTACAATATCCGAATGATTGGCACTGTATGTTCAGAGAATAAAAACTACTTTATACTAAATAGTATTATGGAAAATACTGTAAAAGTAGCCTCATTACTTTACTTTGCAGGTGAGAGAGTAATCGAAATAGCGAACAAACTATGTGGAAATTCGCCAGAGACACAGAAATATTATGAGCTCGTAACACAGCTAAATTGAATATTTTAATCCCCAACCATCCAAGTTTATTGCTCGATAGCACTTTAGAGGCAGAAGGCAAAGAAAGAATGAGAAAATAAAAGAATATGACATTGGTTTAAGAGAGATGGCAAAGCCATGCCTTTACAGTAAATATTTAGAAGAAGCCCTTAGAGAACAACTATTATACGGAATAATTGATGACCAGTTTAGACAGATCTTACTGGCAACAAAAGATGTAACCTATGAAGAAGCTATCAGATGTGCACCAGCTTATGAATTGCAGCTTGACCAAGCGAGAGAGTTCACAAGCTTCACGAGAACAGAAACACTTCAAGATACAAATTTTAAAACGTCTGAAGTTAAGCCCAAAACCAATAAACAAATTAAATGTTACCGAATAGAAAAATTAGTCACATAGCCCGTGATTGCAGTTTACCAGAAAATGAAAGTTATCGGAAAATAACAGAGTATCCCAAAAGATGGCACCACCATACAAGGCCGAACAGAGAAACTACGTGCGAAGCGATGGAAGGTAGCTACCTAAAAAGTGCTACTATAGATGAATCTGATCAAATTCTGCTGAAGGTAAAACTATTCGGCAAACCATTAAGCATGGAAATTGATAGCGGAGCAGGTATATCACTGATAAAGAGTAAAGATTGGGGAAGACTAATCCAGAATTTAAAATTCCCTCCAATGATAGAGAAGACTCAACTCAAGGCCTGGGATGCAAATAAAAATCCCATAACGATATTAGGAGTTGCAAAAGTAAAGGTAGAAACAACAAAAACTAAAGAAATACTACCAATATATATCGTGAACGGAGATATTAACCCGATAATAGGTCATGAGTGGTTCGCACCCCTAGGCATAAAAATATGCGTTATAAAAAAAATCAACATAGAATCACAAGTCAAAAATAATTACCCCAGCTTGTTCAAAAAAGAGCCAGGAAAACTAAAAACCTCACCTGTAGTTATAGAGTTAAGAGATAGAGCAAAACCTATTTTAACAAAGCCTTGGAAAGTACCTATAGCCCAGCAAAGAAAGGTTGAGGAAAAACTAGATGAACTTACAGAACAAGGACTATTGAAACCAGTTGAGAATGCAGAGTGGGTCCTTCCCATAGTAATAGTGGAAGGAGCAAATGGAAAGATTAGAATTTGTGGTGACTATCATACTACTGTAAATAGATATTTAAATAAAAGCCAATACCCAGTACCGAATGTAAGAGAAGTCTTAGCCTCCATGGAAAAAAATACGCACTTTGCCAAACTGGATTTGAATAGCGCTTTTCTTCAAGTACCTGTAACCAAGGAAACTGCCGAGATTTTGACGATCACAACTCACAGAGGGCTATTCAACTACAATAGATTACCTTTTGGAATCACATCAGCTCCAAATATATTCCAGGCAAAAATGGATTCGCTACTCAGAAGCATGAATGGAATCATCCCATATTTTGATGATATACTAATAATGGCAAAACTCCGAAGAAGCATTAAAACACAGAGTGATGAAAACTTGTGAACTTCTCGACAAATTTGGAGCTAGATTAAATCCAGAGAAATGTATTTGGAATACAAAGGAACTTAAATTTCTCGGACATTTGATCAATAAGCATGGGAAAAAACCCGCACCTGAGAAAGTGAAAGCTGTAAAAGAAGCATCATGTCCTAAAAATATTAAGGAACTTCAAGCATTCCTTGGACTACTAAACTATTTTGAAACATTCTTAAAAGGCAAGGCTCATGTTGCCCAACCTTTATATAACCTGCTAAAGAAAAACGAAGTATGGAACTGGGGATGCGATCAAGAGAAAGCATTTGAGCAAGCCAAAGCCTTACTAACATCTGAAGGACTCCTGATACATTATGATAACAAGCAAGAAGTCACGCTAACAACAGACACATCAGAATATGGATTGGGAGCTGTAATCTGTCATCCATCAAAACATGGTGATCGCCCCATAGCATACGCCTCCGGAACTCTAACGGTAGCTGAAAGAAACTATAGTCAGCTGGATAAGGAAGCACTCGCTATAATTTTCAGAATTAAAAAGTTTCACCAATATCTCTATGGATGAAAATTTGAAGCCATTACCGATCACAAACCCCCACTGGGATTATTAGCGAAGGATCGAACAATACCTGATCACGTAAGCCCTCGAATGATTCGATGGCTAGAATTCTTATCAGCATATGACTATGAGCTCGTGTACGAGAAGGGAAAAAACATAACGCATGCAGATGCATTATCCAGATGTCCAGATAGGGCTGAAATGCCTAGGACAGAAATCTACGTAAACTATATTGACCAGTTCGTTCCAAATAGCATTAATAGTAGAATGATAGCAGAATGAACTAATGCAGACTCTGGCTATAGAATCCTTAAATATTGGACAGGAACCAAATGGCCCACTAGATGTCCTCCCTACCTAGATAATGGATTGTGGAAAGTACGCGAAAGGCTATCCGTAAACAAAGGCTGTATATTGATGGATGACAAAGTGCTAGTACCTAGCGATGGACGCGTAAAAATACTTAGATTACTACATCAAGGTCATCCAGGAATAGTTATGGCCAAAATGTTGGCATGCAGCACGAAGATTGTCAAATCACAGCTGACCAACCACCAAAGAAATATATATCGTGGCCTACGCTGGAGAAGCCTTGGGAAAGAATCCATATTGACCATGCCGGTCCATATAAAGGACATTATTACTTGATAGTAGTGGATTCATATAGTCGATAGACTGAATACCGAATTGTAAATAACATAAGCTCATCAGTAACTGTAGAGAAACTTAAAGAAATATTCACTACACACGGAACACCAGAAATCCTCATGTCAGATAATGGCACTGCTTTCCGCTCAGAGAAATTTGAAAATTTTATTAATGAATGGGGAATAAAACACATGAGATCGCCAACGTATCACCCTGAGTCCAATGGAATTGCTGAGAAGGTGGTCCAAAGTATGAAAAAAAGCTTAAGCAAAATTAAAACTGAAAACATAAACGAAGCTTTATTTGAAATAGCGTTTCACCAACATTGCACGCCATCTAGTGCCACCGGAAAAACTCCAGCTGAACTTCTGTTTCAAAGAAAAATATGAAACAAATTATCAATCTTGCTGCCTCCCAGACTAAAAAGTAACGAGAGGGTAATGGGAGAAAAAGGGTTTGAAATAGCGATATTGTTTGGTCACTAAACAAAAATAAAAATACATGGGAAAAAGCAACCATGACCAGTAAAATTGCAAATCAATTAGCGGAAATTGAAACTGATGATGGTGTAAAACTGCGAAAACACAAAAATCACTTGAGAAAACGATACCTACCAATAGTAAATAATGGAAACGAGAAAGAACCAAACAGCAACAACGTGGAAGCTTCAACCAGTCCGGAGATTGACAATCCTAAAGTTGATGAATTGCCAACAGATAAAAACTCTTCCGAAGTTGAGATAGCCACATCGAAACCACCAGACAGCAAAGACCGCCAGCAACCAGCAAGAACTAGAAATCCCCCGTCTCATCTCAAAGACTATGTTAGGTGAAAAACCATACTTCTGGAGTGGGGGAGGAGGGGACTATTCAAGGTCAAGGTATAAACATATATAATGTATAATGAATATGTAAATAATAATAATTGTATAAAAATAACGAATATGTAAAACAATAATAATAATTGTATAAATGTAGAATAAAAGTAATAACTGTAATGTATAATAAATATGTAAAATAACTGTATAGTAATTAAGAATAACGACTGTGTAAAATTGCAATGTTATTAAATCATAGAAAGTTGTATAATAATAGAAAGCCCAGCTGACCTTATAGGGTCAGAAAACTATGTAAAATACCATATATGGTGAGAAACGTAAAAATACTGTGTGTATGTGAAAACGTAAGTGAAAACACCATATATGGTTAGAAATGTAAAAGACTCCAGAAGTCTTGAGGGGTATATAAACCCCCATAACCTGATATAATTGTCTGATTATATTCTGAGTATGTTCTGATTATGTTCTGAGTTTTAATTATAGTCAGAGACTCCTGCCTCTGTAAGTCCAAAAGCAGGACTAGGGTATTTATATGCAGGTCACCACGACCTTTCATTATTTCATTTTGCCTTATAATAGGCTATGTATATAGTTAAAATTATCCGTATTAAACTATAATCTTACCATCTCAATTCTGCCTTTGTCCATTTATTTACTTGCTGGTCATAAGACACAGCACATATATATAAATTATTTGCTTTATAATCATATATTATAACACTGCAAATGTACAATCACTTTTTCTTTTAAAATACTGTATATATGTTCTCCAATAATATCAACAAATTAAAAATCCTTCTCCTTTTCAAAACCTTTATTTTCTTATATCAATACTGAACATATTTATATAACATAAAACTCCAAAAATAACTGTAAGAAGATAAAAAACAGTTGAAACGTTGGAGTTTTATATTATATAAATTGTTACATTTACCATTTTCAAACTCCCTCCACTCACAACTTATAAATATATGTTCAGTATTGATACAAGAAAATAAAATTTTTGAAAAGAAAAAGAAGGATTTTTAATTTGTTGATATTATTGATTTTATAATTTAAAACGAGAAAAAGTATTATTTTCCATTTTTAAAAAAAATACTTTTACTTTCTAAAAACGTACAGATTAATTTTCCCGTGGCAAAACTTGCAAAATCAATCAGTCACATGTCCTGAGTTCTGGAAATTTCTTTATATTACATATAGTACCAAAAATGTTTAGTTATTTTTTCAGTTTCTATCTACATTTAAAAATTGTGTGTAAGTTATTTTAAAAATAACAAACTTTAAGTGAAAGAAAACGCAATCAATACACGGGGAAAATATTATATATCCATATTTTGTCACTAATGGAGCGATCTAGAATCCCCAAGTTTCATTTTGCAAGGATGAAAAAATTCAACGACCTGCCGAAAGATGAACTCACTCTCCATGGAAATTGGTAATCTATTTTAATTACTTTCAAATTGTATTTTCTATTCTGATTATTTTATTTCTATTTTGTTGATTTTATATATATGCAACTTAATCTTAGTACTGTACTTGCAATAATTTTGATATAAACTAGTAATAGAGTAACATATTAACTGAATTTAAACTCTAATGACGCTATTATAGATTAATAGGAACATTGATTACTTAATATGTATGTCTGTTATTAAGATATGAATTATTATTATATCTGTTAGTTAGATAACTGAGACTGATTCTTTTTTAAGACATTCCCGCCATTTTTTGTGTTGTTATTTTTGCATTTTATAAATACTTTTATTTTTTAAATCGCTTTGAGATTTAGTATGTTTTTGTTTAATGTTGTAGGCTTTTATTATATTTTTTTTCTCTCATTTATTTCATAGGATTTTAAAAATAGCATTCATAATTTGCACTTTACTTATTTTTCATTGAACCCTTCGTGTGGGAGGCGGATTTCTAAACATTATTCGCCTCAGATGTTATAATCAACTTTTGTTTTAAATTTCAATTTTCTATTCTGATTATTTTATTTCTGTTTTGTTGATTTTATATATGTGTGATTTAAATCCAGTATTTGCAGTAATTTTTGATATAAACTAATAATACAGTAACATATTTAACTCAATTTAAACTCTAATGATGCTATTACAGGTTAATAGGAACATTGATTACTTAATATGTATTAGTCTGTTATTAAGGTTTGAATTATTAACTGTTAGATTTCGTAGGCTTTTATTATAGTTTTTTTTTTCAATTATACATGTCAATTTCAGCAATTTTGACCGATTTATCTCGTGCAGCAGGGGGGGGTCTACCATTTCTAAAATTAAGTGATTTTTAGCGATGTTTTTTTTTACATTTCAATTTCAGCGATTTTGATCAATTTGTCTCGTGCACCGGGGGGGGGGGTCTACCATTTCTAAAATTAAGCGATTTTTAGCGAATATTTAAAAAAATTATCAATTGCAGGCTTCTTGGTGGTTCTGCAGCATCACCTGGTGGCTCGTCCAGTACATGAGAAAAGCACCATTTAAAGTAATAACGTTTGGATATTGAGTTAAAATAATTTTATTATTGTTGGCATTTATTAATTTATCGATTATTGGAATACCTAGATATAACTTTAAAACTTATCTCTTATACCGGAGTGTGTGCGTATATACAATTTTTATTATTGAAAATGTACATATATTTTATATGCACACAGTCCAATATTCGAGGTTTGAACTTAGGTAAAATGGTATTAATGGCTGAAAGGTGACGAATTGATAGAACTATGGTGAAACTAAGATTTGGATTCAAATCTTATTGTTTCATATTCCCTTACTCAGAGAGAGTGGTAATAAACAATTTTTTTTTCATTTTGAACCCTGGGTTTAGGATGAGATGAAATCATACTCGAATCAATGGTCAATCTACTAGCTTCTGCCTCCCCCCTTTTTAAACAGCTTATTGCTATTATCCCCTGGTGCTATGGCTATACTTGCTCTTCCCACTGCTCTTTTATCTCTTTCAAACTACTCTAATTGTCCTTTACCTTTATCTTCAAATCAACTATCTGCTGCTGCTATTTCTCTGGCTCTAGATCTGAGCATGCTTCGTCATCCCTTTTTACAAACATTTGTGCTTTACCTCTACCTATTCTATGCCTACTTTCTGCTCAATATCTCACTGAATCTCGCTCAATTTTTTTGATTTATATTATTAAAACATTTCAGCATCATGCTTTTAAGACCTCTTTATTATTTTTCTGAGGGTATTTTAGTATTTGGCCAGCTTCAAAAAAAAAATTTACTATGTAACTGTCAGAACTCGTATGCCTTGTTAATCTGTTGCAGAATTCCATCACCAGGTTCGAAGAGCAGCACAACAGGTGGGTTCGGAGCCTGTGATACCGTGTTCGAACTTAGGCAGCTGATTTTACAACAAACAACTAGAGTACAACAGGCCTGCCACAATAATAGCAAACATCTTTCTAGGCCCAGTGGTCAGGTAGATACAAGAGACCCTAATGAATTACATTAACACTATGGGTTATTGTGGTTTGGTGCCCTAATCACGATTGAGATGAGATACCTTGAATAATAATGTTAAGAATAACAGACAAGCAGACATATATAGAAATCAAAACAATATTTAATAACATTGATAAGCTAACTTACAAGAATAAAATATAATTCTATATAGTCTTTATCATAGCCTACATTTTAATTTATACATTACTCGAGTATCAATATATGATTACATCCCACGCCTCACAGCTAAATATGAAATTTAAGTCAGATAACAATACGAGATCAAATATATGTGCACTTGCCAACACAGAAACCACCATATGTATGTTGAGAAAGAATTTATTAAGTTGGGTCCATTAATAAAGCCTTTAATGTGCAAGGCATAGAAATGACTCTTAGCATAGATATTTAGGACTACAAATATAATGATCTGTGATAGGCACGAATGATGCTGAGTATTTAGGAAGAACGGGCTTCATGATTGCGAAAGCATTTGGAAACTCCAGAGACGAGAGAACAGCCAAACATCGGACAGAACCCTTCAGAGTGTCCACATAAGCGGTATCTGTATGAGGTCTTTGCCTTTCCATTTCTGACCATGTGACAAGGTCAGCACCCAAGAGATCATCTATACACTCTAGCACATCTCACAAGTCAAAGTAAAACATTAATCATTATTACACATTATAAATAGAGAATCCATTTCCAATCCCCCACATTGCTTAACTGAATTAATATTTACCCAAAATTTGGTAATATTACAGGTTAATTAAGTTGTTATACTATGATCCAATACAAAACTCAAGATGGGATGGTGGCCAAGATAGCCAGCACTCTGTACTAAAATTGATATAATCTCGCCTCACTATCACTTATAATAAAATATAACATAATCAACTTATAATTCCTGAGCTGACTGTTTATAAAACAATGTTGCAAAATAATGTGCAACAATGAGCAGCGATTATTAACGAGTTTATTTATGATATATCAGCTCAGAAATCATGTAGGCATGAAATATAACACAAAACAAAATAGTAACTAAATAGATACCCAAGTAAATAGATAAGACAAGGATAGGCTTGATTAGATTTACATAATACATTAAATAAGCAAACAGTTTATACTTTGTGGCTAGTTATGAATCAAAATATATAAAATGCGCTAACACGCACAAGCACATATTAATACATTAAACAGAATTTCATTTAAGATTTACGAAGTGAGAGTAAGATTTCAAATTTACAAAAAAAAAAAAAACAATATAATGGAAATTTACACTAAGACTCCTAAAGAAAGTGTTTAATCTTGGGTATCGTTTACCTTTGATTATTTGAAGTGTGCACATTCTGTTTAAAGAATCCAGGGTTCATTCATTAATAGCATCAATTCTATTATTATAATAAACATTCACATTATCCGTAGGCAGCAGTCCGATTTTGATTTGTTTCACTTAGGTCGAATGGGAAGTTCAGCATTTCCATAGCCATAGGTCGGAGGATTATAACGCTGGGCTCTACTCCTCACACATTGTCACATTATATAAAATAAACACTCTTCTTTTCTTTGATTTTGCTATACTATCTTATGATACGAAACTTTAGCTTTTATTACTTTCTTATCTTTTGGATCCATGGCAGAGTGCATTTTAAAATCAATCGGTCTCTTAACTCGGTGCTATTATTATTCCCTCAGGTAAAAGATGCATTAGTGGCACATGTTGAGATCGCGACTTCAATCCAGCCACATTTTTCTCTGCCTCAATTTCATAGATTAGAAGCACATGGTGAAATTGCGACTTCAATCCCATCACTTTTTATTTTACAATTTTTTTTCTTTTGTTTATATTTAACCTATTTAAAAATGCTTTTAATAAAATTACTTAATGACGAGTTTCAGGAATATTTTTCAGTTCTATCTCTTTTCCCCCTCCCACTATAACTTATAATTTTGATAGAAGACCCAAGGGGATTTCTATTTATATTTATAACGCTTTAACTTTCTTATAAAACATTATTTAAAGTAATGACTTTTGGATATTAAGTTAAAATAAATCTTAACTCTAAACATATTTTATTTTATTATTATTATTGGCATTTATTAATTTATCAATTATTGGAATAATATGATATAACTTTAAAACTTCTCTCTTATACTGGAGTGTGTGCATAAATATGATTTTTTTTTACTGAAAATGTACATATATTTTATAATAATATCTGCACTCAATCCAATATCCGAGGTTTGAACTTAAATAAAATGGTACTAATGGGTGAGAGGTGACAAATTGATAGAACTAAGGCGAAACTAAGATTTGGATTCAAATTTTGCTGTTTCATTATATTACCAGAAAACATTAAAATCCAAAGATATGTTTAAAGATACAAAATGTACATGTGAGAGCTCATAAAGACATTAAAGTAAATCAAATGAATTTCTATAATTATCCTCGAAAAGATTGTAAGTTATAAAGATTTTTTCCCCTCCCGTGTGATCGTCATATAAGTCTATTAATTTGTAAATATGTAAATACTTTTTATTATCATTATTATTATCAATCTTTAATTAAAGTTATTGTTTGTTGTTAATAATTTGGTGTTTGTCATTCCTAATCCGAACCAAGCTAATTATTTATTCGTTAATGTAATAACTTATTAAGTGGAGAGGGGTAACGATCAGGAAATATAATCGAATGTATATGGAAACTTGTCTTTGCGCATGTTCAATATGATCATTACTCATGACTAGAAGTTACTTCTCAATTAAAAATAAATTGTATTCCGTCATTCCTCCATGTACACAGTCGCCCATTAGCTATCCTTAAATTCCCCTAGATGAAAATTTAATTACCAATATCCTTTTTCATTATTTAATTATTAACTAATTTTAATATCAGTTGTTCATTAGGGCACTACCATTGCAATAAATATATCATAGCAGATGACTTTTAACAAGCATAGGAAAACCTGTATAAAAATCTTCAATGGATAAATTTTCTCACAGTCTTCAAAAACCTAGCAGGCTGGTGAAAGTCTTTATCAATGATCAGTTCAAAAAACTTTCCACATATATAATCATCTGAATCTCCCTCAAGGTCAACATATCCATGAAGCTTATTGTGAAAATTTTTATTTACAGTTGATTTCATTCGTTGTTGTTTTTGTTTTGTTTTTTGTTTTTGTTTTGTTTTAATTAACAACATTTAACAATTAGTGATTAGAAAAGTTGATTAAAACTTTTTGCTAAACAAACATTTATATGAACAGAAAATTTCTAAGAAAAGATAAAAGACTCACTAATGATATAAAAAATATTTGTAATATTGAAAAAATTACAATATGTAAAAATGATAAAGGCAAATAGATTTTATCTTTTGTATTCTAAAGATGATATAGCAATAGATTATGAAATAAAAAAAGAATATAATAAATTACCAAAAGTTTCCAATAATATATTAAAAATGAAATATATAAAATTACAATAATATAATGGAAAAAAAATCATACATATAAATCCATATAAATTATTATATCCTTTTTCTTATGAAAACCTTTATATATTTACTAAGATAAAAAATCATAAGGATAACAATCCATTGAGATTATTATTTAATTTTAGTGATTTTATTCTAAAGAAATTTTGCAAATATTTAAGCAAATGGATAACAAATATTATAGGTTATGAGGAATTTTATATTAAAAACACATGTATGATAAATAAATTAAATAATACAAAACAGAATAGAAACCAAAATATCTGTGCAATGAATATAGAGAAAATATATCCAATTATTTCAAAAATTAAAAGTATACAAATATTAATACAAAAACTATCTCTGTTCATAAATATGTAAATAAAATACATATTATAGAAGGTTTAACATTAATACATAGTAGTTTATATTTTAAATATAATAAAAAAATATTGAAATACACAGAAAGGATAGGTAATGGGATATTCAGTTAATGGGTTTTAATGCCATTAATATTTATGAATGAATTAGAAATTAATATAATTAAAAAATAATAATAAATCAAGAAATAATATATTATTCTAGATATGTTGATGATACTTTAATAATTTGTAGCAAATGAGCTGTAAACAATATTTATAATAAATTTAATAATAATATAACATTAAATTTACAAAAAGAGAATTTGACATTTAAAAAAAAAAATTTAGATGTAGAGATTAATATAGATAATGAAACAAAATAATATAAAATCACTTTATTAAAGATTACAAATTACGAAAAATAATGTTTATAGATTCATAACAAGCATGAATAAAAAGATAGCAGTTATTAAAAATTTTAAACATAAAAATAATAAATATAATATAGATAAAAATATAGCTAATTTACAAAATAAACAATTTATTGAATTACACCTGTGTCTCATTTTATGTGGCAGATAGGTACCTCAGAAAACACGCACAAAAATAGACTTAACTTACCCCTTGAAAAATGGGGGATATGTTCCAGTAATTTTCAGAAATTGCATAAAAGCAAAGCAACAAGGAAAAATTACTTTAAAATTCGCATTAAAAAATAAGGAAATAAAGTATGACTAATAAAAAATTTCAAATATTTGAAAAAAATTAATACAAGATAAACTTTCTTTATTAACTACAGTATTTAATTTTACATTTTTTCATACATATTTTAATCATTACCACTATTTGACAATATGCGTTTGTTTGTGAACTAGTAAGAAATCAGATTTGTGATGTGATGTACAACTAGCGTCACTTTCAATCTTGTGCTGTGTTAATGGTTTTCCGTTTCTACATTAAAAAAAATGAGATTGCAATCAAAACAAAAAGATTATACATTATCATTAGAAAAATTATTTTCAGTTTAAAAAATCAATAAAATCTTCATTATTTATTTTAACAATCTAAAAATTTTTTTTTTTCTGTTATATCTAACAAAATACGTTTGAAAGGTTTAAATTTTTTTAATATTTATTGTGATATTTTTATACATAAGTATAAATCTATTATTATTTACTCAGTATAAGTAGGTTATTTACATAGAAGCTAAGATTCTAAATACAGCTTCAGGCCATATTCACGTTGGCTGTTAATATAACATTATATTTTTGAGTGAAAAAAAGGTATTTCAAGTCAAAATAAGTTATTAATAATTTAAATTTCTTGATATCTAATAAATATAGTGAAATATGAAAGATATTAAGAAGAAACATGAATCTCATAACTTCAAAATTGCATTAAAATAATCCACATAAAACAAGACCCAGATGTATAGTATTAAAAATACATAAACCATTTAAATTATGTAGTAATATTTTATTCAAATAATAATAATTGTAATAATAATATTTATAATAAAAAATGAATAAACTTTTGTATTGCTTCTCTAAAATTTATAATACATTAATAAAAGATTACATAAAGAAACCGTCCCCATAAAAATAGAATGATCAAATAATAAAAAAACTAGACAAATTACTATATAATATTAAAAAATGTTATAAAATACAAAAAACAAATTGTATATAAAATTAATTGTGGAAATTGCAATATGATTTATTATGGACATATAAAAAATAATTAAATAAAAAGAAAAAAAAACAAGAATATAACAATGCAATTAATGGAAGAGATGATAAATCTGCATTATATTTTTATTATTTAAAACATAAATATAAAATAGATTGTGTAAAAAATATAAAACCTTTAAACTATATTAAAGAACTTAACAGAATGAAAATATATGAAACTAATTATATTAACTGCAACAAACATACCTATATGAATAAATGTAAAACATCAATTTAATTAATAAGTGACTAATTAAAAATGAATGGAAAATTATATATTTTTATATACATATTTTTTCCTCTGTACATTTGGTATAACTATTATAAGTAGTTTAATTGGGTAAGAAAAAAGAAAAGAAAGAAATGAAAAAATTTTAAAAAAATTTTTACCTTGTATACTTGCAAGCATTTGGATTGTTTTTTTTTATTGATTCTAATTAATTTTATATATATATATATGATAGATTTCACTATGTATACAATGTAAATTGAAGTTTTAAAATAGTTTACATCACATTAATCAGGGCAAAAAAATATTTGCTAAAAAAGCTTTTGTATATTATTCTTAAATATATATATAATTTTTGCTATTATATAATATTTTATTTTCATAATGGATTAAATTTCTATTTTAATGAAAAAAGATTAAACAACTTTACAATTTTAAAATTATATACAACCAAATTACATAAATGTGTGTGTGTGGAAGTAAAAGGTATTAGCATATATGAAATAATTATTGCTAAATTTAACATTAAAATGAAGTAAATCAATGTACAAATATCACAAAGTTTTAATATTGCTATGAATATGAGGCAATAAGTAGTCCTTGAAATACTAAGCTTGATTCAAAATACATTTATAATAAGCTTTTCTTATAATAGCATCCAAGCTCTTGAAAGTTGAATTTATAATATTGTATGTAATTAAGTATTTAAAATATATTAAATAGAATAAATACATTGGGTAACTCATAATATTTAAAGCAAAAGAATGTTTTTTTTTTATATGAGCCGCTATATATGGAAAGAATTCAATGAAAATAAATGAGTTTCTTTTAGTTGGTGTAATGGGATTTCAAGATAACTGATATTAATAAAGAAATATATATGCCAGATGACTGGAATCAAACAACATTTGAATAAAATAATCAGGCAATCTGTATGATAAAAATTAAGTATGATAAATAATATTATAAATGTAAGTGTAGCTGATGCACATTTACAAAATGAGCATTTTCATCTTCAGAAAGCCATTAATGAAATGGCAAAACAAATTAGTTTCTTCCCAAGTGTTAATAGAGTAATTCCTGCCAACATTACTGACATCCCACTACCCATTAACAATAATTTTATCAAAACCTTAATAATTCGCATAATTAAACACACTACTTTCTCATATAATCAATTTCTAAATAAAATTAATTATTGGCAAACATATGAAATTGAAAATAATAGAATATCAAATAATAGTTGATCTTTCTTGTTATGTAGTAACAAATACATTATAAAAAAGTTTAGATATTCACATCTGGAATCCAAATATCTGGACTTCTTAATTAAAATAAATGTCAAGGTCCTTCCTATTAATTATTTTCTCTCCTACATGCAACACTTCACAAATATACATCCATTATGTGCCCTCTGACATATAAATGAAGAAACATAGAAACATTTTCTTATGGATTATTCCTCACTCCTTTCTAGTGATACTCATCACTAATATTACTCATTCAAACTCACTAATAATCAACCTCGTAAAAAATAAACAAAGTAATCTTTTCCCAATATAAGAATTGCTACATTCATTCTTTTCACACTTTGGCTCATAAGATGCAATGTACGCTTTAATCTCATATCTCACAATACTAAATCACTCTTTCTAAAAAAATTAAATAGAATTAAGACCAAAGATCGAACCCATGCACAAGCTGATATTTTTGCAACTACATGGAATCTGATTTCATTAACAACAATCCAATTTGGCTATTGAATATACTAATTAATATGCATTAGATATAGACTGATTAGTGCTTAGTTATATGAACATCTATTTTACTACTTTTCTACTTGAAATCTTTTTTGCTTCAGTAAGACTTGTAAATAATTATCAATGTATATAATAAATGTAATTAAGTTAATTTAAACAAAAATGAGCTTAGTGTGCGTGAATCAGTAAATGAAGGGAAAAGGTTAAATTAGTCAACCTTGAATGAAAATCATAGGAGCTTAGTGTGTGTGAATCAGTAAATGAAGGGGAAAGGTTAAATTAGTCAACCTTGAATGAAAATCATAGGAGGAAAAAAACTTTTTACATCTACCCATTAAGATATTGTCTGATATTATTATTTTAAATCTTAACTAGTTCAATCATGTGCATGGCTCAAGCAATAATATTATTATTACTGAAATTATGAGATATTCAATCTAATCTATATAAATTATAAAATAAAATTGCTAACAAAATACATAAAGTAAAGAGTTAAGGTCTATAATTAATCTGATAGCTATCAATCTGTATCTCATAAAGTAGCTGTTTTAAGAAATTATTGTTATACAAATAAGAGATTAAATAATTCCAGTGGGGTAACTTTGTTTCAAAAAGGTCATTTTTATAAAGATTATTTGAATGTTGGCTATTGTTAAAAGTATTTTATTTACTAATAATAATATTTGTAATGATGTAAAGGATAAAGAAAAATATGATTTTATTTCTTTGCCATTTAAATTATCTTCTTATAAAATTATATGAAAAAATAGTAATTTGTTTGGAAATAAGAAAATTGCTCGGAAAAGGGTATTACTTTGAATAATTTATTAAGTAATTCAAAGACAAAAATTTTTGATAGCAAGACCATTCCCACAATAGTGTATATTATCCTTTGTTTTTGTGTGAACGTATATATAGGTCAGAATAGTTTAAGCTTAAATGAAAGAATAAAGATACATAAAACTAGGGTTAGAAATAAATATCTTAATTCTGCTTTATATATTCATAAAAAAGATACAGGCCATACTGTTAATTTTGTGAAGTTAAGGTTGTCTTCTTTGAGAGAAATGAAATAAAAAGAAAAATTAAAAAATATTTATTATTAAAAGTTTATGATTCTGAAGCAATTACCTTATTTAAAAGTTCTTTTAATATTAAGGGTGTATGGGTGGTAAGTAGAATTGTGAGCAATGTTTAGTTTAAATATGTTACTTTGTGGTTCTTTACAGTTGAGAAGTCTGCTGATAGCAGTGAAGCCATTGGTAGAGTTTAGAGTTTATTTTCTTGGCTAGTCTGGTTGAATTGTGAATTTGGGATAATTTTGATTATATACATATGTTAAGTACAATATATATATATATAAAACCTTAATATAATAATTAATTTATTATAAAAGTAAAAATATAAATGAATTGATATTTGTTTATAATAAATTTTATCTGTTCAATTATTTCTAAAAATGTTAAGACTTTTAATAGAAAGTTATAACAAATAAAATTTCTTTGAATCATAAGGGAAAATGGGATAAGGTTGTGGGGAAAAGTTAAATCTTTTCTAAAATAAAACAAAAAACAATTATTGTATATCTGAACTATAAAAATTAAAAGAGGGAAGAAATTATTATTTTTTTTAATAAAATACAAATGTCAGTTCAAATTTGAAAAAAAAAAAATATTCATATGAAAAAGTATTGAGCCTAGATCATATTTTAATAGCAAATGCTAAAAAAAACTATAGTTTGAAAATAATGGATGCATATTTCTAGACTTTATTTTCATGGCTTTGAATTTAAGACCAAAGAAAGAAGATATTGGATACAAAATATATACATGTATCTTAAGGATTGAGAGTTCATTATAATTAAATACAATACTATTTCCTGTCTCAATGAATCACTATGAGCTGTTAAGATTGTAATGCCTAAGTACAAATTACAATTAAAGAGTTTGAGTCTATTTTCCCACCATTTTTTGGCAATAAGATATCTTACACTGGGTAATATTAGAGTATTATAGTCTGGAAATGCTTGTGATCTATTTACAACTAGTCTCCACACATGAAGATCAATATATTTTGCAGATAGAATCAACCAAAAGCAAATTAACTATAGTCTTCTTCAAAATCCTTTTCAATAATTTCAAATATCTTATCCACTGCATGTCATTAGTAAACTAATGTATTTTCAAATTATTACAATTCAATAAACAAGTGCTAGTGTTCTTTTCCTTTAAATTAGACAATTTTCTCTTTAGATAAATACATTAATGGTTATTTCTAATCTTTTATTAGGCTAGAGATTATATCATTTTAGCCCAAATATAAACTTTACATATGAATGAAAATTAATATATCTATTCATATTAAATACAACTACATGGGATCATTAATTCATATCCAACACTTTTTTTTTCCATAGGCAATATCTTCGATATAATCTAGTTGATCATGTTATACTTAACATATGTATTTAAAAAATAGGTAGTAATTTAGAAGTATGATTTACATCTAATATATTTTCCTATACAATTTTGTCCAAATAATAACTAAAAATTTGGTATCATATTTTTAATGAAGCATAAAATATAATTATTTATAACAAATATCACTAAAAGAAATATTAAATATGCATCTAATCCGAATGAGAAATTTAAATTAAATTACTAAAATTTCTACATGCAATAAAATTTCTGATGAATAAAATAATCCCAAATGCAATTTCATTTATTGTTTAAATCAAGTTGTATTGGAAAAAAAAAATAAACTCCTTAATATTTTTTCAAAAAATTTAATGAGTTTAAAAGTTATTAAAAAAGATCAGTATTTGTAAATGTGTTTTAAAAAAGGATCAAATAAACAAATAGCTAAAAGTAATATCCCTTATTTCTTGTGTTAAAATGAAATTTTCATTCTGGAAAAAAACCTAAATAATCAAAAGTAATTAATAAATTTAAAACTATCAGGTTTGTAAAAAAAAAAAAATCAGAAAATTTCATAAGTACAATCTAGCATTATTTTAAATAAGGCTGCCTTTATTGGAGACCACTTTACACCTTTGTAACCACATTTAATAATCATCATTTCTAATGATTGAAATTAATTTTAAATAATTAGCATTCATCTATTTAATCATGGAAAAAAATTATACAATAATTAAACAAAGCAATATTAAATTTTTATATACCAATTAATGAATTTTCTAAACATTTAATCATTACAATATTGATAAAAAATTGACTAATGTCAATGTACAGTAGCAATGTTATTCTTGTATAAATATCACTATTACGCTTAATGTGATATTAAAAATACAAAATTAGTGGTAATACAGCCTTATTTCTAATGGCTTAAGGCAGAGCTATATAGAGTTCATTTTTTTTACAAAGAACCTTGTATAAAAATAAATAACTAAATAAAATAATGATATTTAAATATATAATTAAAATTAAATGAAACAATAATAAATCTTCATACACCATCTAAAAGATATTCTAAGCTTTTAATAATATTGATAAAAAAATTGAATAATCTCAAAGCACAGACAATCATCAAATATCCTAAAATGATCAATATTCCATCAATACAGCAATATTATTCTTTTATAAATAGCATTGCTAAGTTCAATTTGATGTTAAAACTTAAGCATTCAATTAATGAAAAATTTAATGAAGCACATCATTTCTGTTAGCTTAATACTACTGCACAAAGCAGAATTATATCAAGATCTTTTTTTTTGGCAAAGAATTTTGCATATAAATAAATATGAAAATAAGTAGTTTAACAATGCTGTAAATATATAATTAAATGAAGTAATGTTAAATCTTTTACATTTTTACACATTACCATATTACATTTTCCAGATTGTAAAAATCAAATCAAATTTTTTTTTCAAAAAATGTTCAACAATTGTGTAATTTCATGTTCCACTGAAATAGTTACATATTATCAATTAGTTATTTAATAATTGTTTTAACTGAAACGATTTTTCATTTAGGTTTAAATTTTCCCGTGCCATCTTATTGAAATAAATAGCAAGATTTATAAAATTGTTGTTATAATGGAATGCTTTCTGTATACTTTAGTACAGTGTAGTGGATTCACAAATTTGGATGCTCGAACATCACATGATCCCCCAACCAATTAACAGTACTGAGAAATGTATTTCCATTAAAGTCTATCAAAAACTCTTTTTAAAAATCTAAACTTTGTTTAATGCCTATAAGATCACTGTCTAATTTTAGAATGAAGACAATGATAAAATTAGTACATATTAATAATTTAAAAACATAGGTGTGTGCATGTATAGCATTTTATTCAAGCATCTACATTAAACACATAAGTCTTTTGATACTATTCTACTTTAAATTTATTTTGATGTTTGAATTGATTTTCAAATAAAGACACCACATTTATATGAAGTGAGTTTTGATCACAAATGAATGGAATTGGTAAGTTAGTTTAATATTTTATATTTAATAATATGTGTAGCATTTTACTACAAATATTAAAATACCCTAATTAAAAATTAAAAAATTTCCAATTACTTGGAATGAGATGTTGACAATAAAAAAGGTAATAAAGTAAACATCAATTAAATTTATCAAGAAAAATTGAAAATATAATGAGAAATGGGTAAAGAAGTGGTATATTTAATAAATCATAACAGTCAAAAAATCTGAATTTTTACTCTAGTATTTGTCTTGCAAAATTAAGTGCAATGGGGATAAAAAAATATGACATTAAAATAAATATGTATTTCATTCACAGTATAAATATGTTAATTTCTCTGCCCCTAAAAATAAATAATAACTAAACAATAGGGTACTATAATAGTGTTAATACTTGAATAGCATCAAAGGTAGTTTGCTTGCCATCTCCTTAATACAAGTGTCTCTATCATCTCAATATTTAGAGTAACATCATAAACTTTAAATGCTTTTTATACATTTAGATTCATAATTATATAATGTCTACTGGAAGTGTGCTCACACTTTAGAGATGCAATGATAAATGTAGTTATACTCAATAATAATAAATTAGGAGTACTATATAAATTAATAATAAATCAGTAACTAAGATAATAATTCAGATATTAAGAACTCAGTATAGATTTACCTAAAATTACAAAAAAAAAGTCAGATGTCACATGACCTAATTTAATAAGCTTGTATTTACAAATGTTATATATAGAACTTGCAAAATAAGCTCTTAACAAGCTTTGCAGAATATTCCCAATCCCAGACCGGTTTCTGCTACTGGCGGCCTCAGTGAGGTGCTATAACATTAGTAAATACAAGCTTATTAAATTAGATCATGTAACATCTGACTTGATTTTTTTTTTTGTAATTTTATTTTTTGCTATTAAGGCTTTTCGATTTTATATTGCTAAAGCTATTAATATATGGTGTATCTAAACTTAGTTCAGTCCCATATGGCTATTTAAGTTAGATAACTGGATTGGAAGACCTATGGATGTCTGAAAATTTCAGATTTTCTACTTAATAGTCATATATTAAATAAAGTGCTGGGCTTGTCCTGGTATAATGCTTAAACATTCTAGCACCTCACTGAGGATGCCAGTAGCAGAAACCAGTCTGGGGTTGGGGATATTCTGCAAAGCTTGTTAAAAGCTTATTTTGTAAGCTCTCTATATAATATAGATTTACCTATAGGCGTATATAAATAATAATGTTAATACAACCTGCTTGATGTTCATAGATCTAGTTTTGGACTATGGAGGTAGATAATCTATTACAATATATTAAATTAACATCCAGTATTTTGATTTCACTAGCATGGGATTTCTTTTCTCTGTGATTTTGGTCTTGAACTGACTTTAAAGATTATGACTATTCTGATATATGATTAGTCAATTCCTTTGGTTCCAATAAGCATAAATTGATTACCAAAGTTTGAAGATTTTATAAATGGATTATCACTTTGTAAATTTATCCTAACTTCTTTGATGTAAAAAAGTTCTGCATCCTGTTTGTATTGCTAGAATCCTTTTACTTAATCCACTAAATACACAACTTTAATTAAATATTTCCATTGACTCGTAAATCGAAAGATTTCACGAGTATTAATGTGTAATAAGAAATATGGACTTAATTAGTGAAGTATTGAATAGCTTCACACTCTCAGATCGAACTGCTTCAGCTTCACTTATTTAAATAGAAAGAAGGTTCCCCTCTTTTCTTCCAATGAGTAAGCTTGTGGTTTTAAGACCTGTAGAGGTCCCTACTATCGCATTTTATATGCATGTGCTTGAGGCTACAGCCTTAATGAATATTATGTAATCAATGTGCGTTTAAATAAATTTATAATTACAATTTTAAATTATCGTAATAGATTTCTCACTATAAAATCTTTCCGTTGACTCGTAAATCGAAAGATTTCACGAGTATTAATGTGTAATAAGAAATGTGGACTTAATTAGTGAAGTATTGAATAGCTTCACACTCTCAGATCGAACCACTTCAGCTTCACCTATTTAAATAGAAAGTAGGTTGAAGTAAAGAAGGTTTCCCTCTTTTCTTCCAATGAGTAAGCTTGTGGTTTTAAGACCTGTAGAGGTCCCTACTATCGCATTTTAGAGGCTACAACCTTAATGAATATTATTTACGTAATCAATGTGCATTTAAATAAATTTATAATTACAACTTTAAATTATTGTAATAGATTTCTCACTATAAAATCTTTCCATTGACTCGTAAATCGAAAGATTTCATGAGTATTAATGTGTAATAAGAAATTGGACTTAATTAGTGAAGTATTGAATAGCTTCACACTCTCAGATCGAACCGCTTCAGCTTCACCTATTTAAATAGAAAGGAGGTTGAAGTAAAGAAGGTTCCCCTCTTTTCTTCCAATGAGTAAGCTTGTGGTTTTAAGACCTGTAGAGGTCCCTACTATTGCATTTTATACGCATGTTCTTGAGGCTACAGGCTTAATGAATATTATTTACGTAATCAATGTGCGTTTAAATAAATTTATAAGTAAATATTTAGTATATTTATTTAATATTATACTTTATATATACTACATATGTGATTAGTCATATATATATATTGTGGCCTGTCTATAGGTGGTACGACCCCAATCAGAGTTTCCAAATCCCTTATATTAGGCCCTACTTGGATTCTGGTTAGGTTCTATTAACAAACTTACTATATCGTGACCATTTTCTTTAACTATAACAATTGAATTTAGATAAGATTAGTATTTATCCCAAGTTACTTTGACATGAGTAAATATTTCTAAAATAAGATGAATTTTAAATATAATTAACGTGAGACTCGTTTACCCATAAACAGATCACATCCCCTTAACATTAAACAAATACAAAATATTTGTTCAATGGCATAAGAATACCTAGATACTCCTCCTTATTAAGTATCTACATACTCTCATGGCTAACAATAATATCCAATATCTTATATTTATAATTATTAAGTTTTAATTCAATCACTCATTAAATTAATCTGTTAGATAATTACAGATACACTGTGATTCCTATTATTTTTGATAATTAAGATTGGCAATAATCACAAAATAACTTTACAATAGGGAGATCTCAGGATAATCATTGATTTATTAATTCTTCATACTACCTATGGAATATCAAGAGGGATTTTACAGATTTCCATGGATAGTGTACAAATTAAGAAAGGCTTATAATTTAAATTCATAATCAAGCTTTATATGTATGTTCTTTAATACTGAATATTAAAATAATATTATTAACTAAACTGTGATTAACACTAATACTTTCACTAATAACTAATGTATCATTTAATTTTATATTAATAAATACACTTTAATAATTGGCAATGTCATCAATGACCTACGGAATCAAGGCAGCATGTAACAAGTAAAAAAAATCTTTACTAAAAGATTTATGCTTATTAAACTGTTAGATTTGCTTTAAATTGAATTGACTTTTCATTTTAATTTTGACTGTGTATTTTGAGTTGTGTGATGTGGTGAAAATGAGCCCAGAAAAGATATGCAGCAATTAGAATTTAATAAAACTTTTAAAACAATAATTTTAATAATATTCATTACAAATGATAATAAACATTTCCATTATCAAATTTAAAATAACTAATAACAAAATGATATACATATATTATTATAACAATAACAACAGAAAATTAATCTTCAGAGTATGATTATTAAACAAAACTAATGATTTCCCATTATATGTTGAGATATTTATCCCTATGTATGTGAACTATATATCACACATTCAGTTTATTAAACAATCTTTTCTTTTTTTTCATTTATGGTCCGTTAGTTCAATCTCTACATAATAATAGTACTTGATGATTAAGTAACAATACAAAAAATAAGTGAGAACATAGGGTCATAATTCTGGAGATTATTAAGCAAACAAAATTAATACTTTTATCTTTCATATAAGAAAGAAAATCATTGTATTTAGTTTATCAATTCGTACATGTAAATGCAACCTTCTCTCTGGATTGTGTATATATCATTTTTAAATATCCTTTCATACTAAAATATCGAGTATATTTGTTTATTTAAAGGATTCATAATCTTTAAACTTAACAGAATTATTAAATAACTATTAATATAACAACACTTGAATTAATTCCTTATTAAATGATTTAGTTCTCCCCCCCCCCCCATTATACTAACAAATCATAGATTAAGAATATAAATACCAACATTAGAAAAAAGTTCTCTTTTAACTCTCAGCTAAAGTATAAGAACAATTTTAAATCTTCTAGTTGTTCCACACTCCATAAACTTATCATAACGTTTTTATTTTTCCTTATTTTTTTTTAAGATTCTGCTTATCCTAAGATTCGCGCGAGGTATTTGAGTTACTGCAACAATAATCCTTGTTTTGTTCTTTGTTTAGTAATAAAAATTTATTTGTGGCTTGCCTTATTTATTTTAGATGATATATATTTCTCTCTATAGTAAAAGGCACACTTATAATTTCAATTAAAAATGTGTCGTGCAACGTTTTTCAGCTAAAACTTTATAGAAACTGACATCCCTGCCGGTATGGCTCAAAATAAATAATTCTATTTCACATTGTAATTAAGATTTTATATATATCCAGAATAATAATGAACACTTTTCATTTATTACTAATTTAGTTCCATTGAATTTTAAATATATATACTTAACTGTTTCCAAGAGATTTACTATTCTTTTATCTATCCTTACTGGATATTTACGGTGTTTATTTATTTCCTTTTGTGTATTACTGCAGTTCATTTTCCCTATGGCACAATTATTATTACTTTTCAGTGAATATATTCGTTGATTATTCATCTCCGATTATTTCTTCAATATTTATTAATTTTCAAGAGATTATTGGGAATTCCGATTATTGACTTGCCCAGTAGAAAAACGATTAATTTATTCCATTATTTTAACAACAGAGCTTATAATTATCCATATATATTGATGTAGAGTTGCAAATAATAAGATTTTTAGGAATTTTTAATCCAATTTTTTTAAAAAAAAAAAATCACCAAGCAAAAAAAAAAAACTTAGTTACTTATACTTTACGATCAAGAAGCTTCCCCCCCCCCCTCTCTCTTGAATTTCATATTCCAAGATTGTTTGAAACTCTTTGATTGGCTAATATTTTCCGACTTTTTTTTCTATGAAATAATCATTTATTTTGAAAGTTTTTGGTTTATTATTTTAAAATGACCGATTTTTCGTTTTTAAAAAATATTGAAACAATATTTTTAGAAATTAAATAAAGATAGAATTTACTGTTTTAATTTTAAATCAGTATTTTGTAAAATTAAACCTATTTATTTACTTTTGAATATAGCAAGATTTGAAGATAAATAAATTCTATTTTTAAAATCAAATGCGCACAAACAATAATTATTAGCATCTGTGACGCATTCTGTTTACAAAATTACAAGTTAAACTTCACTGATTTTAAATACTAAATGATATTACTTGTCCATCCATTTGCATATATACGACTCTATGGTTATTATCTATGTGTATCTTGAGTTAAGATCATTTATAAATTTCCATTAGCTAAAACCGAGTTTAAATCCTATGATCTAATATGTCATTACTGTCTTCTTTTAATAAGTAAATATTATTGGATTTGTAAAATTTAAAATTATACACCAAAATTTTATTTTAGAATAGACTGGGCCAATAAAAGTGCACAATATATATATAGTAGTATGTATGTAATAATAGTTTTCAGGTGATTCCATGTGTGTGGTTGCTTATTATTATCATCATTAGAATTCAATCTCACCTGCCAATGATTGAGTAGTAAAAGTAGCTATCTCTAGTAATAGTTAATATAACTTCAACACTATTATAATAAGCAACTACCATGAAAGAACTTTAAAACTATATTCAAATATTTCACATGTGAAAACTTTTGTTATAACGTATTGTGATTTTATAAGTTCATCCAATATTCAAAATTACAAAGAGCTTAGTAGAGTTTAAAGTGGATAAAATCAAAAAATAGTTATAAATAATCAAATACTTGAGAACATAAAATGAAACAAAAATAACTTATTGATAATGATTACCCATGGTTATATTATTTAAGAAATATTGATCAAATATACTAATTTACAATAGATAAAATGTACATAAAATTCTGGAAATTAATTGTAATATGCAAAGCATATATTTAATAATTATATTAAAGATCCTAAGAGATCCAGTTTTACTTCCACAATTTAATAAAATGTTAATATAGAACAATTTTATAATTTTGGATAGATTAAGAAAAGATAAATCTATATTCGAGAAAATCACATGAAAAATTATATAATCTAAAGAATTTGTGAGTAAATACAAAAAAGTTTGAATTGTCTTCTAAAAAAAAAAAAAAATTGGAAAAAAATTTATGAAAAATTCATTCTATATTTAGTTAAATAAAAATACATGCTAGTTAAGAAAAAAACATATAATTAATTACACTTAATTAAGATAATTAAGGGATTGGCTCTATGAACAACAGTAAAAAAAAAAAACCTTTTAATAAGCATAAGTGGAGTTTGATGTACAAAAAAAAACATGTTTTGTCTGGTACAAAATGATTAAATATAAGATGTTGGACTGATAATTCATTCAGATTCTTTCACTCAGAGAAATAGAATAATTTAACATTCTTCCATGAATTCCAAGAGATTCATTCTATCATATTGCTAGAGAGTGCATGAAACTATAGTGCTGCACAAAGCCCAAGTTAGAGAAGCAGTGGCAAATAATCACAGCTCAGTAATAACTATCAGAATAATATATACAAAGCTAGAAAATACTTTTTAATACTAATTTTATTTTAGAGATAATGGAAAATTTTTCTATGGAAATAACTTTCAATAAGATATGCTAAATGCAGTCAGAGATGTATCATCCAAGTGTCTTGAAATATAATTCTTCCACAGTAAATTATAGCTAGAAGAATGAACATAAGAATGATATTTAATCTATTCGAATATGCTAAGAGAAATTTGTTATTCATTCTGAAAAGATATTTTACCTTATTGAAGTATAGAAGTATACAATGAATTCAAAAAGATACAAACTTAGAAGATTAGAAATTAAAGAATGGAAAAAAATATTGAAAAACTCCTAAGCCAGAGATAAGTATATAGTTTTAAAAAGGTATACAATCAGTAAGCTTAAGAATTCTTAAATCTGTTACAAGATTGTTTTTTTTTTATCTATAGGTTTAAATCTTTATTTATATATATATATTTTATTAGCAGTAGTATGCTTTTCATTGCTTTATCTAAATCAAAAGTTCCCAAACTTTTATGGTCGTAGACCCCTTTACTAAAAAAAACTTTTAAAACTGTTGACCCTTTAGTCATTTACTTTACTTACTCAAATTAATAAATTTGTACAGTACTCGATATTAAATGTTTCACTAGATAACAAACTTTTCATTTTAATCACTTGTAATTAATGAATGAAAAAGATAAAAGGACAAAAAAATCAAGTCAGATGTCACATGACTTAATTTAATAAAGCTTGTATTTACAAAGGTTATATATAGAGCTCGCAAAACAAACTCTTAACAACTTTGTTGAATACCCCCAACCTCAGACCGGTTTCTGCTACTGGCGTCCACAGTGAGGTGTTTAGATATTTAATCATTAGATTACAAATACCAGGATAAGCCCAGCACTTTTATCTAATGTATAACTATTAAGTAGAAACTCTGAAATTTTCAGACATCCATATGTCTTCCAATCCAGCTATCTAAATAGCCATTGGGACTGAACTAAGTTCCGATACATCATATTGTACCGGTCCGAAGTTTCTACCCTAGTCTTATCAACATTTGGCCTACATACGCACCGAGCATGAAGTGACGTATGTTGTTAAATGAAAAATCGATAATAATTCCCCTAAAATATTGTTGGCTAAATATGAAAAAAATATCTCAAAAGAATTATTAGAGGAAGGAGATTCAACCTAAAATTAGGTCAATCGAAACCTTCCCTGTTAAACTATCCCACAATTGTCCAATTAACTAAACGTTGATCACTTTTGGATTTTGCACACCTTCAAAAGCACTGAAATATTCTAATCCAGCCTTTCGCGCCACCCCTGATAAAAAAATTTATTATTAATTCTCCCTTTTCTTTCCTAAGGGTGCAAATGTAAATGATCACTATCATATATCAATAAATTAATAAGTTCGGACATGAATAATGAAACAATCCAACTCCCCGGTAAGTTATCCCTGTCTAGCTCATTAATGGCAAACGATTTAAATGTGAAATCTACTATTTATTATTCCCTTTTTTTTTTATCTCCCTCCACCAATTACATATAAAAAAATAATTTAATATAGTTGATATTTCAAATAATGAAAAAATTTAATATTAATGTAAAGTTGATTGATTAAATTGAATATTTATTTACAGAAAACAAATGCACATATTAAAAAAAATATATATTTTAAAATGATCACATAATTGGTGTGGTCTATATTCCCTTTCCTACTTTAAAGTAATAAATTAAGAAATCAAAAGTATGCACCAAATATATTCAAAAAGAAAGATAATCTGATGGTTTACACACATGTCTAACGGCTATTCCTATGATTTATAAATAATAATATTATGGGTACATCAATATTTTTTGGGGCTCAATTATATTTATATATGATAGACATCTACGTCTCTATTTTGGACACATAAAATGATACTTAAAGGTTTACGGCCATAGGACACTCAGTATGAGGTGTCGCAGTAGTAATTTAAAGACTAGGAAATAAAGAGATCCTGCACATGGCGCATCTAGGTCAGACATGCATGTAAGTACCAACAAATATTATATATATATATTTTTTTTTTAAAAAAATTAAATAAAAGGATTAATATGGATAAGATACAAGTAAGTGAAGACAAATTAATTTAAAAACAAAAAAAAATATATAAAAAAAATACACTCATCTGAGCTTTTGAATTCTATTAAGTTTGACTTCAAACCAGACCATATAACTACACAATAGGGTGGATAGGACTTCCTTTCACCAATATACATGTTAGAGTCTTTCTTCTATCAGGGTATGCTGCTTCTCCTATGGCATTTCTGGGCTTCGGAGATAAATGGGCAGTGTACTGCTGCTAGAAGTCTACTCCATGATTTTCTGGTAAATTTGAATCCATTAAGGCCATTTCTATCTATTATTGGTTCTAGGGTCTGTGGTTATAATTTTCATGTCAGACTTTACCATAAAACTCAGCTTTACTTATAATTGCTTATGATTGGAGATTACGCTTAGCAAGTTGGTCAAATACGACTTAAATTTTCCAAAATATGATTTTTTAACGGAGAGATGATTCATAGACCATTTATGAGCTCTGCAAACTTTTGCTTTGTGGCTAATAACGGCTTCACTCCCCTGGAGATTATAGCTGCAATCAGGCCAGAAATGGTTATTCTCTATTTCCTTCTTTTTACTTGCAGTAGCTGTTCTAAGATTTTTTTAACAGCACCACCATATCTGAATGGTTAGTTTTCAAATCTCATTTCTTTCTATCTGCTCGTCTGATTCTTATTTTCAGCAAACATCTTCCATCCGATTACTTGGGTGAGCTAGGAACAACTTTTATTTTCAGCAAATATCTACCATCTGATTATTTGGACAAGCTAGGAACAACTTTTATTTTTTGCACACATCTACCATCCGATTACTTGGACAAGCTGGTGACAACTTTTATTTTCAGTAAGCATCTACCATCTGATTACTTGGATGAGCTAGGAACAACTTTCATTTTCAGTAAACATCTACCATCTGATTACTTGGACGAGCTAGGAACAACTAACTCTCAGCAAACATCTACAGTCCGATTACTTGGACAAGCTAGAGACAACTAAACTCTACACGCCTACTAGGTAGCACCTATGGTTCCCTTATCGATCTAATTTCAATACCCACCTATGAGCTATTGCATCAGCCAATAATTCAATTATACTTTTCATATACTTTACGTACATTCATTTACTTTTTTGTGACTCAAAGTATATCTTTTTCTAATATTGAAAATTGTATAGTTTCCATCTTGGCTAATTAAATCACCCATTATGCTTACATTCTTTAGATAAAATCAACTTTTTGATTTTATCTTTACAAACGATCAAAAAGAACAAATTTCTTTTAATACAAAATATTTTTGCTAAAAGCAAATTACAATTTACAAAAAGTTTTTCCTTTATAAATCAATATTAATTTTAAAAAAATCTCATTATAATAAATACAAAATTTAAATTCTATTTAAAACATTTTTTTTTTTATAAATAACGAAAAAAAAAATACATTTATGTATACGTTTATCGGAACATTACAAGTGATAATATAACTTAAATACAAAAAGTGTTCCAACATGTAAACAAATGTTATTACAAGCTTAGTTTTCTTTTTATATAGTTTTGTTGTGTGAATAAAATTTATTAATACATCTAATACATATACTTGTACTGTGGGTGTAAATAGGAATATAGTATAGACCAAACCCAATTATTTCTGTAACATATATAAATATTTATAATATGTATCTAAATTACGATCTATTTGATCTATTAAAATTATATAATTTTAATACGATAAAAAATAACTGTGCTAAATCCTCAGCGACAGCCATTTTGTGCATGGATGTTATATACAGTCTGGCACAATATATTAATAGCTTTAGCAATATAAAATCACCAAAGCCATCATAGCAAAAAATAAAATTACAAAAAAAAAATCAAGTCAGATATCACATGACATAATCTAATAAAGCTTGTGTTTACAAAGGTTATATATAGAGCTCGCAAAACAAACTCTTAACAAGCTTTGTTGAATACCTCCAACCTCAGACCGGTTTCTTCTACTGGCATCCTCAATGAGGTACTAAGGTGCTAGGATATTCAATCATTAGATTAAAAATACCAGGACAAGCCCAGCACTTTATCTAAAATATAACTATTAAGTAAAAATTCTGAAATTTTCAGACATCCGTATGTCTTCCAATCCAGCTATCTAACTTAAATAGCCATATGGGACTGAACTAACTTCAGATATACCATATATTAATAGCTTTAGCAATATAAAATCGCCAAAGCCATCATAGCCAAAAATAAAATTACAAAAAAATCAAGTCAGATGTCACATGAGTTAATTTAATAAAACTTGTTTTTACAAAGGTTATATATAGAGCTCACAAAACAAACACCTCAGACCAGTTTCTGCTACTGGCATCCTCTGTGAGGTGCTAGGATATTCAATCATTAGATTAAAAATACCAGGACAAGCCCAGCACTTTATCTAATGCATGACTATTAAGTAGAAATTCTGAAATTTTCAGATATCTATATGCCTTCCAATCCAGCTATCTAATTTAAATAGCCATATGGGACTGAACTAAGTTCGGATACACCATATATTAATAGCTTTAGCAATATAAAATTGCCAAAGCCATCATAGCAAAAAATAAAATTACAAAAAAATCATGTCTTCCAATCCAGCTATCTAACTTAAATAGCCATATGGGCAGAAACCAGTCTTAGGCTGGGGGTATTCAACAAAGCTTGTTAAGAGTATGTTTTGTGAACTCTATATATAACCTTTGTAAACACAAGCTTTATTAAATTAAGTCATGTGACATCTGATTTGATTTTTTTGTAATTTTATTTTTTTGCTATGATGGCTTTGGCAATTTTACATTGCTAAAGCTATTAATATATGGTGTATCTGAACTTAGTTCAGTCCCATATGGCTATTTAAGTTAGATAGCTAGATTGGAAGACATATGGATGTCTGAAAATTTTAGAATTTCTACTTAATAGTTATACATTAGATAAAGTGTTGGGCTTGTCCTGGTATTTTTATTTTAATGATTGAATATCCTCACTGAGGACACCAGTAACAGAAACTGGTCTGAGGTTGGAGGTGTTCAACAAAGCTTATTAAGAGTTTGTTTTGCGAGCTCTATATATAATAAAGATAAAAGGATTATGGAATATGGCATTATCTATGCAACATTTAATATTGAAACCTGCATTAACGAAAATTAAAGCAAAAAAATACAAGCAGAGTTTTTTTTAATTATTGACATTTGTGAAATAAATATATAAATTCAAAATAAGTACAAATATTGAAATCACTTTATTAAATATAAAGATGAAGTGAAAAAATCAACATATTCAGAAAGAATTAGACATCAACAAAATTACAACAACAGAAGATTTTAATCAGAATTATAAAAATAAGAATATCAAATAAATTAGTTTGGAAAATTGAATTTAATGAGATGGGTGCACCTGGTGATCTGTCAACAATTTATCTATGTCTGGTTTTAAATTAGTCAGTTACATTCCCAAATCTCCATGTTTAGTGATATGCAATCGATGACTGTTCTGAAGCAGGTTTAAAACTACACATAGAGCCAGGTATAAAAATAGAATATCTTGTTCCAGCCAAAACTTTCAATTACCTTGTTTGAATTGTACTTTGAGATCTCTATTCGTGGTAATGGTTATCAGCTCATCTTTTAAAATTATATTTGTTTCTGCACTAGTAGTGTATGGGTTTTTTATCCAGTCCAGTATTTCCAATAATAGAATATCTTCAAACCTAGGTTTGAAATCTAAGTGAAGAACGTCCAAGTGGTTGTTTTGAAGATGTTTTCTTCTTGGATTGTGCCTATCTTAAATAAATTGGGGAACTGGGAAAGCTCAAATCTTGCAATATTTTATTTAAAAAAACATTAATCTGGCAACAAAAGCTGATATGACTGGATTTTGTTTTGATGAGATTCAAATTGTTTCTTTGCAGTTTTAAATTAGCATCATTAAATTTTCTGAATAAGTCAGTTAAATAAGCAATATCTCTTTTACCCTTAAGTAAATTTTCTTTTAAACTAGCATCTGCATCTTCCAAAAACTCTAAAACAGATTAAAAAGTGCAAAAAATCTCATCAAGCATAAACTTTTTTAAGCCAGTGGACTTTGGTGTGGAGAACCAATCAATAGAAATTTTCGTTGCTTTCCTCGCATAATCGAGTGAACAGTCTACTTACAAATTTTGTTCACAGCTGTTATAACAAACTGAAGCAATTGATGCAATTTGTCACTAAGGTTCTTGGCTACTAAATGTTGCCTAAGGATTATGCAGTGAATTGCAAGCACTCCAGGTACGTGTTGTTTCCGGTAAGTTATGAAGCTGAATAATGATCAACCATAGCTGATACTCTATCGCAACAGATATTATATTTATCAATGAAATCACTTTTTTCCCAAAAAATAGCTGCATTAAATTAAAAATCAATTTGCCTCTGGTATCAATTTCTAAAGTTCTACTAAAAAACTGCTCTTCATGCACTTCTTGTTCTTGAATAAAGCAAATGTACACCAGCAACAAAGTTTCATTATCAGATAATGTTGACTCATCCAATTGGAGGGAAAAAACTTTTTTTTTGCAAATGATTACACAAATAGTTTTCTATGTTGTGACTCATTTCGTCGATACATCTTTGAACTATGTTATTGCTCAAAGAAATCCTTTTTATAACATCTTGTGCAGATTTGTGGAGTACAGTATTCAATACCTCCATGGTAGCTGATAGAATCAGTTCCTCCTTTATGGTGTGCAGTTTGCCAAACTTTGCAATGAACAATGCCCTTAATCCAACATCATTTTGCTTCGATGAAGAAATAAACATATTATCTATTGTAGTTCTCTTTAGAATTTTATCTTCACATAATTGAAAGTATGACAATTCTTTTTCTTTTTTGTCAGGGAGAATACTGTTCAAGTGATATGCTAGTTTTGATGGTTTTATAGCATTATTGCTAAAGACTTTTTTGCATATGAAGCACATTGGTAAATGATTGTTTGATAATGAGGGACAAATCCTAGCTTCAAATAGTCCAAGCTATATTGCCTACAGTATTGCCTGCACTTCTTTTTTGATTCAGTCATATTATTATTGTAAGAAATAAAAACTTTTATTAACAAACAATTTCGTCAGCCTCTATGATTAAAAAAACCCATATTTTTGTTCAAATTTGAATAAATAAACTGTCCTCTGATTTTTTTTCTCATAGTACTGCTCCTCAAAAAATAATTATATTCAAAGTTCAAATCACAAATAAGTAAGTCACATCAAACGAACCAATTCATAGTGATTTATGAAAGCATGACCATACAAGACTGATAGATTCTGCTAATATCGAATATTGTCTCATCCTACCGCAAGGTGGACATGCAATGGTTTTTCATGTCCGCACTTACTTTGATATGTTCCACAAGACAATGCACAGACATATTTGTGCTATGTATTTTCATTCATTCTTATGTGCGACTCTTTTAATGACACATTTTACCTTTTCGTTCGCAAGTTTAGTATATAATGTGTTTTTAACAAAAAAGTGTTCTTTGAATTATTTTAATGTTTAATTAGGTACGTATTGGAAGCATAGATATTTTAAAGTAACAAACAAACAGCAGTATTAAGGGGATCTATTTTTGCTGTCGTCATCACCCAAATTTTTTTATTGAAACTATTGACCCCTAGAAAGTTTAAATCGACTCCAGGGGGGCAATATCAACCACTTTGGAAACTCGATCTAGATTGTAGTAATACAGATTGATTTGGTTTATTGGAAATATATTTGTATTATAACATTTACATATGCCGTTACATTATTTTAAAATTAAAATAAAGGGGAAAATAAATCTCAAATAAAATTGCCTTGTTAAAAACTAAAAGCCAAAATTAAAAGAGTTATGTTAACATATATATCGCACAGATGGAAAACTTTAAAAGTTTTTTTTTAAAAAAAAAAGGATTTAAAAATACTTTTTGTAGAAAAAAAATAAAGATCTTAAGATAAAGATTAATATTTTTCGTTTAAAAGCAATGAAAGGAAAAATGTTAATTAGATTCAATTTTTTTAAAAAAATCATGTTTTATGATTGTTTTATTAATTAAACGTAAAGCAAACCAGCCTTTGGGGCACTTAAATAATAAAGGTCAGATAAGATAAGGAAATTAAAGATTGACCAATGGAAGCACCAAGCCACAGCACAAACCAAAATGGAAAGCTTAGAATCAGTGACACCATGTTCAATCAATCCGTAAAAATGCTGATAAAAGGTTAATAAAAATATAAACGCCAAAATAATTGAATTCATGAATTGTTGTCTTAGAGCTGACTATTAATCTATATATGAACTGAGCTGTATTGCAGACTCCACAATGTAGGAGTCTGCAATAGATTTAATTTCCTGACAACCAGCTGAGGCCTCCCGATGACACCAAATGAATGGTAAGTAGCGGCTTCGTTTCAAAGGAAGACAAACTATCTACGAAAGTGCTCATGAAGATTGACCTCTAAATCTGCCGGAATCTGTAAAGTATGAACTCTTGTGTTTATCTAATATGAACTTTTTCAAATTTGCAATTAGTAACTGAAAGTAAGAACTCGTATCTGACTTAAAAAGAAAAATTCCAAATCAATTATTATTAATAATTTTTTTTATGCATGTGTTTAATTAGTCAATTCCATTTCTTTTTTTTTGTTGTTGTGTTAATTAAAATGTATTAAATTTAAGTTGGGTGTAGATGGCTGCATAGATTCGTTAACGTTTAGTTATTTCTTAAGATTTTCATATGCGTAAAATATATATATATTGGTAAATATGACACCTCATGCTGAGTGTCCAAACGTATTTATTCGTATATCTTTTAAGTTATTGTTGTCAATGTGCACCTTATGATGGATAACATTGGGTTTACTTTATTGTAAATTTCCCTCAGCAATCCCATCAATAACTTTATATTTAAAGTCGTTTATGTTTATTTTAAAGGGGATTAATTTCAGGCTATTTGTTTCATAGTTAGGTCGATGCTGGTGGAGGGATATATGGGTGTTTATATCAATGTAATGTGAAGTGTGTTAGCATACAGGGCAAAGCCCAATTGAATGCAGAACCCAAAGACGTAGTCATTGCGTTGCAAAGGACGCAGAGGTATTTCCTGCGACATTGACCCCTTTAATTCTATGGATAGGGACTATAAGTCGGCAAATAGACCGCTCTCCTCCATACGTAGCATTTCTCTTAAATATTATATACATAACTCCTCCAGACAGACACACATTCCTGTACTGGATGAGGATCATGTCCTTCAAATAATATCACCCTGCAGACGCACATTCCTGACAGCGTGGTTGAGTTGGCTATGAACTTTTAGTCTGAGATTGAATGATTGTTTTTGAAAATTTTTAACTGAGTAATCTATATAGCCTATCTTTACTCAACATTCTAAAGTAAAAATATCATTAAAATGTCCATCTGTGCGGACTTCTAAAATAAAAATTTAAATTTAAAAATAATAACAAATAATTAAGATTAATTTATTCCTCAATTTTAAATATATTTATATATGTGCATCAATAAATGTTTTTTTTGTGTGTGTGTTATTGTTGGCAGTGGCTTTTTTTTTATATTAAAAATATTTTTTAAGAATTTAAATCTTTTCTTTATTAAAATGTTTAAGAAGTTATTTATTATAAATCTCTGCATCTCCTAGAGTTAGTGTCATAGGCTAACGGTCAATATAAAATAAAATTTGGATCTTAACAGTAAGTTTCTGCCTACACTATAAATTTTCCAGGTTCGAATGGCCTGGTGGCACCCTTGTATGGCAGATACGGTAAGACTCCAATTCACCCCAACCGTTATAGTATATAAACTTGATAGTAAAGTTGTTGATTATGTATTAGTGATATATATGAAACCCCTTATAGTGGGTTTTTTTTTTTCTGTATTTAAAAAGAATATGCTTATGTAAGAAATTTCTCTGACACATAAGTTCGGGAATTTATTTTTTATTGTATCACAGGTGCATATAACTATGAATAATTTTTTTTTTATTAATTAAACTGCTTTAATAAATTATTTGTTTTTGTTGGTTATTTAAAACTAATTTTTTATTTTTTTTTATTATATAAAAAAAAAAAAAAAAAAAAAAAAAAAAAAAAAAAAAAAAAACCAAAAAAAAACCTCAAAAAAAAACACTCAAAAAATAAACTTAAAAAAATAAAAAAAAAAACAAAAAAAAAAAACCAATATTTTTTTTTTTTTTTTTATTTATTTTTTTATCACTTTCTTCAAAACAACAAAAGACTTAAAAACACCCCCCCCCCCCCCCCCCCCCCCCCCCACCAACACCACCACCACCCCCCCCAAAAAAAACCCACAACACCCACCCCCCCACCCCCCCCCCCACCCCCCCCCCACCCCAAACCAAAACCAACCCACCCCCCCACCACCCTCCCCCAAACAAAACCAACAACAAACAAAAAACCAACAAAAAAAAAAAAAAAAAAAAACAAAAAAACAAAAAACCAAATTTTTTCTTTTTTTTTTTTTTTTTACAAAAAAAACCCCCCCCCCCCCCCAAAAAAAAAAAAAAAAAAATATAAATTAAACCATACCAAAAAAAAAAAAAAGAAAGAAGGGAGGGGGGGCCAAATCACAAATTATTTTATTATTATTTTTTTATTTTAAAATAAATAAATATATTTAATATTATTTTTTTTTTTTTTTTTAAATAAACAAAAATTCTAATATAAAAAATTAAAATGGGGGAGTGGGAATTAAAAATATTTAAAAATTTGGTGTGGGTGGTGGTTATTTATAAATTAAATTTAAATTTAATTTGATTGAAATTAAATTTATTTTTATTTAATTTAAACTTTATTCTTTTCTTCATTTCTATATTTTTATAAAAAAAAATAAATATAAATAAAAATAAAAGGGGGGGGGGGGGGGGGAGGGGTAGGGGGGGGGGGGCGGAGGCCGCGCCCCCCACCCGAATATGTTCCACACCAGACGGGGCCCCGCGCCGGGCCCACCCCAAAAAAAATAAAGTATGGGGAGGGGGGGGTTGGAATCGAGGCGGCGAGGGGGGCCATTGGTGAAATAAAAAGGTTAAAAAAAACTCCCCCTTTTTTCCAAACGGGCCGGTCCTCCCCCCCCACCTTTTAAAAATATAAAAATGTTTTGGAAAGGGGTTAAACCCCCCCAAAATTTAAAAATACGAAAAAGGGGGGGGTTTCAGCGGTTCGACCCGGTACAGTTGGTTATTTAAAACTAATTTTTTGTCCATGCCTTTCTAGTTAAGGCCTAGCATATTTCTATTGAATATTTAAATTTATAGCTGATTATATATTATAGGCTGGTGGATATATATGAGCATGTTAACATATAAAATAAGGATAGTATGAGGATAGTAACTCCATCATATGAAATCTTCCATAATAATAAAAATGGCATTTTAAAAGAATATATATTTTTATATATTCTGATTACAAATAAAGCTACTAAATGATACAATTCTTAGTCTGATCCTCATATAGATAAGTAAAGTGATGATAATCAAGAAATATATTTATAAAAGTGGAAATACATGGTTTAATCATCATCATTTCTAGTTTTTAACGGAAAACTGAGATCAGAATCTCAGGATATTGTATCCTTAATAAACATCTGCATAATTTTTCCCTCATCCGTTTATCTTTCATACATTCTTCAACTTACTAGGTAGTAATCTACTATATACACATCCATATATACTGCATTGAATTACGTACTTTTATTTGCATTCACACGCACCACAAAATTTCCGTTAAATAAAAATGTCTCATTTATTATTGAAGTTTAGGTATTTCTTAAATATTGAAAAATTAAAATGGAATATTTTACGAAAGTGGAAAGCATTGGCAAAATACTTCGATAATGTCAACTATTATAAAATATGTAATAATGATAATTTATGAAAATATTGATGAGAATTATGAAATTTAAACGTAAATATAATTTAAAACAAAAACATTACACAATCCAGTTCCCAATGCGTCATTTCAGTATTCCCAACCGACAAACTAATTTTAACCTTATAAATAAAGTAAATACGATATAAATAGTTACCATTTTTAAACTCTGGAAAATAATTGTCAAGCAAATGAAATAAATACAAAAGTTTTAATTTTTTGAACGTTATACGAAATTCATAATACTTAGTAGCACCATAAATAAACCATTTGAAAATATTGTAACAGCACCAAACTATTCCAGGGAAATGTAATCGAAAATTTAAAAAGTTGTTTGCAATTCTTTTCCCTTTTTTTTTTTTCACATTTGTAATTGCGATAAAATAATTATAAAAAGTTATTTTAGTCAAATAAACTATAAAATAAAATGCGAGCTAATTTAAACTATTACAAACATATTTTTAGAACTTCAAATATCAATTAATGATTGTATTTTCCTAGACTGTTGCCTAGATACTCTTCAATTTTTCGTTCTGAAAATAGCATTTAGAAAATATATATTTTTGTACAGTAATCATCAAAAAAAGAATTTTCAGCCGAGTTTTTAAATATTTGATATACTTTCGATAAATATTTAGAAATGTTTGTAGAGTATCGTAATAGTCCGAGAAATTTAAATATACTGTCTACATATATCTGTATTTTAATAAGATCTTTGCCCGAAGAGATTGAGGTAACGAAACACTAATGTACTATGATCAAGAAATAATACTTAATCATTTTCGACGTTGCCACTGTTTGCCGGCTCTTGTTACACTTTATTTTAGCGTCTCACGTTTAGAGCTGTATCATAAAATAATGAAGCCTGTGCTTTTTTTTTTATTATTTTCAATGAATGCCGATTCACTGCCGTATAAGTCTCTAAATTTAACTAGTTTCTCTAATCCATAGTGTCTATTCTTCATATCACACCATCAGACTTTCTTATTTCATCAATTTCTTGTTATGTAATTTAAAACTTCAAATATTTATATGTCAATACCTCTTCTAGCAAAATGTCCAGCCCAGCTCCATTTAAATCTCTTAAATATTTCAATGATAATTATTTGTTCTTTCATCCATGTATCTTGAATCTGATCTCTTTGTTACTTTTAAAATCTCTATATTTTGTTGAGTGATCTGAAGTCTGTATTGCTCTTCTATTAAGTGTCTTGCATCAAGTAAGAACTAGTAAAACGCATACATTAAAAACCTTCCTTTTTAATCGTGTAGGGATATTTTCTTTTAATACTAATTTATTTCTACTAAAAGCACTATCCAAGTTTAATTTTATGATTAATTTCATTCATTATGGTTACATTTGTGTTAATAATCTGATCAAAATATTTGTAGTTTAATATATTTCAGTTCATGATTATCAAGAATTCATTGAATAATTTTTTTCAGCATTTATCTTTAGTTCTATTTTTTTATTTTCATCTGATATCTTTTGCAACATTTTCTAAAGCTCTGAAGTATTATTTACAGGAACAATCACAGTATCTGAAAAATTTAGATGATTTGAATAATCTCATTTATTTTTATTCCCTTTTTAATCCACAAAATATTTTTTACAAAACTGCTGTAAAAAGTTTTGGAAATATGGTACTACTCTATTGCACACCCATTTTAATGTTAATCTTTTTAGTATAAACCATGTAATCTAAACACTGCTATTGCATTTTGTGTAATAAGACTATCTTGAGTCTCTATTTTGATAATCCAAAGCTTTAATCACAGTGGAAATGCTTATAGAAACAAATACCTTTTTATAATCTGCAAATCCAAATTTATAATGGAAATTCATATTCACTGGTTCTTTCTATAACTTCTCTCAATGCTTTGATATAATCTATTGTATTTAAATCCAGCTTATGCTTTTAGTTGGTTAGAATCTAAAGTTTGCTATAGATGAGTTATAATTATTTTTTGGTAAAGATTTTGTAAAGAACAAACAGAAGACTAATAAATCTGTAATTTCTAATATCTTTTATAGAACCTTTCTTAAATATCAATATTACTATTGCATTCTTCCAACTATTTGCTACATCACATGATCACTATTTCTTATGCTAGCACATTACTGTTATTAAAACAGGCAAAACTCTCCATATAGTAGTGCCACTCAATTTTATACACAAGCCTTATGACATCCATTGATTAATCTGGTTGGCACTGAGTGGTACTACTATATGGAGAGTTTTGCCTGTTTATTTGCTACATCTTTATCATTTAGATCAGTGACGCATAACCCACAGGTCGCACTCCTTAGCAAGTCAAGTAAAAATTGTTTTGGATCAAAAAGAATTTAAGTTTGGATAAGGATATGATTTTTGTAATAAAAAAAATAATAATTTTTAAAAATAGATAAAAATCATATAAATACAAATTGTTTTGGGATCTATCATAATTTTTTTTTGTAAGTATATGATTTGTTTCAAAAATTTCATTACAAATCATGTATTTAATATTAAAATATTAGGAAATATTAATTTATATATTAATTAAAACTATTATCATTTTATTATGAATATCCTTATAATTTAGACATCATAAAAACAATTAATGGGTCGTAAAAACAATTAATGGGTCATATCAAATTTTCATTTGAGGAAGTGGATCACAATTGTAAAAAGGTTGTGCACCATTGATTTAGATATTTGATATGTAACTTTACTAACAATTTTTTGTTTCTTCACCTGCTTCTTTTAAAATATCAATAATAAGTCCCAAACTATCTGAAGCATTTTCCTTTTTTCATAAACTTAATGACATATTTCATCTCTTCATTTAAAATATTTGGAATTCAGCAAATGTAGAATTGATGGGGATAGTTTATTTTCATGTTTTTGATTACAATATAATTTTTTGTGGAATTTTCCCACATGGTTCAAAATGTCTTTTTTTTTTTTTTTTAAATAATAGTTTAATCTTTATTTTTTATTGCTGAAACAACTTTTTTTTTAAACCAGGATGTTGTATTACATTTTTGGGTTTACTATATTTTTCTTTACCAATTCACAATTATATTTTCTTAATATCATTATATAAAATTCTAGATATTCAACTTTTCTTAGTAATTCACTTTTTAAAAATTTTGTACTGCTTCTTTCCTTTATACATTGTTTTATGTCAGTTGGAAATTTTCTGGTAAATTGCTGATTTTTTGTACTAGACATCTATTTTGTGATTTTTAATAGAGTATCAGTTAATTTTAATCAAGTCTGAAGACTTAAATGATTTGCAATATCTAATTTAAATTTATTTAAATATTTCTGAATGATAGAAATATCAACTCTTAATACGTATTTTTTAATAGTTTTATTTTTTTCTTACATCTCATTAATTAAGGATCGATCACTCACTTCCTGTGTTAAATTTATTAAGAATATTATAATATTTAAAACATTTTCTGTTAGTCAAAATATAATTTAATTCTGCTGTACTTTCATTTGAATGCTTCCATATATATTTAAATTTAGCATTTTTCTCAAAGAAAAGATGTATAATATAAAAGATTCATAATATATAGATTTTTTTTTCACTGAATTCCAATAGTCTCGGCCCCATCTTATTTTTGTCACTGTAACCAAACACTATACTTTCATCTTTTAATTCTTTACTAATTTTAGCATTAAAGTATCTATGATAATTTTAAAATGTTGCTTGATCTGATCAAAAATATTTTTTATATCCATATAAAAATCTCTTATTTCAGCATTGCAATGAGAATTCATTGGAGTTTAAACCTGAATTATTTGTATTTGGCATCTTGCATAAAGCAAATTTTTTTATTACTTATTATTTTAAAAAACGTTTCAAATAATTAATGGTATTCAAATCAAGAATATATTTAATTTTTTTTTCATTCTTTACTTTTAACTTTAAAATTTGTATATTTGAAATTTAAAAATAAATATCATCTGATAACGGAAAACATTGAATTGGATTATTAATCATTGATTCATCTTTGTTTCATATTTACACATTTTGTGCTTCACTTCCGACCAAGTGCTTTTTTATTCATTTTCAATTATTAATATTTTTAATCCAATTTGACTGCTATACATTTTAACATCCAAAAATATTGAAACAGCATACTTTATAACATCTTTGCCACTCTCTGTAAACTTTAGTCATTAATAGATACAGATATCATGTTTAGTAAATTCCTACCTAGGGTTGTCTTATTCAAAATCCCCAGATTAGTTTCAAGCTTATGCCTTTCATCACTGAGGAGCTTTAGCTCTTGGACTAGTGTCTGGATTTTTAGAATCTAATGCATGTTTATTCTCATTCATCATTTACCTTTGTTTCACTGCCAAGCTATCAATAAGTTGAAAAACATAAATGTTTTTAAATAAACCAACTTGCCTGTATAGTCATATAAAATTGAAACTAGTTCCATTTCTATATATTGTACCAGTCAAAATATGTTTATCCATCTAACATGAGCTGGAACTCACAAAATGTACTTCAAACCCAGTCCAGCCCGAAATGTACTTCAAACCCAGTCCAGCCCGAGATTTAGGTCAGGGACCAACCTAGATTCGAACCCACTCCATAAGCCCCAGATCTAACACCTAATGAATAACATAATAGTGATGGCACATGAGATTTAATTTTAAATCCAGCCGACTAGGAGAGCGGAGAAGACAATGAGACATCTATTGACTATGACTAAACTAACATATATATCAACTAGGCTGTACATTTGGAAGTGGAGAAAAGAAGGAATTCGAACTACTCAAATAAGTTAGACAATAAAATATATTTTAATATACTGAAAAATTAGTTATATACATTTATAAATTAAGTACATTAGTGTGTGCGTGAATGAACAAGCGATTACATAGTGTCATTCACGCTATTAGTTCTCATATGCTCTTTATTAGCTAAATAATATATTACAAATAAACACACATCTTTGGTGGGTCCAATATTAAGATGCCAATCAGTATTAGAAAGAAGTTACATAAAATTGCTATTAACGCTTTGATTTACGGTTCAGAAACGTGGTGACTAACATATATTAGGGGAGCGTTCTGAGATTCATTACAGATATAAATACAAACTCTTTTCCTGCCATTATGGTCGTGAAAATACATAAAATAAATTTGAAAACATTTGATTATATTTAAACCTATGACAAAATATTTAATGACAAATTATTTTAACAATACTAAGATGAACGCTTTATTTTCCCCAATGCATATTGATACTCTTAAATATAGATATATAAATTATGACAGTGAGATTGTATATGATTGAAATAAACTTAATTAATAAAACTAGAAGTAGTTGGCATATATATATTAAGCAGAGCGCAATTTTAATATTAGAGCATTAAAACTGGGTCATGAAGCAAAAGAAATAATAATACAAAGAAGTTTGCGGTGCTAACATAATAGCCTAAAATAACTAAGAGGAAAAGGTCGTGCTTCTGGATGAAAAACGAAATCTCACACCCCCTTCTTGGGTAGTGCTTAGAGAAAAGTAGATAGGCATGGCGTGGCCCAGACTTTTGCAGGTATAACCAACGCGAGAGGCCCTTTTATCTACGAAGTGAAAATGCATAGCATGTGCCAAACTTACGAGATCACTGCCAGAGGCATTTTATACGGAATAAATGTGGTTCCAGATAGATCAACTATCTATGGAACGAGAAGAAATCTATGGGTTCGATCTTGTCGTAACCCCCAGATTAAGAAGCATAGATATATAATCACGAAGATAGGCTATATGACAGAAACGCAGTACGAATGAATGTCTCTAACGACATGATATAAGTTTTACTGCCTTAAAAATAAATGAACCTTGTTTGAATACCATAATACGCCATGCAATTATAATATATATATATAGAATATTTCATTTAATAAAATATATGTTAAGATTTTATATAGTTAAAGAAACATTAAGATCCCCCCCCCATCCCTTTTTCTGCTATTTAAAATAAAACAATCCCATCTTCGTTGATTTTACAATAACTGAAATGTTTAAATACAAGATTTGAAATTTTAAGAGTATGAAAAATGAAGTAAGATTAGCAGTTATAGAAAATAATTAATGGGTCACTCTTTCAGAATTTAATAAATAATTATAAAATAAATGTTTCAGAGCGTTAATTAGCTTGAGTTCTGGATTTTCACTGGGTAGAAAATACAAAGTTAAACAAATATATATATTTTATATTAAAACATAAATAAATGTTGGCACGTAAAACAATCTGGCGAGTGTATTAATTTACAATGCATTATATATATATTTTAAGGGGACGTTAATAAACTTGATTCATGAAGGCTTACTTAAAAAGAAGAAAGGATTTTTAGAAAATTCAATTCGTCAGATTGTTTTAGATTGACATATTAATAGGCAAGCAGATATATAAATCAAATAATAAATATATATAAATAAATGGCCGCACCAAAATTAAAAAGAAGTTAAAGCATATGAATGAGATAGGATTAAATATAAAGAAATCATTTGAGAGCAAAATTACATTCACAGATATATATATAAAAGGCAAAGTTAAAGAATACATGAGAAGAGATCTTGATAGATTATTTAGACTAAATTGACTATTAGGTGGCGGCTTGGAAATTTACCTTGCAATTTTAAGAATCCATTTTAAAGTATGGCACGTGCACGGCGAATTGAGGATCCAAATCAATTCTTCTTAATGACAGCCAGTTTCTATTAGCATTATTAAAGTTCTCCATCGGGCCTTTACTTCACTTGAAGGTAGTAGAATATTATGGCAGTGGAAAACGGCCCACAAGGGTCAGGAAATGATGGATTTACTACTACATCATTTTAAGTTTCACCGCGATGTTAACAATCATTTCACTGGAGTAGCTAATCTCTTTCAATAGTAGTTAATCTCTTCTGTGATTCAAAATTCAGTCATTTTATACTTTTTCTTTTATCAGTTGTTTTTGAAGATGCAACTGTAAGATAACATCCAAAAATAAATTCAAATCTATTTCCAGATTAGAAATAGATTTGACAACATGTTTTTTCAACAAAAGTATCTCTAATCTTAATCCCCTTTTAAGTAAAACTTTATTTAAAAACAATACCTCCCTTTAATTATTTTTGGACAATTAAGAACAGTCACATCTTCCATATTGGATTTTATAATAGTTTAAAAAAACAAACAAGCAATTTAAAAAGAAAAAGCTAAAAATGACATATAATAAATATTTAAAAATCAATATTTTGTTAGTAAGTTTTGCTCCTATGTATATATTTGAGCCGCATCTATAATACTTTAATAAAAAAGAACTAATAATTAATAAAAAGAATTAATAATAATTTTAAAACATGTTATTGAAACATTAAATTTTATAATTTAGGCACGCATCTCAAACATATACATAAAAATATATACAGGACAAAAAGGAGCGTGATGGGAAATAGGGTTTGAACACGGGTTAGTAGGTAGAAACATGAAGCACAATCTTAAGCTAAGATTGACTGCTTCAATATTATAGTGTTAGTTTTTTAACAACTGTAGATCTGTCTATCCTGTGGTCAGGAATAGTATAAAAACCAGTAATGTATTATATAAATTATCATATAACTTCAGCTTCCACAATATTGTTTCAGCAGCATACTTTTTGTCTTCACACTTATATACCACTTAGTATAAGCTTTAGCAATTAACAAATGATGATATTAGTGCTTAGTAAATCACTGCTATCCAATTGAATACCTCTGGACAAGTTTTAAATGATTGGCTTTTATCAATGTGGAGCTTTGGATTTTGAATCAATGTCTGGAACTTTACGACCTTTTCTGTGATCCATCTTTTTTTTTCTCTGTTCCACTATCAAACTACCATCCCAATTTGAAAAGCATATAAATGTTGTAATCTAAACCTCTTGCCAATGTAATCATATACTAAAACTTTAGTTTTTTTAACAATGAAACTCCTCACTGATGAAATCCATAAGTTTTAAACTAATCTGGGGATATTGGATAGAATAGCACTGGTTAGAGCAGTGGTCTTCAACCTTTTCACACCTGCAGACTGGCAAGAATAAGAATAAGATTTTGCGGACCAGCAGAAGTTTACAGATAAATTTTCTTAAAGATGTAACCTGCTTAGCCTTAGATAAGCATAATTGTTATAACTGACCAAAACAGCATACTAGTTATTGTGTATTGTAATGGTGTTGCTTACCTTCATATGCTGAACACTCTTTCTCGAGTTGCGCAGTCATACTGCTACAGAAAACAGTACAATAACAATCATTCTCATTAATGTGCTTGCATTTTACGTTTATTATTTCATTGTTAAAACATGCAAGAATAAAATGTTATTCACCTGAATGTTGAAAAAATCAAAAGTTTTGATCTTTATTTTATTTATTTATTTTTTTTTTTTTGGGGGGGGGGGTGAGAAATACTTTGTCATCACTGAGACAAAAGATAGACACCAAAGTTATGTTATTTTTTGTTTGTTTTTATTTTTAAAAAAAGGTAACAGAAATTGGTTTTAAAAATAAAAGTTTTAGTATTTTAGCGATATACAAATAAAGCCAAAAAAAATATCGCCTTATAGGCCAACAAAAGTGGGCGTATTTTTAAACAAAAAAAAGAAAATGAAACTTGAAAAAATCAAAAGTTTTGATCTTACTTTATTTTGGGGTGGTGCAGGTGTATTGAGAAATACTTTGTAAAAGTTAGAGACAGAACTTATTTTTTGGTTTTTATTTTTAAAAAAAGGTAATCCAAAAAAGATCTTCTTTTAATTTTTTTTGGGGGAGTGGGTTGAGAAATACTTTGTCTTTACTGAGATAACAGTTATTTTTGTTTTGTTTTTATTTTTAAAAAAGGTAATAAAAATTGGTTTTAAAAATAAAAGTTTTAGTATATCAGTGGTTGTATACAAATAAAGGTAAAAAAGATATTGCCTTATAGGCTAAAAAAAAAAGTGGCCAGATTTTTAAACACAAAAAAAAACCTGAAACTTGAAAAAGTCAAAAGTTTTGATCTTACTTTATTTTGGGGTGGTGGAGGTGTATTGAGAAATACTTTGTAAAAGTTAGAGACAGAACTTATTTTTTGGTTATTAAAAAAAGGTAATAAAATTGATTTCAAAAATAAAGTTAAATCCAAAAAAAAAATCGCCTTATAGCCAAAAAAAACCCACTAAAATGAAATATTAAAAGAGAGAGTAGAAAAAATTTAAGAGATCAAAAAAAGTCATGTTACATTTTATTGTTTTAACAATGCTGACAAGCGACTGTGATTGGCTATCAAAAGACAACTGGAGTTTGTATAATAAAAAACTTTTCTACCCCACCCTCCTTCATAAACATCTGTGATAAAAACAAATTAATTTATTTATGATTGATTAGATTTTGTTTTTGTTCTGTTTCTTTTTTTTTAATCGGGTAAAAATGCGATGAAAAAATAAATAAAAATTGTTTATATTAATTAAAAGTTTAAAATCTTATTATTTTGTAATTACAGACTTTCTTCCCAGTCTAGCATGTGACCCGGCAGAAAACTTCTTCCCGGGCGGTTGAAGACCACTGGGTTAGAGATTTATTAAGCATTATTATATGCATTTATTATTAAAGTTTATAGCAAGGGATATAGGAGTGATGAAAAAAGTATGCTGCTGAAATAATATTGAGTAAGGTGAAGTCATATTTTATTGTTTTATACTATTCCTGATCATCATAATATATAGAAACTGAACAGGTTTCAATTTTATATAACTATACAGGCAAGTTTTTATATAACTATACAGGCAAGTTAGCTCAATTAAAAACATAGTTTTCAAAGTGAGACGATCACTCAATAATGAATCAGATAGGTAAATGATGAAAAGCATAAGAAAAGTGCATTAGATGCTAAAGGTCTAGACACTGATCTAAGAGTCAAAGCTCCTCACTGATGAAAGTCAAGATGATATTTTTGATACCTATACTGGGTTTCAATAAATATTGGTTCAATAATCAATTAATCTGGTAAAGATTAATGTTTGAAAATCATTTTTATTTTTAAAAGTGTCACATTAAATCAGGGGTCCCCAACCCTATGCCTGCGGGCACCATGATGCCCGCAGACCATTTTAGGGGTACCCGCCACTATCCGAACACGATAAAAAATTATTTATCTGATACAAATAAATTTAATTTTTAAAATTTGTTATAAATTATTGTATTATATTGTAATCAAATTGTAGGGCATACTATACTTTTACAGCGTAAAAATATAAACGTTAATTATACGTTAAAATTTTATTTTTGAAATAAATATTTTTTTGTACATTATGTGCATTATTAACAATATCCAACTATAAATTTACATTGAAAAAATAAATGGTGCCCACCACCTGGCCAATATTATAGAATGTGCTCTTAAGTACAAAAAGGTTGGGGACCCCTGCATTAAATGCTTAAAAAAAATAAAATAAAATAAAGCACTTTTTATTAGCACTATAACAATGGTTGTTTTATTTAACTTAATTAATCTGACAGTTTTGACTGACCAGCAGATTTCTTCAGACCTAAACTTTATTATATAAACAATACAATCAAACATTATATTCCATTACAAATTAACTTATTTTGATACCCTATTACATATATATAGGTATTATATATATTAGAAAGGATTTCAACTCAGACGTTTACGCTCCCACATTTATGCACTATAAATCTTATACAACCAATATGCATGATCACATACATGTGAAAAAATAAAGGATCTCCAATATATATATTTCATGCTGAACTAGCACCATCAGTTGGTCCATATCACTGTTTCCCACATATATCTACAATCAGTGCTCAGTTTATATTAAAATAACAAATCTTCAAACATTAATGGACAAGCTTCAATCTCCTTTACTTTCCAACTCTTCAGCCATCCATTTTATTGCTCTGAAGTTTGAATGGCCAAAAACCTTATTGATAACAATATTAGGGTCATACCCATGTTGACTTTTAAGTTACTCTGAGTCCTCATGTATAAGACCTTAATATGTCCATTTAAATACACCGAAATCGAATGGGCAGAATGCAAGGTGAATATGTAATATTCAAATATAAATATATTGTCTATACTAAACAATGTAATTAGAAGGGACTTGAACTCAGACTTACAAGCTCCTTACATCTATGCACTACATCTTATACAACCAATACATGACCACATACATGTAAAAAATAAATAATCTCCAATATACATATTTCATGTTGAACTAGCTCTCATCAATTGGTTCAGCTCACAATCTCCCCCACCCATATATGCAATCAGTGCTCAGTTTATAGCGCAAATATTCAAACTTTAATAGACAAGTTTCAATTTTCTCCACCTTCCAAATCTCGGCCATCCATATCATTGAAAATCCGATGATGGAATACTCAAAGCCCTTGATGCCAATATTATTGTCATAGCCATCTTTACTTTTAATCACTCTGACCCTCACCTATAGCACTTTAATATGTTATTTAAATACATGAAAAAGGGATGGACAAATTCAAGGCTGAATATATAATATTCAAATTAACTTAATGTAATCAGAAGGGACTTGAACTGAAACTTAAAAGCTCTTTACATCTATGCATTCCATTTTATACAACCAATACATGTGACAACATACAGATGAAATACAGAAATGATCTATATATGTATTTTATACTGAACTAGCACTCAATTAATTGGTTCAGGTCATCTTCCATACATATATGTAAGCAGTGCTCAGTTTATTAAATTAAGATAGTAAATCTTGAAACTTTAATGGATAAACATCATTCTTCTCCATCCAATTTTTTATCCAGCCATTTCATTGAAAATGTGATGATTAAACACTCAAAGCCCTTCCTTATTGATGCCAATATTATTGTCATACCAATTTTGACTTTTAAGTCATTCTGACTACTGACATATAAAACCTTAAAATGTCCATTTAAATACCCAAAAGAAGGATGAGCAGAATGCAGTATGAATATGTAATATTCAAATATAAGTATCTTGTTTATACTAAACTTAATGTAATTAGGGGGGACATAAACTCCGATTTACAAGCTCTCTATATCTATGCGTTCCATTTTATATAACTAATATACAGGATAACATGAAAAAGATAAATGAACTCCAATATATGTATTTTATACTGACTAGCACTCATTAGTTGATCCAGATCATCATCTCCCACACATATATGTAATCGGTGCTCAGTTTATTAAATTAAGATATCAAATCTTCAACTTTAATGAACAAGCATCATTCTTCTCCTCCCTCCAACTTTTCATAATTATTTTCTTTCACATGTATGGGTCATATGTATAAGATGGAGTTCATAGAAGTCCCTTCTAATTACATTCAGTATAAACAATATACTGTACTTATTTTAAAATATTACATATTAAGCCTGCATTCTGCCAATTCCTCTTCTATGTATGTAAATGAACATATTAAGTTTCAATATGTAAAGGGATCAGTGTGATTTAAAAAATCAACTTGGGTATGACAATAATATTGGCATCAACAAGGGATTTAAATGTTCCATCATTGGATTTTTCGATGATATGAGTGGCTGTCTAGTTATAGAGTGGAGAAATTTGAAGCTTGTCCAATAAAGTTTGAACATTTTCTATCTTAATATAAGCCAAGCAGTGATTGTATATATGTGTGGAAGATGGGGTCTGGACCAAATGATGAGTGATAGTTCAGCATAATATATATATATATATATTGTAACAGTCAGAATCATCTATCTCACTAACACACTGCAGAATTCAAACCCCAGGCACGAAACTGAACATTCTAGGAGGGGTTGCCTTCTACATATACTAAGTTCGAATCTAAAGTCCAAATTTCACAGCGCCATCTATGTGATAATGCATCTGATGCCACTACTAGTATAACCTTTGACCAGTGTGGTCAGGGAGAAACAAAAGACTCTATACTAAAAGAAGTTTGGGTGGCTAATTAACGTCTATGGATTTACAAAAGAAATGCAGGAAATATATATATAGACCGAGACAGTGATAGGAATCAAATAAAATAAGAGATCAAATTTAGTTTTAAATAATTTCACAAAATTTATTTATATATATAATGCCACTGTCTGCTTATATGAGACAGGGACGCATATTAAATAATTGTTGGCATTATATTCCAATAACTGACAAAAAGGTTTTAAAACAAAGTGATATATTCTATTCCTCGGGCTAATAGCATTATGATAATGTGCTTGATGAGATAGGAACATGTGCGAGGTGCTTTGAGCAATTATTCAAGTTTAAGAAAATATTTGAAAATTAAGTGTTCTAAAATATTTATTGATTTCGAGAATAGCACGGACAAAAGCTTACTAAGCAACAAAGTGGGAATGTGATCAAAGCATTTTTCGATAATAATAATAATAATAAAGTTACATTGGGAGGTCAGTATTGCTGATAATGAATTTATTAAAATTGGAGGGTATGACACGTTTAAGTCACGGATGCTTTGTAAAATAAATATAAAATAAAACAATATTGAATATCCGGAATGATGACGGAGACCATCTTACCACTAACCCATAGGAAAGTATTTTATGAACAGCCAAAACTTAGCGACTGGGTGACGATTGTGTTTAATTCCCAGGTGTGTCATTTGTGGACACACTCTGCCTGGAAACCACAAAAGTGAAGAGAATGACCTTGGCTGTGTAAAGAATCCTTGGAAAATTAAAACAAAGCGGTCTCAACAACCAATTCATTTACCAACAATACGAGACTAGTGTATATAAAACATACTGAATGGGTTTTACTTGGATTAAGAGAAATGCCCAATCAAATTCCCAGAAATTCATTTAAAAGGGTCCGCACATTCTCGACGTCAATGATGAACTTTGTAATTAAAGTAGAACACGGTAATTAAAATAGGAAAATGCACGCTTGCGGGTTTGAAAAGTAAGTATATATTTATATACGCAATCATGCATTAAGCGACACATTTAATCATTGACCTCGCACATACTCTCATATTAGATTAAAATCAATAGCATGTAGATTTTAAACTGTGATTATATTATATATTAAAGAAAAGAATCGCCCTCGAATGAGTGATTTCCAAGATAATAAAATTGGAAAATTATTTAGATATTTAAAATATGCCTTCATAGCGGCATCTTATTTTCATCAAAGGGAATAATTCACTCAGTCAAAGATGATTCTGACACATTATCATAATAAAATAACAGAAAGCTTAATCAATAGAAAATATTAACTCAAGGATAGAGAGCAAAATGTTGAGTATATTTAAGCATGTTAAAGAAATACATAATGAAATTATGTGAAATATAAGAAAACAAATAAAAATAGCTATAGCATGTTAGTTATCACAAGAGCTCTTGGATTAATTTAGGGTTACCCCTGGAAAAGCATTTTAGGTAGATTGATGGCCGGCAGGTTTTTATATAATTTAACAGCAAAATCTGGAAATGTTCATATTTTTGGCAGCAGCAGCAGTTCCGGGATTCCTTGTGTGATAACTTTCGATGGTCTACAGCAGCATATGACCATTTCAGAGAGAAATAGCCTTCTTGCGCTCTACTCCGTCATGTCAAGATTTACAAATTATTATAAAAATTTTGGTTAGAAACATTAGACCTCAGAATGATTTCTCTTAGAAACATTAGAATGGAGAACAAAAAAACCCCTCCTTTTTATAGTAAAATTTGACAATAGAACTGCCCTGGAGCATTACAAAAATATATCGGACTTATCAGCTGTAATTAAATCTATCCGAATGTCTAAAGGAATTTAACAATTAATTTCTTTTGTTAATTTCCCTGTCGACATTCGAATTAGAAACTAGATTTAATTAAAAATTACTTTTACTAATTAAAGAAAACCTTAAGTGGATATCTGCTGTTTTTAGATAAACTTATATATCATTAACTAATTAAACTATTGTCCCTCATTTACTTTAACAGAAATATTTGGAATGACTTTTATTAAATTAAATGAAAATTACTTTACTTTTAAATTGCAATATTTGAATCTATTTACTAAATGAATATTTACTAAATGAATTTTATTTTAAATCAAAATACATTACGATGGTAATATATTTGTAAATAGATTCAAACAAAATAACTTTAACAATTTATAATTTTGATATGTTTTAAAATGCATATCATAGTGTGTGTGCAATTACGACTTATATAACCTACTTTTTAATAAATCAAAATTATGTGAACATATACATAATCTATAATCTTTTATTTATTTGGGAATGAGTTATATATATAATACGAGCATTGTACTCATGGTTTAAAATTAGGCGGGATTTTCGGTATATAAGCATATTGCAGACACACTATGATAGATTGGGGTTCAAACTAAGGTATGAGGGTAGGAAATAGGTGAGAAAAGTTGAAACGAAGATCTGCAAAGCAGACGTTACTGTTTCAATATTCATATATATAAACATTACAAGCATAAAGCTAAACTAGTCAATATAAAATCAAAACTACCCCAAATCTAAAATTAAACCAGACTATCAAAAACTTTTTTTGTATTATTTAATAAATTATTCAATGTAACACCCCTTTTCCAAGCAATTTTCTTATTTCCAAACAATTTACTATTTCTACACACAATTTTATAAGAAGACAATTTAAATGGCAAAGAAATAAAATCATATTTTTCTTTAACCTTTACATCCTTACAAATATTACTATTAAATAAAATACTTTTACCAAATTTATCAGAGTATCCAACACTCAAGTAATCTTTATAAAATTGATATTTCTGAAACAAAGCTACCCCACTAGAATTATTTAATTTAATATTCCTATGACAATAATTCCTTAAAGCAGCTACTTTTTGAGATACAGACTGATAGCTATCAGGTTTAATTATAGATCTTAATTCTTTACTTTTAACTAAATGACTGCACGATAAACAATTAGTTTCTATATTTCTAATCACCAAAAGATCTAAAAGTTTTAACTTACCAAAATGTAACCCCCCTCCTTCTAACACAAATTTTATAGAAGGATCAAAACAATTAAACTCATTTACAAATTCCTTCAATTTATCATTCTCAACTACAAATAAACAATCATCAACATATCTGACAAATAATTTTACATATAAACAATTCTTTTTAATAATAATTTCCTCTTCCATAAAACTAATATAAACTGAACATACTAAAGGAGAAATAATATAACCTATTATCCACCCTTCCTTAATCTTATAAAAATTACATTTATAAGTAAAATACATAGAATCTTCCAATAACAAAAGCAAATCTTTAATTACCTTAATTTTATTTTTTGATAAAGAACTTGTCTTAATCAATACAGACAAAAGAACATCAATACTGCTTAACCTATTAACAGACTGATACATATTTTCAATATCTAGACTTCCAAATACCCAATTACTTTCCATTTTAAAATTATTAATCTTATCAAAAGCCTCAAAAGAAGAAGAAACTGTGTACTGACCAAAATCAACAAATTGTTTTAAAGAATTATTCAAGAATGTAGAAATACCCTCTACAACACTACCTGTAAAATCAAAAATAAATCTTAAAGGAAAACCATCTATTGAATCTAATAATTTGAGTGATGAGCAGAAAGTTGGTATTCAATCGATTTTGAATAAAAGTTTAAAAAGGAAAGAAAAATTTGTTATTAATCCTGCTGAGATTAAACATCTTAAAAATAGGTTAATTGCTAATGATATAATCTGTTCTCGTGAAGACAAAGCTGGTAGGTTTGTTATTATGAAAGGAGATGAATTCAAAGAGAAAATGGATAGAGAATTAAATAATGGTAAATATATGTTGTTAGATAAAGATCCAGGTAATTTGATTAAAAGAAAATTGATAGATATTATGAAGAAAATGGTTAATTTAAATTTTTTTAATAGAGTTGATTATTTAAAATGCTATCCTAATGGTTTTACATCAGCTAAGATGTTTGTGAATATTAAAACTCATAAAGATGGTTTTCCTTTAAGATTTATTTTTGATTTTACAGGTAGTGTTGTAGAGGGTATTTCTAGATTCTTGAATAATTTTTTAAAACAATTTGTTGATTTTGGTCAGTACACAGTTTCTTCTTCTTTTGAGGCTTTTGATAAGATTAATAATTTTAAAATGGAAAGTAATTGGGTATTTGGAAGTTTAGATATTGAAAATATGTATCAGTCTGTTAATAGGTTAAACAGTATTGATGTTCTTTTGTCTGTATTGATTAAGAAAAGTTCTTTATCAAAAAATAAAATTAAGGTAATTAAAGATTTGCTTTTGTTATTGGAAGATTCTATGTATTTTACTTATAAAGGTAATTTTTATAAGATTAAGGAAGGGTGGATAATAGGTTATATTATTTCTCCTTTAGTATGTTCAGTTTATATTAGTTTTATGGAAGAGGAAATTATTATTAAAAAGAATTGTTTATATGTAAAATTATTTGTCAGATATGTTGATGATTGTTTATTTGTAGTTGAGTTTAATTGTTTTGATCCTTCTATAAAATTTGTGTTAGAAGGAGGGGGGTTACATTTTGGTAAGTTAAAACTTTTAGATCTTTTGGTGATTAGAAATATAGAAACTAATTGTTTATTGTGCAGTCATTTAGTTAAAAGTAAAGAATTAAGATCTATAATTAAACCTGATAGCTATCAGTCTGTATCTCATAAAGTAGCTGCTTTAAGGAGTTATTGTCATAGGAATGTTAAATTAAATAATTCTAGTGGGGTAGCTTTGTTTCAGAAATATCAATTTTATAAAGATTACTTGAGTGTTGGATACTCTGATAAATTTGGTAAAAGTATTTTATTTAATAGTAATATTTGTAAGGATGTAAAGGTTAAAGAAAAATATGATTTTATTTCTTTGCCATTTAAATTGTCTTCTTATAAAATTGTATGTAGAAATAGTAAATTGTTTAGAAATAACAAAATTGCTTGGAAAAGGGGTGTTACATTGAATAATTTATTAAATAATACAAAAGAAGTTTTTGATAAAAAGACTATTCCTGGTGTAGTATATTTTATTCCTTGTTTATTTTGTAAGAAGGTTTACATAGGTCAGAGTAGTTTGAGTTTAAATGAAAGAATAAAGGTTTATAAAAGTAGAGTTAAAAATAGATATCTTAGTTCTGCTTTGTATGTCCATAAAAAAGATACAGGCCACACTATTGATTTTGATGAAGCTAAGGTTGTCTTCTTTGAGAGAAATGAAATCAAAAGAAGAATTAAAGAGACTTTATTATTGAAAATTTATTATTCTGAAGCAATTAATTTATTTAAGAGTTCTTTTAATATTAAGGGTTTAATGGGAAGTGAATGGATTTGTGGGTAATTTTTAATAGTATATATATTGTGTAGTTTTTTTGGTAGTTCTTTACACTTGAGAAGTCTGCTTGTAGCAGTGAAACCTTAGGTTGTGTTTTAATATTATTTTTATGCTGGTCTGGTTTAATTTTAGATTTGGGGTAGTTTTGATTTGATATATATATATTGTAATGGGAGAAAGATCTTTGAGATTCACATATACTGACCCCAGGGGCGCCACTAGTCCAAAAAAAGAACTAGACATTTATTTTAGGGTGGACAGGATATGCAAACCAAAAGGGCACCGAACTACACTCAGGGAGGGGCAAGATATCTTAAATATTATTTAGACAGTTGAGAAATCAAAGCACAAAGACAAACGTCAGCCAAATTAATTTTAAACAATTTATTAATTTTATTGAAAGTTGTGCAATAGAGGGAAGACATCTAGCCACGAATACAAAAGTGGCTTATAGTAACATACGTGTATTTACCAGAGAGTGCACAAGAGTACGACAAACATGAAGGCATAAAACACCTTGGAAGCAAAATTATCTCACTTAAAATAGAAGAAATGGTTAGGAAAATATCTTCTTGCTGGCCAGTTGTAAAATTATAAAACAAACAGAAACTTTAGCTTCCTGAATCAGGGATAATAAAACAGTTACTGTCCCGTCGGAAATCAATGTAACCAGCGCGAACGTCCGAGCAGTAATATTCTAATTACTGTCGTTAAAACGCCGCAGGACTGCTGCGTATAATACTACATTCAAAGTAAATGTGGTTGATCTCACCTACAAGACAGCAACAGATATTTGATTATGATCTTATGTAATCCAGAAAGAAATAGACTATTTTCAGACAACCCAAAGAAATAACTTGACAAATAGCCAGCAAAAAGATTTTGTTGTTTGCACAAACAGCACAAACGAAACATGTTTAAAGATTCTTTATTGTATAACTAAGGGCAGGTAAATAAATAAAGATTATGAAAACTGCCAATGTGTTTTGTAATAGTTAATGAAATAATCAGGTATATATTAAACATATAAAATACAATCACCTTATGCACCCCCTGATAAATGAAAATTGCAAACAAACTTGGAATCTTAAAACTAAGATTCCAAGACACACTTTAAATACTAGAAAAGAGTACATACAGATAATAAATAACTAAAAAAAAACAATATCATTTTAAAACATATTTATCATTAGACTGAGTGGAGATTTAATTAAATGCAATTTATTTACCCTGGCTAGAATAGGAAAAAGTTTAGCTTACGGTAAGGCAGAGTCCTAGTGATTTAGTGACTAGTGCGCATTTTTGATAATAGTTCATCTTTCAGGTCCTTTGACAGCGGCAAGGCAGAGGCAGTGTTTATTTTAGAGGCTCATGGCATGACTGAAGGAGAGCTAGTAGGTGTGGGTCCATCCTTTGTTTAAATTAGCAAGACATTCTAATGATGGCAAAACCCATAGCGGTAGATTTTGACATCTTGCACAGCAACGAAGTTTGTCAATAATTATTTCAGTTTTTAGCAGGCAATTAAACATCCGAACCGCTACTCAAAACCATCTGACTCTTAGCAGTCAATAATCCAAGTGTGTCTAATAATCTAATCTATCTCTCTCCTAAAAATTGGCGGGCTATCCTTGCCTTGCTACATTTCCCGTGCAAACTTTCATTAGTGTCCATTCTATATTCCAGGCAGGGCAAATATTAATTTCCCGCTCAATCTAATTTAAGACTTCCAACCAGGGATAATTGAAACAAAAACGACAAATACAAAACTAAATCTCTGCTTTTTTTTTAGAATTAACTTTAAAAATAATTACAATAAAAGCAACAGGAATATATAATTAGCAAGCTTGTCTGTTTTTAATCAAATTGATTAAAACAGGCGGTGAAAGTAAACTATTTTAAAATCAATTTTATAAACAAAGTAGTGAAAGTAAACTATTTTAAAATCAATTTTATAAACATTAAATGATCTACTTTAAATATAAATGTGTATGTGTTTTAAATAATAATACAAATTTTAGCATTAGACATTTAATGAAAATGAAGTTGTTTTTCCTTCATTAATTTTAGTAATAAAACCATTGAATCGGAAATCAATCCGGCTCAACTGCCTCAACATGTGATCAAAAAAAAAACATTCCTGCAACTTTTTTTTTTTAAACTATAAACATTTTAAAAACTACCCCTAAAAATTTGGCTGAACGCACTCATGAAAAACCAAAACAATATTTCATTTCTTACATTTATCCATTCTCATAAATCATTAACAAATTTTTTTTTGTCTGTTTTTCCTTTTTTTTTTAAACAGTACACCCGATCAATATCACTTATGCTCGGTCAGGCGGTTGCTTCTTATGAAGAGTTTGGTCAGGACGATCTACTCTCCTGAACCTGTCTACAGGTTCTCTTGATACATTGCCAAAATCTACAGCCATTAAAAATTCTGCCATTGACCGCCCATTATTACTCAACATCATTTGTTGTATGTCTGGTGGCATATTATGTTGGATAGCCCTCGTGACTTGATCGTCCGACAACAGAAAGGCCGTTAATGCCTTGAGTTTCGCTACTTGTCTATAAAAAAATTGTGTGTATGTTTCACCACCAACGCTGGAATATCTCTCATGGGTTATTTTATAGAGTATCCCGTCCTGTCTGGCTTCACTCCAAAATGTTCTTAAAATGGCGTGCCTATATTCCTCAAATATACTTGGTTTGGTGAATAAAGTGTGCCACCAGTCAGAGGCTGTTTCATGAAGGTAGTTACTGGCTACTGTAACTTTATCCCTTTCCGGCCAGTCTTGGACACGAAACATATTAGCCAAACTTCCTAAATGATTTAATGGACTTTCTCCCACCTCAGCCTTGAACGGTTCTATTAGGAATTGTTTTTCCAAAGAATCTACTGGAGGGCCCCTTCTGTTTTTTACTTCTCGACTCTCTATATTCATTTTCTGTTTCATACTGTTTGTCTTCAGTATAGAACACCCTATGTTTATTCTCTATCCCAGCTAGCCTATATTCGAGTCCTTTTATCATATCAATACAACACCTTTTATAATATCAATACAAGTTTGTTGTACTTCTGTTTTCAAATTATCCTTACTTTCCTCTATGCCTTCAAACATCTTTTCTAATTTCCTGACAGCACCATCAACCCTCAGATCCATTTCTCTCTGCATTTCTCCTTCCTTTAACATCTCCAATTTTACTTGTGTTGTTTTATATATGTCTATCCATTCCTCACACATCCCTTCAACCTGCACCATCTTTATTTCTAAACTACCTGTCCTAACACTACCTTGCTGTACCTCAACTTTTACTTCTTTCATCTCTTCCTTTAAAATTTCAACTTCCTGAACCTCCTTATTTCGATCTTTCTCTATGGCTTCTATAGCTGCTTGATTTTTGTCGACTTTCTTCAATATTTCCTGTCTGAACTCCTGCAGTATTGTTTGTTGACTCTGTTTTATTTCTATATTTTGTTTTGCTATATTTTGTTTCATTTCCAGCAACTCTTGTCGTATTTCTTTCATCTCAGCTTGCTGACTTTGTTTCATTTCTATTATCAACTTTATCATCATCTGTGTCTCGCTCTCTTCTTTTTCTACTATCTGGGGGTATTTAAATGAAACAGGGCTCTCTTCCAAACCTGCTGCCCTGTTGCCTTCTTCTTTACCTTCCATTTTTACACAAGGCTAACTTGCTATACTAATTTATTTATTTATTTTTTTTTTAAAACAAAAAATCTCAAAGCAAATAAAATGCTATTTATTTATATGCAAGAAGACAACGAACTATTTTTACTTTTAACTTCGAAAATTTTACTCCGAACTATTTTTCTTCTATTTAAACAACAACAACAACAACAAAAACTTAATTTATTATTTATGTCATATGAAAAAGATGAACTATATATATTTAACTCTTCAAAAAAAATTAACTCCAACAGACTTTTTTTTTGAAAATACGCTATTTATTCTTTATTTATTTATGTCATATGAAAAAGACGAAACCCCATTCTACCAAACTGCTCCAACAATACATGCAATAATTAACAAAAATCAAACCTCTACCGACTAGATCTTGCCACTTACACCTGAAATCTTTCTCAACCATCTAAACAAAATCTCACATGGGTTTGAAAACTCGGAAGCTCCACGATGATGTGCCAAAAATTACTATATATGTAACGGGAGAAAGATCTTTGAGATTCACATATACTGACCCTGTGGGTGCCACTAGTCCAAAAAAAGAACAAGACATTTATTTTAGGGTGGACAGGATATGCGAATCAAAAGGACACTGAACTACACTCAGGGAGGGACAAGATATCTTAAATATTATTTAGACAATTGAGAAATCAAAGCACAAAGACAAACATCAGCCAAATTAAGTTTAAACAATTTTATTAATTTTATTAAAAGTTGTGCAATAGAGAGAAGACATCTAGCCACGAATACAAAAGTGGCTTATAGTAACATATACGTATTTACCAGACAGTGCACAAGAGTACGACAAACATGAAGGCATAAAACACCTTGGCAGCAAAATTATCTCACTTAAAATAGAAGAAATGGTTAGGAAAATATCTTCTTGCTGGCCAGTTGTAAAATTACAAAGCAAACAACAATGTTAGCTTCCTGAATCAGGGATAATAAAACAGTTACTGTCCCGTCGGAAATCAACGTAACCAGCGCGAACGTCTGAGCAGTAATATTCTAATTACTGTCGTTAAAATGCCGCAGGACTGCTGCGTGTAATACTACATTCAAAGTAAATGTGGTTGATCTCAACTACAAGACAGCAACAGATATTTGATTATGATCTTACGTAATCCAGAAAGAAATAGACTATTTTCAGACAACCCGAAGAAATAACTTGACAAATAGCCAGCAAAAAGATTTTGTTGTTTGCACAAACAGCGCAAATGAAACATATTTAAAGATTCTTTATTGTACAACTAAGGGCAGGTAAATAAATAAAGATTATGAAAACTGCCAATGTGTTTTGTAATAGTTAATGAAATAATCAGGTATATATTAAACATATAAAATACAATCACCTTATGCACTCCCTGATAAACGAAAATTGCAAACAAACTTGGAATCTTAAAACTAAGATTCCAAGACACACTTTAAATACTAGAAAAGAGTACATACAGATAATAAATAATTAAAAAAAAACAATACCATTTTAAAACATATTTATCATTAGATTGAGTGGAGATTTAATTAAATGCAATTTATTTACCCTGGCTAAAATAGGAAAAAGTTTAGCTTACGGTAAGGCAGAGTCCTAGTGATTTAGTGACGAGTGTGCACTTTTGATAATAGTTCATCTTTCAGGTCCTTTGACAGTGGCAAGGTAGAGGCAGTGTTTATTTTAGAGGCTCATGGCATGACTGAAGGAGAGCTGGTAGGCGTGGGTCCATCCTTTGTTTAAATTAGCAAGACATTCTAATGATGGCAAAACCCATAGCGGTAGATTTTGACATCTTGCACAGCAACGAAGTTTGTCAATAATTATTTAAGTTTTTAGCAGGCAATTAAACATCCGAACAGCTACTCAAAACCATCTGACTCTTAGCAGTCAATACTCCAAGTGTGTCTAATAATCTAATCTATCTCTCTCCTAAAAATTGGCGGACTATCCTTGCCTTGCTACATTTCCCGCGCAAAACTTTCATTAGTGTCTATTCTATATTCCAGGCAAAGGAAATATTAATTTCCCACTCAATCTAATTTAAGACTTCCAACCAGGGATAATTGAAACAAAAACAACAAATACAAAACTAAATCTCCGCTTTTTTTTTTAGAATTAACTTTAAAAATAATTACAATAAAAGCAACAGGAATATATAATTAGCAAGCTTGTCTGTTTTTAATCAAATTGATTAAAACAGGCGGTGAAAGTAAACTATTTTAAAATCAATTTTATAAACAAAGTAGTGAAAGTAAACTATTTTAAAATCAATTTTATAAACATTTAATGATCTACTTTAAATATAAATGTGTATGTGTTTTAAATAATAATACAAATTTTAGCATTAGACATTTAATGAAAATGAAGTTGTTTTTCCTTCATTAATTTTAGTAATAAAACCATTGAATCGGAAATCAATCCGGCTCAATATATATATAATAACCTACACTCCCAACACTGCTCATATACATTACATGAATGAAATGCCCAGGCGCCAGTTCTATTAATGAATAGAACAATATAACAAAATATTTAATACAAAATTATTACTGAGACTCTATATTTAAGTTTATGTTCAGCTCAGCTCAGTGGGAGGCTATAGGCAGTTCATAAGATACATGATAATAAATGAATAAAAGAAGAAATATAATATATTTAATATAATGTAAATTCCTTTGTTAATTAATTGTATAATAAATAATCATTATATTTATTTGGTACAGTCTATTAAAAATATACTTTAAACTTAATTTCTTCCTTCATCCAAGTATCACATATATCAGTTTGCTATAATTATATTCTTAAACAATTCTATGACTTGGCATATCATAATCTAAACATCTACTTTAATGCCAATCAAGAAATAAATAATAAGATCTCGGGGAATTTAACAAACACAGTTGAATTAAATAAACTACATTGGCCCATAAGTTATAATTCTAAAGTATGATAAAAATGTAATGAAACAAATTGACTAAAATATTTACTGTGTTTCAATAATAAGATAATGACAGAGATAAGGTATTTTAATCTCATATCATCATCTAATAAATATACTGACTTGCCAACCTTTCTTTGTCCAGTGGCAAATGTTCTTTATAATGTTTGGATTAAGAAGGCAATATTGTCAGCTAGAAAATTTAATATTATAACTCTAAAATAATATATCTATTTTGTAGTAGATTTATGAAATGTGGAGGTGTGGAAATGGAAAACACGAATGTACACAAGAATAATTCAAGACAAAGATTTTAACATTTTAAATAACTAAAACAAATCATTTATTACAATAAAATAAACTTGGTTTAATATGATATTAACAAATGGACTATTTGTTTTACAGATTTTGAAATTATCAAATAAATTTTTAGCATTAGTTTGGGATTGTCCCTACTATCAAAGCAAATTAATAACAAAACTTAAATATCCTGACTTCGAACACATACTTTGCCTACATGTTTCATCTTCATGACAATAAATAAATAACATGTTATATTATTGGCAACAAAAAAATAATACCTTTGAGAGGATATTACTCTTGATTAATAAAATAAATCAAATTACTTATATTTGGCTTTCAGCAAAGCAACTTTCTCTAATTGACTAATAATCACTTTCAATTACGTATACCTTTCATTTATAGCAACAAAATCATGTTTATTCTGATGATTTGATGATTTGTAACATTTATTTAAATAAATACACTGTATTTTAAAATATTTATTTCCCATTTTAATCTTAATACTTTATACTTTTATTAAATGAATGTAATGTATTTCAAAGAAACATTTATTCCATATACACGATATTATTTATATTATGTGTGTGTGTGCATGTCCAAGCAGCAAAAATGTAAAACAATTTTTTCTATAAACTCTCTATTCATTAAGAAAATATCATACAATTTCTTACTGGACACTTTTACAATTCCTCATTACCAAGAATCTAAGAAAAATGTCACATAACTTCCTAAACATCATTTAATCATATTTCAACAATAACTCATCTACTTCTAAATACACTATTGATGGGGACTTATTTCCTCATCACCAAAAAATATCATTAATAATACGCATATAAAATAAACTAGGCTCTACTCATGGAAAATTATTAACATATACTAAATAAGCAAGATCTTTTATCCCTACAGATATTATAACGCAATCAGATTTCTTTCTATTCTCATAGCTTCTCTAAATATCGAACATTATAAATACATGCTGGCAGATAAATACATACAGATAATATACCAATCCGTTCAACTCAGTAGAATACGACAGTGTACGAAATTTATGCATAAAATATTCACAAACTGTACTTTATCAAGCAAATATCATAATTGTGCAAAACAAACACACACCTGCGAATTAAATTGTAGATAATATTAACTCTAAATTACACACTAAGCAGGTAACATGATAATTAAATATTGCATTAAGGTATAACTTTTAATTTAATAAACTTTAGGATACTTTTTAAAATTTAATGGTTCTAATTATTACGAACTAACTTTCTTTCATATCTAACAAACTATTTCTATTATACGTTTGTTGATTCAAAAAAAAATAATTCTCACTTTGAGATAATAAAGTATGCAAAATAAATATAAACGTCTCTAATTATATATTTTAAAAAAATACTTGTTTCTTTTACCTTCGTAAAAGAACAATAAAACTTATTTGAACACAAATTTGTACTTCTCATTTAAATACGCTTCAGAAACGTTCTTGATGGTCAACATACCCAAATTATAAATAACATAATAAGTATAGAGGATTTGAACTCAGATTTTCAAGCACCCTTCAACTATCCACACTATCTCATACAACTGATACACATGACCACACACATGTAGAAAAGATTTATAATCACCAATATGCGTATTTCATGCTAAACCAGCACTCATCAGTTGGTCCAGATTATCATCTCTTACACATATATATAATCAATGCTCAGTTTATATTAAGATAGCAAATCTTCATACTTTAATGGACAGGCTTCAATCTACTGCAACCTCCAACTTTTCAGCCATCCATATCATTGAAAATCTGATGATGAAAACTCAAATCCCATGCTGATGCTAATATTATTGCCATGCCCATGTTGACCTGAAGTCACTCTGACCCCTCATGTATAGGACAGTATCCATTAAATACATATAAGAGGGATGGACAGGATACAAGTTTGATATGTAAACATTTGAAAACCAGGCACTCTTCACAAACCTGGGAGCTTAATTGTAAGTATAGAGGATTTGAACTCAGATTTTCAAGCACCCTTCAACTATCCACACTATCTCATACAACTGGCACACATGACCACACACATGTAGAAAAGATTTATAATCACCAATATGCGTATTTCATGCTAAACCAGCACTCATCAGTTGGTCCAGATTATCATCTTTTACACATATATATATAATCAATGCTCAGTTTATATTAAGATATCAAATCGTCATACTTTAATGGACAGGCTTCAATCCACTGCAACTTCCAACTTTTCAGCCATCCATATCATTGAAAATCTGATGATGAAAACTCAAATCCTATGCTGATGCTAATATTATTGCCATGCCCATGTTGACCTGAAGTCACTCTGACCCCTCATGTATAGGACAGTATCCATTAAATACATATAAGAGGGATGGACAGGATACAAGTTTGATATGTAAACATTTGAAAACCAGGCACTCTTCACAAACCTGGGAGCTTAATTGTAAGTATAGAGGATTTGAACTCAGATTTTCAAGCACCCTTCAACTATCCACACTATCTCATACAACTGGCACACATGACCACACACATGTAGAAAAGATTTATAATCACCAATATGCGTATTTCATGCTAAACCAGCACTCATCAGTTGGTCCAGATTATCATCTTTTACACATATATATAATCAATGCTCAGTTTATATTAAGATAGCAAATCGTCATACTTTAATGGACAGGCTTCAATCCACTGCAACTTCCAACTTTTCAGCCATCCATATCATTGAAAATCTGATGATGAAAACTCAAATCCTATGCTGATGCTAATATTATTGCCATGCCCATGTTGACCTGAAGTCACTCTGACCCCTCATGTATAGGACAGTATCCATTAAATACATATAAGAGTGATGGACAGTATACAAGCTTGATATGTAAATATTTGAAAACCAGGCACTCTTCACAAACCTGGGAGCTTAATTGTAAGTATAGATTTTCAATGATATGGTTGGCTGAAAAGTTGGAGGTTGCAGTGGATTGAAGCCTGTCCATTAAAGTATGAAGATTTGCTATCTTAGTATAAACTGAGCATTGATTATATATATATATGTGTGTAAGAGATGACAATCTGGACCAACTGATGAGTGCTGGTTTAGCATGAAATGTGTATATTGGTGATTATAAATCTTTTCTACATGTGTGTGGTCATGTGTATCAGTTGTATGAGATAGTGTGGATAGTTGAAGGGTGCTTAAAAATCTGAGTTCAAATCCTCTATACTTACAATTAAGCTCCCATGTTTGTGAAGAGTGCCTGGTTTTCAAATATTTACATCTCAAGCTTGTGTCTTGTCCATCCCTCTTATATGTATTTAATGGATACTGTCCTATACATGAGGGATCAGAGTGACTTCAGGTCAACATGGGCATGGCAATAATATTAGCATCAGCATGGGATTTGAGTTTTCATCATCAGATTTTCAATGATATGGATGGCTGAAAAGTTGGAGGTTGCAGTGGATTGAAGCTTGTCCATTAAAGTATGAAGATTTGCTATCTTAAATAAACTGAGCATTGATTATATATATGTGTAAGAGATGATAATCTGGACCAACTGATGAGTGCTGGTTTAGCATGAAATACGGATATTGGTGATTATAAATCTTTTCTACATGGGTGTGGATAGTTGAAGGGTGCTTGAAAATCTGAGTTCAAATCTTCTATACTTACAATTAAGCTCCCGGGTTTGTGAAGAGTGCCTGGTTTTCAAATATTTAAATAACATAATAATAAATAAAGTCTATCTATCTATCATATACATTAATTATGACAAGCAATAAAAAAATAATAAAGACACAAAGGTTATTAGTTGTATGACTTAAAATAAAAGTTCACTTATAAAGCTCGATTCCAAGTTGATGAAATAATATGGGACATATTCCAAACCGAATTTTGAACTAAAAATAAACTGCTGTAAGATAACCACACAAATATAGTCATGCTTAAATAGAACTCAGCATCTTCAATGTTCATAACAAAGTTATTTAAGTTACTGTATCATACATAAGCAATCAATTTATCTTCTATTATGATGAGAATATAATAAATTCTTAACTACTGTTGGACAGGAATTATTCAACTTATTCTGTTGTAGTTCTAAATTGAATACGTAATTATTTTTTTAGTAGTTTATTGAATAGCCTTTAATAATACTTTGTTTTATTTTCCATCTTCATCGAAGAGAACAAAAATTACCAGCATTTTTATCCTTCTTTTCGATTTAAACAGATACTTAATTTGAAGTAGCTCACATTTTATTTCCTTCATTTCCAGAAATATTAGATAAATAAATACTGCTATCTCTTTATGATTAATTTAAACATGGCATGATTTATTAAAATATGCATGTCCTTAATTTTATGTTTAATCCTCACAAAAACACAACACGGAAGATAGTGAAGAATTAAAATACATTCTGTAAAATAGTTCTGCATGTGTTTTCCAGATATATTAAAAGAGACACATTGGTTAATGGTACAACAATAATATTCATGCAATTTATTCCTATTTAAAATGATAATTAAGTGAAGTAATGTAGACTGGATGTTATTAACATACATTTTTAAAAGAGCAATAGTTATAAAGAGGTTAAATTCAAAATGTTTTAATTAAGGAGAATAAAGTAAACTGAGTACCTTTTTTTAAAATTTAAAACTGCATTCAGAAATTAACTTGTCCCATAATAAATTTCTTGGGATCCTTTAGAAATTTTACTCCAAAGTCTTTTCAAAGTCAATTTGACTTCAGCAAATGGCTTTAATTTTCACAATAAATGAACCACTGTTTACTATCTACAGTTACATTACATAGAGCAAATTTTCCACTGGAGATCTTTGTTAAATAGTTTTCTTTAGCAAAGTTCATTTCCTTCCAAGGTTACTCCCATGCTTTTTCCTCTATCTCCGCTAATTACATATGCAAAAAAAAATCTTTACAAAAAAAAATCACTTTGATTTTCAGAACTAAATGACAAAAAAATAATAATAATAATAAAATAAATAACTTTTACAAACCTGAAAGAAAAATGAATATTAATTAGCTATCAAATAAAAATGATTAATAATTTATTTAATTTGTAAAATAATCTATTGATTCAACTATCTATTAATCATTGGAAAGAAATATATATTTGTTAAATTATTTAAGATAAATACTGTAATTTAAATGTTTTTATTGTGCATGTACTTTTGTTTGCTGTTATTAAAGATGAAAATGAAATGAAAATGAGGCAGAGTCATACATGCATACACATGTGCTACAACCTAAATATTAAACTATCTTAACTAAATATGATTGAAATGGCTATTAATTGTTGACAAAAAGATAAGTATCAATGAATAAAGGATTTTAAAACCATTCAACCAATACTAGACTAATATAAGATAACTTTGCATCTTTCTGACAAAATGTATTAATTCCATTAATAAACAACCCTTCTTCCTTACATTAAATACCTCATTAACCACACCAATAATAATGAATACCCATCAAGTGGTCAATAGTGGTCAATAAAACTGCATAAGCAACCCATACCTAAGCTTTAAACAATCTCCAGCAAAAAAAATTAAAATTCTAAGGCTATTTCATTTTTTTAATATAATATAACTATTTAATTAAGATACAAAGTATCTTAAACCCTTGTGCTCATTCAGTGGTCACAAATCCCCCGTCCTTATAAAAGAAAAAAAATGAATTAAGTAACACTGTTAGGTTATGTTAATCATTATTAAACAACACAAATACAATTAATTTACACTTTAGAAAACTATGCATACAGAATATTATATTTTTACATCTCTTAACTATCTGGTATTTTAACTAAATATGGTATTAATTATTTAGTACTGGTCACCCCTTTTTTGGGAGTGGTTTGCATGCCATTAGTGGATGGTTGACACCATCATCATTCCTCTTTAGAATAGAGTGAGGATTATAATAAGGCCCATCTTCTATTTGGGGCTTGGGTTGGTACCTACTCTTACTTCTGGCTAACTTAGTTTGATACCATGGAGATCTACCTTGTATGTTAATGCTATTTACAGAAGCAAGGGATTCCCTATTGGTTCTAGTCTTCCCGTCACTCACTTTATCGCTAATTTCAATAGAATCTAATAAATCAACAACCTCCTCAATGTTTTGCCTGTTTGGTGCTATTAAGATCTGTTCTACATGGCGATGAAGGTTGTGCCATAATATGCGAACAATTTGTTTTTCAGATAACGGGTAGGCAGTGAGGGTCTTCAATTTTCCAGTCTGTTTCCTGAAAAATTGAGTGTAACTACCCTTATACTGAGTGTACTTTTCTTCAGATACTTGGTACTTTAAGTTGTCCTGCCTATCCTCTCCCCAAAAACTATTTAACAGCAAATGCTTAAAATCTCTGTAAATACATGGTTTATCAAATAAAGATTGCCACCAATCCTTAGAAGATGAGTAGAGATGGTTGCTAGCAATAGCAATCCTCTCCACTTCTGAAAATGGACAAAGTGAAAACAACTCATCCAAGCTTTGCAAAAACTCAAAGGGATTTTCCAAGTATTACCCTTTAAAAGACTTAATGGTTAGGAACTTAAAGGCCATAGAATCTCGTGAATCTCTCTCATGATTTGTCCTCGCTTTCTCTGATTCTAACTTCTACAAATCTATTGTTATTTTCTACCTCTTCTATGGATCCTAAAGAATACTGATCAACTTGACTACAACATACTTCATTAACCTCATTAGCATTCAACTCTGCAGTGCCTAATTGCCTTACATCCATCTTTAAATGCTGCTTTTGGCCTAAATCATCTTGAACATATCTCTCTAACCTAGTTTGGCATTTCTTCCATTCACAACTCAGTTCACTTCTAAGTCTTGTCTTCTGCCTTGTCTGAAAAAACTTGCATATCTACAGAACTCTTTATACTGTCTATTTCTACTTTCAAATTCTGATATCCCTCACTCACCTCACTTAATTTAGTTACTATGGCTTGCACATCCTCACCTCCTATCTCTAGATGATCTATTCTTGTGCTGATGCATCTAACTTGGTCAACAATATCTTGATTGGACCTACCTGGTTGTAGTTTCTGTGCCTCCACTCTCAAGTTCAGATTCTTAATCTGGTCTTGGCACTCACTAATCTGGTCATCTATTTTTGAGGTGCTATCTACACTTCTATTCTTATGCTCTATTACACTCTCTCTGACACCTTCTATATTTTCCTCAAATATTCTAAATTTTTGTTCAATATCTATAGTACATTCATTGGCATACCTACTATATAACTCTTGATATTCCTGTCCCTTGTTTACAATTGTCATTTCTGCCCTTGTGAAATTTTCCTGTATTTCTTCCCTAAGCTGAGTTATTGAGTTCTCACTGTCTACTCTAATTTGCTGTAGCTGGTTCTTAACATCAACTTCTATCGTTTCTAGCTTATGTGTCTGACTTCTCATATCTTCCCTAACTTCTTTCATCTCTAACATTTGTTTTGCTGAATTTTCCTTTATTTCCAACATTTCTACCCTTATTTCTAACATCATACTATCTTTCATCTCTCTAAAATATTCCTTTGACATCATACTATTTTTCATCTCTAAAATTTGCTTATCTGAATTATTTTTCATCTCTAACATCATACTATTTTTCATCTCCAACATTTGTTTATCTGAATTATTTTTCATCTCTAACATTTGTTGAGCTAAATTATCTAAATTTTTTTCATCTCTAACATTTGTTTATCTGAATTATTTTTCATCTCTAACATTTGTTGAACTAAATTATCGGAATTCTTGTTTATTGCATCAAGCAATTTGGAGTAATCAAATGCTCCTCCCAATGAGACATTTTCTGACTTACTATCTTCTTTATTTGTGAAGTTTATAGTTTCATTTCCCAAATCTATATCAGGAGACAATACAATCACCTCTGGAGATAATATTTCTTGGGACCCGTCCAAATCTTCATCAATATTAAACTCTTCCATTGTACTTTATATTTTTACTTATTAATATTTGCAGACAAAGAAAAGATACATCAGCTTCACTCCCCATCCTCAGTCAAACAATCTAAATTTCCCATCATCACTTATAAGTACATAAAATTACTCTAGTATGTTTATTTGTGTTATTTCATGTAACATTCAGTTTCCATATTTGATAGCAAAATTATGGCACTGTATACTCTGACAATATAAATCCAAACATTAGTGAATTAGCTGGGTAAAATCTCTATATTCACCTACACTCACACTGTACATTAAAGTGACTTCTATATAATAATGAAGACAACACAATTTTAATAAGCATGATTATTAAGTTAAGTTCTATGTGCCATTTAAGACTATAATTAATATTTACAATATCATACAACTTTCATTTATCAAATTTGGTATGTTAGTCATATACTGTATAGTCCTATCAGACCTACATTATTATAGTTATCAAGCCCACAAAGCCACAACTTGTCTTATCTATGTCACAATATATCCATACATCAAATGTTGGGAATCCAGAAACCAACTTCATATCTAATCATTGTGACTTGACACATCAAATATCAACAACTAGCACTATAATTATCCACTATTAATCAATCATGCAGTTACATTAGCGCACCAGAAAACCTACTATAATCATCATCATTGGGCCTAATACACTGGACAACAAAAACCAGTTCTATAGTTAATCATTTATCAACCAATCAGGCCACTATGTTACACCAAAAAACCTCACCAGGATCATCATCATCAATAATCGATCATTCCAAGTTACCCAATCATCAACCAATCAATGCCAATCGATGTCCAAATTTGGCACACCAGAAAATGTTAACTAATCTGAAAAATATACTAAACTACTGGATGCCAGGACTTCTGGGCACCACAATCCAACCTAGACTATGTGTAGCCCCACTACACATCGCACATCCACATTGGTAACCAGAAAACCTAGTCCAATCATCATCATTGCACAATTGATTGAGCTACCACTTTCACACAACTAAATCCGTATTGAAATCTATCTACTGAGATGTCAAATATATCTCAAGCCACCACAATGGGCATATAGAAAACATACTTCTCATCATCATCAGTCAATCAAAGCCACCAAAGCTATGTCAAAGCCCCACATAGGGTGCCAGAAAACGTACCCTATAACCTACACTCCCAACACCGCTCATATACATTACATGAACAAAATGCGCAGGTGCCGGTTCTATTAATGAATAGAACAATATAACAAAATATATAATACAAAATTATTACTGAGACTCTATATTTAAGTTTATGTTCAGCTCAGCTCAGTGGGAGGCTATAGGCAGTTCATAAGATACATGATAATAAATGAATAAAAGAACAAATATTATAATACATTTAATATAATGTAAATTCCTTTGTTAATTAATTGTATAATAAATAATCATTATATTTATTTGGTACAGTCTATTAAAAATATACTTTAAACTTAATTTCTTCCTTCATCCAAGTATCACATATATCAGCTTGCTATAATTATATTCTTAAACAATTCTATGACTTGGCATATCATAATCTAAACATCTACTTTAATGCCAATCAAGAAATAAATAATAAGATCTCAGGGAATTTAACAAACACAGTTGAATTAAATAAACTACATTGGCCCATAAGTTATAATTCTAAAGTATGATAAAAATGTAATGAAACAAATTGACTAAAATATTTACTGTGTTTCAATAATAAGATAATGAAAGAGATAGGGTATTTCAATCTCATATCATCATCTAATAAATATACTGACTTGACAACCTTTCTAATACATTTGTCCAGTGGCAAATGTTCTTTATAATGTTTGGATTAAGAAAACTATATTGTCAGACACTAGCAAATTTAATATTATAACTCTAAAATAATATATCTATTTTGTAATAGATTTATGAAATGTGGAGGTGTGGAAATGGAAAACACGAATGTACACAAGTATAACTCAAGACACAGATTTTAAGATTTTAAATAACTAAAACAAATCATTTATTACAATAAAATAAACTTGGTTTAATATGATATTAACAAATGGACTATTTGTTTTACAGATTTTGAAATTATCAAATAAATTTTTAGCATTAGTTTGGGATTGTCCCTACTATCAAAGCAAATTAATAACAAAACTTAAATATCCTGACTTCGAACACATACTTTGCCTACATGTTTCATCTTCATGACAATAAATAAATAACATGTTATATTATTGACAACAAAAAAATAATCCCTTTGAGAGGATATTACTCTTGATTAATAAAATAAATCAAATTACTTATATTTGGCTTTCAGCAAAGCAACTTTCTCTAATTGACTAATAATCACTTTCAATTACGTATACCTTTCATTTATAGCAACAAAATCATGTTTATTCTGATGATTTGATGATTTGTAACATTTATTTAAATAAATACACTGTATTTTAAAATATTTATTTCCCATTTTATTTTTAATACTTTATACTTCTATTAAATGAATGTAATGTATTTCAAAGAAACATTTATTCCTCATTTTAATTTCAATAATTCTATACTTTATATACGCGATATTATTTATATTATGCGTGTGTGTGCACATCCAAGCAGCAATAATGTAAAACAATCTTTTCTATAAAATTTCTATTCATTAAGAAAATATCATACAATTATTTTATTTCAAACAATGTCGTAATTCATCAATAAAATATGACACTAATACTACATCAAGAGTTAATGTAACAATTTATCTAGCCACATATTAATTAACACAAAGCTATATTTTCATGATTTTATATACTATACGTTATAAGGGAAATCTACATGTGGAGCAGGTAACTCTTACTGAACACTTTTACAATTCCTCATTACCAAGAATCTAAGAAAAATGTCACATAACTTCCTAAACATCATTTAATCATATTTCAACATTAACTCATCTACTTCTAAATACACTATTGGTGGCAACTTATTCCTCATCACCAGGGCCCTAAGAACATCACTTCAAAAAATATCATTAATCATACGCATATAAAATAAACTAGGCTCTACTCATGGAAAATTATTAACATATACTAAATAAGCAAGATCTTTTATCCCTACAGATATTATAATGCAATCAGATTTCTTTCTATTCTCATAGCTTCTCTAAATATCGAACATTATAAATACATGCTGGCAGATAAATACATACAGATAATATACCAATCCGTTCAACTCAGTAGAATACGACAGTGTATGAAATTTATGCATAAAATATTCACAAACTGAACTTTATCAAGCAAATATCATAATTGTGCAAAACAAACACACACCGGCGAATTAAATTATAGATAATATTAATTCTAAATTACACACTAAGCAGGTAACATGATAATTAAATATTGCATTAAGATATAACTTTTAATTTAATAAACTTTAGGTTACTTTTTAAAATTTAATGGTTCTAATTATTACGAACGAAATTTCTTTCATATCTAACAAACTATTTCTATTATATGTTTGTTGATTCAAAAAAAAAAAATAATTCTCACCTTGAGATAATAAAGTATGCAAAATAAATATAAATCTCTCTAATAATATATTTTAAAAAAATACTTGTTTTTTTTTTACCTTCGTAAAAGAACAATAAAACTTATTTGAACACAATCACTTTTTACTGGCGTACTCCTCATTTAAATACGCTTCAGAAACGTTCTTCATTGTCAACATATCCAAATTATAAATAACATAATAATAAATAAAGCCTATCTACCTATCATATACATTAATTATGACAAGCAATAAAAAAAATAAAGACACAAAGGTTATTAGTTTTATAACTTAAAATAAAAGTTCACTTGCAAAGCTCGGTTCCAGGTTGATGAAATAATATGGGACATATTCCAAACCAAATTTTGAACTAAAATAAACTGCTGTAGAATAACCACACAAATATAGTCATGCTTAAATAGAACTCAGCATCTTCAATGTTCATAACTAAGTTATTTAAGGTACTGTATCATACATAAGCAATTAATTTATCTTCTATTACGACGAGAATATAATAAATTCTTAACTACTATTGGACAGGAATTATTTCACTTATTCCGTTGTAGTTCTAAATTGAATACGTAATTATTTTTTTAGTAGTTTATTGAATAGCATTTAATAATACTTTGTTTTATTTTCCATCTTCATTGAAGAGAACAAAAATTACCAGCATTTCTATCCTTCTATTCGATTTAAACAGATACTTAATTTGAAGTAGCTCACATTTTATTTCATTCATTTCCAGAAATATCAGATAAATAAATACTGCTATCTCTTTATGATGAATTTAAACATGGCATGATTTATTAAAATATGCATGTCCTTAATTTTATGTTTAATCCTCACAAAAACACAGCACGGAAGATAGTGAAGAATTAAAATACATTCTGTAAAATAGTTCTGCATGCATTTTCCAGATATATTAAAAGAGACACATTGGTTAATGGTACAACAATAATATTCATGCAATTTATTTTTATTTAAAATGATAATTAAGTGAAGTAATGTAGACTGAACATTATTAACATACATTTGTAAAATATCAATAGTTATAAAGAAGTTAAATTCAAAATGTTTTAATTAAGGAGAATAAAGTAAACTGAGTACCTTTTTTTAAAATTTAAAACTGCATTCAGAAATTAACTTGTCCCATAATAAATTTCTTGGGATCCTTTAGAAATTTTACTCCAAAGTCTTTTCAAAGTCAATTTGACTTCAGCAAATGGCTTTAATTTTCACAATAAATGAACCACTGTTTACTGTCTACAGTTACATTACATAGAGCAAATTTTCCACTGGAGATCTTTGTTAAATAGCTTTCTTTAGCAAAGTTCATTTCCTTCCAAGGTTACTCCCATGCTTTTTCTTCTATCTCCGCTAATTACATATGCAAAAAAAAATCTTTACAAAAAAAAATCACTTTGATTTTCAGAACTAAATGGCAAAAAAATAATAATAATAATAAAATAAATAACTTTTACAAACCTGAAAGAAAAATGAATATTAATTAGCTATCAAATAAAAATGATTAATAATTTATTTAATTTGTAAAATAATCTATTGATTCAACTATCTATTAATCATTGGAAAGAAATATATATTTGTTAAATTATTTAAGATGACTACTGTAATTTAAATGTTTTTTATTGTGCATGTACTTTTGTTTGCTGTTATTAAAGATGAAAATGAAATGAAAATGAGACAGAGTCATACATGCATACACATGTGCTACAACCTAAATATTAAACTATCTTAACTAAATATGATTGAAATGGCTATTAATTGTTGACAAAAAGATAAGTATCAATGAATAAAGGATTTTAAAACCATTCAACCAATACTAGACTAATATAAGATAACTTTGCATCTTTCTGACAAAATGTATTAATTCCATTAATAAACAACCCTTCTTCCTTACATTAAATACCTCATTAACCACACCAATAATAATGAATACCTATCAAGTGGTCAATAGTGGTCAATAAAACTGCATACACAACCCATACCTAAGTTTTAAACAATCTCCAGCAAAAAAATTTAAAATTCTAAGGCTATTTCATTTTTTTAATATAATATAACTATTTAATTAAGATACAAAGTATCTTAAACCCTTGTGACCATTCAGATGGTCACAATATATATATATATATATATATTTACTGTGTATTTTTTTTCTTTCTGATGAAAACCAGTCCTCTGGTTGAAATATAATATTATTTATTGGATTTATAAGTCTTTTTTGTTTATATATATAAAGCACAGAATTACTTTTCTATAAAACCGCTTTAATATTTCAACCAGCAGACTGGTTTTCATCAGAAAGCAAAATGGCTATTTCCAGAATTTAAGCCATTTTGCTTTATGTGAAAACTAGTCTGCTAGTTGAAATATTAAAGCAGTTTTATAGAGAAGTAATTCCGTCTTTTTATTATGTTTTTTTTTTTTTTTAGTTATTTCGTGTTATATATATATATATGTGTGTGTGTGTATATATATATCATTTATATTTTTCACATGTACGTGGTCATGTGTGTATTGTTTGTATAAGATTAAGTGCATAGATGTACAGAGGTTGTAAATCGAGTTTAAGTCCCTTCTAATTATATTAAGTTTAATGTAGACAATATACTTATATATGAGTATTACATATTCCGCAATGTATTCTGCCAACCCTTTTCTGTGTATTTAAATGGATATATTAAGATCCTATATGTGAGGGGTCAGACTAAGTTAAAAGTTAATATAGACATGACATTAATGGCTTTGAATGCTCCATCATTGGATTTTCAATGATGTCTGAAGAGTTGGACAGTGGACAAGATTAAAATTTGTCTATTAAAGTTTGAGGATTTGTTATCTTAATATAAACTGAGCACTGACTGTATATATGTGAGAGAGATGGTGATCTGGACCAAATAATGAGTGATAGTTCTGCACAAAATTTATATATTGGGGAACTTTTTTTTCATATGTATGTGGTCATGTGTATCAGTTGCATAAGATAGAATGCATAAATGTAGGGAGCTTTTAAGTCTGAGTTCAAGTTCTTTCTAATTACATTGTTTAGTATAGACAATTTACTTATATTTAAATATTACATATTCAGTCTTATTCTGCCCATCCCTCTTATGTGTATTTAAATTGACATATTAAGGTCCTATATGTGAGGGGTCATAGTAAGTTATCAACATTGGTATGTCAATAATTTTGGCAACAACAAGGGCTTTGAGTATTCCATCATTGGCTTATCAATGATATGAATGGCTGAAGAATTGGAAAGTGAATATTAAATCATGGTCACTAAAATTTGAAGATTTTCTATCTTATTATAAACTGAGCACTGTTTATATGTGTGAGAGATGTTGATCTGGACCAAATGATGAATGCTATTTCAGCATGAAATATGTATATTTTAGATTTTACCTTTTTCATATAAATGTCATCATGTGTATGAGTTGTATAAGATGAAAACAGTGCATAGATGTAGAGAGCATGTAATTCTGAGTTCAAGGCACTATTAATTACAATTAAGTTTAGTAAAGACAATATATTTCCAATATTACATATTCAGACTATAAACTACCTATCTCTTCTGTGTTTACATATTAAGGCCCTATATGTGAGGGCTCTGACTTAAAAAAAATCAATATGGATATGTCAATAATATTGGCATCAGCAAGAGCTATAAGTGTTTCATCATTAGATTTTCAATGACATGGATAGTTGAAGAGGTTGAGGGTAGAAAAGATTGAAGCTTCATTATTAAAGTTTGAAGATTTCCTATCTTATTATAAACTAAGCACTGATTATATCTGTCTGGAAACTGGTGATGTGGACCAACTGATGAGTGCTAGTTCAGGACAAAATATGTACACAGGAGATCATTTAACATGTATTGTCTCATTTGCATCCTTCCTTTGTATAAGATGGAGTGCATAGGTGTAGGGAGATTGTAAATCTGAGTTCAAGTCTGTTTTAATTATATTAAGTTTAGTATAGATAATATCAATAAAGCAAGTCATATACAATGTGACATTGCTTTTATAAGCTTGTATTTACAAAAATGCAATACAGAGCATATAGCTCAAACAAGCTCTTAATTGATAAGTGTGGTAAGAGAAAATATTTAAAATCTCTATCGGAAATACTCTTATTACCAGACCAATTAGTTTTGAGCTTATGGCTCACCTCAGTGAGGAGCTAGAATAATTAGACTCTAGATCCAAAATATCAACTCAAAACCCAGCACTTATTTTATATTGAAGCTGTGCATATATATATAAAAATATATATGCTGGCTTCACCATTCACTGTGGACTAACTAAGACCCTAAGTCCAACCCAGTGAATGTATGTTTCTTTTTCAAACTAAATTTATCGTTCTTTCAAATAGTTGCCTAAATTAAAAGATTTAACAAAATAAAATATAGAAAGTTAAAATTATAATTGCAATTATTTTTAAAATATATTTGGTAGAATTCGATGAATTTCTTAATTAAATAGAATCCATTAAGAAAAGGAATTTAATTAGTAAAACATTTTTTTGAATTAGATAAAAATAGATAACAGGAAAAATTTGAAACAATGGGCATGATTCGCTACTAATTAGCAGATTAAAAACATAATGGAAAAAGGGTATAAATAAAGAACTTTTCTTTTGTTCTTGGTCTTATGCTTGCGGATAACCGGTGCTGAAGGTCAGAGAGAAAATCTTAAGAATTTAGTTGGAAGAAATTTTGCTGAAAAATTAGACAATATAGTGAACTCTTGCTTGCTGTACTTACTTCAAGCTGCACTCTATTTTTCGGCATATAAATAAAAATCCAGAAATGTGTTGCTCTGCAAAAATGCGGGAGTAACCTCTTTTGCCTTCGCTCTCCTGAGCTGTTCCTGAGGTCGGAGTCATAATCATGTAAGCCAGCCAGAGAACAAAAATATCTGCCCTGTATCCATGAAAAAAATCTGCCCTCAAAAACATGGAAAAACAAATTTGAAGAACCGAGAAGACCTGCGGGGAAACATCAAATGAACTCATTTTGACCCACCCATCTAGTTACCGGTAACGTTCCCATAAATTATTAAAATATCTTTGCAATTTGCAAATTCAATGTATATTTATGCTTTTCTATATATATCTGTTTTTTTAAATCTATGTATTCAAGTCTTGTGAAATTATATTTCATTAATTGCTTTCTTTTTCTTTAAATACTTTAATGGGTGGTAGGGTTATTACATATAATGGCAGCGGTAATTCTTATTAATTTAATTGAAAAATGCTTCGTTTGACTTTCCACCATTATACTCCCGTAATCAAGTTATTTATTTTATGTAAATATTTATTTAGAAAGAAAAGGAAGCAAATCATAGAAAGTGCAAAACTCTATTTTAAAATCAAGATTTAAATTGCTAGATATTATATTATAAAACTTTCCAAACTTTAACTTATCTCAGAACTAGACATAGAACAAGAATCAAACACTTTGGAAAATGTCTCATTTTATATAAACGATCTTAATGACGACATGTTCCTAAAAATAAATAATGAGTTCAACAAAACGATTCCCAATAGCCTATATAAATCGTTTGCTAACTACTACAGTGATAAGTCGTTAATCTTAGCCATAACAAATCAACAATGTGCTCTATATAAGTTCCCTCTAGAACAGCTATACAGTCTAATCAATCAAAAACAATTAGGCAGAGGCATTCATATGATTCTTAATCATCCCAATGACCGCTATGTTATCGTTGAGGTTAAAACGTGGGCGGACCATATGAACTTTAAAAATAAATACAGATCTTTAGGAAATTTTATACTATGCTCCATAGATATGAACCGTCCTGTTACACTATCCGGCAGAATCCAAAATGCCTTGCCCACTTGAAAGAACAAGAACTACAAGACATCCTTATTAATTATGGTTCAGTTAGCAAATTTAAACACCTATTAAACCCTCACAGCAAAGATCAAATCCTGTCCAATACAGTTATCTTCACACTTACATTGAAGACAAACATTATACCCACTGACATGCCCACTATTATTACTGCAAGAGGCTCTTCTATGGTTTTGACTTTCCAGGGAGTACATCCACAATCTTTCTTCTGCCTCCAAAGAACACACCTCATTAAAGATTGTGCAGCAAGAATATGTACACACTGTGGTATTAAAAAGAATAAAGTTCACAGATGTCCTGGTAGACCTATTAACATGGCTTTCACATCCTTAAATAGACAATCACCACATGGGCCTAATTCAATCAGCAACCTCACAAACCCAGGCAACCTGATTCAAATAAATCCTCCAACAAACCCTTTCCTATCCAAACCTATCTTTCAAAATGAAAATATTCAAGAAAGAACAAATGACAACCTCTACACTAATAGTAGTGAATCAGAGATCCAAGCAATTACATATACTGCGCCTAAACCAATCACTCAAACCGATAAGACTAAAGATCTTACATACGATACATATTATACTAATCCCCAAGAAACAATACTAGGCCAAACTCTTGATACAAAAGAAGGCAATATGACCAAACCACCTGATGAGAGCAAGGAAAATACAGGCGATGAAAAAAATACACTCAAAAAATTTCAAAACAATCCATCCATAACAACTCCCACCCAGTCTAAAACCATTGATACATCTTCATGTGGGTCAGTTAAGTCCAGTAAACCTAAACAAAGTGAACCACAAACTGTTTTCAATTCTTCAACTCCTGCAATATTTAATCATCCAGATGAAAAGACCCGAAAGTCAGCATAGTTAATGTTTCCCAACAGTTACAGCAAACCGAAAATGACTCAGGTCTAAAATTTAAAACAAATTCCTATAACAATAAAGAAACACTTTTATCAAAAGAACAGGAAAATGAAAAAAACACTATTAAACTTCAAAACCCTCAAAAAACCGACACAACAAATACCCAAAATACAAATAAGAAAATTAAAAGAAAATCAATTCGTTCAGATAAATCAAGCTCTGATGATGATAGTGCCCATCTGATACATTACTCACCTCCACCCTCTAACAAACAAATTTCAGATATATCAAGCACAAAGCCTCGCAAATCCATAGAAAAAAAGAGGAAAACCATGGATCCTACAACCATTGATACCATTGATCCTTCTGACGAATCTCAGACAGATTACACTACTTCATCAGACACCGAAGACTTCATGGATGCGTTTCCTCAACCAACAACTATATCACCAATCCATCCACAAATTCAATCACAAGACTCTGATTGCCAAACAACATCAGACCTCATTAACATGGAGATGTCCCACATTGACTTGGTACACTTTGCTGAGGACGGTTTGGATTAATCTATCATGTTCTGCAAAATTGGTGGCATTAACATTCGCGGTATCAACTCAATTGATAGAGTTCTAGCTATTAAAAACTGGCTCTCGCTCTGCTCCCCTCATATACTTCTTATGGGTGAAACTAAATATCACCATAAGACCGATCATAAAATACTATCTCTTCTCTCAACTCTTGGATTTACTAGATTTTCCATAGGCCATTCTGCATCAGGTGGAGTCGGTATTCTGCTCAGCAAGTCAACACCACCAAACAGTTTTAGCATTCTATTCCTAGATGCCAATATTACTATCATAGAAATAGACTATTGGGGTTATCCGATCATCATAGCTTATATATATACAGACAAAGACACCTCTCAATATCTAAAAATAATCCACATCCTAAATGACATCAACGCTAACAGAGCCTCCCCTACTATTCTTCTGGGAGACTTTAACACCACATACAATGACTTCAACAAGAGATTTTTGCATCTAATAAATCGCAGATTAATGTGTGGAGAGGGCTTCTTCCCTCCCGAAGCCTACTCTTTCTATACTAAAACTAAAAAGTCCCTGATTGATTTGGTTTACTACACCCCAGACCTCCATTTCAACCTTGATGCAGCCTTGGCCCCTGTTGCTTTCTCTGATCATATGGCTCTAATCTTACAACTTACACCTATTTCAATCCCTGCACCTATTGATGGACCTGGTAAAACCATGCGCATGATCACCCAATCAAATATGACCGAAGCGATAGTATCTGTGGCATACATCCTTTTCCAGAAAATAAACATCCTTTCCCTTCCTGCTGAGGAGGGCTGGTTTTCCTTCATCGGAATACTACAATCTATATTAAATCACCACACCAGGAAAATCAAAGGACCTAATGGCCTTCTAAATGATCTAACAGACATTAATATACAACTTCAAGCTTTACAGCAAAATTTCACAAATACAGAAAAAATCATCTTCCTTAAAAATCTCTACAAAATCAAGCAAAAGTCCCTTGCAGAATATATATCCATCAGAAGAGCCAAATGTTTCTTAGCACAACAACACTGCTGGACGAGAGACTACCTTAGATGGGCACTGGGGTACAATAAAAAACAAATCACTTCCTTATCCATTAATTCTAATGGAACCAATCTCGTTGGCTTTCCAATGATGCAGCACATCAGCAAACAATTCTGCCAATTAATGCAAAAAGATGGAGCTCCTCCTATAAACAGCTGGTTGGATGCTGGTGACCCCGGCAAACATGGCATCACAGAAATCCAAATCAAAAAGAAGATAACATCTCTCCCTGAAGGCGTTCATCCTGGCCTTCATGGCATCCCAAATTTCCTTCTCAAACACCTCAGTCAATTCACTGTGCCAATTATTAAAAAAATGATTGATCACCTAGCCTCCGGCAACAGAAACATAACAGATCTTTACCCAGTGGCACTCATGCCTTTTATTAAAAAAAGCAAAACCACTAAATGACATTAACAATATCCGGCCAATTTCCATGACCCCATTGCTTATAAAGATAATTGAGTCAGTCATTAAAGATCAAATCCAAACTCAAATCCTTAGCCATATCTCGTCAAACCAATACGGAAAAAAGGGATCATCAACCTCGCATGCTACGTCCAATGTAACTGCACTAATCAATTACATCAGAGGACATCGTAAATCAAAACCTATTGCTGTCCAGCTGGATGTTGCGGCAGCATTTGATTCAGTCCAGATAAATATCCTCCTGGATATTCTGTTGGAATGCGACATTCCAGCCGGGATTGTTCAGATGATCAGCAATCTGCTCAACAACAGAGAGATTTTTCTCTCTCTTGATGGCAAGATCACACCAGGCTTCAAGCCATACAAGTCAATCCCTCAAGGATCTCCACTCAGTGCCCTTTTCTTCACAGCATACATCAACCCTCTTCTGATGGATATAGAAAAAAACCTCTCTGGAATTTTCCTTCCCTCTCTCAATAAAAACTTCAATGTATTTGCATATATAGATGACATCATGGTTGTTCTTCCCACCATTAAATACCTTCCCCATCTCATGAACATCTTAAACAGAAATACAGCGAAACTTGGCCTACAAATAAACTTTAACAAATCTTCCATCTGGAAGATTATGTCTGGTAAACAAATTAACTCTCTTTTTTCTGCAAAACCCCAAAGATACCTAGGTTTCCCAATCTTCAAAACACCAACTGCAATGGCAAGAGAGATTCAAGATGCAATCCTCCATTCAACTGAAGCCATCACCACATCACTCTCTAGAGTATACCTTTCATTATATGGAAAGGTTGGCATCCTCAACATGATCATAATGCCAAAAATCTCATATTACCTTCCATTCGTAAAAAATGTCTAAACAGTTTCAAAATAAAATCAACCGATTATGTACCAAACTTCTTTGGATAGGAAGGACAGTTACTATTAGCTTGCGAGGCATCCAACGACCACGCAGGTTCAATGGACTGTCATTCCACTCAATACAAGCAATAATTTTACAGAAAATCCACAACACTCTACATAATCTGATCCTCTCCTGTGGATACTCCAACATTATTAAAAAAATTACACTGACAGATCATCCTCCACCCTCTGCCAGTTCATGGATAGCCTCCCTAATAGACCACCTACAACTTTATAACCCAATAATGCCCTTTAACCTTAACAAAAAAATCACCTTATGGGAAGCATACAATATAATCAACTATAATCAACAACCCATAAAAACCAGCCTAAAAGTAACCAACCAAAGACTCATTTCACACTTTAAAAGATGGAGTCTGGAACCCAAATTCCTTGACTTCATCATTAAAATAAACCTTAATGCGCTTCCCACGAATTGGTTCCTTTATCACCGAAGAGGTTTTACCAGCATTGACCCTATATGTGGTCTGTGTGCTCGAGAAGATGAAACCATAGACCATATTATACACCGGTGCCCAAGACTTAAAACACTGAAAGATATAATTATAATCAATTCCAACATAAGACCTGATATGATTTTCTCACTTGAAAATGCCATTCATAATGGGTTTTTTTCAATAATAAGGCTTTCTACCTTTGTCCTTTATTCCATATGGATAGTGAGATGCAAAACTCTCATGGAATTACCCCCGCCACAAATCATACCATTGTTTTATCAAACGCTCAAAAAAATCAAGAAACGTGACCAGCTCCTGGCCTCCAGTAAAGTCTTTGATGACACCTGGTCTTTAACTGCTCTTTCTTTTTCCTGATTATCAACTCCCACCTACCCAGCATTATAGAATAGGAAATTCTAAAAGAAAATATTCATGTTTATATAAAAAATGCTTATTCCATTAATCAAGTTCTTAGAATCTCATCACTATACCTAACCACATAAGAGTATAAAAATTGTACTCTCATAACAAAATCTAGACAGATAACAAATAGAACATTATACAATCATATTATTGTACAATTTATTCATTTATCTATCCTTTATTAGTATGTAATCACTATTTATTGTTAATAAAATTTTTGTTGAAATGAACTTTAACTTAGTTTTTTTTTATATACATATAAAAGAAAGATCCTTATCAAATGCCAGTATATTTTAGTCAATGAAGGGTTACAAATTTAAAGTTATATTTTAAAGAGCGTGAAATAAAACGTTCGCATTTATATTTTAGTACTAAGAGAGAGTACATTTTGACAATATGTATTAAAAAATTATTAAATAGCATTGGCTTAGTGGTGAATGGGTTAAATTTCAACTAAATAAATAAAATATCCACCCACTTGTTCTTTTTATTAATTCAAATTTTATAAAGGTGAAGTTACTATTTTTCTGCGGATTTTCAGTGATAGTTGAGCTTTCCTAAGATATATATTTTGCAGAGAGTTTCTTTTTTAAATTTAAAGGTTGTTGACCGTATTTATATGGTATCGTGCCTTGGGTGATCTACTGGGCCACTCAGCATAAAATACAGTGCTTCTTTTGCCAAGTTTGCTTAGGTTAACATACCTACATTCGGACCTTCTGAAAAATAAATAAATTGTTCGGGATCTCATGTCGATCTCAGTTCCTTAAATGGACGTAACTGGACATAAGCAACAAAAACTCCGATCCTGAATCCGGCTCACGCGTTTAGCGAATGGATTCCATATTCTCTCTAACCTAGATTAGAGATGGAGAGCTATCCAGTCTTGTGTTAACCTCTTGGTAACTGTTATGTCTCGAGCCTCAGAGCCCACTATATGCTATTGCCTGTGTGCATGGTCTTATATATTTATATTTATTAGGAAATCTTTCTCAAAATATCATCGAAATGTTTTAATTATAGCTGGAAATTACTGTTGGTGTCACTTTATCATTCTTCTTAAATTATAAGTAGGGTGGTGATTTAAACCTGTCCAAAGTGTTTAGTTGAGTTTGACAACCTATTTATTTCTATGTTCTCCAACCACAGAGTTAATGCATCATCTCTCTCTCTCTTGATTTCTTTTACATAACACTTCCATTGGCTGGAATATTTTAAAGAAAGAAATGATAATGTAAAATTTTGTCCGTTCTTATCATTACGATCAATGGATCTTTCAAATATGTCTATCCGGTTGCAGTGAAAATAGCCTGTGACACTATTAATAAAACATTGTATGAATTCTTTTAATGTAAGTAATAAAAGTTTGTGTTATCTTTCATTCACTATAAATAAAACCACTTAGTATTGTTTTTCTTTTGTGACATACGTATGTACATCTGATCATTATATATGTAAAAATTTCTTTTTGTGGTCTCTTCTCTCCCTGACCACTGGGCATACATTAAGATTAAATTCTAGTGAGGTTTGGGGAGTAAGTCGCTTAGTAGCAATCTAGAGGAGTAGGTGAGGCTCGAACCCCCTCTACCTGCATCTCTAGGTTAGGTTAAAGCAGCTCTACTTTTCTTACTGTTACAATATGTAATATTTAAGTAAAAATTCTGAAGTTTTCGGATATGAAAATGTCTTCTACTCCAGCTATCTAACTTAAAAAAATTTCAGATTTATCATATATTAATAGCTGCAGCATAGCCAAAGCCCATATAGCTATTTAAGTTAGATAGCTGAAGTAAAAAACATTTTCATGTCTGAAAACTTCAGAGTTTCTACTTAAATATGTATAAAATAAGTGCAGGGTTTTGAGTTGATATTTTGGATCTAGGGTCTGAATATTCTAGATCCTCACTGAGGTGAATCATAAGCTTGAAACCAATTGGTCTGGGGATAAGAGTATTTCGGATAGAGATTTTAAATATTTTCTCTTACCACACTTATCAGTTAAGAGCTTGTTTGAGCTATTGGTAGTTGTTTGAATATTACATATTCTGCCTGTATTCTGTTTATCTCTCTTCAGTTTATTTAAATGAACATATTAGGGTCATATAGAGTAACTTATAAGTCAACATGAATATGATAATAATATTGACATCAACAAGAGCTTTGAGTGTTTCATCATCGGATTTTCAAGGATATGAATGGCTGAAGAGTTGTAGTGTGGAGAGGATTGAAGCATGAAGATTTGCTATATAAAATGAGCACTGTATTTATGTGTAGGCTATAGAGATCTAGACCAATTTATAAGTGCTAGTTCAACAAAGAATACACATATAGATCATTTATCTTTTTCATATGTATGTGGTCATGTGTATCAGTTGTACAAGATGGTGTGCACAAATTTAGAGAGCTTGTAAGTCTGAGTTTAAGTTCTTTCTAATTACATTAAGTTTAAAATAGGCAAAACTCTCTCCATACAGTAGTGCCACTCTTAGCAAGACAAAGCAATCAATGGACACCAGAAGGCCTGTGCACAAAATTCCTATCTGGTGCCTACTCATCCAATATCCCCAAACTAGTTTCTGGCCCATGACCTTCATTAGCAAGGAGCCCTGGATGCTAAACTATATGGGCTGTTGAGCTTAGATTGAAAATACCTGTGTGTTTTCAATTTTGTTCTCATAGTTTAGTAGTTATGTAGAGATAAAAGGTGGGTGCTGGAGGGTTGCATTGAATCCTAAGATCTAGGTGCAGTGCTCTCAGATCCAGGGCTCCTCACTGATGAAGGCCATGGGCCAGAAACTAGTTTGGGTATATTGGATGAGTAGGCACTAGATAGAGATTTGGTGCACAGGCCTTCTGGTATCCATTGATTGCTCTGTCTTGCTTAGAGTGGCACTACTGTGTGGAGAGACTTTTGCCTATTTTAACAACAGTTATGGGCAAGCATGGAAGATAGTGATCATGTGATGTTTTAAGGTTTAATACATTAAGTTTAGTATAGACAATACACACACACATATATATATATATTGTGCTCTTTTCTATAGGTCAGAAATAGTTCATCACAGTAAATTATTAAAAAATTAAATTTTAGAATATGTTCTCTTGATGTGTTAGTTATATTTTGTTAATAATATCTTAAAGTACGATTTGAAGCTAAATGAAAATATGTAATGCATAAAATTATAATGAATCACTTAAGAATAGTTAAATAAAGCTAAAAATATTATTACATATGGTTGCAAAGCTGGCCAAAATAAATAACACAGCTATAAATATTTAAAAGTATGTTTAAAAAGTTCAATTTTAATAGTCTTAAACTTATAGTTAAATAAATGTTATATTTAAATTTATAAATTATATTTAATAATTATAATTAATATCGTATATTTTAAAAGTAAGTTTTATGATAGTGAAAGTTATATTTAATTCTATATTTTCTAAATTATTCCAAATTTTATATAATTGTATTATTTTATTTAATACAACTAGTATTGCAATTTATTATTTATTCCCAGACAGAAAATCGGATGCCGTCTGTATTGGTTATATCAGTCATATGATTTGTATAATAATATATGATTATACACACTTGCTTGCTAGTATTTATTAGTAAAGTTCAAAATATTTTAAAAATTGCATTGTAGAATTGGATATAACTATCACCTATCATAAAAGCAAATATTAAATATTAAGTTAACTATCGTATAACATGTTTTAAATAATGTAATAAAGACGAGTACAGTTAATAAAAAAGTTAAATATTTTGTTTTAAAGTAAACTAGATAAATTAAATATTAAAGGTGGGATAAATTATTAAATATTATTTTTATAAGTCATTTAAAGGTATTTAAGTAATTTTGTAAAGTAATAATTGATTTACGATTAATATTTAAATAATACTTTTAAACTTTTAATACGTCTTATTTTTATTTTTGAAATTTAATTGTGTAAGTTTCTAACATTATGCAAATTTAGTATCAAACCAAAAGTAAGAATCAACCAATAAAATGACATATTTTCTAGGAGATAAATACCGATTGTACAGGGGGTATCAGTGGGGATTAAAAATGTATTAAAGGTGGCAGAGATCATCTCAGTAGCTATCAAGGTGATAGTAATTTTTAATTTTATTATTTAGGCAATTTATTAGTGCTCCTGTACAATTTTATTTGCAAAGCTAATAGGTTATTATTATTTTAAAAGTATTTGCAAAAGAGAGTGTAAAATAAAAATATTAATAATAACTTCATTTAATATGCCTTGCTAATTTTTAATGTCCCGTTATCAGGAGTATTCATCAATATCTAATATATAACTTCGCAATAATAAAATGGATATACCAATAAAGAAAACATATTCAACTTATAATATTTTAAAAATGAGTATAATATTTATTGATGCAGTTTCAATAATATTGAACAAGAAGACTATTCCAATAAGTGAATTATTGTGGACATTGTATGGGAAACTCATTAGAAAAACTGTTTGCCGATTAAAAGTAAAGACACATTATTTTATATAGCAAGTTGTCCAGTATTAATAAACAATAGAACAAGTATACTTTATAATAAATTTATGGAAATATCATGTTATAAGAGTAAATATTATATCCTTTTTGAAGGAAACATTTAAAATATCTACAAGAAATTATTTAAGAAAAGACTCATGAAAATATTTTAGAAAAGCATATGTTATGAAAACTTGAGGCATATTAAGAATTAATACGCGTATATAAAATTGTTTTAAAAGCTGATAATTTAAGACAAGAAAAACCGCTGAATAGGTAATAAATAACAATACATTTCCTTGAAGAAGAAACCTATAAAAAAATGAACATGTTAATAAAGAAAATGTGGAATTATAAAAATGTTTTATAGTGTGCAAATAATTTATCCAGATAGTTCAAGCTAAGCCGATATGGAATACTATAGTATAGAAGCTTCATAGGATTATTTTTAGTGTTATGATTTTAATAATCATCATTCTGGAGTATAGAAGTCATAAACTATTATTCTATTAACAATTCCAGAATAGATTGATGATTATTTTATTTAATTTTTCAAGATTTTAAAACGTCATAATATTTTTTTTTTATTATTCTTTTTTTTTTAAACCTGAGATTTTCATGCTGGAAGTTTGGACGACACTTACTGCAGGAAACATATTGTCTTATTTGTCATCATAGCAATGGGGGAGATTGTAGAATTACTCTTGAAGAGAACATTTTTTTTAAAAAAAAACTTTTGAGAAAGAAAATGGAAATATTTGGACTTATAAAGAACATTAGTTTCAGCTGAAGTTATGTAAATATGATTTTCATTTTATTACTATTTATTTTAAATGTAAATTTTCTAGTTTATAAGATTAGGAACATGAACATTAATCTATTGATAATATTAAAATCCTATAGTATAATAATTTAATAATTTAAATAAGAACATTTTAAATAAAGGTATGGATGTATTTTCGTGTATGCAATGCTATATCTAGTGGATGGAAAGAATACTGCAAAAAGTGATGACCAGATAATATCACTTGGTAATAGTTAACGAATATTGATATTTTATGATGTATATTTTGTTTTCTTTTTAGATTGCCTATGAATTATAATGAATGGAAGTATAAATGTTTAATTATATGTAAACACATTTTGTACAACACTTTAAAAATTCTGAGATTAAGATTTATTTTGAGAATATGCATACTATAGTTTTATACTAAGTAATATAACACAACATAATAGTAAATATTTATGTGATTCTTTTAAAAACTTTCATATTATTGGATGTTCTGAGGATTCATATTATAAGTTTGTATATGTTTTAGAATATAGAATAAGGAAGTAAGCAGACTTTTCTTGTGGATCAGTGAGATCGCTCTAATTGTAAATGAATTTTATTTATTGTTTTGAATATGCAAGATAGTTATTTTGTCGATGTAAGATGTGATAAATCTTTAGGAAAAAATGATAAAATAGTGGCTTGGTAGTACTATGGTAAACATGAACCCAAGATGATGTTATAATAGGATGTGATGAGGGAATATTAATAATATTTTATAATCTTTGTGGATATACCCTGTAACTGATATATTTATTTTGGACAGTGTCTATTTTCTTTAAGTATTGATGTTTTAATAAAGCTGAAGAAATATCTTGACATCATTAATAGTATTGGAGGACTTTGGACAAAATAGGTCAGGCCTCTATTTCTTATAGATACACTGCACCATGATTTTGTTCTCTGATATTTGCTATGAGTAATACTCAAGTTTTTCTTCCCTAGATCCTACTCATCTATTCGCTATCTAGATTTCCAATGTAACTACATCGTTCAGTATGATATATTTGAAAAGAAATAATAGATAATTTAGAGTTTAAGATATGCTATCATTTGAATGAGATAAGTTCATTTACTTAGAAGAAGTAGAATTTGTATAAATTGGAATAGAAAATTCAATGGATCCTAAAAGGAAAAAGAATCATAAAATATGTTTGTTTTTTTTTTTTGGATTTGTTTTGGAAATAAAATAAAATTTCAAAAATAAAGTATATAAAACAAAGTTGTTCTTTAAAATGTTAAATAACTTTTAAATGCTTTATTTTGTTTTAAAATAAGTATTGCATATTTTTAAAAATATAGTGTTATAAAATAAAATGGTATAAATAATAAGCATAGGTATAATTTTGTATTTATTAAATAATAGGGAATATATCAGTAATTACAACTATATAGTATTAAAGTAATATTAAATGGGGATATGTTATATTTAATAAACAACGTGTAGTGAACAACAATATCCACAAAATCTAGTAATAAATTATTAGTAGATATTTTATATGACATCTTTTAACATTGCAAAATGAAAATTGTTTATTTTTTAAAAGATCCATACTCACAATAATGTTATTTTTTATGTTTTCCGTAGTATGTTTCTATGGATGTTTTTTAGAAAGAAAAGTATAGTTAAATAATATTTAAGGATAGGATTTTTTTTTTAAATAAAAATAAATAAATGTAATTTATCATAAGTTTAATTAGAGAGAAATAAATAAAAATGGTATTATTTTATTTTTATTATTTTAAGTTAGAAATGAAGACTTAAATAAATTCTAGATTGTTTAATAACTAAGTAATAAAAAATGTAGAACGATGTAAATTGAGGATATCCAATGTAAATATTGTAAATAAATTGTTTTATTTTATTTTACTGTTAATAATAAACTTTGTTAAATTTGTTTTCAAAATTTGTGTGTCCTGACTGTTTCATTTTCCCATTACACTGCATGAGATACACGGAATAACTGAATCAAACATGATATTTTTGCACAAAGATAAATAAAGAATTATTTTTAAGAATTCGAATATTTTCTTGGTATTCATTTGTTTAAGTAATCACATTTTTTACTTTATCTTATGGTCATAAATTGATTATTAAAGAGAACATTGAATTATATGCTATCCAGTGTCACACATCTTTTATTTGTCAGATTATAAATGCTACCACATATTTTCTTACATTATTATATGGAGATAAAAGATTATATTATGGTGTTTTATTATGGTAATAAAATTATAGTGAAGAAAGAGATATACAGAATTAGTTCATACAATAAAGAATATTATTATTATTTATTATTATTATTAGTTGAGTGTAGTAGATTATGACATAAAAATCCCTTCTCATGTTTTACTACAGTAATTTTATTTAACTTAAAATAGTATATGAACCTGAGATTTTATTGAGCTAAATTATAGTAGATAAAAGATTAAGATTTAAATATTAGTTTAATCTTAATGAGTAGGATTTATTAAAGTCGTAAGAATACTTTAAGTTTATTATTTAAGATAGTAATAGGGGGGATAGTATTCTTATGCAATTGAGGTAGTATCCTGTGGGATATTCGCTCAATGTAATCTTTCTAGTCACCTGTATTTTCACTTCTAAGTCTCATGATATAATTAAATACTTATTTAATTTATTTTATAAACTGAACCTTTTTCTTATTTTGAATTTGAGCTAGTGGAATATTTAATATTAATGCAAATATTTTATTTATTAATTATTTGCATTTAACCAAATGTAATCGGTAACTGAGCTAACCCATTTTTATTTAATAATATATTGCCCAGAAATGGAGATGCGGCAAGGTTAGAATATATATATATTGCCCAGAAATGGAGATGCGGCAAGGTTAGAATATATATATATATATATATATATATTATGCTGAATGCCAAATGTTACAAAGTAAATAAAAATTAATATAATCAAGTCTCACATTTAAGAGCACCAAATGTTAATAGTATTTATCTCTCACAAAAAGTTTTATTCAGATTCTATTTGGATTGCCAAATACAGTGAAAATTAATATGAAACTTATAAAATGCTAATCTAATCTTCAAACTCTTCAACCATCAATATTATTTTAAATCTGATGATTGAATGCTCAAATTGTTGTTATAATCATATGTCAAAGTCACTCTGATTCTAATATAGGACTTTAATAAAGTCTCTTTAAGTATATGGAAGAGGGATGGGCAGAATTCAGGCTGAATCTGTAATATTTGAGTGCAAGTATATGTATATACTGAACTTTTAGATGTAATTAGATAAGATTTGAATCCAAACTTTCCCCATCACTTCACTTATCTACTCCATCTTATATAACCAATACACATGACCACTTACATGTAAAAAAAAGATAAATAATTTCCAATAAAAATATTTTGTGATGAAGCAGCACTCATCAGTAGGTTCAGATCATTATCTTCCACACACATATATAATCAGTGCTCAATTTATAGACCAACTAATGAGTGTTGGTTCAGCACTAAATACTTATATTGGAGATAATTTTTCTTTTTCACAAGTGTGTTGTCATATGTATCAGTTATATAAGATGAAGTGAATAGTCGAAAGGAGCTTGAAAGTCTGTGTTCAATTCTCCTCTAATTACACATTATACTTATATTTACCCATTAATGATAATAAAAAAAGTATGTAAAATTAAGAAAAAAATAAAATATTTATTCTCAAATAGTTTGTACTTGAATTGATTCCCCTTTATCTATTCCATTTATTATATTGCTTTATAAACCTATCTTTCATGTGTTGTGATTAAAAACAAAACAAAAAACAATTATATTAGCATAAATATTGTTAAATAAATATATAGAAATATATTTTACAAAATATAATGTGTATGTTTAATTTCTTTACTACTTTTCTAATCACAATAAGCATATGCTTATTAATTCACCTATATCAAAATATAAATGTTTATTAAATATATTTGTTCATTAATATCACCCATAAATACTTATACATGAAAACCTATTTTCTTTTTAAATATAAATGAAGAAAACAAACAAACACTTTTATTTAAGAAAACTAAAATGATCATTATAGGGAAGGTCCACTATGCTGGAAAGATTATGAAATTACCATTTCTTTATCGATTAGCACTGCTTTTGACTAGGTTAGCCATATTCATATTACTAAGATATGTATATAGAAGAGATCATTTATAGGTTAACTAGTATGCAAGTTTGTGAATTTAATCATAGCACTTGTGTGATAATGCAACTCATGAGTCTTTTTTTTATTTATCATGTGGGTGTTATTTGCAATAAACTATGCCTCTGTATTTTCTCTTTCATTGCATTATCATGCAAATAGTATATTTAAATTCACAAACTTGCTTACTAATTAATCTTTACATTTTCTATTCTATATACCTATCTTAGAACTGTAAATATGAACAGCCTAGTCGAAAGCAGTTCTAAACTGGAAAATGTAAAGAAGTAATAATTTTATAATCTTTCTGGCATAGTAGACCTTCACTATCTATTGAATTACCAACAACTAAGGAAATAAAAGATAGATTCAGAAAAAGATAATGTTTTTCTTAATTCACTATTTAATTTTTTGGTAATGATATTTTGAATACTAAACAAACACATGCATTCTTAAAAACATAAAGAATTTATAAAAAATATATACTATTTGGTTAACTTTGCTTCTCTACTCTAAAGGAATGTTCATCTAATTGTATTCCATTAAAAAACAATATTTTATATACACCAAAAATTTTGTGATTCCCTTATTCATTTTATATAAATATTGCACCAAAAATAATCATTAAAATTCAAAATTTTTTAAATATTCTGCTAAAATCCTACTGTGTGTACAGTTGTGTAGATAGACTTTATGTTTGATCCATGTTATTGCAACTTATTAGCATTCCATAAATATCCATTTTGACATATTTATTTAAATTTTAAATTAAGTATTGCATAATTAACATTTTATAGCATTAATACTGCTTTGCAGTTGTCAATTTATTCCAAATATATGGTAACACTTAACTCTAGTATTTATCACCATAGAAATATTTTTTAATCTGATGTTATTATTTAGATTCTAAAAAAACATGGTCTTTTAAACAGACAATTTATTGACTTTGCCTGTGATATTCATGTATTAAAACTCTAAACAAAATTATTGATATATACTGTACCACTTCTGTTATATGGTACACAATAACATAGTATATATACAAATATATATTGTACCAATATTGTATCGGTACATCGATATATAATTTTGTCTAAAAATTATTAAAATAAAATACAGCTCAATAAACGAAAATAATCAGTAAAAGTTGTACAATTCAGTTTGAGAGATTGTTATTTGTAAAAAGTTTAAAGAGTTTTTTTTTTATTAAACAAAATGCAATAAAAAAAGAAATAATTTATAAAAGTTACTATTAATTAATTAGAAGGGGGAGAAGGTTTAACTTGATAAAAGTTTAAGAAATAAATCGTTTTATAAAATTAAAAGTACCATCTCTCTTCATTTAAAACTATTTAAAGAAAAGGTAATCTAAAAAAAACTTGATTTAGGTAAATGATTATAAATACGCATAAGGGATAGTAAAATAAATGTGTGCATGTTGATAAAATAAATACATGCATGTTAAATATTAAAAAATGATATAGAAGTTAAAATGTAAAAACAAAATGTGCAATGGCTACTAATTAAAAATCCACAAAAACAAAAAGTTGCAATGGCCACTAATTAAAAGATTTCCAACAGGATTAAAAGCTTATCTAAGGAATTTCACAGGTCATCCTAATAAATAGTCCAGTTTTTTCATCAGACAATCAGTCCAGTTCAGTTAATTAAAGAGTTCAGATTGCAGTCAGTTCAGTTCAGTCAACTAATCAGATCAGCCTAGTATGTATTCAAAAACCATCACGAATTGTTAATCATCATCAGAAACATATGACTTTGCTCTAGCCCAAGTCTGATGAAACAGTCAACCTGCCCGTGAAAACAATGCCTGCCTAACAACTTGAAAATCTGCTGTCAATATCTAATTGTCTTTAAAAAATGCTTCAGAATAATAAACATCAAATCTCCACAAGAAAACCTCAAATCTAACCAGTTAGAAATATTTTAATTAGAAGCAGCAAACAGCAAGAAGTATCAATGTTCAAATCCTAGGTAATAAATAACATTTTCTTATTTCCATTTAAAGTAGCCATTGCAATAATTTAAAGCCTCCCAGAGTCAATTAATAATGAACTCTATGGCATGCATAAAGAACTATTGATGTTCATGTTTGTGAAATGTATATATTAATGCTTTATGATCTTTTGAATTTTACGTATTTATTTAATGTTCTTTTATATTTTATTGCATAAATTAAGAATGTATGTGATCATTATATGTAATTACCATTGTATAATTTAATTAAGTTCTTATAGCACAGTGGTCTTCAACCACTGGTCCGCAGCCTGGTGCCGGGCCGTAGAAGTGTTTTGCTGGTCCGCGATAGACTGGCAAAAAAGTTTTAATAACAAAATAATAAGATTTTAAACTTTTAATTAATATAAACAATTTTTATTTATTTTTTTCATCGCACTTTTACCTGATTAAAAAAAAAGAAACAGAACAAAATCTAATCAGTCATACATAAATTAATTTGTTTTTCTAGTTATCACAGATGTTTATGGTGGGGGGGGGAGGATAGAATTAAATTTTTTATTACTTTTCTAAAAAAATTCAAAATTAAAAAAAAAATTTTTATTATACAAACTCAATATATATATATATATAACTTCATCTAAGGCTAAGCTGGTTACATCTTTAAGAAAATTTATCTATAGACTTCTACTGATCCATGAAACCTTATCCTTATTTTTACCGGTCCGCAGGTGTGAAAAGGTTGAAGACCACTGCTATAAAAAATAGTTAAAATCAGAATAATAATGTTTAGTTAAATAAATTATATCTAAATGTAATATTTGTTGGTCAATTCTTTTTACCTCTAATCAAAGCAATAATTTGTTATGTATTACAATTTTGTCCGTGTATTACTTTGCTGAGCTAGTCATGGGATATTTCGAGCATTGAATTATGGGCCCGCTATCCAAACATGTTAGTCTTGTAGCTAATTGGTGCCTGGAGTTTACTCCAAAACAAATAAAGTGCTTGGATGGTAGGGATTTGAATCTAACCATTGAGGTGGCCCATGATCTGGAAATGTGATCATGTCATGCATTGCATAACTTGGTCTGACTGTGTATATTGTTCATGGCTCTGCCATCAATGGTATTCTCCCCTCTCCTAAAAGAGCCGGTTCATTCATGTAATATTTATAATATAAATTTATAAATTTATGATTTAGTTAAACCTAGTAAGTAGAGTATTCTGGATCTTCTACTGTTCAAACGTGGCACAATATAAATTTGAAAGGAAATGTAGAAATAAACACAGACAAAAATTTGTAGATATTTTTCTACATCTCCTGGAATACAATAATCCTAGTAAAGGGTTAAATAATTTTGGATTTAAAATATTATTATAAATTAAGCATTTAAAACGTTCTAAATAAATATTAATATTGTATTCTGATTTAAAAATCAAAAACAAGCATGGTTTATGATAAAATAGAACTGACAATTGTAAACATTTCTATTATTTATTTTTAAAAATCTTTGTAGATCATAGATGTGATAAAATTCCAAAAAGTAGCTTTTAATTAAAAGTGATTTGAAAGGATTAAAAGGAAAAAACAGTTTTAATAAGTGTTTTAATGCCTCAACTGACTATATAAAAGGAATTGATAAAAAGTTTTAGTTGGCTAATAGTAGTTTTTTTGTAGTTGACTAACATTTCTGAGAAGCAGTTGGAAGAGTTGGCTAGTTGATTACCAGAGTTATACAAATAGTATCCATAAAATTATAATGGAAGGCAAAAAATATGGCAAATCTATCAGTTGCTCGATGGTTCATTACAGAGGAGGGTTGATTTACATAAAAGTCAGACCCACTTTTTGTGTTCATTAGCCTGCTAGAAATGTATTCTAGTGAACAGCTTGTTGATCTGCAGTCTATCTAGAACCAAATCAATGTCAACTTTTACCTAATTATACCTTCCTATGCTGCTTTATCTAGATTGCAAGGAACCAATGATAAATGCATTGCATTGTATTCATATAAAATGAATTGTTTTAGATAATGCATTTAAAAAATTACATTTAAAGTGATAGACATATATAAAACAATATGGTAGTGTTTGGTTAGCTGTACCCCAACCTCTAGAGTTGCTGGTTCTGTGTAAACACACAGAAATATCCAGAGTAATATTATTAAAAAGAATGGATGGAATATAAGAAGTAAGCAAAAGAAATTTGATTTTGATATAAATATGGATATGGAGAAGGAATGGGTTTGTAAAATTAATGGTAAGAAAGTAATTTATAAATGTAATGGAGAAGAAAAAATGAAAAGAATTTATAAAAGAGTAGTTAGGAAAGAAGAAATTGTTAAAATTGGGTTTTTGAATATGCAAGGTGGTAGGAAACCAGAAAAGTGGATGGAATTAAATAAAACAATTGAAAATGAAGAGCTTGAGGTATTAGCTGTAGTGGAAACACATTTAAGAGAAGAAGAACCTATTTTGGAACAGTTGGTATGGCAGAGTATAAATAGAAAAGAAAAAGAAAAAAGGGGGTGGTGGTATAGGTGTTATATCAAAAAAATATTTAAATATTGTTAAATGTCAAGAACATTTGTGGTTTGAAATAAGGTTGGGTAGACAAGAATGGATGGTCAAATTATATTGGAGTGGAATAGTAACATATATGAATGTCTAGTTAAGGATATACAAAGTTTTAAAGAAAAGGGGAAGAGAATAATAGTTATAGGGGATATGAATAAACTTATTGAAGAAATTGATGATGTAGATAATAAAAATGGACAGCTTTTGAAGATTTTTTTTCAGAAAGTGAATTTGAGTATTGGAAATTTATTAAATACTTATGAGGGACAATACACATGGTCCAGAAATAATATATTTTACACAATAGATTATGTATTGGTAGAGAAAGAGGGAATAAATAAAATACGGAAAATTAAGGTGCTTGATAATGAAGAAAAAGTATGCACTAGTGATCATAATTTCATTGTAATTGAAATGGTTAGTAATGTGATGGAGAATAGAAATAAAAGTAGAAATAATAGTGAAAGATGTAGATGGAAAATGAATGATAAGAATAAGTTGGAAGAGTATAAAATACAAGTTGAAGAAATAATGGAAGAGTGGGTTGGGAATGAGTATAAGGACTGGTGTAAAGAAATAGAAAAAGTGGAAAATATGGTTTTAGGTGAGAGTATTCAGAAGAATAATAGTAATAAAAAATGAGAATTAGTAAAAGTGTAAAAGAAAGGAAAGAAGCATGTAGAGAATATAAGTGTGCTATTAATAATAAGGAAAGTGAAAAAGATAGAAAAGAAGTTGTCTAAAATATATATTTATAGAGAGAGAATGAAATTGAATAGTAAATTGTTGGAAGATATTAATAAAAGTGGAAGAGATGGGAGTAAAAAAATTTGGAATTATATTAAAAGGAGAAATGTAGGGGAGAGAGAGTTAGTATTACTAGATGATGAGGGAACAGATTGTAGCTCTAGAGAAGATTTAGAGAAAATCTTAAATAGTTATGTAATGAATATAGAAAAGATGTTAGAAGTGAATGATAGAGTGTTAGAAAGTATGAAAGAATATAGTAATGGGAATATTAGTTTTTCAGAAAATGAACTAAATGAGGTAGAAAAGAAATTGAAAAGTGGGAAGGCAAGAGGTTTAGATGGATGGGCAGCAGAGATGGTAATGAATTTAGGATATAGAACAAAAATAAAGTTATTATCCTGTTTTAATAAAATGGCACAGAATAGAGTTTTCCCAAGTAGTTGGAGTAATACAAGAGTAAGATTATTATTTAAAGGAAAGGGTAAGGATCATAGAAAGTTGAATAATTATAGACCGATAGCAGTAACATCAGTTTTATATAAAGTTTTCTCGTATATGGTGGCTAGTAAAGTTGTAAAATGGATGGAAGGGAATAAAGTAGTGGGGGAAATGCAAGGAGGTTTTAGGTTAGATAGGCAATATAGGAGATAGTTTATTTGTAGTTACCCAACTTATGGATATGAGTAGGAATGCAGGTAAACAGTTATATATGAGTTTCATAGATATAGAAAAGGCATATGATAGAGTAAATAGAAATAGATTATGGATAAGTTTAGCAAATTTGGGAATGGATGAAGCTTTAATAGATATTATTAAGAAATTATATGAAAATAATTATTATATATATATCAATTACAGAATATAGAATCAATTAAAGTTAAAAATGGTGTGGGACTAAGGCAAGGATGCCCTATGTCACCTATTTTGTTTGTGTTGTATTTGAGTGAGATGGAAATAGCAATAGAAAGATTAGGAAGAGGGATAGAGATACTGGTAATAGGTAGTAAGGGAGTATATATATTGTCAGGTCTTTTTTTGTGGATGATATTTTTTGTGTGCAGAAAAAAGAGAAGATATGGAAGTTATGTTGAGGACATGTGCAAGGGTGAGTAAAGAGATGGGGGTTAAATTTAGTGAAGAAAAATCAAATATAATGATGGTTAATACTGGGGATAGAGAAGATGTAGAATTTTTATTGGGAGATATTATTAAGTGTGGTGAATAGATATAATTATTTGGGAATTATTTTAAGTAATCAGAAAAATTATTTGGATAAATGGGAGAAAAAATTGATAAATGAAGCAAAAAAAAAGAAAGGGATTGATAAAGAAATTAACAGTGTTTTCATATAATAAATATGATGTAGCTAGAATTATATGGAAAGGGGTTGCAGTAGCAGGGTTAACATATGGTAACGATGCATTACATGTTAGTAAAAAGATATTAGATTATTTAGAAAAAGCTCAAAGGGATGTAGGAAGACATGCATTAGATGCAGAAGTATGGACAGCAAGGGAGGCAATTCAAGGAGCAATGGGATGGTCAAGTTTTCATATGAGAGATGCAGAAAGTAAAATGAAAATGTTTGATAGATTGCAGTTTATGGATAATAAAAGAATAGCTAAAATAGTATTTAATTGGGTTATGAGTAAAGGGCAGGTAACAAGATGGGTGAGAAAGGTAATGTGGTATGCAAAAAATTTGGATAAAGAATTTATATCAGTATATTTGTACAAAAGATGGGATGATTGTGTTATAAGGATTATTGAGTGTTATAGTAGTAAGGATTGGGATAAAAGAATAAATTTATTAATAAAGACTAGGGAGTTAGAGAGATGGAGAAATGGTATGGAGAGTAAAAAGAATTTAATATATATATAGAAATAAACAGAATATTAGGTGTGAGTTAATATATGATAATAGTAAGGAAAGTAGTTTATTGTTTAAGGCTCGAACGGGATCTTTAGCTACAGAAGAATATACATGTAAATGGAAAAATATGGGTGATTTATTTTGTAAATTAGGTAAGGAAGGAATAGAAAATATTAGGCATTTGTTAATTAATTCCTTGATTAAAAATTGTAATTGGAACAAACTTCATAAAAATCATCGTAATAGAAGTTGTAGTTGATAGCTAGGCATGTTGTTCTCCAAAAGCAGTTTCACTTAGTAAATCATTTTCCTTAGCAAGGATAGATAGGTACAATGGTGTCTCCTGTAATTGTGTATGGTAAACACCTTGATCCTTAATTGATTCACCATTAAATATTCCAAAGTTTGTTTACTTTGGACTCCAATCATTCTCTTGTGATTTACAATAAAGTAAATAAATAAATAAATAGAGGTTTAATGCAGCTGTTAGGAAATAACATGATGCACAATAGCATGTTTTGTTCTAGCCCATATTCATATTAAAGTACAATTCAATAATTATTTGTAATCATAAATTTACGTTGGATAATATAGAAGCACTTTATGTATATATATTAAGAAAATTATTTCATTTTTTTTCTTTTCCAATATTCAGCAGATTAATTTTTGTTATTCTTTTTGAAAAGATTTAAAATATTAAAAATTACTTCAACAATTTTCAAAACATGCTTTAATTATTTCAAAATTTATCAATTATTCTTCGTATATCACTTTTTTTCTTCTGAATTTGGTAAACTTTATGATTTAAATAAAAGAAAAAGCAAAACTCCATTTTAGCATTCTAAATTTTAGTTTAAACTACTGTCTATTGTTATAGCTGCTATATTTTTTGACAAGAAGGATTTGTAAAAAGTTTATATTTTTATATAAAATGCTGAGAATCTCTTGAAACGCTGAGATTTTTTAACTGTTTATTGTTTAAATACATTTAGATTTTTAAATGCCTATTGTTTAAATACATTTCATTTATTACAGATAAAAAAATAAAATAATAAAATCAGTTTTATTTTCACACATGGCCACCTAACTTAACCTGAGGCTATCCCTAAATCATTTGCTTATAAATTAATATACAAATTTTTTTAAAAATATATATACATCACAGTTTATTAATCAAATAGTTAATATATATACAATATTACTTTTTTAAAATATTGATCATATTAAATTTATTATAAAGCAATAATTTATTGTGCATTATATTGAAACGGAAACCTCCCAATCTCTTTCTATTTCACCATCAACCTAATGACCTACTCGTCTGAACTAGTTTCAAACCTATCGTAAATGTAAAAATGTTATATATAAGTTGAGTGGAAAAATTTTGCTACAATGGCCACTTGAATGGCATCATCCATTTACATATGAAAATATGCTATAATTAGATAGGTTTGATAAAATTATACTGTAGAAATGCTCATAATTTATTATAAAATGTTTTTATAAATTTTCAGTCAATTCTTAGTTATATTTGCTATGATATTCATATGTGGATGGATAATTTAAATCTTGGAATAACGGCAAAATGATTTATATATATATATTTAAATTTAAATAAAAAGATATAATGTGAAACATTTTTCTTTAAAATATATTTAACAGTTTTTTGATTTAATGTTTTACATATATAATTGAAACTAAAGTAATTTTTTAAATCTGTCCAATTTGTCATTTTGTAAAAACAAATATGTTAAAACTTATTTATTTCAGTAAAATAAAAATCTGTTTATAATTAAAAATGAGAATTTTGTGTAAACAAGAAATCAATTAGTGACCGCACCCAGGGTAAAACTAAAATGTAGTTTACTGATTGATTTTGTTTCAACAAAAAACTTTATCACTAAATCAGAATACCATTTCTTCTGCTAAGCTTTAACATTCTATAACACCTAAAAAGGAATTTAATTAGTGAAATCTGAATCGAATTATATGATTTATATATTTTAATAATTTTAAGTAAATTAAATATAACACCTCAGAGATGTTATCTGCTGTAGAAATTATATTATATTATTTTGTTTAATTAAAAGTCAATTGGTCCTGAGGCAAACGAAATTCCAAAAAGGTGTTAAGGTTTAGTGAAAATGTATAAATAGGCCTTATTTTAAGTGGGGAGAAATACTCCATCTTGCTGTTGAAGAGCTCTTAATATCAGAAGTTATAAATTGTTTAATTTTACCATGTCTGGATAAAGTCAGGCAAAATTTTGCTGCTGTTCCCGTGATGGAATGCTGAAGTTCAATCCATCCAATCCTGAAGCAACAACCAACAAGCTTATACCAAATAAAAGATCTGTAAGCCACTAAAAGGGACTTGCCTTCATTCCAACACCATTTTAAAATCATCTCCCAACTAAATTGAAGATGCCATAAGCCCCAAAAGATGTCACCTTCGTTCCAGCTCGAATATCTCCAGTCCAGCTATAGGAGAACTGTCTTAATATTACTAAAGCAGAAGAGCTCTATGTAAATTTCAAAACAATCATTATTTCTTCAAAATCAGGTTAGCTAACCATATTATTGTAAATTATTTCTAAATTATTTTCAAAATAATATTTAAATTCTATAAAATGAAATATTTTTGCTATTTTTTTTATTAATTCAATATTGTAAACTCCTTTCTAAATTTTTTTTGAAATAATATTTAAATTCTATAAAATGTAATACTTTTGCAAATTTTTCTTTATTAATTCAATATTTTGCTATATAACTTAATCACTGCAGTATATTTGCTTTCCTTTTGATTATTTTAATAATTATTAGTTATACCTACATTTCAAAACCGCATGCATTTAATTACCAAATATGTTTTTTTAAAACATATAATTTAAAATCTTCGAATTATTAGTATTTATAGTGTCATTTCATGCGCTGTTTCAAAAACCTAATTTCTAAATAGTGGCGACCCATTTGCGCTCGTTGTTATTTAGTCATTTATCAATTAATTAATATAAATATAAAATGTGGCTTTTCAACCTTTAATTATTATGTTACTAAAGATTAAACTAGCCTGGAGTGTAATCATAAGTATATTTTTTAATAAAATATTCATAAGTCCCTTATTAAATATACTTTTCTCCTTTTTAAAAGTTTAGGAGTTATAGATAACAAAGAGATTGAACAGGATAAAGTTTGTATATATATATATTCCCATCAGTAGCATATTGTACTTCTCATGCTACATAAGAGTTGGCTCTTTTGATCAAGCTGATGATCTAGTGTTCATTTGATGTATGGTATTTAAGTTATAATATACCTCGGCTTGGCGGATGTGAAATTTATTAATATTTTCTCATTGTGCTGCTTTGATATATATAAGATGGAGCCACAGTAAGTCCAGCTCATCTTCCTCTTTTATGGGTAGTGCAGTAGTGAAGTCTGAGCTATGGGCCAGATTAGCACGTAAGTCCCCCACCTCTTATGAACCAAATAAAGGTTCTCTTTTAGCAGCATGATTACCGGTTATTGGGTAAGCCGGGGTTTGTCATGAAAACCCTAAATCTGTTCTTTCATCTGCACAGCAACTTTATTATTATATTTTATTTGTGCCTAGCATATTAGTAAAATCTCTACAGCCAACTCTGCCTCCTTAATATGCAATCTTCGGCATTGAACCAAAGCATTCTTAAAAACCCGTTCAATCTAAAGCTATCTGGGATGCTTTACAAGCCCATATTTAATATATAAATTTATTATAATTAAACATATTGTTAAGCTTCACTCCAGACTTGGTTTGATTTTATGTAAAATAGCGCCTCGAACTGATTATAAAAAGGGCATAACTAATAAGTGAATGTAGTGATTAGTTGTATAGCATGATATCTGGCTCCATTAAATAATATCAACAAACCTATTTGCCAACACATCAATTATAGTTCAAATGGCCTAGAGAAATGTTATTTTATAAATAAAATACCTGTGTGCATTTGCCAACAATAAGGTTATGTCGAAATACATCTCAAATTGTCAATAAACATATTTTTAATTCAGCATAGATCAGTTTCTGTCTCATTACTAGATCAATCCAATTCGCTAATTGGTCATAGCTATTCATTAGTAAAACCCCTATTAACTAAATATATTAGATTTTATCTTTGGAATGTCTCTAATATTAAGTTGTTTATATATATGTTTAAGTCCATGAGTCTTATTGTTTTCTCCGATTTGCTAGCAGGCTGGATTAAGAATTAATTCTCATGAGCCATCATTGTTATGTTGTCCATTAGGTGTTTGATCTGGTGCTTGGAGCATGGGTTTGAATTCAGGCTGATCCCTGACCTAAATCTCAGGCTTGACTGGGTTTGAAGTACATTTTGTGAGTTCCAGCTCGTGTTAGATGAGTAAGCATGTTTTTGACTGGCACAAAAGGTTTTTTATTTTCCGCGTTTGGCACCCAACTTGGGGCTTCGATAGAAACACCTACATACCCTGAGTTATGGACTTTTGTGTGTATATAGCAAAAAAAATTTATTAAATTTATTTTGTGTCTTTCCTGTTCACTAGTGACTAGCACCTGAGGATGATTGATCAAGTTATAAGTCATCCTCTTATAAATTTGTCATTAGGGAGCAGAGAAAAGAAATTTAGATTAAAAGAAAAGGGGGTCTCATTGTTTTATCAAAGTATTTTTATGAATTGGAGTGGTTTAGAATGAGTAAGAAATATATATATATAAATAAGGTCAAATTAACCAAAAGTTAAAAGGTTTGAAATTGGTGCAGACGGGTAAACAGAATTAGGTCATAAGCATGAACTATTTAAGTATATATATATATAAACAGCTGGAAGAAGAGACCAGTGGTGAGTTAAGTTGTTATTAATTCATTTGAATATTAAAATATTATGTGTTATACTTTAGATATATATAAAAGATTTTTTTAAATTTTCATATACTTTATTAAAGCTAAAAAAAAGGAAGGGATTTTTTTTTAAATAAAAAGTTTTGTATATTTTATAAAATAAAAAGTAGGAAGATGAATTTTTTTTTAAATTCATTATATGTTGAACAGGCATCAAGATGAAAGTGTAAGCTTATAGATAGATTTGTAAGTTTGGCATAGAGTTGGGATGGAAGTGAATCAGTCATTCTTGAAGGGGGAGAGCGCAAACAGCCATATTAAAAGTATAAAAGTTTTAAAAATCAAATATTTATTAGGTGCAATAATAATAATAATTTGGAAAGGATTACACAGTATAACAGAATGAAGAAAGAAACAGAAATAATGGGCAATGAGGAAGAGATAGAAGTAGGAAAGGAGATGAGACGTGGAGGTATCAGGTTGAGATCAGGAAGAGAGATTAATGAGTACAACAGCAGTACAGAAGAAGAAATAGAAGGGGAACTGGTATGAGCCAGGATAGAGATGAGTGTGCACAGAAAACTGTTGCTATGCCAGAGAATTTAGTTACAGAAATATCTGAACAGATACTGATAGAGGCGGTTAAGCAGGAAGGCCAGGATTTGAATTGGTTACTGAGACAGCTCAACAGAATGCAGAAAAAAGGGATGAAAGATATAGACTGGATGCAGAGAAAAGGAATCAGAAAATGGAGGAAAGGGATCAGAAAATTGAGCAAAGATTTGAGACCCTAATCAAAGAATTTAGACAAGAGATGACAGAAAATGATATATGCTTGGAGGAAAAGTTGAGCCAAGGTTTACAGGGATTATCAATCAGCTGCCAGCAGAAATCGGAAGAAATTACGGGAGAATTTAAAGAAATGTTACATAAAAACCAGGAAGAAAATAGCAAACAATTTGTTGTGATTAAAGAAGAAGTTAAGGCTTTAGTTGAACAAGTAGAATGTCAAGAAAAGGGTTTGAAAGATAGGGTCTTTAAGGTAGGGGCAGAATTTAACAGTAAATTGCAAAAGTATAAAGAAGCTCAAAAGAAAATTAGAAATGAAATATGTAAAATCAAAGAAAACCTGCTACAAAAAGAAAACATTATCACAGCATGTATTCCAGAATTGAGAGATGTAGCAAAAATGAAAGAGAGAAAAGGAAAGTAAGGAAAGCAACTTTGCTAGTGATTACCAAGCTAACAAACTTAATAGACAGGAGGTAGTGCAAGTTATTGGCCAGACTGAAGATGATACTGAAAATAATTTTAGAGAAGGGGAAGCCAAAGTCGATCAGAAAAATACCATAATCAAAGGAAATGACTTTTTAAGTGAGCATAAGTGTCAGATCTATGATGAAAATAGCACAATCCTGGTATGAAGAACAAGTTGGGTTGGAAAAGAATGGATCTGCAGTGATGCAAAGTCAAAGAAAAAAATGAGGAAAAGCACTTACTAAAGAAAAGACTATTGAAAAGGAAAGGAATGTAGAATGTATGCCAGCAATGGTTAAATGTGAGCAATATTAATAATATAAAGCATCTAGACACCCCATGCCAAGAAACTCCTATAGAAAATACTAGTAAATTATCTGTAGCAGAACAGGAATCCAAGTTTGAAGAAAAGGATCTTGCGCTGCATAATGAGATACCGTATGAAGGCAGCGAATTCGCATGAAGTTTGGCAATGCACCCTAAGCAATCTCCTGTGAGGTTGAAAGAAGAATATGAAGACCGTTGGACAACTGATGATGATGATGATGATCTATTGGGATGTTGTTTTAACCCTAGCATGGAGTTACTCCTTAAACAACCCCCAGATCCTATTCAAATTGTTAGTTTTTTTTGTGTGTGATTTGATTTTTTTATATACCCTTTTAGATATATTATACACTTTATATTTTATTTATACACCCTATTTACATATATATTATACACTTTATATTTTTTCTATATACACTATATATTATACACTTTATATTTTATCCTTATCTTTTATCTATATATCCTTTATATATTACACGCATTATATTTTATATATATATAAACATATCCATTATGTTGACAAAGATGTATATTCGTTTGGGTATACATCTCTTTAAGTTTAAAATATTTACTAATAACCGATGATTTCATTATATGTGTTGATAATTGTTAGAAGCACTAAATGTATTATTATAGTGTAATCTAGTATGATGTATTATCATAAGTTAGCGTAGGATTAGGCCATAGTTTATATTTTAAAAGAAGCCATAATTTAGCTCCGTGTTTATATAAGTAAAGTCATTTTTTTATTTGTTTTTTTTTTTACTAAGTTTACTGATATCAGTAAACTTAGTAAAAAAAACAATAATGTTAGATCAAGATACATATGAAATTTATCAATAAATATATTTTATAATTCAAAACACGGAAAATAAAAAAAACTTATGTGCCGGTCAAAAACATGCTTACCCATCTAACACGAGCTGGAACTCACAAAATGTACTTCAAACCCAGTCAAGCCCAAGATTTAGATCAGGCACCAGCCTGGATTCTAATCCACTCTCTAAGCACCAGATCAAACACCTAATGGACAACATAACAATGATGGCACATGAGAATTAATTCTTAATCCGGCCCGCTAGCAAATCGGAGAAAACAATAAGACTCATGGACTTAAACATATATATAAACAACTTAATAGTAGAGACATTCCAAAGATAAAATCTAATATATTTAGTTAATAGGAGTTTTATTAATAAATAGCTATGGGCAATTAGTGAATTGGATTGGTCTAATAATGAGAGAGAAACTGATCTATGATGAATTAAAAATATGTTTATTGACAATTTGAGATGTATTTTGACATAACCTTATTGTTGGCAAATGCACGCAGGCATTTTATTTATAAAATAACATTTCTCTAGGCCATTTGAACAATAATTGATGTGTTGGCAAATAGGTTTGTTGATATTATTTAATGAAGCCAGATATCATGCTATACAACTAATCACTACATTCACTTATTAGTTATGCCCTTTTTATAATCAGTTTGAGTGGCTATTATACATGAAATCAAACCAAGTCTGGAGTGAAGCTTAACAATACATCTAATTATAATAAATTTATATATTAAATATGGGCTTGTAAAGCATCCCAGATAGCTTTAGATCGAATGGGTTTTCAAAAATGCTTCGGTTCAATGCCCAAGATTGCATATTAAGAAGGCAGAGTTAGCTGTAGAGATTTTACTAATATGCTAGGCACAAGTAAAATATAATAATAAAGTTGCTCTGCAGATGGAAGAATAGTTTTAGGGTTTTCGTGACAAACACTGGTTTACCCAATAACTAGTCATCATGCTGCTAAAAGAGAACCTTTATTTGGTTCATAAGAGGCAGGGGATTTACGTGCTAATCTGGCCTGTAGCTCACACTTCACTACTGCACTACCCATAAAAGAGGAAGATTGGCTGGACTTACCGTGGCTCCATCTTATATATATCAAAACAGCACAACGAGAAAATAATAATAAATTTCACATCCGCCAAGCTGAGGTATATTATAACTTAAATACCATACATCAAATGAACACTAGATCATCAGCTTGATCAAAAGAGCCAACTCTTCTGTAGCATGAGAAATACAATATGCTACTGACAGGAATATATATATATACAAACTTTATCTTTAGTTATCTATAACTCCTAAACTTTTAAAAATGGGAAAAGTATATTTAATAAGGGACTTACAAATACTTTATTAAAAAATATACTTATGATTACACTGCAGGCTAGTTTAATCTTTAGTAACAAAATAATTAAAGGTTACAAAGCCACATTTTATATTTATATTAATTAATTAATAAATGACTAAATAACAGTGAGCACAAATGGGTCGCCACTATTTAGAAATTAGGTTTTCGATACAGCACACGAAATAACACTATAAATACTAATAATTCGAAGATTTTAAATTATATGTTTTAAAAAAACATATTTGGTAATTAAATGCATGCCGTTTTGAAATGTAGGTATAACTAATAATTATTAAAATAATCAAAAGGAAAGCAAATATACTGCAGTGATTAAGTTATATAGCAAAATATTGAATTAATAATGAAAAATTTGCAAAAGTATTACATTTTATAGAATTTAAATATTATTTCGAAAAAAATTTAGAAAGGAGTTTACAATATTGAATTAACAAAGAAATTAGCAAAAGTATTTCATTTTATAGAATTTAAATATTATTCTGAAAACAATTTAGAAAGAATTTATAATAATATTATGGTTAGCTAACCTGATTTTGAAGAAATAATGATTGTTTTGAAATTTACACAGAGCTCTGCTATTTTAGTAATATTAAGACAGTTCTCCTATAGCTGAACTGGAGATATTCGAGCTGGAATGAAGGTGACTTCTTTGGCGGCTTATGGCATCTTCAATTTAGTTGGGAGATGATTTTAAAATGGTGTTGGAATGAAGGCAAGTCTTTTTTAGCGGCTTATGGCATCTTTTATTTGGTATAAGCTTGTTGCTTCAGCATTGGATGGATTGAACTTTGGCATTCCATCACAGAAACGGCAGCAAAATTTTGCTTGACTTTAGCCAGACATGATAAAATTAAATGATTTATAACTTCTGATATTAACAGCTCTCCCGCTTAAAATAAGGCCTATTTATACATTTTCACTAAACCTTAACACCTTTTTGGAATTTTGTTTGCCTCAGGACCAATTGACTTTTAATTAAACAAAATAATATAATTTAATTTCTACAACAGATAACGTCTCCAAGGTGTTATATTTAATTTACTTAAAATTATTAAAATATATAAATCATATAATTCGATTCAGATTTCACTAATTAAATTCCTTTTTAGGTGTTATAGAATGTTAAAGCTTAGCAGAAGGAATGGTATTCTGATTTAATGATAAAGTCTTTTGTTGAAACAAAATCAATCAGTAAACTAGATTTTAGTTTTACCCCCGGTGTGGTCACTAATTGATTTCCTGTTTACACAAAATTCTCATTTTTAATTATAAATGGATTTTTATTTTACTGAAATACATAACTTTTAACATATTTGTTTTTACAAAATAACAAATTGGACAGCTTTAAAAAAATACTTTAGTTTCAATTTATATGTAAAACATTAAATCAGAAAACCGTTAAATATATTTTTAAAAAAAAGTTTCACATTATATTTTTTTATTTAAACTTAAATATATATAAATCATTTCACCATTATTCCAAGGATTAAATTATCCATCCACATATGAACATCATAGTGAATATAACTAAGAATTGACTGAAAATTTATAAAACATTTTATAATAAATTATGAGCATTTCTACACTATAATTTTATCAAACCTGTCTAATTATAGCGTATTTTCATATGTAAATGGATGATGTCATTCAAGTGGCCATTGTAGCAAAATTTTTCCACTCATCTTATATATAACATTTTTATTTAAGATAGGTTCGAAACTAGTTCAGATGAGTAGGTCATTAGGTTGTTGGTGAAATGGAAAGAGATTGGGAGGTTTCCGTTTCAATATGTATATATATATAATACTAACAAACAAATAATCTTCACATTATTAATACAAATTCCAAATGGATTGGGTTCAATAAGTAGGCTTGATCTTTTTAGGAATATTTGCATTTAAGCTACCCTTTACAACCCTCTTTCCTTACAGGGTTAGAATTTTAATTTGTCATGAAAATTTTAACACTTACACAAGGTTTGGATTTGATGTTTGGTGGCTTTTTTTAATGCAAATATAAGAAGGGTAGTGAAACCTCTTTCTATTGTTTTCTATACTCAACTACACAAATTGCTTTCTATTCTTTTCCAGTCAATCTTGTGAAATACTTTTCAAGGTGGGGTTCAGACATAGGTTTTCTTTTAAAACAAGTAATGATTAATCGTTTTGAGCACACTAATAATCATGTGTTTTTGTTTCAGATAGCACATTTTTTTCTTATCCTCTATCCTGCTCCTATTGAGTCTTTTTTTTGAGGACTAACATCCTGCTCCTATTGAGTCTTTTTTTTGAGGACTAACAGAAGATTGGAGCAACCATCACTTTAGTGTGGTTTAACTCTTTTAAATAAAGTGGTGCTAAAGTATCCTAATATCTGCTTTGGCATCCATTAGGGAATACTCTCATCATAATTTTTAACCTAACTTCATAATATCTATTTTGTTTTTTTTACTTCTCAGCATTCATCTTTCTTTTTTTCTACATGTCAGTTGAGTATGACAATTCTATAATAACTAAGATTGTCCATAGTATGGTTTCATAATTCGGGCATTAAATGTGCCCCTAACTTGCCCTTCCATTGTTTACTACAAAGAGGGTTTTTTATTAAAACTTTATCTTCTACTTTGAAAATACGTGGAGATCTAGTCTTATTTTTGTTCCTTTTATTGGCCTTACTTACTAACCGAAGATATGCTTTCTGCAATATGCTTTCTGCACATTTTCCTCCATCCTACTTTGTTTATATCTAACATGAGAATTGATTGATTAAAATGTAGTTCAGTGGGTGTAAATTCAGTAGATTCATTCACACTTCAGTTGATATAATTAACTATCAGGTCTATCTGTCTTACCCACCCTCTCTATGCTCACCCCTTAGGTAAGTCCTGAACAAATGACCAAGCTCCCGCATTTCACGTTCGCAAGGGTTTGACTGTGGATTCCTAATGGACATGAGCACATGCTGGATTTATGATCTTTCCACCCATTTTTTCCATTCTTTGGATAGGAAAGGGGTACCATGGTCTGTCAAAATGGTTTTGGGTTTTCCTATCCTCACAAATTGGAGGGTATCTAATACTTGATGGCATACATGGTATTAGCTTGGGGTATTGGGTAAGCAGAAACATACTTAGTAAAGAGATCATAGGCTACCATTAGATATTTTTTTTCATTAAATGGGGGTAAGGGCCCATAATAATCGATCGCCAAGATCTCATTTGGTCCTTTAGGCAATATTGATTTTGAAGCTTTATAATAATTTTGATTTACTGGCTTGCCTCAAAGGCACACTAGACAATCTTGAAGTGACCTTAATATGTCTTTATACATACCAGGCCAGCAAAACCAATTTCTTAAAGTATGCTGTTTTATGGGCACGGTAGTGTCCATATAAACAGTGAATATATTTTGAGTAGAATATGCAATGTTTCTGGTATTACTACCCTCCACTCATCTGTAATATTATTTACTTTGTATAGCAGGACCTCATTTTTTATCTTATACAAATCAAGATCTTTTGGCACATTCAAAACTTTCTCTCCTTTGAAAGCTCTCATGATTAAGTTAAATTATTATCTTTAAGTTGCAATTCAGGCAGGCTTTCCAAATCATTCTCTACACTACCATCAGTCATCATATTGACATTTGTAATGTAAGCATTCTCTACTGATAAATGGCTCTGTTCTAATCCACATGGGTTTCGACTAATCACATCGGCCACAACAATCTCAGTTACCTTGTAATACTGCACGGTGTAATTCAATTCCTGCAACAGCAAACTCCATCTAACTAGATGGCTGTTGGTCAGATAACTGTGGTTCAGGAATTTATCAGTCATCATATTGACATTTGTAATGTAGGCATTCTCTACTGATAAATGGCTCTCTTCTAATCCACATGGGTTTCGACTAATCACATTGGCCACAACAATCTCAGTTACCTTGCAATACTGCATGGTGTAATTCAATTCCTGCAACAGCAAACTCCATTTAACTAGATGGCTGTTGGTCAGATAACTGTGGTTTAGGAATTTCTCTGTCATCATATTGACATTTGTAATGTAGGCATTCTCTTCTGATAAATGGCTCTGTTCTAATCCACATGGGTTTTGACTAAGCACATCAGCCACAACAATCTCAGATATCTTGCAATACTGCATGGTGTAATTGAATTCCTGCAACAGCAAATTCCATATAACTAGATGGCTGTTAGTCAGATAACTGTGGTTCAGGAATTTGAGGCCTTTGTGATCTGTGATCACTACCCCCTCTGACCTGAGAAGCATCCGTCAAAACTTTTGGAAGGCCCACACTATTGCCAGTGCTTCCTTCTCTGATACAGTATAATTTATTTCTTGACCTTTCAGGAGTTGGCTGAAAAAGTAGAGGACCCCAGGTTGGCCATTCTCCTGGATTTGGGATATTACTCCTTATCCAAAACCACTACTACCCATCTGGACTATAAATGGTTTACTAAAACCAAGGAAGGCTAACATGATTTGCTCTAAAAACCCTGTTTTAATATTCTCAAATGCCTGGTCCTGCTCCTCAGTCCATTTCCATCTCTCATCTTTCCTGATTAATTTTAATAATGGTTCTGGGTGGTGAGGAAATTTTTGGTAAAAATGATGGTAGAAATTACATAGGCCTAAAAATGATCAAATTTGTTTTTTATTGGTCAGTTTAGGAAAGTTCTGAATGGCACTGATCTTGTCTGGATGAGGTCTTATCCCATCACAACCTATGATATGACCTAAGAAGATAACCTGGTTTGAGACTAGGGTACTCTTCTTGAAGTTGATCTTGATGCTTTTCCAGAAGCACTCCTGGAAAACAGTCTGGTGTTGAAAGTGCTCTTCAACACTGGTAGATGCAATAATCACATCATCTGCCTATATTGTAATGATCTTCAACTCAGGAGATAAGGTCTGATCTAGACACCGTATCAAACCAGCCCACTATTTATCAATCCAAATGGCATCCTATTAAATTGTTATGTAAATCTCTCATATCTGAAGGCAGTGTATTGGTGATCAATTCAGATGGAGTTCGATCTGCCAATAACTAGAGGTTAGATTGAAAGTGGAAAACACCTTCTTGTTTCCAAATCTCACGAATAATTCATGTATGGGTGGTGGAATATTTCTGTCAGGGACAGTAATTTTATTTGTCTATCATCAAAACATCTCATCGACCCATCTTTCTTCTTCAGTTATGATTGGATTACAGTAAGGTGAAGAGGATTTGGAAATAATCCCCCAATCCAGCACTTTGTTAATTTGTTTGGTTATTTCTTGTCGATACTGGTATGAAATAGGATATGATCTGGATTGAAATGGTTGGTCATGTACTAATCTTATTCTCTGCTGAAATCCTTTTATCACTCCTGGTATCTCTGAAAAAATCAGGCTAAATGTATGTAACAATCCAGTATTTTGTTAATTTGTTTGGTTATCTCTTGCCAATACTGGTATGGAATAGGATATGATCTGGATTGAAATGGTTGGTCATGTATTAATCTTATTCTCTGCTGAAATCCTTCCAAGCAAGTTGGACTCTGCAAGCTTACTATCTATGAGTGCCTCTGGGATATTAGATATAACACAATCAACTTCAGGGAGACCATATCTCAAAAGTAATGTCATCTCCAAGATCTTATCACATATCTTAACTACTTTATTAGAGAAATCAATAATATAAGAGTTCAAGAGTAGGAAGTCTGACCCAAGAATGACATCATGGATTAAGCCACTCAATATAAGGAAAACATGATAGAGGATTGTTTGGCCAACTTTCATTTCAACCCAGATTTGCTTTTGTACAAGTTTTGTTTTTCTACTGTTAGCCATGGTAACCTGAATAGATTTCAATGGTAAGGTTTTCATTTTGAGATTTTTTAATCAAAATTTCCTGGTAAAATTTGAGATAATGGAAATCTGGCTACCAGAATCTAACAGTGCTTTAACTTGTAAACCCTCAAACAAAACCTCTATCATGGGGTAGCTCTGTAAAGCTTAGTCAGGTGCTTTGTCTTCCCATGAACATATCATATTAGTGATCTCTCGATCAGGGGTTTGTTTCATGTTCCTCAGGGTATTTTCAGTCTCTCCGGGTGAGGAACATAACCTCAAGTATCCTTCTAGTTTAGTTTCTGTTGAATTTTTGGTGTATAATTACTACCCCCTGGTTTTGGGGATTTTTCGGGACTATGGAGAGGGTTTATTCGTTTTGCTAATATTTGTATGGTTCCTTTTAGCTGACCATGCATAGGGTGAGTTACTTAGTATGGACTCCTTTTTCCAATGGTTAACATCATTATTATTTTTTCTCCTTTTATAAAAGATAGCATTAATAGTAGTTGCTTTCCTTTTTTCAGGTTCCCTAATTGACAGGTTAGCATTGTTATCTATATTAGTTAACAGTTCTGCCACCTGTTCTATGGTCTTAACATTGGTTCACAATAGTTATTGTTCTATCCTGAATGGTAAGTTTCTCTTTATTATTCTGATAATTTGACTTTCACTCAGGCAGTAGGTATTTAACATTCTTAATTTCATAACTTGACGGTTGAAGAACTTCATCAAGGTTTCTCCAGGTGCTGCCCTATACTTCTCTTGGAATAGCTGATACAATAAGGTCTCTTGCATATTCTTGTTCCAGAAATTCTTCACCAGCAGTATTTGATATTCATCAAAGGTAGATGAGGCCTGAAACAATAACTCCCACCACACCTGCGCATCACCTCACAGATGGCTGTATGCAATAATAACCTTTTTACCCTCTGACAAGTTTCTATTTACAGAGAAATAAAAGTTCAGACTCCAAATGAGATCCCTTGAATACTTTTAGTTTGACAAACTGGTTAATAGAGTTCACTTGTGCAGGATGGTAAAGTGTTTTGTTGAATTCTGTAGTGTTTACAGTTGGGGTCAATGCATGATCATCATAGTGTGTTCGATAACTATCTGGAAATAAACCTTCTAAACTAAAGTTAGGAGAATAATCTTCTTCCTCAGGCAGGATGCAACATGGGAGGGGAGTTTCTTCAGAAGGATCACTTATCCTCTGTGGGTCCTTAAGGGCAATCTCTAGGCGATGAATCCTACCATCCCTTATTTTATTACTACTGTGCATCCTTACATCAATTTCATCATGTTTTCCTCCACTGGTCGGCATCTCTTGGCACAATTGAGACTCGAGCACTACCAATCTCATATTAAAGGTTTCACCCATTCTATCAATTTCATCTCTTATTTCTTGAGCACTTCCCACCAACTTTTCTATATTGGCTTTGTCTGTGGTCGTGTCCACCCCCCTTTGACTATTCTACCCTCAACTTGTTTAAGATGTTGATCCAAATCTATTAGCATCTTGTTGCATGACTCAACCTGATCATTTTTCACTTTGGAGAGTTGTTCTATTCTTAATTGAATCCCCTGAAATTCTTGGACCTCGGTTAGGAATTTATCCTGTTCCACATGCACCTTATGTTTTAATGTTTCCTGACTCTTATATGCCTCATCTAATTTTGCATTTAATTGTTTCATGATACTGGATTTAAAATTATTTAATTGTTGTTGGCATTTTGTATTCTTTTCATCAATTTCTTTCTTCATCTCTAAAATTCCTTGCTTTAACTCAATATTGTCTTTCTGAACATTTTCTAATTTTAGGAAAAGTTGTCCCATATCTTCAGGCAGCTTAATTTCAACATTATCAATTTTTGTTTCCATTTGTTCTTTCATATCATTCACATCCTTCTTCAATTCTTCTTTTATTTTATTTATATCAGCCTTGGTTGCCATATTCTCCAATTTACTAGTTATTATCACTTTTCATTTCATCAGCCTTGGTTGCCATATTCTCCATCTTACTATTTATATCACTTTTCATTTTATTGGCCTTGGTTGCCATTTTCTCCAACTTACTATTTATATCAGCTTTCATTTCATCAGACTTGGTTGCCATATTCTCCTTCATACTATTCACATCAGCTTTCATTTCATCAGCCTTGGTTGCCATATTCTTTTTCATACTATTCATATCACTCTTCATCTTCATGATTGCTTGGATTAGTTGTGCCAACACTGTAGGGTCTTGCATAGCCTGAGTACTCCAACTTCAGGCACTTGAATAATCTCACTGAGAGGGATCCACCTGAATTTGAGAAACTGTTTCACTCTTTTCCTGCATTTGTGAAGATTGTTCAACTTCCAGTAAAGACCCCCCAGGTATCTTGATCAGCATAGATCCCACCTTATTACTGGTAGTATCATCTACCATCTCACTGTCACTATTATTTTGTTTTGACTCCAAATGTATCGATTCCATAGTCCTTAATTGCTTACCACTTCTGGTTATCATTAAATATTTATTTATTTACAAACTATTTATAAAATATTTATTTATTAATCTATAGATGATAATCACATGCCACAGTGCATCATGCCATTCCCAACTATTGCACTTATCTTTTACCTCACATTTTTTTAGTTTTTAATAGATTTACTTTTAGCCTATGTCCTTTTACATGCCCAACTCTACTATTTTAGTATCGTTTATTAATCACTTAACTATTTATCATCAGTCTCTGTTTATTGTTCAATCCTCTATATTTCCAATTTAGACTCAATACTTTAGATCTCTTTACTTATTGAAAATTGATACAAGTTTATGTGATCTATTATCACTATTACTATTATTTTTGATGAAAGTGCTAGTTGTTTGCCAAGTGTATAAGTTCATTTGGGTTTATGTTGATAGAAATACAAAATGAAATGTGACTTAACATTTAAAAAAATTTTAAACACCAGTTCAATGGCTGGACCTCCTTTACCATTATAGCATATTTATACCTAACTTACTGGATACCAGATGTAAGTGATCATGCCCTACACATTGCATGCCAGATGTAACTATTGGTAACTACATTTGGATACATCTATCAACTGTAATATCTTCATGCCTACCACATTGCGCACCAGATGTAACTGATGGTAAACTAGCCCCAAACTTTGATGGCCCCAGATGTAATGGATGGTACTCTTCATCAACAGCCATAAGCTAACCAAGCCCAATGATGGTGCACCCAATATAATAGATGGATGACTCCACCTGGATTCACACTTGCCCACACACCAGATGTAGCAGATGGGAAAATAACTTGTGGACTGTGATAACATGCAGATATAGAAATCTGGAGACCATGACTTAATGTGCCCTAATTTACTTCCCCTGATGACATAGTCTGCAGAGACCTACCCGGCTTGGAAGGGGAAAAAGTTGCATCTAACTACGGTCGGACTTTGAGTCTTCATGTAGAATGCTAATGAAAACCTGATGAAATGCTTAACCAATGATTGCATGCACTTTAATTGATGAGCTCTATTCCTATTTAATAATATCAAATGCAATTTAGGTTAGTTCATCCACTCTCACACCTTTTACGATTCCATTATGCCCTAGTATTCAAGCCCAGAGAGAATATTGCTTTTGACTACCTTAACAGGTATGAATGGATACACACAGCAACACCTGCACCTATATATAGGTTACAACTAGCATTTATTATATTTGTTTTACTTTCAAGCTTTTATATGATAAAAAAAATAGATTAACAGGTATGAACGGATACTCACAGCAACTCCTGCACCTATATATAGGTTACAACTAGCATTTATTATATTTGTTTTACTTTCAAGCTTTTATATGATAAAAAATAGATGTGTGTGTGCATGCCTAATTGTTTATAAACTATGAAATGTCAGGACAACTCAACAAACCAGACACCAGAATAATATAAACTCTTAAACATTTATTAACAATAATAAACAACATAAAGTATAATAACAGTAGTTATAATAAAAAATAATAATAATAATAATATATACATGGGTCACATGTGAATCGCTACCATTTTGTGAACTAATGATTCTCTAGATCCAACCCTTATACCCCATGGTAGAAATCCATCTATGTCACTCATTCTTTACAAATCATAATTATATAGAAAAATAAACTTTAGTAATTTAAGATAATTGAGATGCTGGCTAGCTAAATTATATATTTACTGATTTTAACAATCTATTTAATTTAAATTCCCCCAATTTATATATATGATAAAGATAGAAATTAATACTAGTTGATTAATCAATAGTCAATCATACTGGAAAAATATATATACAAGGTTGATCAACAAAATAAAACATACAATATGTATTCTGTATCAAGTGTTGCAATTTAATCTATAAAAATAAATGTAGAGAATCTTACCTTACTATTTATGTGGATAACCTGATGTGAAGAAGGTGGGTTAACCTAAATTTTATTTATAATAAAAATAAAAAAATATCTAAGTGAATAATCCCCCCTTTCTTCTTTGCTAATTCTGAAAAATGAGGCTTCAGCATCGGAGTGTAAAAATACAACATAGATAACAAGAATAAAAAAAATAAAACAAAAATTTACAATATTAATTCCTTGATTAAAAATTGTAATTGGAACAAAGTTCATAAAAATCATCCTAATAGAAGTTGTAGTTGATAGCTAGGCAGGTTGTTCTCCAAAAGCAGTTTCACTTAGTAAATCATTTTCCTTAGCAAGGATAGATAGGTACAATGGTGTCTCTTGTAATTGTGTATGGTAAACACCTTGATCCTTAATTGATTCACCATTAAATATTCCAATGCTTGTTTACTTTTGACTCCAAGCATCCTTTTGTGTTTTACAATAAAGTAGAAAAATAAATAAATAGAGGTTTAATGCAGCTGCTAGGAGATAACATGATGCACAATAGCATGTTTTGCTCTAGCCCATATTCATATTAAAGTACAATTCAATAACTATTTGTAATCATAAATTTATGTTGGATAATATAGAAGCACTTTACATATATATATATATTCTAACCTCCCCCCGTGCATTCTCACCCCAAAATATACTGTTTATTACGAATATTACGGGTTCTAGCTCAGTTAACAAATAAATAAATGAAATATTCATTCATTAATTAAAATGATTACTAGCTCTAATTTTTAAAATACAAATACGGTTCAATTTTAAAATGAATTAACAAATATTTACTATTTTCATGAGACATGGAGTGACAATACAGGGAACGAGATAGACTACATTGAGCCATTATCCACACGATACTACCTCAATGGCATAAGAACACTATCCCCCCTTTTTACTATACCAAATAACTAACTCATAGTATTCTTACGACTTTCTGAGCTTTATTCACTACGATTAAAATAATAATCATATCTTAATCTTCTTTATAACAAGAATCTAGCTCAATTAAATAAAATGAAGTAAAATAAATTAAAATCTCAGGTTCATAAATTGTATTCTAACTGATTTAAAATTACGGTAGTAAAATATGAAAAGGGAATTTTATGTCATAATCTACTACACAGCAACTAATAATAATAAAAATAATAATAACAATAATAATATAATCTTATTTCTTCCTAAATGAAATAAATAAATACGTACGTGGTAGTATTTTAATAATCTGACAACAGAATACGTGTGGCAACTTTAGCATATAATTTAATGTAATATTGTGGCAACCGACTTATGACCAATAAATAATATAAAATTATGATCTTTTAATTTTAACATACCAATAAATTCTCAAAATTCTTATAACACTTTTATGTTTACCTTTTGTGCAAAATTTATATGTCTGTTTCAATTATAAATGTATCGTGATTTCATGCATCCATGTGGAGAAATAACAACTCGGACACAAAACTTTAAAACAAATTTAAAACAAAGTTTATTAACAACATAAATAAATTAACAATATTTTTACACTATATACATTGGATATCCCTTACTTTCATATCTCAACTTAGTTTATTAGTTTATAAAATGAAATCAAAATATTATTTACTTTTCCTAGTTAAATCTTTTTTTTTTTTTAACACTTAAGAAAATACAGTATTATTACTTGATTTATTATTATGGTTAGCTTATTACAAAATGCATTTCTTATATGATTATCACAAACACTTTTCATCCCTAATATTATTAAAATTACATTTTTTACAAAATTTACATTCATAATAAAATTCTACAAAATAATACAATTTAGTTTCATATTGGTTGTATGGAATCTTACAAAGTCAAAACACTATTCTACATTCGGTATTAGGTTTTTTTTTTATTATTCATTATCCGATGTTTATTAATCCTAATATTCTCATTCAAGCCTTACTTCGGATGATATAATTACAACCATTAATATACCATGCACAAGTATATGTTTATTATACCTTATTGAATTTTCTCTTGATAAATATGCAATACTCATTCCCTCCAACATTAATATTTTAAAAAAAAAAACATTCAAATTTTATTATCACTTTTAAAATACTTGGTTTAGATTTCTTTTCAAAATCTTATATTCATTTCTGAATTAATTTTACAATGTATTATATGATTCTTTCTCTCTTTATGATATTTTGGACTTTCAATTTTAAAGTTACACAATTCTATACATTCAAGCAAATAAACTATTCTTACATAAACGATAACATATCTTCAGTTCTATTTTATTCATTATTTCTTTGAAAATATCTTTCTGACCGATGCAGATTCATGAAATAAGGATAGCGAAGATAGATGCATAGGATCAAAATACAACTAGAATATTACTCGTCATATACCTTGACAATCATGGCACAGTGAATTAAAAGACACTATAGAGGAGTGACCTTTACCTGTCTACCAACCTCTATCATAGGAACGATGCTAAAGCTATTTCTTCAGCTTTATTCTAACATCAAAAGTTTAAAGATATGCAAAACACTGTCCAAATCATATGTGTTAACTATACTAAATCACACAAAACTAAATATGATCCAAATCCCTTATATTTTCCTATTTCTTAAAGAAAAACATCATCTTGGTTTCCTCTCCACTAGTACTTCCAAGTCACTATCCGATCTTATTTCTCAAGATTTTTTCTATACTGTACATCGACAAATACATATCTGCATTACTAACAATAATAAAATTCATTGATATTTTAAAACTATTCCACTGTTCTATAAGAAAATCTTTTTACTACTTTCCTCCGTATATTTAATCATATACAAACTATTTAAATATCTGAATACTTTATCACATGAAAGTTCAAAAGAATCACACAATTGTTCTGTTAAATTATATTATTAATATACTTTAAATAAATTGTTGCATGCATATTCCGAATTACTCCTATCTCATTATATGTTAAAATGTTGCATAAAATGTGTACATATAATTAAGACTTTCACACTTCATTCTTAGGTCAATAGATGATCTAAAAAAAAAAAATACATTATGCATTATAAATAACTATTAAAATTACCAAACGACCTTTATCTCCTCGATCGCGTTCCGTAGGCTTCACCATCCATTTGATCCTTGTAGATATAAGATTCACATCCATACACTTTATTTTAAACACTATTTCTATAATTTTATCAAGCTATTATATTTAAATTTTAATATTACTAAATTTATGTTTTATGTTTTCCCTAATCTCACATAACATTTTATATTTTAAAATAAATTAGTAAAAAAATATTCAAACTATATTTACTGTACTCCTTCATCAAATTTTCCTGAAAACCGTTCATACTAAAGCCAAAAAAAAAATTGTTTATCATTTCTTTTCCATTCACTTAATGTTCCTCTCCCTGCTTGTTCAATTTTAAGGTAAAACAAATATTACTTCGTTCAATAAATATTCCTGAATGATAATCCTTGGTTTTTATAATATTTAATACAATTATTAATTATGATATTAGTTAATCCCGTAAAGAAAACTTCTAAATATTCTCTTCTAATATTTCTTGCTAATATTTTCTCCCGCGTGACTTTTACGATGCATCTTCTCAGTACTTTGATTTAAATATTCAATAAAACTTTTCTGTTTCCATGGATTCATTTTATTAAGTAAATTAGATTTATAGTTTCCAAATCTTTATCTTTATTAATCATTTCTCTAATGAACACTTTATAATATTTTTAATTCTTCTTAGAGAAAGTTTTTCTGTTCCTTTTTCATAAAAAACACAATAGCTCTTTCATATTATTATTCTGTAACTTTTTTTTCCTTCTTTTAAAATTCTGGTACTATATACTTTGTAATGTTTCCTTTAAAAAGACATTCTTTCTCCATTATAACTTTTACATAATTTTTTCTTTATGATATACGCATCTTAATTTTTCCATAGAGAAGAATAAAAAAAAAAACTTCGGAGTAGCCTTTTAAAATTGTGCGTCATAATTTTTCCTGACGGCAAATAACTTTTCTTTTAAGTTTTCGGTATAATGTCCAAATTATATTTATCTGAGTTCTAATGATTTCCTGGTTGATAACAAACAAACTGTATTCAAGGCACTTTACAATTATTTTTACTTTATCAATACTTTTAGGTACTTTTTTCTGTAGTATTTCCATTTTTACTGCAAGGTTTCGGCTAAACTTGAATAAAAATCCTGGTAAGAAATCTTTTAAATTAGCCTTCCATTTAAAGGCAGTTCAAAATATTATATTTTAAAACAAAACTTTTAAAATAAATACAAAATTTTTTAAATTATAACACTTTTCTAGCTTACGATCTTATACAGCTAAAAAAATATGTTCCTCCTTCCTTTACTTACACATTCCTTCTCCCGCTCCGTCTAATTCCTATTTTTCGTCTGCTAAAATACCTCCGTTGATTGGTTAATGACTTTTTTAGCATGAACAAATTTACACATTTTTAGTTTTATAATAGATTAAACTTTTTAAAATAAAGAATTTATGACGTCATGTTTTAAAATATTACTTAGAATAGTATTTTTAAACTCAATTATAGTTTTATCAAAATTATTTAAACTTTAAAACAATTATTAAAATAACATTTAATATTTCAACTTTTACTTTAACGATAGATAGCAATTACATTTAGTTTTATAATTCACAAACTTTATTATTATACTCTAACAAGCGTGTGTGTGAAGGTATATAATATACAGTCACATGATTACTAACTTTATCAGATGATTTGATTTTTTTTTAATTTACGACTCGGTCTAAATTACTAAAACTGATATATTTTATAAAAATTTGGAAAATAATTTAAAAAATGTAGAACTAAATATAATTCTCACCATCCCAAAGTTTATTTTAAAATATATTAGATTAAATTTGAATATTAATTATAATTATAATATTACATATAGTGTTTATTTAATTTATTAGTTTTAAAACATTACAATTGAATTGTTAATATACTTTTAACTATTTATAGCTGTATTATTTTATATGGCCAGCTTTTTCAACCATAAGCAAGGATATAATTAAGCTTTATTTAACTGTTTTTTTTAAAATAATCCATTACACTTTTACATACCAGGTATTTTTCAGCCTTAAATTGTACTATAAAATCTAATCGATCATACAATTATCAATATATTACACAAACGTATTTTTAAAATTTAAATTTTTTTTTTTAGCAATTGACCATTCTACCTTATTATGACCTACAGATAAGGGCACAATATATATATATATTAATGAAATTATTTCATTTTTTTCTTTTTCAATTTTCAGCAGATTAATTTTCGTTATTCTTTTTGAAAAGATTTAAAATATTAAAAATTACTTTAACAACTTTCAAAACATGCTTTAATTATTTCAAAATTTATCAATTATTCTTACTTCTTATTTCACTTTCTTTCTTCTGAATTTGGTAAACTTTTAGTTACAGCATTTTTAAAAAATTTTATGATTTAAATAAAAGAAAAAGCAAACCTCCATTTTAGCATTCTAAATTTTAGTTTAAACTACTGTCTATTGTTATAGCTGCTATATTTTTTGACAAGAAGAATGATTTATAAAAAGTTTCTATTTTTATATAAAATGCTGAGAATCTCCTGAAATGCTGAGATTTTTAACTGCTTATTGTTTAAATATATTTACATTTTTAAATGCCTATTGTTTAAATACATTTCATTTATTACAGATAAAAAATAAAATAATAAAATCAGTTTTATTTTCACACATGGCCACCTAAATTAACCTCAGGCTATCCCTAAATCATTTGATTATAAATTAATATACAATTTTTTTTAAAAATATATATACATCACAGTATATTAATCGAATATTTTATATATATACAATATTACTTTTTTAAAATATTGATCATATTAAATTTATTATAAAGCAATAATTTATTGTGCATTATATGTATATATATAATAATAACAAACAAATAATCTTCCCATTATTAATACAAATTCCAAATGGATTGGGTTCAATAAGTAGGCTTGATCTTTTTGGGAATATTTGCATTGTAAGCTACCCTTTACAGTATATTAATTGAAAAACAGAAAATTTATATATGCATAGTCATATTCTAAAGACATTAATTTCAATTTATTCTTTATTGTTATTAATAAAATTGTATTCTATTGTTAAAATTATTCCTATGAACTTAATTCTAAATGGTTTTTAAAATATTATATTTGTATCATCTCTTGAGCACATTAAGTTATTGAGCTTATCTGCACAATATTCAAGCATAATGGTGATATATATATATATTGTAATGGAAACCCGGTGATCGAAAGCTTAAACTTCCCTTTTATATAGATATAATGGGGAATTCTTATAATTCAAGATTGTCCAGTTTCTGCTACCACAAGCAGAGAGAAAATATGGACAAAAACGAGTCTATATCCATACTTGACCGAACTTGTGTGCTATACAGGTATAGCATACAAGTTATCTTTCCCGGTCAACTTTCTCCCGACTGCTGTAAGATTTAACAGAGTTACAGCGCTTGGATAATTATAAATTTAATGGGATCAAATACTGCACCACTAGCTTTACATGTTAATTAAGTACTCAAATGAATAATAATTATTTCCCAATCCTAAGACGATACTACTTTTGGAAGCGGCGAAGAAAGAGACGAAACAGATTTTACATAAATAAAAGATATTTAATGTAATAAATTATAAATAAAGAAACACTCTAAATTATTAACACTCAATATAAAAAAACAGATTATGCTATAATACCACAAAAAATAAATAAATACAATAGAAGATTCTATATATGATTGCAATCTGTGGAAATAATTTACCCCTTTATAGTCATTTCAAATATTCAAAGAGTCTAATTAATGTCTATCTCATTATATCTGGGATTGGCAATTGCATTAAATTTAAAAGGTATGAGCACATAAGTTAGATAAAAGGTATTATTCATAATTACCTAGGTCATTAAGTCTTTGAATAAACTTGACATCTTGCTGACCGTCCCGTGGAATTTTTCCACTTCTTTAGTAGAGAACGGTCGCTCTTTGGCTAGATTTGATGGTTGGGATTCCTTCGTCTTTACAGCATCAAGGCAAGGCAAATGAACCCTTTGGCAGGTGCTATGTCGGCAGTTGTTACATCGAGACATGAACCATTACAGCACGGAAGTCTGGATCGACCGGCGATCGCGACTGGCCCTTAGCCACACATCCTTGAAGCTTCCATTATGTTATAGTTTGTTTTCAATTTCCCAAATTTAACTTTTCATGTCTGCTTTCTATTATATATCTCTGCTTCTTATCAGAGCAGTGTCTTCACTGAAGTCTCGACCAATACTGTTTTCCAATTAATTAATTAATGTCTTTTATTTTTCAAATTCCCTTCCTTATCTTGATCTCATGCTGGGTTTTTCATTTCACATCTTTTTACTTTAACATGCTTTTAACAACTTATACAAAATGACTTTTAATTTAATATAATTTTATAATATAATATTTTACATTTATTTCTCGATCATTTTCTTTAATAAAATTATTTCATTTTGACATGAAATAAACCTTACTCTCTTTATTCATATATTCACACATGAATTTCATTTTCATCAAAATATGTAATTTTAAGAACAGATCTTTATCTTTTCGTTGCATTCTAAATTTTACTTATTTTTATTTAAACTCCCCAACTATCGCTTTCTTTTACATTATTAAGTTTCTATTTTCCATTTTCATTTTTTTTTATCTTACCCTATACACATGATATTGAGATTTCTAACCTTAATATTTCTATTCTTTTTACAATCTGAACTTTGGAGGGTAAAAGATAAGAATCGTTTCGATTCTAATTCCCTCTCTTTTTTACTTACACATTTTTTTATTTTGTAATTTTTTTAAACTCACTTTTTTTTATAACCCAAGCCCAATATTTAACATTCTTTAAATGTTAAATATCTATATGTGTGACCGCAGTATGTGTGATCATCACATTACACCATTCCCCTTCTTTAAAATTTTTTCTTAAAAATTTTTTTAATTTACTGCACTTCAAGCTAGATGCTCCTAACTACTGTTAGAACCATTTTATATCTATTTACTTTTAATATAACTTTAGTGATGAGATTATTCCTAGAGAGGCGACCAGGCAAATTACATCCTACTCTGATGATCCAACCAGCATTACTAAACCAATTTAATCTTGCTATTAACATTACATGAATTTTATTTCTGCCTCCTACTTGTATATACAGGTTCGAGTCCACAGGATATCTCTGTGACTTGATTAAACCTGTTCATACCTCACACTTTACAAATGATAACCCTCTGAGTGACAACTCTGGTCACTATTACTGAGGTGGGTTGGACGGCTGGCATCTTTTCATCCAGCTCATCCATGAGCTCAGAATATTTTACTAATAACTTGTATTTTTTATAAAGGGGTTTTTTCCCCATAGATTGGTTTCTAAACCATTGACTCACGATATTTGTCAAATATCTAACTGGAAATCTTAATCCAGTGAATCATTATGAGAAGGGGATCTCTGTCCCTATCTTCTCTATATAATAAGATTTGATGACCGCAGAACACACATGAATGCATAACAGAGAAGGCTCACTATATACTGCTAAGATCCATCTACAACTATCTAAACCTACACACTTTCAGCCTCAATCTACGACCTCAAACTACTATCTATCATATGTTTTTCTCAGTTTATCCTAAAGTCCTTTTTTTGCATTTACTGGCACATCATTTCTTTATATTATCATGATCAATGTTAAAGTCCATTCTCCCTTACTCGTAATCCAATTCCATTTCCAATCTTGTATCAGTGAATCCTTCCTTTATTGGTGATTACACTTAGGTTTTATCTGGTGGTTGTCTTTCTCTATTGACATCACCTCTGCCTCCTCTGGGATGTAGATTTTGATCCCTAAGTTCTCGGTCTTCGGTCCTGTCAAATGGACATTTACATTCCGTCTCCAATCTTTGTCGTCCATTTTCCTGCCTCCTTGGGTTCCACTTTGTAGAATATCTCCGGTTTTCTTGCCATTGTCCTTCACTAGGATCCCATCCATTTTTTATCATAAAAGGTTCTTTTGGAGGTGGTCTAGGTTTATATCCATCCTCCTTCTGGTCGTCCCTTGTGGTATCCAATGCACTCAGCAACTCGGCCATACAGTCCACCGTCCTCCTCTCTGTACTGATTAGAATCTGTTCTATATCTTTTGGGAACCCATGCCTAGTTATCCGGAATATTTGCATCTCAGATAATGGGTTTGTGGGCATCATCTGCAACTTAGATACTTGGCAGAAGGTTATAAATGATTCCTCCGGTCTCCATTTCTCCTGTTTTATCTGATGCAGTATATCTTCTTGGAGTTCCTCACTCCAATAACTGGTCTTCAAAGCCTTGTGATACCCTGCACATGTGGTAGGTTTCTGGAACAGTGAGTTCCACCAAACTTGAGATTCGCCCTGCAAGTGACTGCAAGCGACCGCTAACTTGGCCTCCTCATTCATTCTACCAAATACCAGGCTGTACAAGTGCTCCATAGAGCTTTCTCAAGGGTTTCCAGCAAAAACTTGTATCTTTAGAAATTGGTGGAAGCCCACAGGATAATCCATGCAATTTCCAGAGCCCTTATCTCTACATTCTCCAGTGATTCTTGGTCCTATGCCCTTTACTTCAGTATCGGCGCTGTTATTGGCTGACCTACTTATCCTCTCTTCAAATTTTGTGTTCAACCTTTCTACTGCCTTCACTATCTGAATTATATTTTCCTGCATGCTTGTCAGTATCCTACTATCCTCTACTTTTATTACTTCCACTTCATCTAACTTTCTTATTTCCCTTTCTGGCTGGCCTATGTCTTCTCTCAGATCAAACTCAGCTGACTCTCTACCTATACTCTCAGCCCTTTCTAATTCATCATATATACACATGGCTCCATACTCCTTTGTTCATCCCACTTAATTTCTCTGTAAAATCCATTTCTTGTGTTTTTAGCCTCTGATTGCTGGATGACATCATTTCTAATTTTTTCCATGGCTTCAGCAATTTTTTTCTGGTTGTCTATTTCTATCTTTACCAGCCATTCCTCCATCCTTCTCTCTTCTCTATCCACATATTCCTTCATGAATTGCTGTTGCTCAACACTCATTTTCCTTAGCATATCCATGATATCACTATAGTTTATTTTACCCTGTACTTCCATCTCCTTATCTTCATTCCCCTTCTTTTACTTCCTTTTCTTGAAAGTCCATTTTAGCTTGGGACCTTGTATGCATAAATATAATTTTATTTAACCCTTCTTGATCTCTGTATTTACTACTATTATTATTGAACTCTTCTGGGTAGGTTTATATAAAAAATTTCTTTCTACTGACTCTTTGCTTTCCGCTTTGATTAACTTTTAATATATTTGTTATTTGTCAGTTAGCATTTAGATCGCTAGCCAACCCAAACATCCGCACTCTGGTTCACCCTCTTGTTCGCCTGCCTTAGATTCGTTTGACTGCCTACCCCACCTTGATGATTGTCCTATATTTTTTTCCAACTTATTCAACTCTGACTCACTATACTCCAATTAATGTCGCACTTATGATATATATTTCTAATATTCCACTTATAATTTTCGATCACTTTAAGGTCACGGTTGTTTTAAAACAAAAATCATACACATATATATTTTTTTAACGGAATAACCTCCTTCGTTACACACACCGTGTTTGTAATTTATATTGTCTCTTTACTATTTTAAAATCATAGAGAGATATTTCCTTCCATCTAACAGGTATACTTCATTGTACAAGCTATATCAGCAATTTATTGATCAAGTTATCCTCATGATTATTTTTAAAATCAGAAATATCATTTAACAGGTATACTTCGTTGTACAAGCTATATCAGCAATTTATTGATCAAGTTATCCTCATTATTATTTTTAAAATCAGACATATATTTCCTCAACTTAACTAACATACCTCGTTACACTTACTAAGTTTTGTAATTTATCAATTACTTTCTTTTCTCGAATATTTAAAATCATACGTATATATTTTCTTCAACCCAACAAATACACTCGAACATTTTTATCATTTATTATTATAAATATTTTATTTTCAGCTTAACTGGGATATCTTCACAACTTCGCTTATACATGCGATTATTCTAGAGTCCGACATATATATTTCTTCTTTTCAACTTAACTGAGATATGCGAATATTTTAGAATCTATCATTTACGATTAAAACCTTACTAAAACTGTTTTACTCTTTTTAACTTAACTACTTTATTTTCGTTACAACAAACATCTAGATAATCTATATTTGATCGCTATAATTATAGCTGAATACACTTTATTATTATGACTATAAATTCATACACACATTTATTTATTTTTAACTTAACTGTACTATGCGACTATTTTTATTATTTAGCATTAAAACTTTCATGAAACTGTGTTTTATTCTTTTTTTCTCTTTTCTGAAACGATTTATATTTCATTACCAGCAATTTGAGATACGTGGCGATTATATTGGAATACTTCTGGTTTTTTATTAAATACGTCACAACACATTTCAAAACTTTCTTAATATTAAAATTCCCTTCTTTCTATTCTTCATACACACTTGACAATGAAACACATATATGAAGTATTATAAAGCAAAAAATGTATCCCCTTTGTCTTCCTTCTAACCACTCTGATTTACAACGCGAATTTTATATATTTTAAAAACACCTATATTATTTTAGAAAATATTTTCGTTATCTTATTTAATTCAACACGTGATCACCAATTGCACAGCAATAGATATCCCGGAAACTAGCCCCCAAAATGTAACGGAAACCCGGCGATCGAAAGCTTAAACTTCCCTTTTATATAGATATAATGGGGAGTTCTTATAATTCAAGATCGTCCACTTTCTGCTATCACAAGCAGTGAGAAAATATGGACAAAATCGAGTCTATATCCATACTTGACCGAACTTGTATGCTATACAGGTATAGCATACAAGTTATCTTTCCCGGTCAACTTTCTCCCAACTGCTGTAAGATTTAACAGAGTTACAGCGCTTGGATAATTATAAATTTAATGGGATCAAATACTGCACCACTAGCTTCACATGTTAATTAAGTACTCAAATGAATAATAATTATTTCCCAATCCTAAGACGATACTACTTTTGGAAGCGGCGAAGAAAAAGACGAAACAGATTTTACATAAATAAAAGATATTTAATGCAATAAATTATAAATAAAGAAACACTCTAAATTATTAACACTCAATATAAAAAAAACAGATTATGCTATAATACCACAAAAAATAAATAAATACAATAGAAGATTCTATATATGATTGCAATCTGTGGAAATAACTTATCGCTTTATAGTCATTTCAAATATTCAAAGAGTCTAATTAATGTCTATCTCATTATATCTGGGATTGGCAATTGATTTAATTTAAAAGGTATGTGCACATAAGTTAGATAAAAGGTATTATTCATAATTACCTAGGTCATTAAGTCTTTGAATAAACTTGGCATCTTGCTGACCGTCCCGTGGAATTTTTCCACTTCTTTACTAGGGAACGGTCGCTCTTTGGCTAGATTTGATGGTTGGGATTCCTCCATCTTTACGGCATCAAGGCAAGGCAAATGAACCCTTTGGCAGGTGCTATGTCGGCAGTTGTTACATCGAGACGTGAACCATTACAGCACGGAAGTCTGGATCGACCGGCGATCATGACTGGCCCTTAGCCACACATCCTTGAAGCTTCCATTATGTTATAGTTTGTTTTCATGTTCCCAAATTTAACTTTTCATGTCTGCTTTCTATTATATATCTCTGCTTCTTATCAGAGCAGTGTCTTCACTGAAGTCTCGACCAATACTGTTTTCCAATTAATTAATTAATTAATTAATGTCTTTTATTTTTCAAATTCCTTCCTTATCTTGATATCATGCTGGGTTTTTCATTTGACACCTTTTTACTTTAACATGCTTTTAACAACTTATACAAAATTACTTTTAATTTAATATAATTTTATAATATAATATTTTACATTTATTTCTCAATCATTTTCTTTAATAAAATTATTTCATTTTGACATGAAATAAACCTTACTCTCTTTATTCATATATTCACACATGCATTTCATTTTCATCAAAATGTGTAATTTTAAGAACGATCTTTATCTTTTCGTTGCATTCTAAATTTTACTTATTTTTATTAAACTCCCCAACTATCGCTTTCTTTTTACATTATTAAGTTTCTATTTTCCATTCTCATTTTTTTTTTATCTTACCCTAAACACATGATATTGAGATTTCTAACCTTAATATTTCTATTCTTTTTACAATCTGAACTTTGGAGGGTAAAAGATAAGAATCATTTCGATTCTAATTCTCTCTCCCTTTTACTTACACATTTCTTTATTTTGTAATTTTTTAAAACTCACTTTTTTTTATAACCCAAGCACAATAGTTAACATTCTTTAAATGTTAAATATCTATATGTGTGACCGCAGTATGTGCGATCATCACATTACATATATATATATTATAACGATCCGGAGAATAAAGCTTAACGTGATCTGCACTACAGGGCGCCATCTAGGCATTTGAACCTAGTAAAATTTATAAAGTAGGCAGATACATAAGTAAAAAAAAAGATTTTTTTTAAAATTTTATTTATATATTTTGATATCCGGTCGTTAGCCCATGTCACTAGCTCAGGGAGTAGCAGAGATTTAATAATATAATATCTTATCTAATTATATTTCAATATTAAAAAATAAATAAAATAAGCCACTACCAGTAATTAACATACAAAAATTTATTTACGCACATATATATATATAAGATTTAACATTATTATTTTAATATGTTTACTTTAACATTATTTTTACTTTTATTTTAGATTTTTAATTTACATTTTAAATTTTATACTATTATTAGTTCGCACAGATTTGTTTAAAAATGTTGAGTAGAGATCGGTTACATAGATTCCATGGTCAAAAAACATTTCAAAATAAACATAAATGATCAAAATACAAAATCATTGATACCGTCAATTGCAGAGGGAAATTTATAAGTAACCCAATAGCATTCACCATAAGATACTTGCATTAACACCAATAACTTAAAAGACATCCAAATAAATACATTTTAGATATTCACCGTAAGGTATCAGTATTTACCGTATGTCTATATATATTTTGATCGAATATGAAAACCAAAAACATAATCAACCGGTAACGAACCCATGCAAGTATCTATACCTACTTAAATTTAATGCATCTTTATTTAGAGTGTCGAGTATGAATAGACTACATAGATTTGCATTTGAAAAGAACATATTCAATCCTTGTTTAACCTTAGGCCAAAGGTTCGCAGTCAAACCAAACTTCAATCCATCTGATATATCGATGTGTTCAATGTAATACGAATACGGCAGCACAATTAGGTTAAGAGAAGAAACTGCTTCTCGTCAGATAGGAATATTACATCTATCTGACGATGAGAGCAATAAAAAAAAACTCCATAAGGATAGGCAAAATGAGTGTGTGCGGCGTATAATAGCGATTCTGCCCATAGCGAATCTCGTACTACATCTACTAATTACACCAATATATCCAATCCATTGACCTAATTCAACTATGAAACGAATAACCTAAGATTACCCTCCCCTAATATAACTTTACAAATCTATATAGCCATTCACGCCCGACTTAAGTTTAATATTTATATAACTAGTTTAATGAAAAACAGAAATCATAATAAAACTTAAAGAACAAATAAATAAATAAATGGAAATGATTTTACAAAAGAAATACATTAAATAAAATTATAACTAATTAATAAATAACGTTGGTCAGATAGGATTCTATTTCTTAATTATTTTAAATATGGAAAGTTTTTAATTTAATGTTCATTAATTATAAAGTTCTTATGGTTTAAAACAGTTCATCTTTATCTGTTGCTTGCCATTTGAACATGAATTCTCATGCCGTCCTAAAAAGATTGTTTGAGTTAGCCGTTGTTGTTTTTTTATTTATCCGGAGGTCTTTTAGTTTAGTTGGTCCTTAATGTAGAAAAACAAATGATGTCATTTCTCTCTTTTTTTTTTTTTAACAAAACTGAAGGGATTGAAGAGTGCTTCTTTTCAATCCCTTCTCCTTCAACTCCACACTAACACATATAGTCACATCGTAATAACTAATTAACTCTTATTTTCAAACCTTTCCTTTTATAATAATTTTGTGGATTAACTCAACATTACGTCATGATGGTGAAAAACTTTTCGTTGAGGTCCGATTTCCCGATGGATTTCTTTCATTTGCTAAAAGTTTCTATTGTTTTCCTATCTGACCGATGCTTATACATTTAAATGCCCAAAGGCTAGTTTACTAATTAAAATAATCATTTCCATTTTACAAAAGATTAATTAATTTGTTTTCAAACTTAAATATATATTTTTATCTCTAAATCTTTTCTGAAAATTTAGTTTTAAACTACTCTTTTTTTAATAAAGTTTTATTTTAATAATTATTTATCTGTGCAATTTTATATATATGCGAGTTTAAGATGATTTTTTTAATTTTCAGTTTTTAATTCTTAAAAAAGAAATTTTTATTGGCGAACTTTTTTTTTTATGTTTACTAATAAAAAATAATGTAACGTATGTATGTGCCCGTTACATATCAGAAAACTTGTTTAAAAAAAAATGAACAAAAAAAAAAAATATTTTACTTAGGGTTAGTAATTACGGTATACGATTAACAAAATTTACAAAACATTTGGTTAGTATTGAAACTGTAAGATTTGCCTTACCAATCTTAGTTTCGCCTTGCCTGCCTGTTTCCTACCCTCATGCCTTATTTAAAACTCTAATTTCATCGTATTGTGTGTGTACTGGGTATATTTACTGAAATCCCGCCTAAATTTATATGTATAATGGGGTGCCCGGGGTTTAATAATAATTAAAATTGTTTTTAAACGATTTTATTTTCAAACTGTCGAGCATATATTACGTATATATGCTTGTACAATAAAGTAGGTCACATATTCTCATCTACACACATACTGCGATAATATTTAAAAAAATATCAAAATATTTTATTTAAAGTTTGTTTTTGAATCGATTTATTTGTGATGTTATTTCGTTATAATTATTTGTCTTTAAGAAATAATATCACTGAGAAATGTTTCTGGAAATTAAATTCAGAAACAGTGTTTGATAAATGTAAAGTGTTGTAGAATATTATTCAAAAACATGTCATCATTTATAAATCAGTGAGGGTAGAGAAAGAACAATAGTAGCTAATTTTAATCATATTGGTGCCAGTAGATTTGATGAGATAAAACAGTGTTTACGAACAGATTTTAATTAGAAAATGTAATCCGTGTTTTTCAAATGTGTAATAATTAAAGAATGGATTTCATCACCGCAGGGTTAGATGGTAATCAAGGAGAGCATATAAATAGGGCTGATTGATTGTAATTAGATGATTAGACAGAGTTATTAATTAAGCTACCTGATCGTGACAGTAAATCCAGTTGTAAAATAGTTTAACCTCAGAATGTCGGGGTAACGGGACAATCGCTGTCTTTCCTCGGGATCCTGTGCCTCGGCCGTCCGTCATTCAAAATCTGATGTCCTGTCACCGTATCATGAAATCCAACTGAACCAGCCCAATGAAATGCTGCTCCTAAAATCTTCTAACTGCTGCTGCGGAACCATGAATCGAAGAAAACTCATAATTTTGCTTAAGAACTTTGCTACAAGTTTGGAAATTCTCACGGACACAGTTAAAAGAACAAGGTAATTAAAATCAACCCGAGATCTCGGAAAACTTCGAGCTAAAGCTAACAATTTTGTATATTCTATAAATGTATATATTTAAATGTTTTTCTAATGCATGCTGAATTTGTGCTTGGGTTGATCTTTTATTATATTTATAAATGTTTAATTTCAATGTGTTATTATGAAATGTATAATTAATTTCTTTAGACTAATGCGAGTTACGTAGGGAAGTTAAATGATGCGTGGTTGCCATCTTAGTTTATAAACCGCAAACACGCATTTCCCCCCCTTCCCATCGTTTCTATTTAAAAGTATCTCATATATATGTTTCAAAGTATATTTTGCGTATAAAATTTTGTTAAATGAATAGTTATTTATCTTAAGTTTTGTTGAGAGTCTGCTGGCTATTCAAATATGAAAGTCGAGGTCGAGCTATTTCTGATCCCTAGTTAACGAATTGCTCTTTATTTTATTAATTCTTATGAAAATTAAGCTGTGTTGCTAGTAAATATGCATGGGTGCTGGAATCCTCCTGTTGGCAAAGGTCATCATCGTTCAAATCTGTTTCCCCATATTTTACTCCACGGTTCCCAGTCATGTGCTAAAATGGCACATGGGAATTATTTCACGTATGTCCACACAGTTACGAAGCTCCTGGGTGCGGGCCAGGCTTGAGCTGTGAGTGGGCTAGAGACGTCCCAAATAAAAGGCAGAATGCCTATCCAATGCCAAGACCTTTTGCCATCCTTGAAAGTTGCATACTCATAAACTGCACCCCTCCTCAGCATATACTCGCTAGCACCACCGTATATTTCCCTTTACTTATTAAAAGAATTCTATTCAAATGAATTTCAAATCCGTTCAGTGTAGCTCGATCTTATAATCTATTCGCGAGCGACTCTCGATCTCCATTTAAATCTCCAGTTATAAATGTTTTAGAATATTTCAAACTCTATTAGACTTTACGTGACTCGCATATGCCTACCGTGTCAATATATTATAGACATTCTATCTAAACGAACCCAAGTACGAGGTATCAGCCATTTTGTTTGTTTATTATATAACTATCCAATTTGTATCGCTAAATTATTTTATTACCAAATTATTAAAATCTTATTTATAAATTTATTTCCTTTTCTCTATTTATTCGGGGTGCAATATAAATTACATAGTCCATTAAACTTATCTTTGGCACATCTATAAGTTATTGTTAAATTAACCTAGGGCTATTTTAGATTTAGAGTCTTTTGTTTTCTCCCTGATCACCGGCACCGGCATGAAATTATATTATTAGTAGCATCAAATGTGTTATCACGTAGAGGGCGTTGTGGAGTTTGGACTTTGGATTCGAACTTGAGATTTCTGGGAGGTAACTCTCCTAGTGTTGAGTTCTATGTCCCGGGTTTAAATTCTACAGTGTGTTAGCGAGATAGACATGTTTTGACTGTTACATAGTATTTTTTTTTTCCGGGTCCATGGCGCTTTTCAACGTGAGGCTTCGATTTAAACACCCACAAAACCCTGATAGTATTTAGTCCGTTTAATTACCCATTTCCTGTAGTTCAATATTGTGATTTATATTTTAAGATATTATTATATGTATTTTGTTTGACTCGGGCATTTAGAAAATCACTTGGAGATTTCAGTTTAATATAGTACGACCCGAGCAATATATGTAAACTTTTGTCAGCTCTGGTCGTATTATAAAAATATATGTGCACGAATTACTGTACTAAATATGATTTCAAAATATAGTGCAAAATATATAGTTTGTATCGAATAAGATTTGTAAAAATAAAAATATATGATTGTCTAGTTGAATGTCCGGTGTCAAACGAAATAAGTAAGTTAAATATCCCTGGGGAGGTTAAGTGTATAGATGTTGCCACAGATGGCATTGCACCTCGAAATAAGGATGATGAACCGATTGGTTCATGCATGTAAAGATGTAAAATTCAGATTTGGTCATTTTATGTATATATATATGTAAACAAGCGTCTGTAAAAATAATAATAATTTTTTTTGTAAATCTATCTATCTGATATCATTGAACAAGGGGAAATGACAGTGAGATACCCGAGTCTAGCAAAAAATTAAATAGTGGACCGCCAAACAGTTGAGCAAGCAGCAGAAGAAATCTGAATAATAAAATGATATTTTGTTCATATTTCCAAAACAACAAAGAAGCAGCATAATGAAATCGGTACAGGACAAAGCAAGGACGCACGGAAAGGCCAGAGACCGAGTGGAAGACAGCCAGTCACCATTGCTTGATAAAGGAAAAAAAGTTTAGTTAAAAGAACTTTAAAATAATAAATATCTTACCAAATAATAATAACCAAAAATTAGTGATCCAGAATTGCCATTTATAGCCAACGTTTCAAATACTAAAACCAAAATGGAAGAAGAAAAAAAAGAATGGAGTGAGTTCAGAGAACTGACCAGGCTCATAATGGACCAAATCAAACAAATCAAACAGAAATATGAAATAAAAGAGAGGATCACTCCAAAAGTAAATTTGGAAACGTTAGTTCTGAAAACAGAAAACAATAGTAACGGAACAAAAGAAGAGGAAGAGTGTGATCAAAACAAAACCACCCCGAAAATTTCATTACCAGTCAACGAAGAGAAAAATACTAAAAGCCCTGAGATCACCAAAATCAGTAGAACCACGACGCCTGACCCAAGCATGCAAACCCAGTTGGCCAAGACCATCCACATCAAGATAGTCCGAGGGGAAGTTGGGGAAAACCCTCATTTGCACATAGATAGCTTGAAAGACTTTTTCACATTCTCTGAGACGGAGACAAAAGAACAAATTGCTATCGCCACCCACCATTTACACGACTACGCGAAGGACTGGTGGAGCATCATAAAAGAAAAACCTGGAGACTTCATCGAGTATAGCAAGGCCTTAATGAAACACTACTAGAGCGAGAAACACCAGAGTGGCATCTTCAATACCATATCCTGAGAAAAATACGGGAGCATCAAAGAAACACACACACAATTCTATATCTGGCAAGTTAATCGTCTGAGATCGCTCACCACTTTCTCATTCTCTGATCCGCACATTATCCGCACCATCCAACAGAACATGCCTCTGTCAATCCAACAACTGATGGCCGGAAGCAGAATTCAAGACGCAGTGGAGATGGCAGAATTTTTGACTACATCGGACTTCAATCCTTGGGCCAAAGAACCGCCAGACAAAGAAAAGAGACTGTACCACCCGAGAGGACGTTCTCCGAGTACGAGAGATCAGCGCTACCCACCTGACCCAGGAGGAGAGCAAAATATATATATAAGTAGAAAAAAAAAGCAAGCTACCACAAAAAAAAAAAAAAAAGGACTCGAACTTGGACACTCTTACAAAATTTTGATCGTACAATAACTTGAATTTGGACATTTATCTACGCCTGAATTTGGACTTTCGTATAGACTTTAAAAAAATTTTTTTTTATATATATATTTCTAATTTAAATTTGAACAGTAAAAAAAAAAAAAAAAATGCGTCAAAATATACATACGTTTTACTAATGAAAAAAAGTTGAATAATGTTGAAATATGATTCGGGTATATCATTAAATCTCATTGCCCCTTGTCAATTTTTTTTGTGTGTTGATATTCAAAAATGCTAGTAAACACTGGGTGTAAAATCTTTTTTTTTTTTAAATTTTTTTTTACATACTAAGGGAATGTGAAACTGTAAGATTTGCCTTACCAATCTTAGTTTCGCCTTGCCTGCCTGTTTCCTACCCTCATGCCTTATTTAAAACTCTAATTTCATCGTATTGTGTGTGTACTGGGTATATTTACCGAAATCCCGCCTAAATTTATATGTATAATGGGGTGCCCGGGGTTTAATAATAATTAAAATTGTTTTTAAACGGTTTTATTTTCAAACCGTCGAGCATATATTACGTATATATGCTTGTACAATAAAGTAGGTCACATATTCTCATCTACACACATACTGCGATAATATTTAAAAAAATATCAAAATATTTTATTTAAAAGTTGTTTTTGAATCGATTTATTTGTGATGTTATTTCGTTATAATTATTTGTCTTTAAGAAATAATATCACTGAGAAATGTTTCTGGAAATTAAATTCAGAAATAGTGGTTGATAAATGTAAAGCGTTGTAAAATATTATTCAAAAACATGTCATCATTTTTAAATCAGTGAGGGTAGAGAAAGAACAATAGTAGCTAATTTTAATCATATTGGCACCAGTAGATTTGATGAGATAAAACAGTGTTTACGAACAGATTTTAATTAAAAAATGTAATCCGTGTTTTTCAAATGTGTAATAATTAAAGAATGGATTTCATCACCGCAGGGTTAGATGGTAATCAAGGAGAGCATATAAATAGGGTTGATTGATTGTAATTAGATGATTAGACAGAGTTATTAATTAAGCTACCTGATCGTGACAGTAAATCCAGTTGTAAAATAGTTTAACCTCAGAATGTCGGGGTAACGGGACAATCGCTGTCTTTCCTCAGGATCCTGTGCCTCAGCCATCCGTCATTCAAAATCTGATGTCCTGTCACCGTAACATGAAATCCAACTGAACCAGCCCAATGAAATGCTGCTCCTAAAATCTTCTAACTGCTGCTGCGGAACCATGAATCGAAGAAAACTCATAATTTTGCTTAAGAACTTTGCTACAAGTTTGGAAATTCTCACGGACACAGTTAAAAGAACAAGGTAATTAAAATCAACCTGAGATCTCAGAAAACTTCAAGCTAAAGCTAACAATTTTGTATATTCTATAAATGTATATATTTAAATGTTTTTCTAATGCATGCTGAATTTGTGCTTGGGTTGATCTTTTATTATATTTATAAATGTTTAATTTCAATGTGTTATTATGAAATGTATAATTAATTTCTTTAGACTAATGCGAGTTACATAGGGAAGTTAAATGATGCGTGGTTGCCATCTTAGTTTATAAACCGCAAACACGCATTTTCCCCCCCTTCCCATCGTTTCTATTTAAAAGTATCTCATATATATGTTTCAAAGTATATTTTGCGTATAAAATTTTGTTAAATGAATAGTTATTTATCTTAAGTTTTGTTGAGAGTCTGCTGGCTATTCAAATATGAAAGTCGAGGTCGAGCTATTTCTGATCCCTAGTTAACGAATTGCTCTTTATTTTATTAATTCTTATGAAAATTAAGCTGTGTTGCTAGTAAATATGCATGGGTGCTGGAATCCTCCTGTTGGCAAAGGTCATCATCGTTCAAATCTGTTTCCCCATATTTTACTCCACGGTTCCCAGTCATGTGCTAAAATGGCACATGGGAATTATTTCGCGTATGTCCACACAGTTACGAAGCTCCTGGGTGCGGGCCAGGCTTGAGCTGTGAGTGGGCTAGAGACGTCCCAAATAAAAGGCAGAATGCCTATCCAATGCCAAGACCTTTTGCCATCCTTGAAAGTTGCATACTCATAAACTGCACCCCTCCTCAGCATATACTCGCTAGCACCACCGTATATTTCCCTTTACTTATTAGAAGAATTCTATTCAAATGAATTTCAAATCCGTTCAGTGTAGCTCGATCTTATAATCTATTCGCGAGCGACTCTCGATCTCCATTTAAATCTCCAGTTATAAATGTTTTAGAATATTTCAAACTCTATTAGACTTTACATGACTCGCATATGCCTACCGTGTCAATATATTATAGACATTCTATCTAAACGAACCCAAGTATGAGGTATCAGCCATTTTGTTTGTTTATTATATAACTATCCAATTTGTATCGCTAAATTATTTTATTACCAAATTATTAAAATCTTATTTATAAATTTATTTCCTTTTCTCTATTTATTCGGGGTGCAATATAAATTACATAGTCCATTAAACTTATCTTTGGCACATCTATAAGTTATTGTTAAATTAACCTAGGGCTATTTTAGATTTAGAGTCTTTTGTTTTCTCCCTGATCACCGGCACCGGCATGAAATTATATTATTAGTAGCATCAAATGTGTTATCACGTAGAGGGCATTGTGGAGTTTGGACTTTGGATTCGAACTTGAGATTTCTGGGAGGTAACTCTCCTAGTGTTGAGTTCTATGTCCCGGGTTTAAATTCTACAGTGTGTTAGCGAGATAGAAATGTTTTGACTGTTACAGTAGAAAGACTATATACAAAAAAAAATGTTGACTATCGTTTTCCTAAAGACCATCCACGTCTACACCTCCTCCCCACAAGAGTTCTATTATTTTTTTTATACATTTTATTTTTACACACGGCATGACAAGCAAGTTATTTAAATTATTTATTTAAGGTTGCATTGAACTAAATACGTTTTGAAAGATAATGGATTTATACGTGTATATTTGCAGCACAATTATAAATACCACCAACTTATTTATGACTGATTAAAATGCTTAAATAGGATTACACTGAAGTAAATTCCCAATGGTACTCATCATAAGGTACCACATTTCGATCATACTTATGTGGCTGTGCACGCCTATACACGTTAAAGCATAATATATATCAACAAACAAAAAAAAAAAACATATTTATTGCAACCTTTTGACTTTTTTTTTTTAACAAAAAATAGTTTTAAAATTATTTATACTTTCTCGTGTTTAATATATATGCGCAATTTCTTCTGGCAGTGCTTTTATAAGATTTAAAGCATACGACTTTATGTAACAGATAAAAATATTTCATTTTGAAAAAAGAAATTTACTCAGGACCCTGGTAGTTTATTAAAGATCGGCCCAAGTTGGGTAGCCAGTTATAATGATCCGGAGAATAGAGCTTAACGTGATCTGCACTACAGGGCGCCATCTAGGCATTTGAACCTAGAAAAATTTATAAAGTAGGCAGATATGTAAGTAAAAAAAAACAATTTTTTTTTTATTTTATTTATATATTTTGATATCTGGTCGTTAGCCCATGTCACTAGCTCAGGGAGTAGCAGAGATTTAATAATATAATATCTTATCTAATTATATTTCAATATTAAAAAATAAATAAGCCACTGCCAGTAATTAACATCCAAAAATTTATTTACGCACATATATATATAAGATTTAACATTATTATTTTAATATGTTTACTTTAACATTATTTTTATCTCTAAATCTTTTCTGAAAATTTAGTTTTAAACTATTCTTTTTTTTAATAAAGTTTTATTTTAATAATTATTTATCTGTGCGATTTTATATATATGTGAGTTTAAGATGATTTTTTTAATTTTCAGTTTTTAATTCTTAAAAAAGAAATTTTTATTGGCAAACTTTTTTTTTTTATGTTTACTAATAAAAAATAATGTAACGTACGTATGTGCCCGTTACAATATATATGTATAAGGGGATTATATTAGTACAGGGGCAGTCAGTATATGACCTTGTCCTGGTTTGGCATAATGATTATATTCTTCAAAGTTCATGCACTACGTTTTATTTTAGTTTAGTCTCTATAGGAATTTAAGTTTTGTGTTGGCCAGTACATTAATGGTACTAAGTGGCCAGAATGTTGACAATGATCAGCATGTTTTAATATCACAGCATTATTGTTTTTCTGGTTGTGTATTCTATGGATTAGCACTTAAGTTGGGGCATCCAAATTAATGATTAAATAAATGCCCCAAGCTGGCAAAGTAAGGCTCAATAGTTAGTCTGTTTGAGACAGTAGACCCCTTTCAAATCCAATCACAAGATTGACAGTTGATTTATTTTGATTGTTGATTATTTATGATGATGAAAGGTTATTTTTAAGCATTAGTAATATTTATTACTACTTATTTATAATGCTTGTGGATTTATGGTTAACTGTAGTTACTCTAAGGAATTAACTGGGATGATCTCCCAAAGATCTCACAATCTCATGCTTTCTATAATATATAAAATTACTTATATATTTTTTTGATATTAAACCTTACTTTAATATCTTCTATATCTCAAATATAATCCTTTTTACACTTTTTATAAAATGTCATTATTTGAACTAATTATTATATTTTAGAAAAGATTTGCCATCATGCAATGTTCACCCCAGGGATAACCACTCTAATTTCTTTATCCCATTATAATACATTGCATAAACTTTTGGGTAGCTTATCTATTGAGACCAGAATGGGAGAGTGTAATCTAAAGTCAGGGACTTAAAATAGTTATCTCTTGATGATGTCATACATATATCATTATTTTATATACAGTTGCTATGATATTCTATGCTGTATTCCTTTTCTCATTTCCATGTTTTTTTCTATTAAGGGTTCAATTTATCCATATATTCACTTGATAAAAATACTTCAAATGCATCAGTATTCTGTCACATTACAATATTTTTTTAAACTATAAAATAAATATTTTAAATAAAATAGGCATTTTTTACTCATCTATTTTATATATTTTTTTATATATTAGACAACTTCCATATTTCTCCATTCTTTTTTATTTCATAAATAATTTCCTCTAAATGAAGCTACAATAAAAGACAAATAACCCCCAAGATGCATTTCATGCTGAACCAGCACTCATCAATTGGGCCAGATTGTCTCTCATATGTATCTTTATTATATGAAGAGCATTTATGTACTTTAAAAAAATGTTTTTAAATACATATACACCTGGGTCTCTTTTTACATGGACTTATTTAACACGATTTTGAAGTTACACAATTCATGTTTCACTGGAAGTCGAACTCCGATAATGCGCTATTACTTTAAATAATAAATTTTGTGCACTTACGTTATATTGAAAGTAATAGCACATTATTGGAATTCGACTTTCATCTTAGTAATTTCAATATTTTCAGTGCTTTATAATAGTAAGATTTTATGCAATAATGAAATTAAAATCATGATTTCCACATTTTATGTATACACACATTAAATTTTACAAGATTATAATGTAAATTTGTTCAAACATTGTGCATGTTAATTTTGCATTTTAAATCACATTCTGTTTTTGCTTTTTAAAAAAGAACATAATCAATTGTTAATCATTTAGTGTCCACAAGTTTATTTTTAAAAGGTGAGTAATAGCAGTGGGCACAATTAAATTTGACAATTAAAAATTAATATCTGATTTTTAATTGTAATTAACAATTTAAAAATTACTTACGGCAACTTGAAATTAATGTGATGTAAAACGAAATTTGATTTTTAAACGGAATTGAAAATTAAAGACAAAAATAAGAATTTAATTTTTAGTTGTTAGTTTTAATTAAATTTTTCCCAGCAGTGGTGAATAAATGTCTTTTTATTATCATAAGTCTAAGTTCATAAACAATTAATAAAATCATCTCAAAGATTGATTACTAATTATGTTGTCAACAAAAAACCATTAACCCAACATGAGAGTGAACTTGGCGCTAGTTGTATTTCCTCTTGAGAGAATTTGATTTTTTACCAGTTTGCAAATGAAAACGTTTTTTGGCAAATAGTGATAATAATTAAAACGTGTATAAAAAAATGTAAATTACTGTACTGTAAATTATGCATAAAAATATATTATTTTGAATAAAATTAAATATTATAGTTAAAAAAAGTTTGTCTTGTATCAATTTTTTTCAAATTTGAAATTTTTTATTAGTCATATTTTATTTCCTTATTTTTTTTTTTGCGCGAATTTTAAAGTAATTTTACGTTGGTGCTTTGCTTTTACGCGAATTTTGAAAAATCACAGACCGCATCCCCCCTTTTCAATGTAAGTTACGTTTATTTTTGTGCGATTTCATTTGCGTGTGTTTTCTGAGGAACCTATCTATCGCGTAAAACAAGACCCAGGTGTAATTTAATACTGTCCTAGTCATATCAACATATAAATACACATACATGCATACAATACTTTTACAATAATTTAATATCTTGTTTGTTTGTTTAAATATTATTTTTCAAATCTATCCAGTAAATAAAATGTCAACAAATGAATTTATTAATATGTACTTTATATGTACTCTTATTAATATATATTGAAGCAGTTAATCCTAATTACTGATTGAGCCTCATGGTCCTTCATACTCACCAAATTACTAACCCATGTTTGAATCTTATGTTCCATTCTGCTCCTATATTCATGTATATTTATTTTATGTATATGTTTGAGATGTGCATCTAAAAGATTATAAAATTTAGCTTTTAATATTATTTACTATTATTTATTATTCATTCTTTTATTAAAATCAAAATATATTAGATGCAGCTCATATATATATAATGGGAGCAATTACTAACACTATATTAATTTTACAAAAAAAATTTTTTTGACGTTTGTAAAAAAAATAACGTTTTGTTTTAAATTCTTTTAAAAACTATTTTTCTTTTAAAAAATCCAAGATGGAGTATGCAACTGTTAATTGTCCAAAAATAATTAAAAGGGTGGAAATTTTACATTGTCTAATTTTGGGAAAAAATGTCTAAAATGTACTAATGGTAAAAAGAGAAATCAAATTAAGAATTTATACTTTTGCAATTAACATTTTTTTATCAAATTTATTTCTAATCTGGAAATAGATTTGAATATATTTTTGGACAAATTATCTAACAGTTGAATCTTGAAAACAATAGGTGAAGGAAATGGAAAAAATTCCTACTAAATAGCAATCGTGAAATTAAAAAAGGATACTAAAAGCATTCCTCAAATACCTGAGGGCAGTTTATAATGGGTCAATTTTGACCACCGAAAAAGAACTAGTTTGTAGATCAGCTGTTGCAAAAAGGACTCCATGCTACTTTATTTTCCAAAATGTTGAATGAGTAGTTAAACTAAGCATCATTTCTCACCTTTGCTGATCCATCTCTCGCCACCAATAATCATCTCGCTGATGCCCCAAAAATAATAGAAAATATGATCTAAGAATGGAGGAATGCCTAATGGAAATTTGCTACTACATTGGAAATTGTGTGAATCCTGTTAATTTGCCATGCTAGAGCTGAACTGTCAAAATGGACTCTTTAATATAGCAAGGTAATTAACCTAAGAACTTCATATGAAATTTATGTCTAATTCCTTCTAAAACTAATCTCAACTTCAGCTTTCCGGATTTCTTATATAAATTGTTAAATGAAATGTTTTTTTAACTGTTAATGTAAATTTGCTCTCATACTAATAATTTTTCTCTTATATGTAAAGTCTATCACATGCTCTTATTTCTTTAATCTTGGTGCGGTTCCTTTCTTAATTTTAAAATGTTTTATTTTATTTTAAGTTGCCAATCTAAACAATCTTGCTAGCCTAATGTATAAAGTTATTTTTCTCTATCTATTTAGACCTCTTTGGGTCAAGGTTAATAAAACTCCCTCCCTTTTGAATTAGATTTACATAGTTTTAATTAATATGTTCACCAGATTGTTTCTTCAAGTTGACCTAACTTCATGATTATCTTTAATGCATCAAAAAGGGTATTATTTATGTATAACTTTTAAATCACTGAAAAATTAATGCTATTAAATATTTTATATGTCGCTAACATAATTCTGAAAAGGTGATTTCTTATTGTTACTGTTTTTATATATATATTCCGTATTACATGCTATAGGCTTAACATTTCAAAGACTTGATTATTCTAAAGTTATAAAATTCGTGAGGGTGGAATTTCAATATGTTAAACAGTAAGGAAGGAGTAGAGGGGTAATTTTAAAATCTATTTTGTATGAATTAAATCTTTTCTATATATATTACATGGCATAGTGTTAATTGTCTAACTTATAGCATTCAAGTGAGATTCATGTATCTTAAAGTAGTAACTTCCATTTCATGTCATTAAAGACATAGTGTTATGCTGTGTTGCTGGTATATGGCTTAGTTTTTTTTATATTATATGCTTCTAATCTGGAGGGTTGCGATGAGTTTGAACCCAAAGATGTTCTTCACGCCCTATCCTGTGGACAGTTGATCTTCCTGGGATCATTTTCATATAACAGGTCTCTCACATCGGTTGCACCAGAGAACCCTGGGGATTTCTCTAAGCAATGCCCTAGAAAAGGGACTCTTAGACACTTTGTTTAGAAGCACGATCTCATTTCGGATTCTGCTTTTATATCAGCACCGTTACTTTTCCATTATTATTAATTTATTTATTTAATGACCTAATTTCGATGCTGTAACAATAAAATTGTGCTTTGCATGTATATATATATCTTTCCAATAGTAGTAATTAGTTTAATTAAAAATGTTATTTTTCTTGTTATTTTAAAAATCCCACCATCTTAATCTATTCCATTTACTTAAGAGTATACATCTGTTAAAAAGTTGAAGCGTTCTTTTCTTTTTTAAATCCGAATTTAAAGAAAGGTTAAAATCTTTTACTCACTAAGCAAATAAACTTGATTTCAATATATGTTATTTTATTAAATATTCACAAACATTATCCATAATAAATAAACCATTTTTTAAAAAATATATTTTGATTTTCATGACTGAAATGGCATAAAATGGTTTATATAATATGTATAATGATTCCTAGAACACTCCCAAAATTTATACATTAATCATCACCTTTCAGAAACACCACTAAAGCATTAATTCAAATATGTTGTAAGTTTGTTTTGTAATCAAATGATTGGCATCTTCATCTCACCCACCAAATATACCTATTTACGTAAATATGTCATTTATTCATAAGAGCATATGAATCATCTTGTCACATATTCAAATAAATATATAATCAATTTACTGTTTCATTAAATGTTTTATTAAATAATTTATTATTCAAGCAACTTATGTAGTTCGAATTATCTTCTCTCCACTTCCATGCATTCCAACATATATATGCATTCTTTTGTTAAATATGTCTCATTGTCTCTTTCGCTCTTCTAGTGGGCCGGATTTAAGAATTAATTCTCATGTGTCATCATTATTTATGTTATTTATTAGATGTTTGATCTGGGGCTTGTGGAATGAGTTCGAATCTAGGTTGGTCCCTGATCTAAATCTCAGGCTTGACTGGATTTGAAGTACATTTCATTGAGTTTCGGCTCATGTTAGATGGATCAATACGTTTTGACCGATACAATATATATATATTGTGCCGATAATTTCGATCAGCTCATGTCATGTTCTCTGTGTGTATGTAAATATATACACATATTCATTAGGTAGAAAATAGGAAATAAAAGCTCTGTGCATAGGAAATTTTTTTGGGCATTATTTGTTAGTTTTTTTTTTATTGGGATTTAAAAAAAGAAGAAAAAAAAAAAATGGTAGGTTATTTATTTTTTTAATTGGATTGAGAAATGAAATCGAAAGTGGTAGAAAAAAATGTTAAAAGTGTTTGGAAACAATTTCGTAATAATTATTTTAATTTTCTAATCTGAAGGAAGGGGAGAGAGAAAAAGAATTGTGATTAATTCTATTGTCGTGACTTCTGGTTAGCAAGGTGTTAAAAACAAAAAAAATTAAAGGAATGCAATCATTGTCCGGGAACATGATCAAAAAAAGGACAATGAAGAAAAGGACTATAAATAGTACACAGTACCAAAAGCCTACCTAAATTTACTTGCTAACCTATTAATAAACCGTGAAATATACATTATTCTAAATGGAAAAACTTCACTACCAATAGTACCTCATCAATCCACCCACAAGGATCCCCTCTTAGTGCCTTGTTATTTACTGTCTACATAAATCCCCTAATTAAAATCATAGAAAATGAATTACCTGGAATTTATGTACCCTGCTTAAATACTAACATCTCATGTATAGCTTACATGGATGATCTTGCAATTTTTTTGACATCTCAAAAACACATTCACAAACTTCTAAAGATACTTTCCAATCATATAAATGAATATAAATTAATATTTAACATGGAGAAATCTTGTGCCTGGCAAATTTTCACTGGCATACCTAACCCAATTCTTGGTTTCCATTTCTATCTGCGTCATTCACCAATGAGATCACTTACACAAAAAAGTCTTGCAAATAAAGTAGAAATTATAGTCAATTCACTAACAAAAGCCTACGTACAGAAAGATAGCACTTTTTAATATGTTAATCGTGATAAAAATCACTTATTACACTCCAACAATACTTTATACTAAAACATTCACTAATAAAATAGACTCAATTTGCAAAAAACTCTTGTAGGGAAAAAAGGAATCTCAAATATCTGTAAAACGGTTAAAAAATTCACTCTCACAAAATGGTCTGGGACTTCAGTCAATTCATACCTTCAGAATCCAAAAAAAAAAAAAACATTAAACACACAAGGATATCTGAAGACACTACTTGCACCATTACTATCTATAAAAAATTTGGAATTTTAATCCACCTCAAAATAAATTTAAATACTGTGAAATACATTGGCTTTTACACTCTTCCAAATTGATAAAAAACTGTACTTAATATCACCAATAGACAACTATGCCATAAATTTAAATTCTGGTCAAATGAATCAAAATGTTTTGATTTTCTTCTAAAAATTAACCTTGACTCACTACCCACACAACATTTTTTAAAATATAGAAGGAACCTCCAAAATGGAAACAATTTATGTAACCTCTTCCATAGAGACTCAAAAACACAAGGATTATATTTTTTCTCATGACTAGGACTAAATAGCATCTGTTCAATAATAAACACACTACTCAAAAATAAGAAAATAAATATGAATTGCCTATTTGACTCATTCAAAAAAGGAGTTTTTGCTGAAATAAGAATCAGTATATTCATTCTCTATACCTTATAGTGTACAATGTGTAAATTCATGTACAATAATAATCCAAGAAGGTACCCTAACACATTCAAAAATAAATTGGATAGTATACGTGAAAGAGATAAAAGAATAACAAATCACACAACATCCATTGACACTATTTGCAGTTACCCTCAAATTTATAAAAAATAGAAAAAATCACAAAAGATGTAGAAATACCACTTGCCATCATTAAAAAAACATTATATGATAGTGAACTTTGATCAGGATTTAAAACAACTTACTGTATATATGTGAACTTTTGTATCTCTGCCAGTTTTACAAATAATTGTCTGTGTGTATAATAATCAAGAATAATATGTAAAAAAAATTGTGCAATTTTTTTAAAGTTATTGAAAAAAGTCCTCTGAAAGATGATGATGATAATAATAATAATAATAATAATAATAATAATTCAATTCACTTCAATTTATTTACCATACAAAACTACAGCATTAAGCCAATTACAGAATTGCATCATAACAACTATATAATAATATACACAAATGAGTAAAAATGACAAATTATTAATATAATTATATTCCATACTTTTTTATAAGGTAAGTAACAAATTTTTTAAAGTCTAAAGTAAAAATATTTTCATTAGTAAAATCATAATTATAGGTATTAGGCAAACGAAACAAAGGTGAAAATTTTAATATGTTAGAGCGACAAACCTTAATATAAAATAAAGTAAATGTGTTTTATGTAAACAATTATTAAAAGTAATATTTGAAAATTTTGTTAGTTAATATATTTTTCTGATTGACAAAGTTATATAAAATTTTATGATCTCTTTTTTTTCTCAAACAGATAGGGATAGATAATGGTCGTTTAACTTAATATACTTGAAACAATTATCATAAAACAATCGAATTTTAACAATATCTCATTTGGAACTGGGATCCCAAACAACAGAACCATATTCTAAAATAGGCAAAACCAAAGAGAGGAATAATTTATATTTTGTAAAACTATTAAATTGTCTATCATTCTTTAAAATTGCACCTATAATTTTAAAAGCCTTATTTACTACATTTTCAATATGATGATGAAATGATCCATTGCTTGCAAAAATAATACAAGGTCTTTCTGAATATCAACAAATTTTATATTATGATCTTCAAATTTTTTGGAATAAGAAAGTGTTGAACATTTATCCATTTTATTATCTCTACACCATTTCACAAAATTATTAATATCTTTTTGTAATAATATGCAATCATTAATTGAGTTGATATTCCTAAAAATTTTACTATCACCGGAATAACATAAAATATGTGAAAATTCCAAACTTTCTCCCAAATCATCAATAAAAATGTTAAACAATAATGGTGCAAGGATACCATGAGGTACTCCTATATTACAATAATATGGATTAGAAGAATTATTCTTAAACTTTGCATAAGTCATTCTCTTCCTAATAAAAGATTCAAACCATGCAAACAAATTATAGGAAAAACCTAATTTGTATATTTTGTAAAGTAATTTGGAATGATCCACTTTATCAAATGTCTTGGATAAATCAAAATAAACAATATCTAAATAATAATAATGATGATGATAATAATAATAATAATACAATTCTCTTATTTATCATGTGGCATGTTAAAAGCATGGTATAATCTAAATAATATGTGGCAATAAGAAAATATACTTAATTATATGGCAGTAATTTAAGTAATAAATTATGTATAAAATAACATTGTACTGTGTAATAGTTCAGTATCATATTCTGAGAAATAATCATCATTTAAATAAACCATAATATGTTATATGTTCATTTCTGAGTTCTGAGGATCGAATCTTGTGGAAGTGAATGAATCAATAACAACACTGACAACAAGTTTTATAAAACAACTTTAACAAATTTATTCTATTTAACAAATCAACTATGCATAAAAAGAATATTTACAATCTTTAATAAAAAATTAACAAATACGATATTAAAATTAAAACAAAATATATACAAAATTAAATAAAAGAAACGATTAAGTTACAGACTTTCAATTTTAAAAAATCATCAGTGACTGCAGCTTATGAATTTTTACTTAGGAATACATATCATATATAATTACTCAATTTTTATTATTTACCTTAGAATATTATATTATATTTGCCACTAGTTTAATGAATATGAAAATATTACTTTACTTTACTTTCAGCAAATACAAAAAATACTAAGCATAATATTTTATCAATCAAAATATGTTTTAGGTTCATTCTAAATTAATAAAATATAAAATAACAAAAACAATGCTTGATCGTGTACTAAAATAATTTTGCTTGGCACCATTCTAAGTTTTAGGATATATGTTTCATGTTCAAAAATGTAAAATATAAAAATTAAATAAAATATAAGCATTCATAATATACTTCACATTGTTGTTTCTTGTAAATACGCATTATTTCAAAATATCATGGTTTTATGAAAAATCGTAAAATATCAAAAAATATAATACTAGGAATAGTTATGATTCCTTTATCATCAAAACTATAAAAAAATATTAAGAATAATTATGATCCTTTTCTCATTTTCTTCATCAGCATCAAACATTCAAGATCATTAGCATTTCTACTTATTTCATAACATATCTTGTCTTCTTTTAAAACAATTCATCATTCTAAATTTATTCATTATTCTTCTTTCAGAATACTAGACTGCATGATGCATTACTAATGAAATTAAGATAGCGATATAATGTACAGGACACAAAGGAATAACTAGAGTAAAGACTCAATAGTATAAATAATTCAATAATCTACATGAAAAACAGTGTGAAGAAATAAGTACGATCTCATCTAATATCTTAAGAAATGATATCTGGGCTTTCTTTCAGCACTTACAGAACATTTAAATACAAATGTCAAGCACTGTCTATGGAAATAAATATAAAATACAGAGCTACATAGGCTAATTTTTCCTATCTTCTTAACATATTCTACAAATATAAAACATCCAGAGTTTCATTTCCTATTCCCTTGTTCACCATCATCTAAATTCCAAATAGATTTAAACAATTACATTGTAAAATAAACTAGGCAATTTTCCCAATAATAAACAAAGTTAACACATTAATTTATCCAACCATGAATACTTCACACATTCAAGCTTAGCCACAAATACAAATGACTTTGATTAAAATATTCAATCAATATTCGTATATTTAAAATAAATATACGATTTATTTAGCAAAGAATCATAAAATTACGGTAATTAATAAAGTTATAACAAACTTTATAAATAAAAATATATGAATACTTTTATTCATAGCTTATATCTCTTAGTAAAAGAAAAGTCTATTTGTGTTATTAACTCAAACATCCATATGTTCATTCATTCATGTAACATAAGATGAGTATTTTAAAATTCCAAGCAATTCTCAAAAAATATATCATATGATAATTAAAACAATTTAAATTACCTATGTGACTTATTATTTGTAATCACATTTTTGATGTCTTTTGGTCCAATTTACATAAAATATAAATCATAAATATCATTCATACAGTGCTCGCCATAAACTAATATACTTTAAAAAATGTTTTCAAAAATTAAAAAAAAAATCATTAAAAGATTTTAAAGTTAATATTATTAGAACTAAAAGTTCCTAAAAATGTAACTCTAGCTGTAACCTACAAATAAATTATAATTCTAATGTTAATATATTTTTAAAATAATAAATAACTAATTATAATGAAATTTAAAGTTAAGTATTCCTAGTCATACAAGTCCTTATTTAAAAGTTCTGCTAATCTTGGTACAGTTGCTAGGTGATGAATATTGTCTGAAGCTTTTTTTCTCTTTCAAACTTTCCTCCTCAGCATGTAAAAGTCACAATAAAAAAAAAGTTTGTCGACTTTTAAAATATGCAAAAATCTTGAAAAATAATGCCCATCCTGTTTTTAAAAGATATTTAATACAGTCTATTTTCTGTAAATCTTTTCAGGAGAACCATTATTTATTCCATAGGTTTTGTTTTTTTTTTAAAAAAATCCATTTTAAAAAAGTAAGTCATTTTCTCTTATGTATGTACGTAGATTCAAAGTTGTTCGGGAACAGATGCACCATTTGCAGTCAAATTTATTAACATGTAATCCTCGGACAAAATAGACATCTTTCAATTTTCAATTTATATTTCAGTAAGGCACATATAAAGCAAACAGATGAATTCAAGTTTTAAATACAAAAGATTATTTATTCCTGATATATTTTTTATATTTAAATATTCACTTGTTTAATATAACTTTTGTTAGCAATTATATTCTTTATAGCAGTTATCTTTTTAAAATATTTTACTTCCAAAAGTTTAAATAAAATTTGCTTCAAAGATAAATATTTCTTCTTTTTAATGCTATAATCCTTCTAAATAATGTCAATATTATATATAGAGAGAGAGCAATATATTTTTATAAGTTATCTGGAATGTTTTATAGAGTTCAGAAGTAAATTACATTTTAGTCTTTTCCAATAATTTTTCCTTAAATAATATTTTTATAAGTTTTTAGCTTTATAACCACAGACATATTCAGTATATGTATCATACCTTTGAATAATATTCGATTGCAACTTTGAAATATTCTGCAAAAATAAAGATATTTTTATATGGCACTGGAAAAACCATATTCCTATAAATTATTTGGCCTTTCATTACTAATCTTCTCACATATAAGACCATAAGTTCCTGTTCCATAATTTACCAATGAATTTTAATTAAGCTTTAGAATAGTCCACTAGTAGGAAAGTTAATGAGTTTATTCAGACCTTTTTAGTTAAACTAAATACTAGTTTTAATCCTTTCGACTTTTTTTTAAAAAAATATATTAAAAAGTTAAATAATTGACTATTAACTTAAATATATTACTAAGCTATAGTAATATAACTTGATACTATTTATCACAACAATAATTTTTAAAACATTCTTTAAACAATAACCACAACAATTTAATTACACAGTATTTATACCTGTACTTTTAAACAAATTTGATTGGATGACAAATCATCAGACTAGTCTCATTTACATATTTCCCAATTATGTAGTTTTAAAAATTAGAAACAAAATAATGAGTCATCATTTTAGATAATAAATATAATAAATATTTAATATAAATAATTTTTTTATAACAAAACAAAGATATTTAAAATGATACATTTTATTAGTTCTTACTAATTTATGAAATTAAAAAAAAATACTAATTTAAATGTAGCAATTTTAGTTAACATTTAGTAATGTAAAATATCTTTAAAAAATTAAATACTCATTAATAAATTTCTTATCATGAATAAATGCCTCAATTTTATTAACAATTTTTAGAAAATAACTAAAAACTTTCTCGAAAACCACGCAAGCACAATACACATATTATCAGTCATGTGATCTGCTCTCCAGACATAGTGTTGCAATTTTTTGAAATTTACTGACTGCAATAAAACTAAATGAATATTCATTCAATTACAAAAAATAATACATATCAGAAAAAATATTAAATGTAATAGTAAAAATTTAAAATAATTTTGGCATTTTTATAACAATTATTAAAATAAAACATTTAACACACCGTAAGATATGAAGAACTTTAATAATTATTATACAATTTAAACATAATTTTAGAAGATAAATTTAATAACTTATTCAATTATATTAAAATTAATGGTTTTTTAAATGTTTATTTAATGAGATATTCGGTAATAGTATGAATACTGAACCCTACTGTTTAATGGGGCTCTTTTTCACCCAATGCACATCAATATACTGATTCACGGGCCTTCTGTTTGTTTACATAATATTACAGTAAAAGATTTTTTTTTTTTTTCAACCAGCTTTTAATTTTTTTCATCGTCGGCCCGTCTGTTTGGTTTATATAATATTACGGTAAATTAACTAAGTTTTTTTTTTTATTCCACCCAGGGTTTTTTTTAATAAACAAATACTTTGTTTTTAGATGATCTACAGGTGTTGGTTTGTTTTTAAATTATTGACTGTCGGTCAGTTTCTTTACATAATATTACTTACGGTAAACTAAATTTTGTTTTTCATCCGTTTTTTTTTTTTGGTTCATTTTTTAAAGAAACAAACCCTTTGTTTTTAGATGGTGTTAGGGTGCTGGTTTGCTTTTAAATTATCGATTAATGTTGGTTTGTTTACACAAAAATACAATAACAAACACTTTGTTTTTAGATAGTAGAGGGGGATTAGTTGTTTGCTTTAAACTTATCTTCCTTTTTTTGGTTTTGATTTGCTGAAAGACTTCAACAATTCGGTACTTTGGAATAAACCAATACTTGGTTTTTTAGAGGGTGGAGGGGAGGGGTTGTTTTGATTTTGAATTGTCATCTTTTTTTTTTTTTGTTAATTACGAGGCTTTTCTAATTTTTTTTCAAATCTTTACGCTACAGAAAGCTATATTATATGATAGCGAAAAGTTCTTCCTTAATTTTTTTGGCTTTTAATTTTAAAAGACATAAACAGTTCGTCTTTAAAGAACACTTTTTTTTTTAAACCGGGGGAGGTGGGATGGTGGGGAAAGTTTGTTTTGATTTTTAATTATCGACTTCTTGGATTTTCTTTTTGAACATTTTATTATGTTACCGCACAGTCCTTTATTATTATATTTTATATATATTTGGGTGGGACCTTTTGAATAAACTCTTGAACAATTCTTTTTTTGGTATAATAAAATATTACCTACTTTAATTAACTGTTAATGAAACTTATCAAATATTACCTACCTATTTTCTAATCATGTGAACAACAACAAGTTTCCCATAAAATAATTTAATGAATCAAAAATAAATGAAACTTTGGACAAGTTGTGAACCAAAACAAGTAAAAAAAAAACACCATCTTCAGGGGCATAAAAAAAACCCAAAAGTAACACGCAAATAAAATAATAGGGAAGCCTCAAAGCTGTAAGTAATGGGATTTTGGAGCCCTCAAACCAACTTCCCTTACAGTTCTCGCACGAATTCACGCATAAACGGGCATTTGCACGCGAAATCGGAAACAACACTGCTGAAAAGGTTTTCAAGTTGTGTGCAATTCAAAAGCATAGGGAGGCATGTGTAATGACATGACAATTCTTAATATGGAATACTAATTCCATTACGCTTTCTAAAAAATTTTCCGACAATGAATTTTTGCAGAGTTTCATCTCTTTCAAATACGACCACCATCAAATCAAACCTTTCTATGTATTTATTTTACAAAGTTTTAACTCTGTTTAGATATTATTATTAGAATTATAATACCCATACTTCTAATTTTCAAGAAATTGGCTTTAGCACATTCAGCCCTAATAAAAAGGGTACAACACTGATGATAAGAACAAATTAAAGTGATAAGTGATTGACACCAAAACAATACAATAAATAAAGCATGTTAGGCAGCTAAAATAAAGTTTAAAAAAAGAACAGATAAAAGTTTTTTAATATCATATAGGTAGAGGATTTTGAAAAAAAAAAAAGGTGATTTATAAAGAGTACAGGCATGGAATGGTGTGGTATAGTGGCATGGTGAGATGGAAGGGATGGTCTGGCATACTGTTTTAATAATACATGATATAAAATAGTAATTAAGAATGTTGGAGATTTAGACAGCATAGTAGAAATAAAGGTAGTCTATAGCAGTTAACAAATTCAAAAGATAAGAACTAAATTTAGAAATTTGTTATTAAATAAAAAGTAATCAGGTTATAAAAGCATAGTAGAGCTAAGAGAAAATGATGACATTTTGGATATATCAAATGTTAACAAGAGCTCAGTCGAAAATAATGGAGAAAAATCAAATCAATCGGAAATTTTTGACAATCCCAAAGTAAAGCAAGAAGAGATACAACAGTTTGTACAGCCACTGTTACCAGAGCTAAAAGGTTACGAGCTAGATTAGATAGTGGAGCAAGTGGCAGATGAGATACCAAGCACATTTGACATGAAAATGTTGTGTGCATTGATTAAAAATATGGATGCAAACTGCAGAATGTGCAACATAATATTAAACAAGATATAAGTGAAAAACTCCAAGACCTACAACAAAGTATTGAGAAAAGGCTCTGTAATATAGAAAATATATACACATGAGGGAAGAAAAGTTTAAAAGTATGCAGATGAGTATGAACTATCAATTTCAGAATATAGCTGAAAAACATCAAAACCTAAATGAAAAGATTGAAGATGTATAGGAAAAACAACAAAACTTATATGAAACAGTTGAGGTTATTCAAGAGAAGCAGAAAAGTCTCAAGTATAAAGTTCAGAGCATGGAGGTAATTGAAAAAAAGTAAAGTCATGGGTAGAATATAAAAAAATTGATAAAAAATATAATGGAAATTCATAGTAAAATAAAAGTGTTAAAAGTAAAGATTGAAGAGTTGAAAATGAAAGATTGCAACCTAGAATTATTAAATAAAGGGAAGGTAGGAAAAGATAGTGAAACTCATTCTAGTGTAAACTAGTTTTTAAAATCAGGATTCCAAAATCAAACTGGTGAAGCTCCCATGAAGCATTTGAAAAGTTTGGAAACCTAGTTTTATCTTAATCCCATGACAAAACTCCCTCGGGGCAAAGTAAAAACAATAGTATATAGGAAATGAACACACACTGGCAAGTCATTGGCGTATACATCAAATCATACCAGCAGCACTAAACATTAAATTATACTATCACTATGGAAAAGCGCAAAGGAAATTTGTTCGAAAACCAGTAATTTGGAAAACAAAAAGATTCACACAGAACAAACTCTCATGGAGAAACTCTCGTCAAGAAAATCTTTAATAGACACCAAGAGAAAAAAACAATTATTGGTATTGTAGTGTATCCATACAAACCAGGAATGGCCGACAAATTTTAAAAAATCTGCAATCAATATAACAGCTTTCCAAAGTCATACCACGATTTGAGGAATTCTAACTTCTACCAAGCCTAAACTGGAAATGCTGAAGAACAAAAACTACATCTATTAAGTACCATGTGAATGTGGAAATGTATTGGTGAAACCTGTCTTCCTGTTGAACAGTGATTGAAATAATACATACTAATGGTTAAAAGAGAAAAGCAGATGTGCCTACAACAGCAAACCATATATGTACTAATGACTATATGTTCAATTGGGAAAATACAAAAATATTGGATAGAGGAAAAGGTGCAAAGAAAAAAATTCAAAGAAGCTGCTTATATGACAATGGCAAATAATCCTATAAATCAACTCAGTGTGGTGATACACTATGTATGGAAGTCCCTAATTAACCTTGATCTTAGAAACAAGTATTAAAAAAAAATTGAAAGACTCAGGAGGATTTGAAAAAACTCTTATACATAATATATTAAATTTCTACCATCTGTTGCCTTTGACAGAATAACTCAGTTGGTTAGAGCATTGCCTTAAAATTTGATATTCGAGAACCTCAAGATGTAAGTTTGATTCCTATGGTAATATTGTCACTGGTCAGTTCAGCAACTGTAAAAAAGTGAATACTACACAAAACATTGTGCAATTACTAACCTGTGTTGTCTATATGTATGTTATTAATAACAAGTTTTTTTTTTCATGTATCATAGCATCGGCCGGGAAGTGAACCTGCTAACCTGGGACAACTGCTTGTAAGGCTGCTGTGCTGACCACTCGACCACCAATGCTTGTATTTGAAAAGTTTAAATAATGTTTAGAATTTTTTATACATTCTATATTTATTGATAGATGATGGAAATAGTCCAACATTTTATCACATCTAATATATCATTATCACTTACCTTGACATCTTCAAAAACTTAATCTTTTTTGGCAATTGAATCTATAGCTATAAATTTATCTTAACAATGATCCTTTAACAAATAAAAAAAAAAAAGTAATAAAGCAAAAGTTTTAAACAAACAATTTTTTAATATAAGTACCGTATATTTATAGATGTAATTATAAAGGGAAGCATATTTCAATTATTTTCATGCCATTGATATATCTATAAACCTATGATCTTTATCAGTAGTACATATGGATTTGAGTTTGTCTAGACATTAACCTTTTAACAAATATTTAAATAAACTTTTACTTAAAAATTAAATACTTTAGATTTTTTAAATTATCTCATTTAACCAGATATGCCAATGAAAAAAAAAAAAAAACCTTAAATCTTCAAACTAACTTATAACTTCAAAAAATTTGTTTTTACGGTCCTTTCCATATCTGTGAATGGGCACCTGACTTTCTATCTTACCTATTAATGCGGTCATATATATAAATAAAATACTTCTTTAATCTAAAGCTATTTTTTTAAAAAATCGAAACTCGGTTATTTATACAAAAATATTAATGTAGCTTTTTAGACTAGTTCGAAGTAGATTTTTTTAAAAAAAGGTAATTATAAAGTAAAAAAAAAATTCTAAATAGATATGATGACGTAATAACAGAAACCAAATTTCCAGTAATTTCAAGTCAATTTAAAAAAAAAAACATTAGTGAAAATAGTGAAACTAAAATAAGGTATTATACTTAGAAAGACAGAAAAAATAAGTGGTACTGGCAGGATATTTAACAACGAAATCTAGCAACGCTTAACTAAGAGTAAGCAGTACTATTTAGGAAATAGTCTAACTTAACGCATGCTCATTCGATACACCTCCTGACATTGATTCATTAATCTGAAGCGCCACATTTTATTACGCCGGTTCTGGAGTTCAATTGTGCGAATTTGATTTTGAAAGTGTTAGGGTTTTGTTTTTGGTTTTTTTTTTTTTTAGTGCTTTTAATCAGAAATATTGGTGATAATGGAGGATTTTGTGGAGAAGTTATTTAGTATCAACGGAATTAAATTTGGAGAATTTACTTTAAAATCTGGAGTAATCTCTCCAGTCTACATTGACTTACGTTTAGTTGTATCGGATCCTCCGCTCATGGTAAGTATTTTGCCAAAGTTTACTATAAATCACTGAAAGAGTATGAATGATTTATAATGCTAGATTTACTTATTCATTAAAGGTATATATTATTAAACAAATGCAATATTTTAAATGGGATATTTGTAAAAGTAAAAAGTTGCTTTTGTGTTCACATGCTTACGATTTATTCTTAAATGAAATGAATGTTGTGCTAGTATTTAAACCAATTTAATTTAAGGGAGAGTTGTTGTATTTCGCACATGCATAGAAAAAAATGATAATCATATTATGCTATATATTTTATATTTACGTGCTTAAATAAATTAAACTTTTTAGTTTTTATCTATTTATAACACTGACGTCTTTCGATTCACAATCTTCATGTCTTTGTCAGTCAAAAATTTTCCCGCAAATTTCTTTCGCCAATTTCTCTGTCTATTTCTTATATCCAACTTCTTTTTAGGTATATTTATGAGTGATATCCAATTTTTAATATTTGTTTCTATAATCTTTCGTGAAATATTGTCGGTACATGCCCATACTCCAATTGCCTTATAGTGTGTTCGAGAAATAATATTGGAATTATTTCTCTTATATATTCTCATCTTGACTTTCATGTAAGCCTTCGTCAGTTAACTTTCGTTTTTCTTTCAATTACTAAACTCCACTTCCATATGTAATGATATTTTTTACTATTGTGTCATATATTTTTCATTTATTGACTTTTGATATATTTTAAAAATTCATTAATTCCATAATTAAAACACTTCCTCTTTACAAAAACTTTATGTTGTATATATATATCCTCTTGTTCCAACGTTTCAACTATTTTTATTTTATAGTCATTACTGTAACTTTTCTACCTAGTACGTTTCTTACCCTTTAGCTTCATCTGTAGCTTTCCATTTTTCGTTTTTAATACCTAGATATGTATATACAACACATTTTTCAACCCGTTGCTCATATTCCAGTATTGTCACATATGATCCCCTAATGTACAAATTTTTGTTTTTGATATATTTATTTCCAGGTCCAATTTCCTATATTCGTCAATTTTTCGAATATTACTCGAGCCATCATTATAATATCTCATTATTAGTAGAATTCCCTTTTATTTTGCATTTTCTTTTCAGTATTTTAAAGCATTAGATATAATTTTAAATAATGTAGTCGATATGCAGGGTTCTTCCTTGAAGCTCTAGATTATCTTAATATATGTATTTATTTATTATAGCAATTTTTGCATGTGTATTGTTAATTTTTTATTTATAGTTTATTTAAATTTTAAAACAGACAAAACTCTCCATACAATAGTGCCACTCAATGCAAGCCAGAATAATCAATTGATGGCAGAAGGCTTGTGCATAAAATCCCTATTTAGTACCTACTCAAACAATATTCCCAGACTAGTTTCTGGCTTGTGGCCTTTGTCAGTGAGGAGCCTTGGATCTGAGAGCACTGCATCTAGATCCTAGGATCTAATGCAACTCTCCAGCAGCCACCTTTTATCTCTACTTAACTACAAAACTACAAGAATAAAATTGAGAAAACACAATAATATTTTCAATAGAAACTTATTAGTCTATAGTCATATAGCATTACTACTGTATGGAAAGTTTTGCTTGTTTTAATAATAGTTAAAGCAAGCATAGGAAATAATGATTATATGATGTTTGGTGGTTTAGTACCAATTCTGCCTAATAGTATAGTGGTGGCTATCTTTATGAAAGAACCAAAATCACCAAAATGTATGGATACTGAACTGAGTTCAGACCTATATGGTTATATAAGCTAATGAGCTTAGATTGAAAATATTGTTTTCATTAGTTAAGTAGAGATAAAAGGTAACTGCTGGAGAGTTGCATTAGATCCTGGCTTGCACTGAGTGACACTACTATATGGAGAGTTTGCCCTTATTAATAACAGTTATGAGCAAGCATAGGAAATGGTGATCATGTGATGTTATTTAAATTTTGTCATTTGATATTAAAACTTCTACCTTATGATATAATCTATTATTATATTTTGTAGATAAAATATTATAATGAGCAGTCAGTTACATGCAAATATTTATGGTTATTAGAATTCTATAACTAAGAAACAAAGGTATATTTAAAAATAAATTTTGCAATAACTACATAAACCAGTCTGTGAATTGAGTCAGTCAATCAATCAATAATATTCTGTCCTATGGACATGTCCAGAGTGCAATCATATAAATTTATCCATTTCTTCACTCTCTTCCTCTTCATTGCCCACCTCTTCAAATCCATATAATCTCTTCCCATCCGGTATATTATCCAGCAATGTCAATCTTTTCCATCTTTTCTCCTTATTTTCACTCACTATTCTCTCAAAAACATCTTTCATTAAACTATTCTTTCTTTTTAATATATATCCAATCCAGTTTCCATTTCTAATTTTCTCAATCAATCTTTTTTTTTTCATTTACTCTTCAAAACTTCATTTGTCATTTTTATTCATCCAACTAATTTTTTCCATTCTCCATGACAGCATCTATTCCTAAATATTTTAGTCGTACATGTTTCATGATCATATAACAGTACACTTTTTTTTTGTCAGTGCTATCCTTCAAATTTTTCACCACTATTACTAACACTTGCTTTCAACACATAATGTAAAAGCTGTATAATATAAATAAACTTTGGTATTAACCAACTAATTTTAGATATTGCCACATTTGATTAAATCATCAGTAAAAACAATATATAAATCATAAAACTATATTTATAATTCTTTTTTGATTCTCTAAAGCTACATTAAATTTTTAGTGATTATTCATTTACGACAAGAAATAATGTGTTCAACAAAATCTTTCAAAGTATCTTTGTTGTAGGAGTTAGTGATATTCCATATTAATTACTAATGTTTAATGGTTTAACACCAATCCTGCCTAATAGGATAGTAGTTGCTATGGTTGTTAAAAAGCCAAAGACATCAAAATGTATGAGTGCTGAACTGAGTTCAGACCCATATGACTATATAAGCTATTGAGCTTAGATTGAAAATATTGTGTTTTCATTTTCATAGTTTTGTTGTTAAGTAGAGATAAAAGGTGGCTGCTGGAGGGTTGCAGTAGATCCTAAGATCTAGGTGCAGTGCTCTCAGATCCATTAAATTAAAAATAAAGCAGACAAAAAAACATTTGTTTTCTGACAAATTCTGTAAGTGAGCACTTAGACGAGATGCTTTTGCCGATCTTTGAAGAGTCTCATGGCATAGTGATGAGTGCATCCACCTACCACTCCATAACCCAGGATTTAAATCTGGCTTAAAAAAAAGACCAATGAGTGTGAGCTATCATTATGTTTTGGATTAGTGGAAAAAAGGCATATAACTTTATAAGCATTTCCTGAATTTTAAAGCTTTATTAATATTGGATATATACCCAGTACATAGTCATATTTGAAGTATATATACAACAGTTTTGATAAGGTAATATGGTGAGGCGATTTATATTTCCAAAATTTTTCACATTAGTTTTATTTGGTATTTAATGGATTAAAATGGGATATTATTTATTGGATTAAGGCAATTTAAGGAAATAAACGTAAACAGACATTATTTAAATTATAGATTTTGCAGATGATTCAAATTATATTTATAAATAATGCTGCAAAGCTTTAAAAATGTTATAAGAATTAACAGATGAAAATAAGAAAATAGGATTAAAGATTAAAATAATTTTCAATGGTTTTTCAAGTAAGAAAAAATATTGATAATGAATTAGAAAATAATAAGTACAAATATCTTGATCAGATTATTAATAGAGATAGAAACATGAATAAAATTATAGAATTAGAACCTGGACAGAGTGCATTTACTAGAACTAACTTACTATTAAAAGTCATTGATTCTTTTCTAAAAACATTTAACAATGTGTTTGAAAAGGAATGCTCTTAATAGATGTATAATAATCAATCTAAATAAAATTGAAACAAACAACTAATTATATTTACAATTATTTATCAATCCGGCTTCCATCTCTTATTGAGACCTTTTCAAAATATAGTTTTATATATCACATGACTTACTACTTCATTTACTCTATCTATTAGCCATAATTTTACCTTCAACAATATAATTAACATTATACATATAAATGTATAAACAAATGACAAAATAAAAGCATGTAAAAAATAATAACTTAAAACTATATAAATACATATACATATATTTTAATATAACTATATAAATAAATAGTCAACTCCTCTTCCTCTTTTATAAACCCTCATTCACAATTCAACCCTGACTTATACCATAATTTTTAAATCTTCCAATTATAGTAATTATACCATGCTTCGAATGCTCGCTGGTGAAGTTAGAAATATCAAAATTAAATATCAGGCTTAGCACTTTCGAGGTCTTTTAACTTCATATTCATAGCCGAAGAGTTAGAAACGTTATGGTGTTGTTGATGTATGCTAATATATGCTAATTAATCTTCATATGTAAAACAATTTTTAATATATACAGATCGATCATTTTGTCCAAATAGAGAAACATGTTTTTCTATTAATGGCATGTGGATCATTTATGATGAAGTACTCCTTCTTCATTTTTCTTTTGCAGTCATTTCTCTCAGTACATACAATCTCAGGATTGGAGGGTTCGAACTTGTGACCGACTATTTTTTCGGGTTCCAAGAATATTGAAGTAGTGTCACCATTATTTTGAGCTCTCTTGTATGCGTATATATGCTGAATAGCTCTATTATTAAGAGTGGCTTTTGCTTCTCCATAATATAAATACGGCACTGCAGCCTGCCTGTGTGTACGAGATCTTGTACACCATTTGAGGTGTCAAGCTAGAATCAATTTTGTCTTTAGAGTTATTAATTAATCTATTTGTGTTAGGGAGTGTGTGGAAACCAACCCTAAATTCTTTTAAGTTTTTACAAGTTGTTTAGCTATTTTAGGGATATATGGAAGCGTTATTTGTGATTTGTTTTCTGTTAGGTAGTTAGCACTTAATCTTTTATGAAATTGTTCAATCTTTTTGATTATTGATCTATATTTGTTCACACTCAATAGGTTGTACCAGTCAAAACATGTTTATCCATCTAACATGAGCTGGAACTCACAAAATGTACTTCAAACCCAGTCAAGCCCGAGATTTAGGTCAGGGACCAGCCTGGATTTGAACCCACTGTCTAAGCTTCAGATCAAACACCTAATGGATAACATAATGATAGCACACGAGAATTAATTTTAAATCCAGCCCACTAGCAGCGGAGAAGGCAATGAGACATCTATTAACTATGATTTAACTAAAATATGCTTACACATGGCTGTACGTTTGGAAGTGGAGAAAAGAGGAATTCGAACAATTCAGACAAGTTGGATAATAAAAAATAGTTCAATATAGTGTCAAATTGTTTACATACATTTATAAATTAATTGCAAAACATTAATATGTGCGTGAATGAGAAAGCGGTAGATGATTACATAGTGTCATTCACGCTATCATTTCTCATATGCTGTTTATTAGCTAAATAATATATTATAAATAAACACATCTTTGGTGGATCCAATATTAAGATGCCAATCGTTTATTAAAAAGGATTACATAATATTGCCATTAACGCTTTGATTTACGGTTCTGAAACATGGTGACCAACATATTACTTCGGGAAGCATTCCGAGATTCATAACAGATATAATATAAACCATTTTTACGCCATTACGGTCGTGAAAATAAATAAAATACATTTGAAAATATATTTGATTATATAATAAAATACTTAATGAAAATTCTTTTAATTAGCACTGGTAAGAAGAACACTTTATTTCCCCCCAAGGCAAATATTCTTAAATACAGAAATACATTACGACGGTGGGACTGTATAATAAGATTGAAATAACATTATAAATTAATAAAGTTAATAATATTCGGCATTTATATATATTGAGCAGAGCACAATTTTAATATTATTACAGCACTAAAATTAGGTCATAAGCAAAAGAAATTATAATAATACGAAGTTTGGGCGGTACTGACATAATAGCAAATAACTAAGAGGAAAATGGTCGTGCTTCTGGACGAAAATGAAGTTTAACATCCCCTTTTCTAAGGCAGTGCTTAGAGAAAAGTGGATAAGCATGGCATGGCCCAGACTTTTACTGGTATAACCAACACGAGAGGCCCTTTTATACGAAATAAATGGATAGGCATAGCGTGTGCCAGACTTAGGGAATCATCACCAGAGACCTTTTTATACGAAATAAATGATTCTGGGAAGGTCAACTATCCTCAGAACAAGGCTTGAGAAATAAATCTATGGGTTAGAACTTTTTGCAACCCCCAGATTAGAAGATTAGAAGCACGTAATATATATATACGAAGATAGGCCAAATGTCATTAACAACATTGAATAAGTTTTAGTGCTTTAAAATGAATGACCCTTATTTGAATGCCATAATTTAGACAAATAATACACTATGCCGCTATAATATATATATGGAGAGACAAGATTTTACTTAACTAAAATAGTAAAATATACATTAAAATTTACCCCTTTCCTCGTCTTCTATTTAAAATGATTCAATGCCACCTTCGTGTATTTCATAACAACTGAGAATATTCAAGCATATATTTTAAAAGTAAATAATAAAAAAAACTAGCAGTTATATAGAAAATAAATAATCGGTCACCTTTTCAGAATTGAATAACATTTATAAAATAAATGTTTCAAAGCGTTAATTAGTTTGAGTTCTGGATTCACCCCGGGTAGAAAATCCAGAGTTAAACAAATATATATATTTTTTTATATTAAAACATAAATAAAATTTTGGCTCGTAAAACAATCTGGCGAGCATATTAATTAATAATGCTTTATGTTTTAAGGGAACGTTAATAATCTCAATTCATGATGGTTTACTTAAAAGAAGAGATTTTAGAAATTCAACTCATCTGATTGCTTGAGACTAGCAATTTTAGAAATTCAACTCATCTGATTGCTTGAGACTAGCATATTAATAATAAAAACATACATATAAATAAATGACTGCATCAGAGTTAAAGAAAGTTAGAGCATATGAGAGAGAAGTAAATTTATAGAAATCATTTGAGAGCAATTACATATTAGAAAAGTTACAAAATTAAATTATACATTAGGAGAAATTGATAGTAGAGTTTGAGGTTGGTTAGACTAGTTTTACTTGCGGCTTGAAAATTTACCTTGCACTATTTTAAGAGTCCATATTTTAAAGTCTGCTCATGCATGGCAATTGGTTCTTAAATAACAGCAAGTTTTTATTCAGCATTCCACAATTCTCCAGTCTGGCTCTTATTTCATTCTACATCTCAACACAGCTTGGATTCAGTTCTTTCAATAGTAGCTAATCTGTTCTTGATTTAAAATCCGGCCATTTTATACTCTGCTCAAGTATTTCTGGAATGCTTTTAATTACATAGTTTTAGCTTAAAATCTAATCTCTGATTTAAAATCTTAAGTTTCCAACTCTTTAATTATTTTTGGGCAATTATCAGTTGCATCTTCCATCTTGGATCTTGTAAAATATAGTTTAATAGGGGGGGGAGGAAGTAATTTAAAAAGAAAAAGTTGTATAAATGACATTGAATAAAATAATTTTTAAAAAATCAGTATTTTGTTAGTATTTTGCTCCTATATATATATTTGAGCTGCACCTATGTACTTTAATAAAAAAAGAACTAATAATTAATAAAAAATAATTAATAATAATTTTAAAAATGTTATTGAAACGTTAAAATTTTATAACTTAGGTGCGCATCTCAAATATATACATACATGACAAAAGGAGCGGGATGGGATATAGGGTTTGAATACAGGTTAGTAGGTGGAAACATGAAGCTCAATCTTAAGCTAAGATTGACTGCTTCAAGGTCTTTGATGTAATTTGAAATGTTGGTCTTTTTATCTGTTTCAAATTTGCACAACTGTTGATTTCTTTATAAAAATGCATTAAGACCTGCAAACTTGTGTGAGTTAGGTGAGATAGAGCTTGAGTGTGTGTAGCCTCTGACTTCAAGTGGTTTAACAATCATTTGATAATTAAGGCAGACTGCTTACGTCCATTTTCCACCTGATCTTGCTGGACCTTTAACTATATTTATACATTTATCCAAATTTTTCTGAATGTATAATTTTTAACATGTATTATAACTAATATTCTTCTCGCACTCCATTTTATGACCAGTATCTAAATAATGTATATATGGTCCTGACCTAATATCTTTCTTATAATCACTCCTTCATTCTATCACTTATCATTCATCCTTTCTGTCCTATATATACCTTATTACAATTTCCACATTTAATTTTATAAACCATTTCTCCTTACTATTCATACCATCTATCTTATTTTATTACATAACCATCTGTCCAAAGACTTACTATTTTCCTAAGCTATTCTTATATCATCTGGTAACTTCTCTCTTACTAATTTTTATATACATCCCTTGAATACAGAATAGTCATCCATTTACAATGCTTATATTTATTCTTATTATACTTATTTCTACTATTTATATTTTGATTTCTAAAAATTGTTTTAATTATTTTTCTTTTATATCTTATTTTAACATAATCATTCTCTTCTTCTAATTTTTGTTCATATGCCTCTTTCTTATCTAATGTAAGTTTATGATTCTTTAACTTAAATCCCTTTAAAACCCCTACATTTTGACACCACGGTTGATGATTTTGTATCAGTTAAATCTTTAATTTTTCTATCTTTAATAAAATGCTTTACCACTATTTCATTCATCATTCCTCTCTTCACAAAAATATCTTAAGTATTTTAATCCATTTGACTCTTTCTCCACCGTAAACCTAATTTTATATTTATTATTATTCAATTCATTAAAAATCTTGTCAATACTTCTACCATTTCCAATAGCAATAATATTTATTTATATAGGTATATTAAAAAAAAAAAAGTATTTATATAGGTTTATTATTATTATTTTTTATGTACTTTTATTTTTTATTTTGTTGAAGGTAAAATAATGTCTAATAGATGAAGTAAATGTAGTTAATAAGTCATGAGATGTATAAAACTTTATATCTTGAAAAGGTCTCAATAAGAGATAAAAGCTGGATTGATAATTAAATAATTGTAAATAGAATTAGTTGTTTGTTTCAATCTTATTTAGATTAATTATTATATTAAGTATATATAATATCAATAATTATGCTTATAACGCTCGTTAAAGAAGTTATATATATTATTAAATTTATTTAAAGCTTAGCGCTTTCAAAGCTGTGGACATATAATTATTTTTATATTGAATATTTGCATTGTATATATCTTAATAGATGTGTTTTATCAGTTCTTACATGTGAACTAAATCTTGGATGCTTAACATAGAAACAAGGCAGAGATTTTTGGCTGCACAGTGAACTATTGGGAAATATATGTTGAGAGTAAACCGGAAAGCAAAATGCATGGGTAAGAGAACAACAGGTTTCATTGTCATAATTGAAAGAATTAAGACTAAAATGGAACTAGGCTAGAAATGTTGCTAGGTTTCAGTAAATAATCAATTAAAGTTTTCAATAGGATCTCAAATGATTGTAAAACTCTTAAAAAGATAACATGTGAGATAGATGGATGTGATAAAGTAATTAGCTAGAGTAATTGTGAGAAAAGTAGATATGGGTAGTAATACTGAGTCAAATTTGGAGATAATTGTAATGAATTGATTATGATTGAAAATAATGTATATCTGTGCACGTCTACAAAAATTAATGATAATTTATTTAACCATATTTTTAAATAAATATGTTTAAAAAATTGTTTTTTATTGAAAGATAACAAATCTGTTATTTGATTGGGAGATTATTTCAGTTTGAAAGCTGAAGGGCAAGTTGAGCTTTGATCTAGAAATCTTTTACTTTTTGAGATATCATTTTATCACTGCATTAAACTGCACAGGATAACTATAGGTCATTTAGATATTAAATATTAAGTTGTTTTATTTCAACTAAACATAATGCAATTAAAGGATAACAACAATAAGAACTATATTCAAATAATAATTTAAGATTTCAATTGTTGATTTGTATTTATTCTAAGACTGGCCACCTCCTGTGATTTAAATTTAAAAAATAAATTGTTTTTTGAATATTGTATTCCTTGTTTTTGGTTTTTTTAATTTTTAGCATGACAATGGAATATACTCATTTCATTTTACTGATGAGGTGTGGATTATAATTTTGCACTTGTGCTTCCACATCTAAAGTTTTTGTACTTTTCAGCTGTAGACAGCAAATTTTTTTTAATTTAGTAACAAATATATAAACTTCAAAATTTATTAAAGATATGATTTTAATTACTAATTATTAAAACTGATTTTTTAAAATAAAATTAACAGTTGCAAACTCATAATTCAATAAAAGGGAAAAAGTAATATAAACAGAACATTATACATAATGATACATAGGTTTATTTAACATTTTTTTCTTTTTGTTTCATACTTCTCATCTGATATAATATTCTACATTATATAGTAGTAAAAAAGGTTATTATGCACTTATAATCATAACAAGAAAAAAATAGTTTTAGTTAAAATTGTTTGTAATTCACATTAATGTATCTGTTTCACTGATGAGGGCAATAAAATGTTGCTAGAAACTTTTTGGAGCTCCTATGGTATATGATCTACCTACTTGATGATGCTATATAATATTTACAATTAAGCAAAAAATAAAATGCAGTTTAGTTTTAAATTTACAACTATAAATGTATAATTATCTTAAAAATGATTAATGAAAAATAATATTGAAACAATATATATATATATAAAATGAAAATATATATATTGTAAGATGTGGCCTTACATCCCACCAAGAACCATTAAACACCCTTATCTACTTCAACACCAATATCTACAATAACAACCTTCTCCATATATAAAGTAAGTTACATGTATAAAGAGATTGTAACCCAAATAAAACCTATTCCCGAAATATGAAAATGTTCTCAAGCATTTTAGCTGAGAAATATTCAATTGTTTCTATAATTAAACAAATGTGTGATAAAGTACATAACCTAAATGAAACGTATAAAACTTAAATATTGATATTTACCTTTATTATAAAACCTTTCGTTAATTATTGTTTAATATACACATATTACAATATAAGAAAAAATATGGTCAAATGTAGACGCAAATGAGAAAATCACAAAAATGTAAAGGAAAGAAATAATAAATAATTTATTATTATTATTAATCCAATGCATATATATAGTCGATGATGTGGCAAGAGGTCACATCTGACTACGGTTGGACCTAAGGTCTTCATGTAGGTTGCTGGAGTGATGCGATGAAGTACATGACTCATGATTACATCTATCTTCAATAGACTAGCCTAAGACTTACCTATCAAATTTACATGTATCTTAAGTCAGTTCATCCATCTCAACCATTCTCTTTTGGATCCGTTACCTCAGTATTCGAACTCAGGGAGAGTTCGCCTTTGACTCTATTAACAGGGTATACCTGCACATACTATCGATTAGATCACCTTATCAAAGCTTCTACTAGTAAACTACCTATACCTAAAATCTTTAATAATTTGTTTATCAACATAAGCTTAAAATAATGGGATGTTTATATATATATGTATAAGGTATTGGCTTTGTCGACGAATGCAAGGAATGGATTAATAAATTAAAAAGATTATATTCATTTCAACAAGTTTTATAACATTTATAACATGAAAAAAAAAAAAGAGAACATTAATAAAAAAAAGAGGAATAATCCAATATTTAGTTAATATTTACAAATCTGTACATAAAAAAATAGAAGTGTATGTAATTTAAATGTCAATGATGAACAACATCTATCATTTCTACAACTTAATAATTTATAATTGCCTCCCATTATCCCCATGATAGAGATCCATACTAAAGACATTTCTACATACAAAGTAATGATAAGCAAAATAAAGTTTTAACACGATTATTTTGGTACACTTGGAATTAACTAACTAAGCTATATTTACATTTTGATATATACATCAATTCCTATAGTAGTCCGATTCCAATCGTTGAAAATTGATTACCTGAAGACACCCCTCTCCTTTGACAAGTTAAATGTATCTCATAAGACAAAAGGATACTAGGTGCATTCAGAGACTTAATCATTTTCACAGTAAATCTAAGTAACAAGGGTTAATAAACAAACAAGTAAAATTTGTTCTGTCATAGTGTATGGGACTTAATGTTTTAAAATAAAACTCTTACCTCAAATTTCAAGTAATCTTCACTATAGTGACAAACGAAAGTCAAATACTAAGAAAGGGGATCAAACCTAGACTTTATTATTAAAGAAAAAAAATGTATCAATAATCCCTTCTAAAGTTACCCCCGCCCCCGTTCTTGTACACTCTCCAAAAGTGAACTATTCTAAAAATGCTGAATTGGCTGACTTCATATTCCGAATAATAATAAATTAATGAAGAAAAATAGTGATATATACATAGATATTTTGAAAAACAAAATTATAATACATAATGAATTAATATATATATATATATGCGCTGTTGCACTGGTAGTGAAGCTAGAATGTATATATTAAAAGTGAAATTTTAGTTTACTAAAATATAAAAATTATTAAATTAAAAAACTTAGCGCTTTCAAGAGACTACTTGCTCTCATACTCATACCTGTTGTTGTTATAAATGCATTTTAGAAATGGAAATGGAATTTATGCAAATTTGCCATTTCCGAGACAGAGCAAAGCATGCTTTCCTATCGATGGATTTGGGGTCGCTAGCTATGTGAAATGCCTCTCTAATCTTGTATCGGGCATCATGTCTTTCATAGCACACCACACTGGCAATGATGGGGTTTGAATTTATGGCCTGATGCTCTTTCGTGTTCGCAGAAGATGGAAATGCCTTCTTGCTTGGTTTTAGTTTTATTGTATATTTGTGTTGGGCTACTCTATTGGCTATGTTAGTCCAGGTCTCCCCACAGTATGCAGCTTGGCACATGGCTTATGGTTAGATCATTTTGTACACCACCTGAGGAATGAGCTCGGTTGTGATTCTGTGTTTTGAGTTGTTTATAAGTCTGTTTGTGTTTGGAGGCGACCAGTAGGCAATGCTTAAGTCTTTGGATAGTGTGTTGTTGAGGTATTTGGCAAGGGGTTGAATATATGGTATGAGAATTCTTGTCTTAATGTCTTTGATGTGATTATGCTGAATATTATAATAGAACTTATTGACTTTTCTGTTGATGGTAAATGTGAATATCCGATTTTAATTAGATCTGCTACGTACTGATTCAGATTGGGTCTCTTATCAGCTTCATATTTGCACATAATTTTATGAATCGATCAGTAGACTATATTAGGTGAATTGACAAGGTTTTCCACAGCTCACAACTCATATTTCAGGCAATTTCCTCTGTGCAAATATGGATTGCTCCTCATAGCTTCCAAATGAGACATTCCAATGGAGACTGTGGTGGTTAACTGACGTTTTCCTTTGTCCTGAATAGGCATTCCATTTTGAACAAAGATAGTCTATTAGGCAATTACAATGTAGACACTACTGATATTTAGGCTCCCATAATTAGAAGATTAATGATCCAACCAAACGACAATCAACTCCTTTAGCCTGAATACATGTTATTAACTTAATAAATGCAAGTTTAATTTAACTACACTTGCAAATATATATATATATATTGTCACCTCAACTTTCTCCGCACAATCTTTCACTTATTCAACCTCAATAAACTCTCATTTATTTCAAGTAGCTAGTCAATTGAATTTTATACTAACTTTAGGATCAAATATACCGGGGGCGCCAAATTGCAGCTATAAATTGTAATGCCCACCAGAGATCATCATCATTAGTCAATTTAGGACTATAGAAGATACTGGAGAAAGTAATTAAATTGTCTCTCAAAAAAAATAATAATAATAATAATATTGATAAAACCATTCAATCTATGTGGTCTTAATTTCAAACCTAGCATTAGTCATGCAAATATTTCATGATAAATTTATTATAAAATTCATAATAATGAGACAACTTTCTTCCACAACTTTATTATAAATATCTGATCTCGAGTGGTAACTACAGAAAATACTATATACAGTTCTCATTTATATCTGACCGGAAATAAATCAGTAATTAATGCAGAGAACTCATAATCTATGTTCGTAATATAAAACCATCATTTAATTTAATATTAGATAAAATTTATCACAAATAATTCTCCCCATCTTATTCCATTACTTTATTTTTCGTTCTTGGCATTCATCACTTTCAATAGCTACAATTATATAACACGGAATGTCTGTGTTATGTTCTCTAATCTGAGAATTCACTAATCTTATTTCTCTAACACACATAGATCTTTTGATCAACTATCAATTCATGATCCCTACTTTTATAATAGCATAATAATGTTGTTATAATAAGCTACTTGACTTCCAAACTAGCTCTTAGATCAATAATTGAACTGCTCTTTCTCAAGGTCTAGATCTGTCAAGAGGTGCCCTTATAAGTGATTACATTGTAATGGATATGATTCCAAATATGCTAAGTTGAATTTTGATACGAATTTACTATTGGTAATCACTCTAAACACCGAGAGCAGGAAAGGGATTTTATGTCTGCTCCCAATATTCACAACATTATAATGAATCAAAAGATTAAGTCTATTAAACTTAATCCAACTATTCCCTGTCATTTTATTTTATTTATCTAATCTATTGACCAACTCTTAAGTAATAATTTTAAACCTATCATATTTTGCGAAAGTAAATTATGGAAGTAAACCATGGACATTAATCAGATAAATCAATCAAAATTTACTCATGAAAGTAAAGAACAGAAATAAATCATAAAATCAAATTATGCAAATTAATTATGAAAATAAATTATGTGAAAATGAATTTTGTAAAGGTGACTTAAAAAAAAAGATTTATATTAATCGAATATAGAAATAATCAAAATAAAATTAATACTGTAAATCAATCATGGAAACAAAGTATAAATATAAAATTAACTATGTGAATCGAATATGGAAACAATATGATAATGACTACTGCAAATCGATTTTGGAAATAAATTATCATTATAAAATAAATAATTAAATTTAAATATGAACTAATATTACTTTAACTATAGGTGCTGGATATATATATTCTGGAGATATTTGAAACATCAAAACACAAAACACAATGTAATCTTATAACAACAGTAAACTTTTATTACATTAACAATAATGACAAAATAAAAAAAATTAAACTCAAAACACACTCAAATATAATATTGTTACACAAATCTATGCTCCCGATCCATTAAAGAATACAGTTTGAATACATGTTTAAAGTAACTATTTTTCTAGATGACTTATTTATTGTTTTGACCCATTTATTTATCAAATTAATAATTAATAATAATAATAAACACAAATGCTGGAAACAGAATTACATATATTTTTAGCTTTAAGAAAACTTATCTTGAAAGAGAAGAAAACCTATAAATTTCTACTTCCCCCCTTTTTATTGTAAACATTGTCCATTGGACTATTCCAAAATAATATATTTGTTTCAATTACTCTAACTAGCAATGTGAAATAATCTTAAATTTCTAAACCATTTTATCAAGCAATAATTTTCACATTTCCACTGAAGAAGGATGATATGCCACAAAAATCCCCTACTGATTTTGCAAATGGGTTTAAATTCAAAACCCACACTTTTACATTCATGCTTGTCAGATCTTTATGTTTTTGACTGTATATCTTAATATGTCAGTATGTCCGTTCAGCTTGACGACCTCAATTTACCATCATTCAAAAAAAAATCAACACAGATCAGTTAGTTTATTAATTAAAATCTTTGTCATTCTTTATCATACATATACATCTGATTGAATCCTTATCCTTTCAGGGCACTTTTATTCTGTCCCACATAAGAAAAACTCTCTTTATATCACACATCATCATGCAGTATCTATAACGTGCACACAACCACGTCTTGGTAAGGGAAATAAAAAAAACAACAACATCAACTTCAAACTTAAACTATTTGCTTGAGCCAGAGAGAGAGAGAGAGAGAGAGAGAGATCCTTTCTTAAGATCCAGAATCATGTAAAGAGCTCCTCTTAGACACCTATTCTCTATATTGGCATGCAAAACATTTCCTACACCTAAACAATAACTTTATTAATAATTCCCTATCTTAACAAATAAATGGAGTGAAACTCAGTCATCTCCGACTGCTATGGTAAATAAATCATGAGACAGCCATTCCCCATGTATTGGGTGGTAGGATAATTTTATGTTAGTAATGACAAGCATTTATAGCTTTATATATGCCCATATATACATCGATTACAGCCTAGATAAATGACAAAGACTAACCAAATCCCGAATCAAAACATATATGAATTATTTCAATTTTAAACAGTCAAGCCAACAACATACCTAACATTTATATTAATAACAGATCAACAACCCCTATAGCATAATTATGGGTTTTAGACCATCCCCTCACTCTTCATATTTACTATTAAGCACAAATTAAAATTTTGTTAAGAACAATAAAAAATATTTATATCATTTCTCTCTTTACTTTTAAATTTAAATTTACGTGAGCATCTATACTTAAATGGTATCAAAATCATTTTTTTCTCTTTCCTTCAAACATTTTAAACATAAACAAAATATTAAATTAAATAATCTAGTGATTAGAGTGTGACATAGTATATAAACAAAATGAAATATAAAAAACAAAACAAATGACATATTATATAAATGAAATAAAATAAAGAATAAATATCAACATTACAGATAGTCTCTTTCGAATGTATTTTCCTTCAACTGTCCATCAATCAATTAATATATTCAGTTCATTTTATTTGAGATAGCTATATAATTGCACATCAGACAGTTATTTTAATTAAATGTGTATAAACATGCACAGGCAGTCATTTGAATCAAGATAGATAAAAAACGTAGATAGCTATCCTAAATCAAAAGTGTAGCTACAGGAGAATTAATAAATTTTAAAAGAGTTCTGTTGATTACCTTCCATTTGATGACTTTCTTCCTAGATTTGAATTCCTTGGTTTCTTTTCTTCTTTTTTCCATTTAAAGGTTCAAATTATAGACAACAAGCAGTTTCTGATTACTAAACATGAATTAACTTTTTAAACATTTTACAGAAGTTTGCTGCAGTTTCTTTAAATGAATTTTAAACAGCCAAATAATTATTATAGTATAAATCGGTCTTTTAATTGCATACAAAAATTTGACAGTTCTCTCCTTCAATGAATTTTTAATAAGCAGAATGGATAAGTTGTAGCATTTAGTATAAAATGTCTTATTAAAAGTGGATTCATTCATAATTGACTTGAGGAAACGAAACATGCACCACTTATAGATGAATTAGAAATTCATATTTTGGTATACTATAAAACTTAAATACATTATTAAATTCTGAGAAAGAAATTTAAAAAAAAAACTTGGAAAACACCTTCAGAGATATTAATTTAAGTTAGTTAGCCCCAGTTCTCAATCAGCAAAAGTTCTCCTATTCACTTTTCTCAGTTTTTATAGGGTAAAAGAGAGAAAAGAAAACATATGTTAACCCCCCCCCCCAGTGGTTCCTCTTCAAGTCTAATTAAAAAAATCTCCACTCAGAATGAACAATGACTCTTCCTTAAGTGTTACTTTTTTAACAACTTTGTCTAATCTGAAACCAGATCTCTTTAATTAACACATTGGTGACCAATTTATGAAAATTAGTCAAAGAAGATATAATTAAAAACATAAGCTTACTAACACTTTTTGGTCAAACAAAGGTTACATTCATTTGATCTAAATAATTTCTTATTTAGATTTACATTTTTAATAATATAAAAAATTATGTCAGTTTCTATAAAGGAAAGAAAAAAAATCAAACCCATATATCTGTATCACACACACATACATGTGCAGAACATGAAACAGAAAACTGATTATTCAGATTATATGAACATAAAATATCCATCATAATTTCTTATAATTACAAGCATAAAATCAATTATAATTTCTGATAATCATAAACATAAATATTCACTATAATCTCCTATAACTCTAAACTTATTCTCTAGAAAGAAACTGTTAACTAAAGCTACTGACAATCAATTCAATTTTAATTCTCATCAACTCTTTAGTAATAGATATTTTATATACAACACAAACTGTCTCTATATATGTTACTTTTGAGCTATATAGCCATTACTTTCTCAAATAAAACTTTTAACTTTTCTTACATCAAAAAAATTTTTTTCCACAATTACTTCATTTTATTACATTTGGTTTATAGATGGAATAAACCAAAAGGCTACAATATATAAAACTTATCCACTCATTTATTATGCTGGCTGTATAGATGCACATATGCTTCTAAATTCACACTTAATTAGATGATTTTTTATAATTTCATTATTTTTATTTTTAACAATTTAAAACGCCTTCTAAAAATATATATATATCCGATTAAGCGTGAAATAATTTGTTTGCTTTATAATAAAAATCCTTTTTCTTCATTAAATCTTGCATTAATTATATTTATGAAATCAATACGTTTTAACAAAACCTCCATTTTTAATGGTTTTCAAAATCTCTGATTCCAATGAAGTTAGCTTCTCATAAACGAATATATTGAAAGAAGAAAGGGTTTTTTTTTTTTTGCTTTTTATACATGATGTCATTTCCATTTCCTAGCATTTATAATGTATTTTATTTTTCTTGCTGTGTGAGCCTATTGTTATCCATACATATCACGATAATCAATTCAAAAAAATTATGCTGTGCATTATTATTTCACTCTCATTATTAGGTTGCTTGGCTTAAAAACACTTGACCCTCGACTTTTGTTTATTACATTCTACATCATCGTTCTAACCTTTGTTATGACATATACAGCATTCAACACAAGTTAAATGTTATTACACATATATTTGTAGTAATTCTTAAAGTGTTTAATCTTGCTAATTGTAACAATTGGAGTTTTCTTTGTTACCATATATATATGTAAAGATTTTGCCATACATGATTTATTATTCAGTTACTTAATGCAATACTGACATATTAAGCCTATATAAATATGCATTTTACTTCATTTAAATTTTACAATAGATTAGCAAAACTTATTAGTGTAATTGGATATAAAACATTAACCTAACACTATAGGTTGCTGAAGGTTGGTATGGGTAGGATTTTAAGTTACCCTAAATCATAACGTAAATAATCAATTGAATGCATGAACTTGAACTGGCTATTTAAAAAAGGTGCAAAATTAACACTAAAAAAGAACAGCTTCACTTTGGTGATCCATGCCAATATATATTATATACAAACAACTTCTCAAAAACTCTTGTGACTAATCAACACATACTTAATAGCTGCGATCCCTTGTTGTTTGAAGAGAAAAGTCTGCAGCCTTCAAAGTAAAACCTTAACTAGTAATATCTCATTGAAGATGGATAAGAGCTAAGATAAAGTGGACGGATTTAAATTCAGCTAAGTAAGGGATTTCAAATTACAAATCTTAGAAATAACTCTAAATGTCTTCAACCAATCAATCTGCTTTAGCTGGAGAGTTATACCAACTCCTACTTGAGATTCCCAATATCCAATATCAGGCCCCCAACAAACTCAGGACTTTGATCACCTACATATATAGAGACACAGATAGCCATGCACTGCTAAGTGTAAAGTTACCTCGATGGGAAAGAGCTGCATCACTCATGGAGCTGTAAACTTACCAAAACCAGGAGTCGACTCAAGACAGCATCTATGCTGAAGACATTACCAATTTTACTACTTGGATGTGAAGATGTAAACTTAGAGGCATGCTATACAGAAGATGGAAATTTTGATCACCATCATAAACTTTCTAGAACAATCAAACCTGACCAATTGGATCATGAACTGTAACAGAAGAATACACACAATCCTTTTAGTACATTTTCCTTTATGGACCCATGATTTATCTTAGGTTGACCTCATACCATTAATTTTACGTATGTTTTTTATTTCTTTCCTTTACCATATATTGATGGTGTATAGAATTCTTGATGTACTAGAAATGAGGAAAATATTAGCTTAATTTTGTATCGAAATAAAATATAGGGTCAGATGTGAAGTTGCTTACGGGTGAATTTGATCATCACCACATTTATAGGTAAGACTATATTTTCCAACAGTAAGTACCAACACTTATACAGTTTCACTTATTTGTTAGTTCATACTACTCATTTTTGTCGTTTACTTGTTTTTCCAGTATATATGATTAAAAACTTACAATGTAAATGGTCTTTTCTATCGTTATAGAAACAAATCATAAAACAAAGGGGGATTCCAGTCCACCTCCGTGTTGCTAATATGAATTAATCAATAAATATGTTGGAGACAGCAAATTATAATTTTACTTAAGTCTAAATTAGCAAGCAAGTATATATATAAATAATAAGTTATAAATTTTTTTTGTTAGTATTGATATTGAATGATTACTCTCTTAAGGGAAAAGAGGGATTGGATTAATAAATAACAACCTTACTGATCAAAGAATAGTCATAGCAAATTAATTGCTTTGTTATAATTTCTCATTGAATCAATTGTAATAATTATGAATGAATCTGTTAAACATATAGTTGTAAGTTAAAGAATTTTGATTTGCATTTTTCTTTATTCATTTATCAATTTATCACATGTTTGCATAACAAAGACTAAAATATGAATATTCCCTGAAGTAGAACATTATGCGTATTCCTCCCTAAACTAAAATTCTGGGATAAATAGATTTTTAAGGGTGGAGAAAAGGGATGAGCATATATGGAGATATTTGTTATATATTCATATGCTAATACATCATTGCTAGGGTGAGATCGGGTCAATATGATTCTAGAAGTTTGGGAATCCTAGGATACACTTTCTACATGCTCGTCTGATGGCCTATCAAGTGTACTGTTACACATGGCGCTTTCAGCCATGGTGCTATGAATCTTGCAATGGGTGAGCTATATATATATGTTTGTGATCGTGCCCAACACGGATGTCATATGTTATAGGTGAGCTATTCTCCTTGTGAGGTGTAGTTAACTATGATTGCCCACTTGCTCTTCGGTGGAAGGGCATTACAAATAATAACACAAATCAGTTATTTGATTTATTCTAGGGTTTTAGGAAGTCCCATGACGATTAATGATTGAGTGGGATGGGATTTACTACTTGCCTCAACTCCCCTTAATTTAGCTTTTTGATCCCAGCTATGCCACAGTTCAAACTCAGGGAGAATGTACATGTACCCTATTTCAAGGTATGATTATTCTGTATCTTGTGCGTGTACATTTGATATATGTAGAGATGTGATTAATTGGGAAATAGAAAAATCAAATAACTAACAACTAATTTGATTTAATATTTAACTCAAATTGATTTTCATGATCACTATCCATAATTCTTTATAACAGTGGGTGTATGTATTTAAGCGTTTGATGATTGTATGGGCATGGTTATTCTTCATTTATATTCATTAAACATTTATTAACCCATAATCCCTACAAAGGATGGTCATTCAATTTTAACAAACTCTAATTTACATCAATGACAATTTTGAAACTATTTTAACAAGAAACTCTTGGATGACTAAAATTCCATGAAATCATTTGGTCATTCATTTCTACTCTGCCTGTCTATATTTGTGAATCTGTTGAGGGTTGCTTATAGATCCAAGTCCCCTTCTATTCTGATGGTATATAGATCTATGATAGGACAGACCAATCATTCAAGGGTTAGTCATACATTGCGAATAACAAATAATTAATAAAGTTAATTAAACACACATTAAACAAAAAAAAATATTGTATCTGTCAAAGTGTGAGCGCCTAATATTGAATAAGTCTCACGTTTCAAGTCACTAGACTGATGTACCAACTGGCAAGCAAGTCCGAAGTCTGCTCCTAAATTTTATTATTAAATTAAAAACACACAAAAAAATAGAATTGATAGCTTCTCTCCTAGAATAATTGGAGGTTGGGTGGATTGACTCTGTTTCAAAAGAAAGAAATCAATTTAACAAGCCAAAATAAGAATTAAAAAAAAGTATAATGTGGAGTGTTAATCCAGCATAGTTTAGCCATAGTTCAAAATCTTGTAATTCACCATTGTGAAATGTGTATCCTAGTACTTAGGAAAGTTCCTTTGCATGAACTGAATGATAGTCCATAGGTGAGACGGTAAGATCGTTTCGAACCTACCTTTATCCTAGTTTAAACCCTAGTACTTTTGCAATATGTGTATCATGTAATAGACCAAGATATATGCACATACGAAGCATTTATCATATATTTACGGTCATTATAGACAGGTGAGTTAATAATCTAAAGGGAGGATAAATTGATTAATTTAATTTATCTTTAAATGTATGGTCTCATGTTGATAAACACGTATATCAGGTGTGTTGAGACTATATATATTCTACTATCTTTTAAGACATATTTAATAATATTATTTTGCTCTTTTATTTTAAATATTTAAAAGATCACGCCACAAATTTTGTTTATTAAAAAGTTAAATGAGGGTTGGAAAGTTGAACAATAGTAGTTCACTAATGCAATCCCATAGGGATACATTAGTGGCCTAAGTAATTAGCTAGTAAAATCGATAACATTTTGGCAAATTCCAGATGTTATCAACAAGGAAATAGACCGCTTTTAAGCATTTGCTTTATAGCATTTTTAAAATCTTATTTTGTAAAATTGTAACAAAAGAACATTAGTCAGGATATCTGAAAATAATATAAATAATATAACAAAGATAAATGTACTTGCAGCACCCAGCTGCAGCTTTTAGATAGTAAAATAAATAATTAACGCATCAGGTGTGGCGGCAGAAAATATGTTAATGGATTATTTCTCCATGGGAGATTAATTTTGTACTTGGTGAATATATATAGAGCGGGAATTTAGGTCAGATAGAATATAGTAAGATCTTTTAAACCAAACTCTATGAGTTTGAAACTAGAATGGCGGAGTAGAGATAGACAGGGTGCTATTTTCCTACCCAGAGAATGGTCATTCTGCAGCCCAATACTACCTGCATGCCTCCAACTGTAAGAAGATGCCCATTGCTGCTACCAGTGTGACCAGAAATGCTATTGCTAATGCCATAGAAGAGGACTGCTGTTGCTGCTGGAGTCAACATAATGAAGCAATTGTAAAATGAAAACTTGCCATCCCGTGATATGGACTCCCATGAATCTTTCATGACTGGGATCACAACCATTAATTGCATTAACAATGCTACAATTGAAAAAGTTAAGGTAATCTTCCATTCCAAGAGCTCTAAAATATTTCTATTTAATTTCCTGAAGCTATAGCTAAATCTGTAATAAACTCTTATCGGTATAATTAAATTGTAATGTAGTCCTACAACTGTATCTAAATTATGTAATTTTAACTTATGTAACTTTTGGCTAATTTATTCTTTAGGCTATACTTTCATTCTAGGGCAAATGCTCTTGAAATTTTATGAAATTATCTTTCTTTATTATATGTTGCTATGATAATATGTCTAAATAATGTCTGACCGAACGAGTGGCTCCCATTTTCCTTGTAATAAACAGGCCACTACATTTCCTATAGGTTAATCGTATAAATGACAAATATTTCATGTCGAATCCCTTTCGCATTTGCTGGCTCAGATGTTTTTTTTTTAGAAAATGTTACTATTGATTCGATGAATCTTATTGTGATTCATATAATAATTAATTCACCCATAATAATTTACTTATGCTATCAAAACAGGCAAAACTCACTACGTATTGCCAGTTATAAGCAAGAATAAGAAATGGTGATCATGCTATGTTTATTTACTTATGCTATCTCATGTATTTATTTGTTCATTTTAAGATGAAGTATAACGTGGGTGTGTGCGAAATTATAATTATAGATATATTTTAAACATGCGTGATTAGACAGTCATTTCTTAAGAATTGCTTCATTGTGCATGCAAAACCCATTTAGTTATTATTAGAGCAATGTTGAATGTGATTATGGTTTTGGAATTATATGATCCTTGTTTAAGCCGACGAATATGTAGATTTGAAATCTTTTAAGTCCTAGGAACAGATTAAGTATAATCGCACTGCAACATGCTAAACTTTGAGAGCAAACTATCATTAATTATTATTGTTATTATACTTTAAATATGTGTGGCTGGTGCAGATATATGTCTAGTTTTATTGCGCTTTGTCAATCTTCTGCATGGGTACATACGGATAAGACCGTCCCCAAGTCATTAAGGTTCCTGCATCAGTGGACATGGAAATTGCACCTAGGGACATAGCTGTTCGATCATGCATTCATGGATTTTATTGGGGTGAGGGCCCAGTCCAGTGATCATGCTTATTTGTGATAAACCCTTCATGAACAGATGGCATTCCACTGATCCAAATTATACATAGACAAAAACATGCGGTTTCAATATGTATTTGCATACATATTCTTCATCAGCACCACCGATCACTCGTTGAGCTCTATTTCTATATTTATAGCATTTCAGCTATTATATTACTTAATCCCTTTTCTTGCATTTATCAATCTCATATAGTTATGAATGATGAGTCTCCTAAGACTATCATGATTCTAATCTCATATACATTACTTAATTATATCTGTTGTTTTTAATACTTTAATCTCTAAATTGTATACACTAGCATCTATTAACCTGATCGGGTAACATTTACATAAGGCATATTGAACTATGAGTTTATCCACGAAAGTATAGAACCTCAAATAGTTAAATATTTAATGATTAATGAAATTGTATTGCATTACTTTTCATATACATATTCTCTGACATTAGGCACTATGCAATTTTTTCTTATGCATTAATAAAGCTATAATTATACTATAATGTTTAATATGCCTGCTTAGTGCTTTCGAGATTTAGTATTCTAATCTTATACTCATAACTTGTTATCTAAATAATTGTATTATGAGCGAAGCCAATCTATTAATGTATATATATTCAGTTTGGCAATTATTAAATTTTGTATTAAATTATCTGTTGTTGTTGCCTTTCCGTATGATCCATACCACATCATTCCACTTTCACTCATGCATTTCTGAAAGTTATTAAATATCTTAATATTACTTGGTCATGGAAACATATCAATCTGTATTAATCACTTTGTTAGCGAACCTAGGGCAAGGCTTACTATTTAGGATCTCTTATATGACCCTGGGACTGGGAAGTTGTACTAATAGTAGCAGTGGAGATGCAAAAGCATAGGCATATAGGTTAAGACTTACTATTCATGGGATGGTTTCCCCAGCCCAGATATACTGAGTTTCCTATATTGTTCTTGGACTCTACATCTTGTTAAGAACATACGAATCTGGTCATTACATTGGATAGTCTTCAGCCACCATCTGGGTCTTCGTATTGGTGACTCAGACTCTTATAAACTATCTTTCCTATGCTGAGATAATTTCTTTGCTTGATTGTAGGTGTTGATCTTTTACTATCACGGTCATCATTATGTTAATTTGAAGTGATAATATCCGGAATCATGTTTGTATTATGAGCTGCTCCATTCCCCAATGTTTTATCATTTCTTAGCCACACGTGGTTCGGTCTTTCTAGCTTATAACTTGGGTTAAAAATATAAGCTTTATAAAATTAAAATGAGTCCTTTAATCAACTTCCTCAAATTGCAATAATAGTGGTTTATGAATTTCAATATTAAGGATAGTTAATATGACAAATAAATTGATTGTAAGAATTTATCAAGTATCTTCTTGATGATGTAATTTATTTGCCTTCCTTTTTTCTTAAAAAGAATGAAAGGGTCTATCTTGTCTTATGTTTTATTTTAGATCGCGAGTTTTAAGTTCGCACTTTGTTTTCATTGTTAATGTCACTTTGATCTTTTTATAATTTAATGCTGGATTAATAATAATAATAATAATAATAATAATAATAATAATAATAATAATAATAATAAAAAGAAGGAATACATAAGAATAAAAATTAATGACAGTAGTATAGTAAGGAGAATTAATAATATTAGAAAAATTAATTTTAAAATGGTATTAAATGTAAAGTAGTGAATAAAAGAAAGAAAAATGTAATGAATATTTTAGATAATAGATATATAAGTGGAGAAAAAAATATATAAATGGGTTTTATGAGATAAAATGTAGAAAATATAAGGATAAAGGGATTACAAATAAATATGTAGGTGAGATGAAAAATTCAATATATACTTGATTAAAACAACAAATATGATAGAGGATCACCGGTATATATGCATTTTATGGACACAGGTCATAAATTAGAAAAAAATATTAGAATAAGTTATGCAAGTAGTGGAAGAGATAGAAAAATAAGGGAGGGAATTTTAATAAAGAAGATAAACCAAATATTAACAGAGAAGGGGATTAAAAACAATCTTAGTATAAAAAAATAAATATAAAAAAGGGTAAAAAATAAAAAGTGTAAACTAATAAAAAAAAAAAATTTGTATAGTAGATAATATAGGGAGCTATATCTAAATATAAAAAAGGAAGTAGGAATGATGATGGGATAGAGAAAATAGTGGAGGAAAAAGAGAAAATGTAGAGAATAAGATAAATAAAAATTCATATAAAAATAATTTTATTAAAATTATGTAAATGAAAGAAGCAGGAATAAAATATGGATAAAAAAAGGAATTAAGGAATGGAATAAGATAATTAAAAAATTAAGATAATATGTAGAAATAAGTGAAATGAAAAATAAGGTTAAATATATGAATATAGTAATATAAGAAAGATTTCATAAATATATTGAATTTCTAAAATTATGGCAAAGGTAAAAGGGGAATAAATATGATAATAATTAAGAATAAAAATAAATAAGAAAAATAAGGGATAAAATAGAATTAATTAATAGTTATGGAATAATAACTTCATAATTTTCTATTTCTTCTTTTCCTATGTATTGATTTCTATTATAACATATACCATTTATACCTTTTTATACACTTTATCAATACTTTTATTTGTATTATTTGTATTAAACTAACAGTTTCGACTGTCCTGCAGTCATCATCAGAGTTCTTGTTGATTCTATTATCAAAACCCAACAAGAACTCTGATGATGACTGCAGGCCAATCAAATCTGTTAGTGTAATACAAATAATACAAATAAAAGTATTGATAAAGTGTATAAGAGTTGGGTTTTGATAATAGAATCAACAAGAACTCTGATGATGACTGCAGGACAGTCAAAACTGTTAGTGTAATACAAATAAAAGTATTGATAAAGTATATAAAAAGGTGTAAATGGTATGATATGTAATAATAAGTTCAATGAATAAAGTGATGTTAATAGTTAAGTTGATAAACATTTTCTAGTAATTTATTTTTTTTGTATTAGTTAAGAAAAGTTAATAGTTATTTATTTTAGATAAGATATAATTTAATATTCATGATATGAATAAAGTGATGTTAATAATTAAGTTGATAAAATTGTAAGATTATAATAGATGTATATGAAATATGGTTGTATTGATATAATGTTTAAATTTTGTAGATCTGATGAAGACTGCTAGGAACAGTTGAAATTGTAAAGAATAAATAAACATATTTTGCTTTAAAGTGTAAGAAGAGTGAAATGTTATGTTATATTTTAGTGTCTTTGCTAATATATTTGGTGCTATTACATCTTAGTCGCTTAAGATCATCTTTATTATTTTTATGATGATATACCAAAGGCTTACATGGTGGAAGTTCTGATTATCTGCAACTAAATTTTCTTTCAGCTAACCTATGCATTATTTATGTTTAGGTCTGTGTCTAATGATGCCAATTCTGCTCCTTAACCTTGAGACTGACTTGGTTTTCCCCAGCGTCCATTAAACGTGTTAGTTGTCATTCACTTCTGAATGGAACAACTTGCTAAAGTCATCAGTCTCCATTTCCATGATGATGGTATACTTCCTTATGGGTTCTAGAAATAAAGCTATGGTTTATTTCCAAGAGTTCATTCCTCATATATTTTAAGACCAGTTCTATGTTGTGTATTATCCTCCTTAACACTTTCATCCTTCAATCTAATTAATCACAATCCTAATGATTCCTTATATGAATTTAAATTCACATTTTATGGATTTTTGTTTAGTCTTAATAAGATTTACTTATATCAAAAAAAAAAAAAATTGGGGATCATTCTGTTTCAAGTAATTTGGTTTCCATATCTTAGGTCATAATCCGTTAGGTCCATTTTTATTATAGGCTTATTAAGCATTTATATTTATATACTTAGCAAAGGTGAATGAGCCTTTCGTATGTAATACGTAGTTTATGGAACATAATACCCTTTTGCTTCTTTGTTTCAAGTACTATCTATTGATTACTCTTTTGATTTCGATCATCTCTTCCATTATAAAAAACTTTCAAATATCTTAATTTACACATAAGATAATTAAGCATGGTTGCTTCATTTAAAGTTTCATAAATTTTATTAAAGTTGTGACATTTCTCTTCTATAGAAGTAGCCTGATATGGAAGTATATCATCTTGATAACTGTCACTTGGTTTATAAATATCCTTAGAAAATATTTGATTTAATTTTATGATAAATGTCGATATTCCGGTATGATTCCATATATTCAGAGATTTCATTTACCACTGGTATTTTTATCATGAAATCTCCATTAATATTTTTAGCATTTGAGATTATTTTAATTTTCACGAATTCATCAGTTAGCTCATGATTAACCTCAGGTTCTCATAGATTTCGAGTTTGGAATTATCACTTGTCTGCTTTTCTTTTGACATTTGAAATTTACAAGTGAATTCGTATTCTAAATTTTCAAGTTTTTGATTTATTGAGCTGTTTACGCTTTCTACTTGACTTGATAAGTTATTATGATCCTCAATTAACCATTCAACATTGTTTTTATTTTGGGTGATTTCAGTTTCAATTGAGTTTTGTTTAATCCCAATACACTTATCATTTTCTAGTGTATTAATTTTTTTTTTTACAATTTTCTAATTTGTGATCTAGTTCTTTTATATAATCGTCCATTTCCAAATGAAATTTATGTACTTTTTTATCTATTTCTTTCTGGTATTGCTTCTGATTTTCTAGCACTTCTGTTGTGAAATCATTACAAATTTTACTATTTCGTTGAATTTATCATCAACTTTGTTTTCAATTTGCTTTCCAAATTTAATAAATCTTGTTTGACATTTACGATTTCTTTCATCACTATCTTTTTTTATTACTTGCATCATATCTGATGAAGCCCATCTCATTTTTCATTTCTGTCTTGAAATCATCATTCTGTTTTTTCATTTTTTTAGTATCCCTTAATTCATTTTTCTGTTTCTTCCTTGCTTCTTGGTTGTACAATCATTGATGTTTCTTGAGGTTGCATTATTCCTGAGACTGTCCCCGCAGATATTTCAATATTCCATTCGACTATATTTTCAAAAGTAAAAACTTCTAAGCCATCCTTAATAGGATTTTGTATTTGTTCAACCTGTACTTCTCCCTTTTCAATTTCCTTTCTAACTTCTTTATCAGGTCCAATTCCATTGCTTTGATTTTACTTCTGGTTATCATCTAATATGTATGCTATTATATTTATTTCATAGTTTTATCTCAAACTAATATCTTTCTATGAGTATCGAGTAACTTGATAAGCATCTTAGGGACTTTACTGTTGTCATATATTTAACATGAGTTATGATTTAAATTTTACTTGATCATCACTTAATTTATTTATTTGCTTAACATGCTACTTTATATCTCATTTTATGCTTTGTTTACTTGGCTGACTACACAACTATTTTATTGGTATCTGTTTATTGTCTTTTCATACATCACATATTAATACTATTAGCATATCACGAAATTATCATATGATTTCAAGCCCCTAAAGTTCGCCACCTTATTGTAATGGGTGAGCTTCTTTTTGTGAGTTTGAATTAATATTCACCCACTTGGTCTCCATGGAAGGGCATTACACATGATAAGGTCAGTTTTTTGATGATTTATCTAAGTTTTAGGAAGGGGTCCCATCATGATTAATGATTGAGTAAGATGGGATTTACACTTGCGCAACATTCCCTTAATTCATCTCTCTTGATCCTTGTTATGCCACAGAGTTCAAACTCAGGGAGAATGTATATGTACTCTATTTCAAGGTATGATTATTGTGTATCTGATATGTGTATTGGATATGCATATAGTGTGATTAACTGGAAAATAGATAAATCAAACAACAACTGATTTGATTTAATACTTAATAAATTGATTTTGACGATGATCGCTATTCATAATTCTTTATAACAAAATGGTGTGCATATTCAATGTTTGATGATTGTATGGGCATGATCATCCTTCGTTTGTATTCATTAATCATTTATTAACCCTTAATTCCTATCAAGGATGGTCATTCCCATTCCAATTTAACAAACTCGAATTTACATCAAAGACAATTTTGAAACTATATTTTAATAATTAACTCTTGGATGACTAAATTCCATGAAATCATTTGGTCATTCATTTCTTTTCTGCATGTCTATATTTGTTGATCTGTTGAGAAATGGTTATAGATCTTGAGCCCTATCCTGTTCTGGCGTTATATAGATCTATGATAGGACAGACCAATCATCAAGGGTTAATCATACATTCCAAATAACAAATGATTAAGTTAATTAAACACAAACATTGAACAAAAAAAATATTGTATCTATCAAAGCGTGAGCGCTAAAAAGTCAGTAGACTGATGTACAAGCAAGTCGGGAGTCTGCCCCTAAATTTTATTATTAAATGAAAAAGAAAAAAAAATAGAATTGGTAGCGCCCCTGCCTCTAGAATAATTGGAGGTTAGGTGGATCAACTCTTTGTTTCAACCGAAAGAAACCAATTTAACAAGCCAAAATAAGAATAAAAAAAATATAAAAATATAATTTGGGATATTAATCCAGCATAGTCTAGCCATAATTCAAAGTCTTGTAATCCACATTATGAAATGTATGAGTAGCCTTGCTTTTAGGAAAGTTCCTTTGCATGAACTGAATGGTAATCCATTGTCACCATCTGGGTCTTCATGTTGGTGACTCAGACTCTTTTATAAACTACTTTTCCTATGCTGAGATCATTTCTTTGCTTGATTGTAGGTGTTGTAGATTTTTTACTATAGTTGTCATGATGTTAATTTGATATGATAATCATATCTGGAATCGTTTGTACGATGAGCCGCTCCATCACCACAATGTTTTATCACTTTTTAGTCACGCAGGGTTCGTTCTTTCTAGCTTATAACTTGGGTTAAAAATATAAGCTTTATAAAATTAAAGTGGATCCTTTAATCAACTTTCTCAAATTGCAATAATAGTGTTTACGAATTAAGGATAGTTAATATGACAAATAAATTGATTTTAAGAATTTATCAAGTATCTTTTCTTGATGATGTAATTTATTTGCCTTTTTTTTTAAAAAAAGAACGAAAGTGTTCTATCTTGTCTTATGTTTTATTTTAGATAGTGAGTTTCAAGTTCACGCGCTTTGCTTTCATTGTCACTTTGATCTTTTTATAATTTAATGCTGGATTAATAATAATAATAATAAAAAAACAATTTAATATTAATGATTTCTTTCTTTTGTTTTTACAGATTTTGTTTGCATGTGTTTAAGGGTTTTGTATTCATTTATTGTCAATAATATAATTTTAACTTGACAATTTTACATAAACATATTAACTTATAATCAGTAATATGCTTTTGATTGGGTTGGTAGATTCAGTCTTTATGATGTATGTGTGAGTGGTGATTTTTGTGTGGTCGGTTAAATATATCCTCACATTATATTATGATTTGATAATCTTGACAAAAATTTATAAAATCTAAACATGTTCCTTTACAATTTTTTTTTATAATGTGAATGAATTGAACTTATATAATGAGAAACTACCAATGATTAAAATCAAATAAAATAGTATGTAGTCAACCATTTTAAAAAATTAAAGAGTGAGATATAAAAGTAGTAAAGATAAAAAGGTGAGTGAAATAACAGCTAGCTAAAACACAATTTTTTTGTCAAATATAGTAAGTAAAGTATAATGACAATAGATCTTCCCATGATGTTTCTTAATGTAATTTGATATACATAAAGGTTAATATCGAAAAATAAAAGCTTAATAAAATAATTTAAAACAAAAAAGTAGATTAATATAAACTCATGGTTATGGTAGATGATCATTAAGAGTAAAATAAAAACGATGCATTCTGAAACTATTAACATAGATGAAAATAAAGTATGAGATGATACAGATGGAGGCGAACTAGAGATTTCTCTTTTAGAAAATCTAGAAGCAGAACAAAACATTGATATATTTGGTGGGACTGTAGCACAAAACGTCCAACCACCAGAAACAGCAATGATTCTAGAAAATCAAGGAGAAGAAAAAAACAAAACACAAATGATGTCTCGCATCATCAATTGATGATGCTGATGCAGCAAATGTTAACAAATATAGTGACCAATTTATCTGAATTATAAGCAAACATAACTGATTTATCAGAAAAAATGGAAAATATGAAAACTGAATATAGCAACTGATTTACTAAAAAGATGGAAAGTATGAAAATTGAATTAAAAGCAGAGACCTAGCAAAACAAAGTACATTAGAACTTAAGTACAGACCAATATCAATATTAAATTCCTACAATTGAAGAAAGATATTGATGAAAAAGACCGCCAACATGAACAAACATTTGAGGAATTTGAAAAGAAAATTGAAAGTAAATTAGATGCCAAGTTCATAGAAACAAAACAAACCTGTAATAATTTCAAACTTAAAATAGAATAAAATCAAGAATACCAGATAGAGATCAATAAACAAATAGGAAATTTACAGATGAAAATGAATCAGTCATAAAAGGAACAAGCCAGTAAGTTGGAAATTCGGGAAAAGAAAATTCAGTAGAGAATAATCATGAATATATCAATATTAGATATGGTTTAATTGAAACGGAGATAACACAAAATAAAAAGAATGTTGACAAATTAACTGAAACCACAATCATCTGCAAAATCAACTAGAAAGTAATAACATCTCTGTAAACCACAGAATGAAAAATTTAAAATGCGAATATTCTAACTAATTTGAAAAATTAAAAGAAAAACAAATCCAACATACTCCAGTTCTTTTTCAAAAACCCATCCCTATACTCATCGAATTACCTATAGGTCAAGAAAAAGATCGAATAGAGACATATCACAAAAAACAAGGCAAATTTAAAAAGAAATCAAATTACCAATTCAAAATTGGAGATAAAGTGTTCATCAAAACAACACACATTAGTAATCCAAAAGATTTCATTTTCCATAAATTTTTATAACACATACGAGGGCTCATTTACCATAATTATATGTACAAGCCCAAATGCATACTGGTTAGACAATGGAAACAGAATAGCCCTATCATGAAAAAACAAAATAATTACCTTTTTTCATTTTAACTTATAAAAAAATTATATAAATATATATAGGCTACTAATTTAACTCCTATATAACAATCTTAAGTAGGAATATTAACAACTATATCAAGTTGGAGAAAGTTAAAAAGGAATGATGCACATAATACAACTTTTGTTTAATATGCTTGTAAAACTAGATTTTCAAAATAATAAAATTATTTCTAAATAAAATAATGAACCATACCATTACTACCATAACAGAAGACCGATTATCGCAATGAGTTGTTCCATTTAGAAAATAATGCTTCTGTTTAACTGTTACCAAAATAAAGTCCATTAAGTCTCAAATAAAAGGAGCAGGACAGCTACTTTTAAACACACATATTTTAACTAGTATGTAAGTTATCCAAAGTGAAACCTACTCGCATTTATAATCATATCTTCAATTATTAAAAAAATATCTCATTATAATATGGAGATATATAATCATAGATATCTTCTATTTTGTACCATCAACTTGGAAGACTCACAAGGACATAGTTTAACTTGAATATTCAAGAAATTCTAATACTAGATGATGGGCCAGTTATAAATTATAACTCTAAACCAACATACCCTAGCTAAAAAAGAAGAGTTTAGTATTAACTATTAAATTATAAAAAAAATGATTGCGAACTTAATAAAACTTAATTTTATAACACACTTGAGGAATTGAAATCTTGGAAATAACTTAGGAAATTGCTCATAAACAAAACAGGGAAGCATACCAGCACTATCTCAATTGAGGACTGACTAACCCAATGAGTCAATCCATTAAGAAAATAATGGACACTCATCTGTTTAACTAATACCACTGATAAAGTCCATTAAGTATCATATAAAACGAGCAGGACAGTATTTTTAACACTTAAACAATGTATAGGCTATTCAAAGGGAAATTTATTCACATTGACACTAGAAGAGTGACTACCTTTTTATAATATGAAGATAGACAATTGTAGGTATCCTCAATCCAACATCAGGTATAAACATCAAAGATTATGAAAAAATAAAAATTAAGGAAAGTTTAAATTAACTTAGGTACAACAATCCCTAATGATAGACGATGAACCATGCGAAAAGTAGGACTTTTAAGTCAATATCTTAGGTTACTCCTTATAAAAAATAAAGTGGAAAATGATGAATTAAAGATATTGTTTTTATCTTTAACCTCCTTTTTACTGGGGGATATGTAAGAAGTGGTCTTACATCCCACCAAGAACCATTAAACACCCTTATCTATTTCAACACCAATACTCACAATAACAATATTCTATATAATATAAAGTAAGATATATGTATAAAGAGAATGTAACCCAAATAATACATATTCCTGAAAGTTGAAAATGTTCACAAGCATTTTAGTTGAGAAATATTTGTTTCCATAATTAAACAAACGTGATAAAGTACATAACCCAAACTAAACATATAAAACTTAAATATTGACATTTACCTTTATTATAAAACTTTTTATTAATTATTGTTTAATATATACATATTACGATATAAGATAAAAGAAATTTAGACATGAGAAAATCACAAAAACGTAAAAGAATGAAATAAATAAATTTTTGTTATTAATTCAACATATATATATATAAATCGTAACACATGATGTAAATAATCAACTCATTGCATGAAATTGAACTCGTTATTTAAAAGAGTAACACTAAAAAGAACAATCTTGCTTTAGTGATAGGCAATATATATATACAACTGACCTCAAAAATTCTTGTTGACTAATCAACACATATACTTTATAAGCTGCGTTCGAACTTGTCGTTCGAAGAGAAAGTTCTGTAGTCATCAAAGTAAAACTTTAAATGAGAATAACTCATTGAAGATGGATAAGAGCTAAGATAAAAGCGGACAGATTTAAATTCAGCCAACTAAGGGAGCTTAAAATCCCAGAAACAGCTCTAAATTTATTTCATTATTTTCAATCTCTAACTATAACAACTCCAACTTGAGATTTCCAATAGCCATTATCCAGCTATTTAACAAACTCAAGGATTTTGATCAACTATATATACAGAGACACAGATAACCATGCACTGCTAAATGTAAAGTTACCTTGTGGGAAAAGATACATCACTCATGAAGCTTTAATCACCAAAACTGAATTAGGCTCAAAACAGCATCTATTCATCTATGCTGAAGACATTACCTTACTATTTGACTTGGATGTGAAGATGTAAACTTAACGACTTAAGGCGTGCTATATGGAAGATGGAAATTCTAATCACCATCATGTACTTTCTAGAACATTCAATACACTTCTCGGTAGATCTCGTGTCTAGACTTAAAAATTTTAATTTGTTAAAATTTTTAACTAGGTTGCAGCACTTATATATATATATAATCCTTTTATGACATTTTTTTTTATGGGGGTATAAATTCTTAATATACTAGAAAAGGGGAAAATACTAGCTTAATTTTGTATTGAAATAAAATATATGGACAAATGTGAACTTGCTTGCGGATGAATTTGATCATCACCAGGGTTATAGGTAAGAATATATTTTCCAATATTAAATACCAACACTTGTACCATTACACTGTTATTTGTTTGTTGATAATAATCATTTTGTCTTTTACTTCAATATATATGATTTAAAAACTTCTAGCATGAATGGTCTTTTTTATCATTATGGAAACAAATCACAATAGAAAGGGAGATCCACGACCACATTGCTAATATGAATTAATCAATAAATATGCTGGAGACTGAATTACAATATTACTTAAGCCTAAATTAGTAAGCAAGTATATATATAAATAATAACAAGTTTTAAATTTTTTTGTTAGTATTGATATTGAATGATTACTCCCTGAGGGGAAAAGAGGGATTGGATCAATAAATATCAATGTACTGATCAAAGTCTAGTTATAGCAAATTAATTGCGTTCGTTATAATTTTTTATTGAATAGATTGTATTAATTGTGAATAAGTCTATTAAACATATTACAAATTTAAGACTTTGGTTTGCATTTTTTTTATTCATTTATCATATGCTCGCACAACAAAGACAGTAATATGAATATTCCCTGAACTAGAATATTATGTGTACTCTCCCTAAGCTCGAATTCTGGGATAAATGGAATTTAAGAATTGAGATAAGAGATGAGTATACATGGAGATATTTTATGTATGTTCATGTGCTAATATATCATCTCCTAGGAATGAGATTGCTATGGATATGAGTTCAGTAGTTTGGGAATCCTAGATATGCTTTCTCATCCACTCTGATAGTCTATCAAGTCTACTGTTATGCAAGGCCAGAACCTGTTCCGTTACAATATATTGCAATAAAAATTTCTGTTAAGTAAAAGAAAGCAAAAGATAATTTATGCACAAAACATATATAAAAGTAAGAAAATGCTTATAACTTAATATATTTTTGTAGCTGTGAATTCAGTAATAAATATGGTTGTTATATTTTTTATTAACTCTAATTTTATAAGTTCTAATTTCAGTGATTATTTGTTTTGTTTGGCTGAAATGTAATTCAATTGAATACTCTTATTTAGTAGATTTATGAATGATTTTGCTTTTAGAATCTCATTTGATATCACATCTGTATTTGATTTGGTTCCATAATTAGTTTTTGTCCAAATTACATATTTTTTGGTTGCCTCATCTATTAATGAAACAGATGAATACAAACATCATAGTTGTCCTGAATTTGTTGAAGTTGAATGTAATTAAAAACAACATTTGTTTATTCTCCTTTTATTGAGAATTAATAGTTTTTATTATTTTTTAAATATCAAATCTGATTGCTGCTATTATAATGCAGAATATATATATTATTGTTTGTAAGTAATTAGAATAAATGTTTGAATAAAACTAGAATTATTGAATTTCTGAAATTAAAATATTTATACAACTTGTTTGCTCCAGTTCCAGTCTGTTTTTTATTTTAAATGTTACCAAGTTTTAAATTATCTTTTAAATGTGCTTTATTCATTTTTCTTTTTTTATTAAAAAAATATTCAAAAACAGATCCATCCATAATTACAAATCATTTAAATAAACCTTATTCAAATAAATATTTCACTTCAATTAGGTTAAAAACTGAAAATAATTAAATAGTTGGATAATATTCTCAATTATCATTTTAAAAATTTAGGAAAATCATAATTATACTTGAAAAATATTTCATTAATATTTCAAGGTTGTTAAAAATAAGACTCCATTTTTACTTTTTATCTGTTCAATTGTAATTTCAGAATGATTTATGCCTCATTTCAATCAGGCTAATATATAGTGTACTGGTCCGAATTTTTATTTCGATGACCTCTATATGCACCAAGCATGAAGTGACATGTACTAAAGTTGAAAGATTGATAATAATTCTCAGTAATACCTGCGAGTAAATACAAATAAATATTTCCTGAAGAATTATTAGAGAGGGGGATTTAACCTTAAACAGATCAATCAAAATCCTCCCTTGTTAAATTAATTCCACTCCTATCCGACTATATATTTTACTGTTGGTCTCTTTCCTTTCTTTGCATACTTTTGAAAGTATACCGTCTTTACGCGCCATCCCCGGAAAAGAATATCTCACTCATTTTTCTTTTCTCTCCCGAGAGAGTATACAAATAAGTTTTGACCGCTATAATTAATGGACTAAATAAAGAGAAACTTGGATGCCAAATAAGAATATAATTTAACCCCCTGATAAGTTTATTCCGCTAGCCAGCTCATCATATTATTTCTCATCTCAGGTTATTTGGGTAAGTATGTCGATTACATAACTATAATATTTATGAATTACAAAGAGATTTCAAACACAAATGAATCATACTGAAAACAGTTTAAAAATACAGAGTAATATTATTTATTTTACCCTTTCCCCACACCGAATACATATTTACATAATATAATAAACTTGTATCATAAATTTATTTATTGATTTCTTTTAAGCAGATTGATTCAATAAATATTCATCTATTAAAAAGAAACTTAATTTCTTAAAGAGAAATTTGGGGTCAATCTATAAATAAAGTACCTTTACTCGGTTCAAAACATATGAAATATAAAAGATAGTTGCGTAATGGGTTGGTCTATATTTCCTCCCCGCTTAATGAATAAAAGTGTAATTACTAAAAAAAATGAAATTGATTTTTAAATTTACGAATCTGTCTAACATTTATATTTTCCTCCAAATTGCTCTCTAATACATAGGTATTTTCTTGCTCAGAATTATTTGTTAATAGACATCATCTATGTCACTCTTGTTTTGGACTTAGAATGATAATGCTGAAATTTCATGGGCACTAAGACACTCAGCATGAAGTGTCGCCTCCATGAGTTGAAATATAAAAAAATAATGGGATCCTACACGTAGTGGATCAATGTTAGACACATGGCGTAAACCTTCAAAATGTTACATATCAAAAAAAATTGTTAAAAGAAAGTGATTCATAATATACTAACAAATAAGGAAATATATAATATACAACACACAATTAATAATACATTCAAAAAAACAATATAAAATATACATTCAGTTTGGCTTCTTAATTCCCTCCAAGCTCAACTTCTGAACGGACCTTAAGACCACTAAAACAGGGCTGCAAAGCTTCATTTGCCTAAACACACACATTGTTTAATTCTTCAAACAGGGTATGCTGGATTTCTCACACACATCTTGGCGACGAGGATATGAACAGGCAGGTGCACAGCTGCGGAAAGTCTACTTCATCTTCATTTGGTCAACTAAATCAAATATGTGTACCATCTCTGTCACGTTTTTTTCCAGGATACTTTAATGTAACTTCCCAATCTAGTTGGGTTTTACGGCAGACTTTATCATAAGGCAATGGTTTTATACATTCATTTCAGCCGCAAGCTTATTATCTTGAACTTGATAATTACAGTTTTAGAATTTCAGTATTGCTCTTCTTTTAACTTATAAGGTGCGTCTTTGGGTTAATAGAGAAATAAACAAAACTTTTGCTTCTTTTTTTTTTTAGAATTGACATATTTCCATGAATGAATGATTTTTAATAACTCATGTTGATTCTGTCTCCTTTCCATTGGTAACAGTAGGAATAAAAACCAATAACGGATTTTCAGTAGACTATAACCGCCAAACCAAACTGGATATGACGATACCACTGCAGTAAATATATCTAACAGCACACAGAAGAATCAGTATCGGAATAATTAAAACTGCAAGAGTGCACCAAGCATGAAGGGGACTGGATAATGAAAGAATAAATGAATAAGCATCTGGTAGATAGCTTATGTAGTCTGCCTAACAGCCACAATTTCATCTATCTCCCTATGAAATATTGCATCTTCTAACAAATCACTAATTTTATCTTGTGTACATTCCTTTCAAAATTTTGTTTTAAAATCTCTCTTTTTTTTCAATCTTTTTTCAGAAAATTAATAGGTTTCCATCTTGGAGTAATTAGACCACCCATTATAAGTACATTCTTTAGATAAAACCATTTATTTCGATTTCATCTATACAAAAAAAAAATTTCTTAATACAAACTTATAAGTATAACGACAATGATTAATTACACCTGGGTCTCGTTTTATGCGGTAGATAGGTTCCATAGAAAACCCGTATTAAAAAAAATCGCACAAAAATAGACTGAATTTACCTTGAAAAATGGGGGATAGGGTCTGTAATTTTCAGAATTCGCATAAAAGCAAAGCAACAAGAAAAAAATACTTTAAAATTCGCATTAAAAAAATAAGGAAATAAAGTATGACTAATAAAAAATATCAAATATTTGAAAAAATTGGTACAAGACAAACTTTTTTTACTTTTTTTTATTAACTACAGTATTTAGCGGTTTGTTTGTAAACTAGTAAGAAATCAGATTCGTCGATGTGATGTGATGTAGCTTCTCCTTGAACGAAGTCAAGAATCTCTCAGCAATTATGCCCAGGGAAACTTGTTAGCCACTTTATTTTCCATTCCCCACTCTTAAGTTTTCCCACATTCTGCTCCATCCCATTTACACAACTAGTGCCAATTTCTGTCTTGGGCTGTGTTAATAGTTTCTGTTGACAACTGATTTTTACTACTGAAATAAATTTTAAATGTTCACATTTAATTTCTATTATAACGTTTTCCGTTTTGCTAGGCCTCTACACACTAATATAAATTGCACGCGAGTTGATCAAGCTATGTCAAACAAGAAGAAATTTGTATTTTTATTCTAAAAATATAGCTATATTTCCTGATCAACTCGGCCTATTAATAGTTGAGAATTATGCTATCTACAAAATCAGCTTTTAATTTATTTAATATGGGCGCCAGGACTTTTTATTCTAAAGAGTCCGCTGACTTCGTCATATAACAACTCGCAAATAAAAAAGAAAAATACTTTTAAACTAATAGGTATTGCATCATACCGTAACGAGAATTATTTTTTTTAAGATTATTATTCCTGGGCTTATTCAAACATATTGGCAAAGGTAAATTACATTTTTACATCTTATTAAACATCACTAAAATAATGTTAATAAATTTAATAATAATTAATAACTATTAATAACGTACAAATGAAAATTGGTATTAGAAATATTTTTATTCTAATAGATAAAAAACGTTTAAAAGAAATTATTAATTAAATAAATTGGGGAGAACACACTTAATTCAGTCATGAATCAATTAAAAAAAAAAAACAATTTTACAATTACTGTTCACTTCCAAATTTCTTCTCGAAAGTTCTTAAAGAAAAATGAATGTCTCTTGTACAAGAAAATTAATGTCTCTATCGGGATCCTATTATAAGCTTATTTTTACGAGTAGTTTTTAAAATGGTTAACTTTGTCACAATCAGGATAATGAAGCATAACTTACCGGTAAGTTTTGTGAATTCAGTAGTAGATAACTATGCATAATTTTTTGGGTAGAATGAGTTTGGCCTTTTGGTTATTATTTGATCTTGTGGGTCCATTCTCCTAGTCGGTCACGAATGCTTTTCCTGGTGTACATCTTCAGGCTTGATGTTCGCAGAAGCTCCGATTCACTCCGACATGCCGAATTATTTCAGTGTAGGGCAATCCTGGATGTATTATTGTTATCCAGGACCAACTAGAGAGACTAACAGAACAAGACCTTCAAACTGAATCCCTCCTTTTTATACCAGAGGTCCAGTTTTCAGACTTCTGCGCATGCTATTATCATAGCATTTTTTTGGTTCATAATCTTGTAGATTCTTTATAAAATTTACATTATAAAGTTCTCTTTTCTTATCAAGTTTTTCGGCCATCTTTAATTAGAATTAGCCAAAATATTTTTACTTTCTCTTTTTTTTATTTTATTTTTGGAATTCTTTTGTTCTCTCCAATTCTACTTTTATTTCTACTTACATAAAAAAAAAACGAAAGAATAATTTAACTTTCATTGTACGTTATTTTTTTTTCAAAAAAAAATTAGTCAAAAAAAAAAATCTAAATTTACTTATATATTTGCCAATATATTTGCAACATATATAAATAAACGTTACACTATATTAAAAAAATGAGATCGCAATCAAACAAAAAGATACATTATCATTAGAAATATTTTCAGTTTATAAAATCAATAAAATCTTCGTTATTTATTTTAAAAATCTATATTATTTATTTGTTATACTTAACAAAATACGTTTTAAAAGTTTAAAATTTTTGAATATTTATTGCGATATTTTTATATGTAAGTATAAATCTATTATTATTATTTACTCAGTGTGTTCAGCCCATATTCACGTTAACTGCTAATATAACGTTATATTTTTGAAAAAAAAAAAGGATTTCAAGTCAAAATAAGTTATTAATAATTTATATTTCTTGATATCTAATAAATATAGGGAAATATGAAAAATATTAAGAAGAAACATGAATCGCATAACTTCAAAATCGCATTAAAATAATCTGCATAAAACGAGACCCAGGTGTACTTATAAATCCATTACTATAATAAATAAATAAAAATTTTACATTCTTTCAAAAAAAAAAAAAACTTTACATTATCTTTTTTAAAAAAAAAATTATATACACACAAATATTTATATATGTGCATTGGAACATTTACAAATAAGAATATAATATAAATAATAATAAAAAATGTTTCAAACATAAACCAATGTTCATTTCCTTCTCTCTCTCTTTTTTTTTTTTGTACAGGTATAAATAACACAATTACAAATTGATAAAGGTTTATATCCACCATATAAATCTGTAGTATATATAAAAGTATTTATAGTAATATTATATGTGTTTGTAGTGTATGTGCACGGATAGGAATATAGCATAGACCAACTCCCATTATTTATGCAACAAGTTTTTAATAAAATCAGCTGTGCCAAATCCTTGGATACAGCTGTCTTATGCAAGGACGTTTTACAGTCTGGCATAATAGTTTCCACTGTTATTGCCAGCAATGTCTGTAAAATGAAAATTTTTAACTATCAAAAGCTTAAGGAATAAGTGATCTATTCTAATCTTTATTGTTTATTGGTATGAGCGTTGTTCATCCATAGTTTAGCCAGTATAGTTAGTTTGTCCATGTAAATTATACTTCAAAGTATAATATTGTCTTGCAACAATTAATATAAAATTTTAAGAACTTTTGAAATGTTTTTATTTTTAATGCTAATTCTAAAATTTTATTTTTGTCTAGTTTTAAGGATATCTATTATAAGGGTCGTAAAAGAAAGGAGTCTTACCGTATCTGCCGTACAGAGCGCCACTAGGCCATTTGAACCTAGAAAATTTATATAGTAGGCAGATATGCAAGTTAAAAAAATTTTTTTTTATTTACACCTGGGTCTCGTTTTACGCGATAGATAGGTTCCTCAGAAAACACGCGCAAACGAAATCACGCAAAAATAGACGTAACTTACATTGAAAAAGGGGAGATGCGGTCTGTGATTTTTCAAAATTCACATAAAAGCAAAGCACCAAATTCGTGTGCAAAAAAAAAAATAAGGAAATAAAATATGACTAATAAAAAATTTCAAATTTGAAAAAAATTGATACAAGACAAACTTTTGTTAACTATAATATTTAATTTTATTCAAAATAATATATTTTTATGCACAATTTACAGTACAGTAATTGTAAATTTTTTATACACGTTTTAATTATTATAGCTATTTTCCGAAAGACACGTTCGTTTGCAAACAACTAGCGCCAACTTCACACTCATGTTGTAACAGTGGTTTTCTGGTGACAACGTTAGTGATTAATCTTTGAGACGATGATTTTATTGTTTATGAAACTAACAACTAAAAATTAAATCTTATTTTTGTCTTTAATTTTCAATTCGGTTTAAAAATCAAATTTCACGTTAATTTCAAGTCGCAGTAAGTAATTTTTAAATTGTTAATTACAATTAAAAATCAGATTTTAATTTTTAATTGTCAAATTTAATTATGCCCACTGCTATTACTGACCTTTTAAAAATAAACTTGTGGACACTAAATGATTAATAATTGATTACGTTCTTTTTTAAAAAGCAAAAACAGAATGTGATTTAAAATGCAAAATTAACACGTACAATGTCTGAACAAATTTACATTATAATCTTGTAAAATTTAATGTGTGTATACATAAAATGTGGAAATCATGATTTTAATTTCATTATTGCATAAAATCTTACTATTATAAAGCACTGAAAATATTGAAATTACTAAGATGAAGGTCGAATTCCAATAATGTGCTATTACTTTCAATATAATATTCAAATATGTTTAAAAATACATATATACAAGCAACAAAGATTACAAATTATAAAATTATTATATAAAAGCCTTTTTCGGCAAATTATGTTTTTTTGCCCTTTTCAATATGTCTCCACGATTTAAAGCACATACAGTGACATCTATATCAATACATGAGAGAAGATAGATAAACAAATGGATATCTGACATGATCTATTATGTGTTTTTTTTTTTTTCTCAATTCTACTATAAAATTACTCTGTTATATCTATTGAATGGATATATATCCACATATATTAATTAATTAACTATCCATTCTTTATCCATTAACCACTTATTATTTAACTTAATGGATGTTTTGTATATATTCATAGAGTTGTATATATTCATACATCATGTATAATAAAAACAACTGTATGAATATATACAAAACATCCATTAAGTTAAATAATAAGTTGTTAATGGATAAAGAATGGATAGTTAATTAATTAATATATGTGGATATATATCCATTCAATAGATATAACAGAGTAATTTTGTAGTAGAATTGAGGAGAAAAAAAAACAACAACACATAATAGATCATGTCAGATATCCATTTGTTTATCTATCTTCTCTCATGTATTGATATAGATGTCACTGTATGTGCTTTAAATCGTGGAGACATATTGAAAAGGGCAAAAAAAACATAATTTGCCGAAAAAGGCTTTTATATAATAATTTTATAATTTGTAATCTTTGTTGCTTGTATATATGTATTTTTAAACATATTTGAATATTGTATACTTGAAGTGCAACATAAAAAAAGAATTGATTTTAATTCTGATTCTTTTTCTGTATAGTACTTTCAATATAACGTAAGTGCGCGAAATTTATTATTTAAAGTAATAGCGCATTATCGGAGTTCATACACCTGAGTCTGTTTTTACGCGGACTTATTTAACACACTTCCAGTGAAACACGAATCGCGTAACTTCAAAATCGTGTTAAATAAGTACGCGTAAAAAGAGACCCAGGTGTATATTTTATTCTGACTGTCAGCCCAATGACTGTAGCTCAGCAGAGCAGTAGAGATTAATAATAATGATATATATTATCAAAATATATTAATATTTAAAAAAAAAAAGAATAAAATAAGCCACTGCCAGTAATTAACCCTTTTCCCGCCTCTTACGAGGCCTTTCATTGACAGCTGACGTCACTCTAATTCTGTTAGTTTTAACACTAGAATATTCGTTTGACAGTTATTGATTAGGTTTTTAAAAGTTCTGTAAGATGGTGCCCTCTTCCGAATTATTTTACAAGTAAAAAATCAAAAAAACCGCATTTAAAACTAAACAAAGAAAGAAGTTTGTCGGTGATTGGCTGTCAGCCGGCTCTCAGCCGAAAAAGACATTCTGATTGGCTGGAAAGAACAAAGAAACCGCCTGATCAAAGAAAATAAAGAAAAACGCTGAGGATTTCATTTCGAATATAATTTTAAAGAATATTAAGTATATATTGAGTAATTACAAATCATTTTCAGAGAGAATACTAAAAAAACAAAATTATTTTCGAAAAATATTGAAGATTTTAGTAAAAATATTTAAGATTTAGCAAAAAGAAATATTTACTTTTCTATAATGTAAAAGGCATTTCGTCACGAACTCTTTGTTTATATGATAGCTTTTATGTTGCCGAAATTGAATATTTTATAATAAATAAATAGCAATTTATTTTTGAAAGAACTTTCGTTCACTTTTATAACCTGACAATGTATTAATATACTTTTTATAAACAAATATAAAGTCAATATGATATTAAAGGTGAAAATATTTTGACAATTGACTTGTCTTCAGTTTGTGAGCTGGCCAATTAAAAGCTTTGATTTTTAGATATAATTAGCGGTTAAAAGGTTAACACACAAACATTTATTTACGCACATATAAATAAAATTGAGGAATAAAATTTATTATTTTTGGCTGGTTATTACATTTTTAAATTTAAATTTTTAGTTTGAACAATCCGCACAGATTTGTTTAATAATACTTTTAAGAGTGTCGAGTATGAATAAACTACATAGATTGCATTTGAAAAGAAAATATTGTATCCCTGATTTAACCTTAGGCCAAAAGTTCACAGCCAAACCAACGTCAATCCATCTGATATATCGATACATTCAATGCAGTATGAATACGACAGCACAAATACCATACTGTCAGGAATGTACATCTGAACAGCATGGTTATAGAAGACATTGACTCTCGTCCTGTCTGACGAGAAGAGCAATAAAAAAAACTCCATAGGAAGGGACTGCGTTTTCCGTCTTACTATCCTATTCCCTAGGCAAAAAGGGGGTGTGCGACGTATAATGCGATCCTGCACAGCGAATCTCATACTACATCTATTAATTACACCAATATATCCAATCCATTGACCCATTTTAACTACGAAACATAACTTAAGATTACCCTTCCTTAAACTAACATATATAACTTTAGAAATCTATGCAGCCATTCACGCCCGGCTTAAATGTAACATTTATATAAGTTCGTACAGATGAATTTTATAAAAGTTTCTTTTTTTAATGTTGAGTATAGATCGGCTACATAGATTACACGGTTAAAAACATTTCAAAATAAACATAAACTATCAAAATATAAAGTCATTGATGGAATTGCAGAGGGAAATTTACAAGAAACCCAATGGCATTCATCGTAAGATGCCGCATTGACACCAATAACTTAAAAGACATCCGAATAAATACATTTTAGATACTCAATATAAGGTATCATTATTTACCGAATGTCTATATATTTTGATCAAATATGAAAATAAAAACATAATTAAACGTTAACGAATCTATGCAAGCATCTATACCCAACTTAAATTTAATGCATTTAAATAATTTATACAATAAATATTAATAAAAAAATGAAATGATTTTTAGCATACTCAAATGTATAAAAATTAAACATTAATAATTAATTTGAAAACTTAAAAGTCAGATAAAAGTTCATTTTAAAATTTAGGTTAGCTGAATATTAAAGCTTGTCAAATCTTAACGAAAGTTCTTAATTACTTTTAAATTTTATAATTCATGTCTTACAGTAGAAGAATCCCGGTTCCTTGTGCCAATTCCCGCGACGTCTATTTGAAGACCGGTCTGTTGTTCTAGAGGTGGCCTTAGCTGGTTCAATCCTGGTACTATTTGATTGCAGAACCCATACGATTCGGGGTCTGCAATAGTACATTTCATAATTCATCAGTCATTTCATTTGAAATAAAAGAGTGACAAGTGCATCTTATCACGCCCCTCAAAAAAAATCAAGCTGGAACTGTTTTTAATTTCAATATTTTTCCTTTTATACCGATCGTCCAGATTCACAGAACAGTGGTTTCCTGTTCCAAATTTTCATTACGGTCCGAGCCTTCATTGCTGCTTCTATTGGACATCTAATTTATTTTTGTTCTCTTATCTATAGTTCATCTGACTTTTTTTATATAAGAGCCCCAAGGGCTAGTTTGCTTTTCGTTTCATTTATAAAACAATCATTTCCATTTACTAAAATATTTTATCTTTAGATCTTGTACTTTTTTATACGTTCAAATACTTTTTTTTATTTTATTTAAAAAAGAAATACTTTTAAAGTTTTGCATCTGTGCGAATATATATATATGTACACTGAACAACTCTTTAATTTTAGCTTTTAGTTTTTTATTTACGAACTTAAAAAAAAAATTTATTCTAATTTTAAATTAATGTAACGGCATATACCGTTACACTATATATATTATAGTTCATCTGACTTTTTTTTATATAAGAGCCCCAAGGGCTAGTTTGCTTTTCGTTTCATTTATAAAACAATCATTTCCATTTACTAAAATATTTTATCTTTAGATCTTGTACTTTTTTATACGTTCAAATACTTTTTTTTTTTATTTAAAAAAGAAATACTTTTAAAGTTTTGCATCTGTGCGAATATATATATACGTACACTGAACAACTCTTTAATTTTAGCTTTTAGTTTTTTATTTACGAACTTAAAAAAAAAATTAATTCTAATTTTAAATTAATGTAACGGCATATACCGTTACACTATATATATTTCTAAAATCAGGGGCACTTCATCCATAGACAATGCAGAAGTGAAGCTGTCCAACTTTTTACATATAAATATACAATCAAAGAAGTTATAAAGTTTTGTAAGCAAACAATATCCTTATTATGTATAAGCATTCTCTATTTACAGTAATTGTTTGAATAATAAATAGATAAAAACTTTGCTATTTAACCACTGCCAGATCTTTACAGTGAAAAGTTCCACTTTTTTTTTTTCATTAATTAATTAGGCTACTGTCTGGTAAATTAGTCAGTGAAATTTTTTTAAACAAATATTTATTATACACTATACCTTTTTTGTGTTTTTTAAAAAGCAATTTTAAAATAGAGCAGTGAAGAAATAGTGAATACATTGGAACAATTTTTTTAAAATATATATATATTTTAAATTATTCTTAAAAATATTTTTAAAAAAATTATAAGTAATAATTTTATAAACTTAATAATGGAAAAATATCAAGTTATCAACTTATGTTGGAATTTTAGCATTTGATACTTTGTGCCTCATCTAATGAACTGTTCACAAAATGTATGTATAATGAGAAAAGGTGATGTAAATTTTTGCGCTTGTGGATTATTGTGATATGGTAGAATTGAGATGAAGAATGCACTGATAAAAAAAAAAAAACAACTTGAAAATATCTTAGCACAATGATCATGTGAACAGGTGGTGTACTGGAAAAATATTGAGCTGACAACACGTAAATTCAGGTATTTAATATCTTTAGCTCATATGAGCAAAGATTGCAAAATGTGTGCATAATAAGGTGATCTGGGATTTTACACTTTGTTATTATATGGGGAATTGAGATGAAAGATGCACTGATAAAAATTTAAAAAAATTTTGAAATTATCACATCTGTTTTAAAATCATTTAAGGATTTTTTTTTTGTTTTCTTTCAGTACACCATTCAATGTTGAATTCATGTCAGAATTTGAATGAGAACGGAAAATGTTCACTCATTAATAGCAAATTTAACTGTTAGAAATTATCAAATTTTTTAATTGCAGCATATTTATTATTTTAAATTCTATTACTTATAGTAGAAATATGTTGCAGCATGTGAAGCAGTATTTGAGATTGGTCAGAATCTTATGTAATGTATTAATCTCACTCATCAAAGTTAACATTTCACACAGTCTTAAAATTTCACCTGGTTTTGAATTTTATAACATGTATTTTTGTGTGTACATTAGAAGTTCTCTTCATTAGGCAATAGAAGAAATAATGCTGATTATCATCATTGATAGTTTATGCTCCGACTTGTCTCCTTTTTTATATAATTTAGTATAGCATCTCAATTTTAATGAGCATGCATTGAAATGAATGTCTTATTCATTTTAGTATTAGCCATCTGGTCTTCCACATGGTTGAGAGATGATTTTCAGAGTTATGAGGATGCTAATAAATATAGCATTTAAAAATATAAAAAAAAATAGATAATATATTAATAATAGGCATTATGCAAATGTAAATATAAGAGAAACTGATAAATAAGTTAAAACTTCCTCTTATCAAAGAATGTAATAATAATAAAAAATCAGATATATTAATCTTTAACCGAGGTTTAAATTTTATATCTGAGCTAGAGATAATTTCTAGTTTCAAAAATGATAAGTAATAATCATTATTGTATTTATCTGAAATGGATGGCTCAAAGTTGTGAATGGAGGAACTTTGACAATAGTAAATGAAAATGTAACAATATATTGCAAAACTATTTAGTTTAAAAGAAAAAAAAAAGATTTTAAATAATTAAATTAAAAAAAGATTAAGACAGATTCAAAAACAAGAAAAACATTCAGGAAATTTACTAATCAAGTATTTTGCAAGTTCATTTAATTAAACAACAAAAGTGTTCTTCAAACCTTTGTAATTAAAATAAAATCTGGTCATAAAGGTGTCAAAAATAAAATATTAAAAGTTGAAAACAAGATTACTAAAACCTATGGAAAACAACATCAGGTGTTCAAAAACAAGAAGTGAAACTTATATAAAGTCAATTTTTCTTAACTCACTCAATCTGGGTTCTCACTTTATTCAAGCTATATCAGGCTTTGATTATGCTGAGTTGATCAGAGGAAACTGTCAACTGCTATAATCTACTCCTAACATCTGAAACTTAACTGCTGTTGTCAAACAAATCTCTAGTTTAAATGAAATAACAGTTACTTCATATTTTAAAACTGGAGATTGTTAAAGGATAGTATTATGGCCACTTACGAATCAATACTTGCCATCATGAAGAAAACAAACTATGGCTACACAACTTGCTTTGTGAGTTTAAAAAAAAAAAAACTATTTAGATTTTATCTTAACTATTTTAAGTTTTATTTTAGTTTATATTTAATACTAACAAATTATATTTTACAATATAAATGCATTTTAATGTAATTGAAGTTAAAAAAAATTTTTTTTTTTAAAAAAGTTGTTCCATATTGTATTTACTATATATGTATAGGCTATGATTTGTTAGCATTTTTTTTAAAAAGGAACCTCCTTAATATACATATTAATCAATGTTTTTTGTGTGTGTGTAAAGAAAAAAAAGTTTTTTTAATATAGAAATTGCCTTTTGGAAAATAATCAAAGGAGTAATATTGTTAGTAAATGTAAAGTATTTTATGCTGGTGAAAAAATAGTAAAATAAAGCATCCAAGTATTTAGATAATGAGAGTAGTAATTACTAATGTTACATATAGAGCTAGCAAAATAAGCTCTTAACAAGCTTTGAGAATATTCTCAAAGCTTGTTAAGATCTTATTTTGCAAGCTCTATATATAACATTTGTAAATACAAGCTTATAAATTAGGTCATGTGAAATCTGACTTGATTTTTTTTGTAATGAGAATAATAATTATAAGTAATTTTAAGATAAATATTTCTTGTGAATCAATCTGGTTCATTTGTATTAATTTAACTCTTATTGCTTTGAATTAGATTTTCTGAAAGTGGGCTTATATATATTGTGTCATACCCATGATGACCATAAGTCAATCTGACCTCATATGTAGGACCTTAAGTCCATTTAAATACACAGAAGAGGGATGGTCCAAACACAGGCTGAATATGTAATAATTAAATACATGTATAGTATTTATAATTTAAGCTAGATGTAATTTGAGAGGATTTGAACCCAGATTTTCATGCTCCTTTAGTTATTCACTCCATCTTATATAACCGGTACATATCCAGAAGAACTGATGAATACTGGTTAAGTGTGAAATGCATATATTAGAGATCATATATCTTTTTAACATGTATGTGGTTATGTGCATCAGTTGTATAAGGTGGAGTAGATGACTAAAGGGAGCTTGAAACTCTGGGTTCAAATCCCCTCTAATTACATCTAGCTTAAAATATAAATACTATATATGTATTTAATTATTATATATTCAGCCTGCATTCTGCCCATTCCTTTTTGGTGTATTTAAATGGGCTTAAGGTCTTACAAATGGGGAGTCTGATTGACATATATATACATATGCAATTGTTTTTTCACTGTCAAATAGTTAAATATTTCTATATCTATATGGGACGATTTGTTCTAGGTTTTGTTCTTGTAAGTTAGGAATGATCTAAAAGAGATAATCTCTGTAGTTTTATTAAATCAGGATTCGTATTTTTGAAGTAGTCACTCCCTAGAGTTACTATTGTATAATGGTGTAGTTGTTCTATTTGTCTCATATTAGGTATATGTGTCTATGCTAGGCAACATGAGTTAAATTGATGTCTTATATTTAGAATGCTTTTGTATGTAGAGTTGCATTTTTAAATATATTAAGAGAACAGGGATTTGTTGTATGGCAAATGTACTCGATCATAAAAATTTATTAATGTTATATAGTGTAATGGAAAATTAATGTTAAAATTAATCAAAGAAACCTTGGAACACTTTATAAATAATTATTGTTTTCCTACATGTGTGAACTAAAACAATAATATGTGAGATTGGAGAAATAGTTTTGTCGGAAAAACAATTATATTTTGACTGACAATTATATTTTGTAATTAACTATAGTTTTGTTATTGGTTTCAATAATGTGTTAACATCCTTATTTGTAATATTGTCTGGTCTGCATATTTATTCCATGTCTATTCATTGGGATTAACTTATGTTCTTCATGATCTAGCCAGGTATTTCAAATAGTGGCTATATAGTGGTCATCATCCTCATATTAAAGCAAATATTGTTTAAATATATATAAAAAAAGAATATATGTGTCTATTTCCTGATGTTTAATGATTACTTTTTGCTAAATAATGGCCTTAACAACTACAGAAATATATTTTTTCACCAGTACAATTATGATTTTTTTTTTTTTTGTATTACACAACTGACAACTCCAGATAACCTGGAACATTTGTTTTGTAATTAATGAGAACTAGATACCCATTTACTGATCAATAACTTGATGTTGGTGTGGTAGCACTAAGCCAACTATCTAAAAAATAAATTCTAAACATGCTTGTCCCTGAAAAAATTTCCAAGGTTTATCAGGCTTAAAGTTGAATCTCTATGAAAGTCTTTTATTGATTGGTTCTAAAGTACAAATTTTTTAAAATTCTAACCTAATATGAGATCTTAATATATATTCCATTGTCAAGACATGTAGAATAGGCAACAATAGCAATAGGGACTTAAAATACAGATACTTTTATTGAAATAAAATCAAAGCACACAAGGATAGAGTTGCTAAATTAGTTTAGAACATTAAAAAAATAAATTCAAATATATATATATGTATGTATGTGTGCATGAAAATAATTAGTATAGATATGTAAAATTCATCTCATTATATTCACTCAAGACATGAAAAAAAAACATTTCATTTTTGTTACAAAATATTTTTGATTTTTCTTTTGTTTCTTATGAGTTTAGATTGTTTTGAATTGATTAAAATGTTAATTAAAGATGTTTTTTTTTTGAACCAGAAAAAATTTTCAATAAAAGAATTATTTTATAGTAACTTATTATTAAAAGAGAGAAGAAAAAAAATTGTTTAGATTAAAATTTTAGAGATTAATGAAACTAGGTATTAAAAAATGAAAAAAAAATGTTATAAATAAGTATTAATATCATAATTATGAAAGGAATCCTTTTATAATTTTAGTTTTATTAATTAATGAATAAAAACTTTTTCTTTGTTTATTTGTATTTATGGAGTTATTAAATTATATAGGAAAGTTACAAGTTAATCTCCATAGATATTAACATTCTTAGAAAAAACTATGTAAAGAGAGAGCCTGATTAAAAGTATAAATAAAATTTAAATAAGAATTTGAGTAGTTTGTAAAAGAGTGATATTGTAGCCATTTTTTTTTTAATGAATATAAAAGTTAATTTTAAAAGCAGCCTATTTTACACGGAACAGTTGAAGAAAAGTTGTTCCTGATGAATGCCATGAAGCAAATTCTAAATGCCAGAAGCCTATAAAATGCAGGAGACAAAGTCAAATTTTTATTAAATGGATGCTATATCTAAATACGACTTCAATGATTGATTTAAAGTTTTTTATGATGACTATAATAAAATGTGAAATTGAACATTATTTAATTCCATAAAATCTGAAGCTTTGTCATTACTCAAGATGGAAAAGAAAAATATATATATCACTGTGAAAATTTTCTAGCAAACTACATAGTTACTTATATGTGAGCTCAAAGATGTAAAGGTATTTATTTTGAACTATAAAAAAACTACTCACTATGCAAAAGATATATATCACTGAAATTTTTCTAGCAAACCAACTTATGTGTGAGTTCAAAGATTTTGAAGTATAAAAAAACTGAATAAATCAAAGTACTCTTTAAAATCAATCATGAAAATATTGTTAGCTTTATATTTTAGGAATATTTTTTATTCTGTAAATGTTTTTTTTTTATATAGCTGTTTATATTATTTCTTTTATGTAAAGATTTTTATTGAAAAATTAAAAAAAAAATCCATTTGAGCATATTTAACTAAAAATATTGTCAAGAAAGTTTTTTTTTTCTTGTTAGATCATTTAAAAATTACATAATGCATTAAGAAAAAAAGAAGTCAAACTTACTTTAAACAGTCTAATTTGAATACCAAAACAAAAGAGTAATAATTATATTGAAATTCATAGTTTAAAAAGCTTGATATTAGATGTGTGAAAATTATAAAATGATTTAATGTTTTAAAAGAAAAAAAAAATTATTATATACATACTTAAAGATTCTATAAACAGCAATTGTATAGATGTGTGTATGCATGTTTCTACAAACGAACTCATAATAAAAGATGAAAGGTTTTTTTCTATATGAAATTTAAATAAGCATAATCATATATATATATATCATAGACAAATTAAAATGTTTATGCTAAATAATGGCTAATTGTTTATTTTATATTCATATATGAAGGCAAGAACAAGATTTATGCATGTGTACATTTTCATTTCTGTGGCAGAGATCGATTTTTAAATATATTGTTATGAGATTATATGAGTAAAATGTTATTGTTGAGACGCATATTAAATGATTAAGAAAATATTTAGTTGTGTGATATATGTGAAATAATAGTTTAAAGTTGAGTATAAAATATTTGAAAATTGTTAGAAATGAAATATGTGTTTCTGAATTGATCTTCTGTCTGGGGCGAAATTAAAAGTGGGTATTTAGCTATAGCTACTGGTGCATTGTGATCAACTTTTATACTATTTGCTATCTAAGTATAATAAATTATTAATGGCTAAAAAACTTATAAAAGTTTTCATATTTATGTATGATGGAATGTTTAGTTAAAATGAATAAATATTAAGATATATCATATCTGTCAACACACACACTTTTGTGAAACAGATTGTAAGATATGACTTGGAATAAAAATAGTTTAGTAGAGATAATGAAGTAGTAGTTAAAAGTATTGATATCAAAGATAAAATTATATCAAGAAAGGGCAAAAGTTATTCTAATGAAAATATAATCGTGCTAATTAAGAGTTTTATGCATGTAGTCATTCAATATTAAGCTAGTAATAAATTGTATATTCTTATTTAATCTGTTTTTGTATGGAGTTTATTATTTTAGATATAAACCTGAGATGTATACACATATTCTTTGTTAGCTCAGCTGTCTTATGATGACTATTGGTTATTTTGGTTCATATTCAGAGACCAGGCATCAAATTTTTGTTTCAACTCTTACCTTGCCTAATGATAACAGTGGATCATTTCAATTATGAATATAAGTTGTTTTTATCTTATATTATTTAAAGTCTTTTTTTTAGCACTGTATAACACTAATATTTTTAAATCAGTGTTATCTATAGTTAGAATAAGTTTGTATATGTAGTATTTTAATGCGTATTTTAGAAGAAAAAAAAAGAATTTTGAATATCACTTATTATAGGAAGTGCCAACAAGCTGGTTTAGAAAAAAATATATTGTTACTCATTGCACATAACTAGAATAATGATAATCACTTAAAATAATGAAATAGTTTGTTGCTTGGAAATTTATTTGAAGTTTCACATGAATTTTGAGCACCAGAAGATTCAAACTACAATCCACAAATCTTGAGCTTTAGAATTCATCACACTGCCACTGCAGTAAATAAGAGAGGTCACTACTGTTGATGACATACAGATCAAAATGTTATTTAAGAAACTGAAATACTAATAATTGCAAAATCAGGATTATATAAAAATTTGAAGATAAAGGTAAACTTTGGGAATTATTCAGTATTTGTAGATTTGTGATACATCTTTCATTTAACAATAAAATTTACATACTAAAAGTCATGTGTTTTTAAAGATTGATACATGGAATGACTATGATATAGCTTTATAAAAAAAAAAATCTTGTTTTTTAAGAAATTTTCAGATATTGGGAAAAAATTATAACTCCATTTAATTCCAGGTCATGAACAAGTCAAACATAAGAACTAATCACTATATAATGATGTTCCCAAAATATTTTGGGTTTTATATAAATTATTTTTTAACAGTTTTTATAAGTAAAAAAATAAACTGATTTGTCAATTGAGAGATCAATTGACATTCTATGATCAAAGTTATAGATCAAAAACAAAGTGGAAATTGATCAGTGATCTCTACATTAAAGCTTTCAAAGCAACAATTGTATTCATTATCAAAGACAAAAAAAAAAAGAGAGGAAATGTTGGAAGATTCTGTAGCATCTGGTCAGATAGACTTGTCCAGCAAAAATTTGAAACTAATTAAGACAGCATCCATCCATCCATTATTTAAAAGAAAAGACAACAGTTTGATATTAAAATTAAGGGTAATAGTTCCATTTGAATTTGCCATTTCTTATCCTTTCTTGAATTTATTTATTATGATTAAGGATTTCATTTTTTTACTCTCTCAGAAATGAAACTATTAATAAAAATGGATAGAAACTATATACGTTGAAAATAACAATGTGCATTTTATATTTTATTGGGGGGGATGGACAATAATAAAATTATCTAATAGTTTATTGTTTGGGAATTTATAAGAAGTTTGAACACCAAAACTATCATATTTGGGTTGTCTTCTATGAATCTTGAACTCTAAAGTTTGCTACTTTATCCCTGCATTAAAATATGGGGGGATTCAGAATCCGAGTGAAATAATCGGTTTTTATGTGAATGTGATGTTATAGTAAAATCAGTAGTGTGGTTATGTGCATTATTTTTAATATTGTATTTAAAGTCACTTGTGTACTTTTGTAGGTTGATAGTTTTGAAATGATTTTAATTTTATCTTAGATTTAAAACTATGTAATGATTTGAGATGAGAAAAAAAAAACAACAATGGCATTTGGCTGGTTTTTGAAAATTAATTTTAGCCTTTATCAATGACAACTTTTCTTTTTTTTATTTACTATCAAATTTGTTGAGATTAATAGTTCACAAAATCCATTTAATATAGTAATCCTTAATTATGACAAAATATTTAGCTGTATATATATTCAGATGTATATACCTGTTGTTTAAAATAGTTTGAATATAACCAAGACAATTATTTCATGCTTATCGGGCTTTCATTTGATATTCTGTAGAAAACACTTTCGTTCGTTTTAATATACACACTTTAACTATAAACTAAGGACTACGCCAACCTTTGGATACCAAAATAAAAGTAATAATGGTCTCAGATTAAATAGACATATGTCGGATAACTGAAGGAAAAATTTTAAACTTGGATTTGAATTTTAGGTCATATGCATGATAGGCAGATATGTTTTAATTGCACCATGAAACCCATATTATAGCAAAGTTGACACTAGTAAATCCTTAAATTGACTAATATGGAAATAATAAATTTATATGGAGAACATTTCATATATACACTGTTGGTTACTAAAATGTTCAGTATAAGAAAATATGTTTTTCTAATTGGATCTGTTTAGATTGGCACTTTGATTGGATTGGACATCTGAAGTAGAATGATTTTCTTTAAAAGTCTTTTATGGTAAACTTAGATATCTATTTGTAAAAATATTTTTGCCTTATTTATGTACTAAAAATTATCTCTTTAAAGATACTCATATGACTAAAGGTAATTAAGTAAGTTGTTGAAATCTTTCAGATAGAAAGTTTTGCTGCAGAAGATAATTAATTGGAGACAACATCACAAAATGTTTTAATAAACAGACTAAAGGATTATTGGTAGGTATGGATTGATTTATATGATCATTATAAAATTCATTTTTAATTATTTGTTAGTTTTTGTTTTATCTTTCTAGGATTAGGATGGTCATAATTATTTATGAATGACTTCCTTCAAATGAATTTTCATTCAGATTGAAGATCAATAAAAAAACTCTAGAAGATGATAATAGAAATGTTTTAGCAATATAAATAGTTATAGAAGCATCCCGAAAGATGAGTTAGAAATATATTGAAAATTTTTGGATTAAATATGCAAATTAAATATGAATTGCTTTTTAAATTTCCACTTTAATAATGAATGTAGATCTATGTAATATAATAATGATCATACAATAAAAAGCCATTTATAAATAAATATAGCCATTCTAATTCCAAAAACAAAAAAAGATAGATCATAAAAAGAATAAAACTGAGTTTTGTAGTGATTATACAAATTAATCTATTAAACAGAAATACATCCACTTATATAGAATATTATTCTCGAAGTCTACTTGTGTAACACATTGTGATTTGATCTTCAGCTTGTTTTATAACAACCCCCCCCCCCCTAAAGATTTTAATATCTTGACTAATTATAATTCTTCTCGGTCATATTCTACAACAATGAAAATAAGATTGAACTTTTCAAAAAGCCTTAAATATAATCTTCATAATATAAATGAGATTGTCTTTTCTATAAAAATTATGCTCACATTTATTATGAAATTATTTCTTTGGAAAAATTATTCATTTTACAAGTCCAGTCCATCAAAGATATATCCTTACAATAACAGATTAAATATTACACCCAGAAAGCTAAAGAACATATTAAAATGGTTTTTTTCAATATTGCCATTATAATTCAGAATATTACGGAGTGTCTTTAAATGAAATTTTTCCAATACTTTTTTGGTTGCAATGGTAGATTTATGGCTCACTTCTATACAATAAATTTCTAAGAATAACAATTGTATATATAATTTAATTAAGGAAAATGTATTGCTATAATGATAATCTTATTCTTTAGTTTGTTAAATGCAGTATGAGTCCATTGAAATCTGCCACATCACAGGATGCAAAATACTTGAGTATTTTGAGTACTGATTAAACCAAAGACTTTACAAGTTACATTCAAAATATTAAGAAAATTCTGTAGCTTAATTTCAGAATAGACAATCATCAGATATAAATCCAAAAGCCGAAAAGGTGTTCTTGTTTTTGCTTTTAATATAATTCAAATTAAAAACTTCAGCATCAAATTTATATTGCATTTTAATGCTAGGTTCATGAAGTTACTTGTAAATTGTTACAAAGATCACTATTATAGAAATGGGCAACATATTTATATTTAATATTAATTTTTACTTACAATGCCTCATTCATTTTTTACCATCAGAAATAGTGCTTTTTATCATGGTATGTAATAAACTGTATAATATAAAGTTTGGGTTTGACTAGCTAATTTCAGACATTGTGACAAATTAACTGAATCAAATGCCTTGATTAAATTAATAAAAATAATGTATATATCATGCCTTTGTTTCCAATACTTTACTTGCAATTTATCTGGAAGCACACATTATATCTATAGTGTTTCTTGCAACTCTAAAATCATTCCCAACTAATTATTCATATATGTCTAGAAGCAGCTTATTCATTAAAATTCTTTAAAATATTTTTGTTTTAATGAATGTAATAATATTCTATGATCATTATAATAGATTTCTTTAGTATATATTGTAACGGTATATGCCATTACATTAATTTAAAATTAGAATAATTTTTTTTTTTTAAGTTCGTAAATAAAAAAACTAAAAGCTATAATTAAAGAGTTGTTCAATGTATGTATATATATATTCGCACAGATGCAAAACTTTAAAAATTATTTTCTTTTGTAGAAAAAAATATATTTGAATGTACTTTTTTATAAAAAAGTATAAGATCTAAATATAAAATATTTTTGTAAATGGAAATGATGTGTTTATTAATAAACGAAAAGCAAACTAGCCCTTGGGGCTCTTATATAAAAAAAGTCAGATAAAGATATAGATAAGAGAATAAAAAAAATTAGAATGTCCAATAGAAGCAGTAACCAATTGCTCAGACCTTAATGGAAATTATTGGAACAGGAAACTATGTTCAATGAATCCGGAGGAGTACAATAAAAGAAAAAAATATTCAAATTAAAACAGTTCCAGCTTGATTTCGTGAGAAGGACGATAAGACGCACTTATCGTTCTCTCTCACTTATTTCAAATAAAATGACGGTGATACCAGGATTGAACCAGCTAAGGCCACCTCCAGAACAACAGACCAGACTTCAAATAGAGACGTTGTGGGAATTGGCACCAGGAACCGGGATTCTTCTACTGTAAGACATGAACTATAAAATTTAAAAATAATTAAGAACGTTCGTTAAGATTTGACAAGCTTTAAAGATTCAGCTAACCTAAATTTTAAAATGAACTCTTATCTGACTTTCAAGTTTTCAAATTAATTATTAATGTTTAATTTTTATATATTTGAGTTTGCTAAAAATCATTTCCATTTTTTTTATTAATATTTATTGTATAAGTCATTTAAATGCATTAAATTTAAGTTGGGTACAGACGCTTGTATAGATTCGTTAACGTTTAATTATGTTTTTGTTTTCATATTTGATTAAAATATATAGACAGTCGGTAAATAATGATACCTTATGGTGAGTATTTAAAATGTATTTATTCGGATGTCTTTTGAGTTATTGGTGTCAATGCGCCATCTTATGAATGCCAAAGGGTTTCTTGTAAATTTCCCTCTGCAATTCCATCAATGACTTTATATTTTGATCATTTATGTTTATTTTGAAATGTTTTTAACCGTGTAATCTATGTAGCCAATCTGTATTTAACATTAAAAAACAAACTATTTTAAAATTCCTCTGTGCGAACTTATATAAATGTTGAATTTAAGTCGGGCATGAATGGCTATATAGATTTGTAAAGTTATATTAATTAATTAAGGGAGGGTTAATCTTAGGTTATTTGTTTCGTAGTTGGATTGGGTCAATGGATTGGATATATCGGTGTAATTAGTAAATGTAGTATGAGGTCCGCTACGGGCCGGATCTTCATTATACGCCGCACACCCCCTTTTTGCCTATGGAAGGGATAGTAAGACAGAAAACGCAGTCCCTTCCTATGGAGTTTTTTTTTTTATTGTTCTTCTTGCCAGACAGATGTAGCATTCCTGTTTGAATGAGAGTCAATGTCTTCTCTAACCATACTGTTCAGATGTACATTCCTGACAGTATGGTATTTTGTGCTGTCGTATTTCATGCTGCATTGAATACATCGATGTATCAGATGGATTGACGCCGGTTTGACTGCGAACTTTTGGCCTAAGGTTAAATAAGGGATAGAATATTTTCTTTTCAAATGCAATCTATGTAGTTTATTCATACTCAACACTCTTAAAAAATATTATTAAATTCATCTGTTAGGATGGTTTAAAATTTTAAAATAATAATTTAAATTAAAAGTTAATATTAAAATCTAAATTAATAAATGTTTGTGTATTAATTACTGGCAGTGGCTTTTATTTTTTTATATTTAAGTTATAAATTAAATAAAGTTATATATATATTATCTCTGCGTCTCCACTGAGCTAGTAGCAAGGGCTAACGGTCTAACGATAAAATAAATTTTTTTTTTAACTTACATATCTGCCTACTCTATAAATTTTCCAGGTTCAAATGCCTGGTGGCGCCCTGTAGTGCAGATACGGTAACACTCCATTCCTTCGGACCGTTGTAATATATATATTGTAACTCTAGACATGTTCTTAAGATCAATTTTTTCACTTCCATATATTTTTTTTTAAAAAAATCATTTTTTTTGCTCACCATAATATTTTAGAACTATTCTAGATATTCCATCACGTTTGCAATTTTTCCATTTATGTGATTATAAAGGATTCTTTCAACTTCATTTAATGGTATATTTCTGTCCAAATGTAAATGTTTTGATAAATTGGATATTTCACTAAAATTAGTTATCTGAATTTTTATATTATCATTTATAATCAAAATATTCCCTCCATCTTTTTTCAAATATTAGTATCATTATTACTATTATATAAAAGAATGGTATTATTGATTTTATAAGATTACATCATTTTTCAAGTCAATGCATAAATAAAACCTATAATTATTAATCATAATTAACAAATGACTATATTTCATTCTAAATTTTAATCCATATATCATATTTAATTTTTTTATAATCAAGTCACTAATAACAGAGAAATAATTAGATTTATTTTTTTTAGTGAATTCAAGAAATAATAAATATCCCAATGTATAGAGAAAAGGTTTTATAAAATAAGTTTTTAAATAGTATGTGCTTAGTTGAGTTAAAGCTTATAATTTTATAGTTGAATTCAAGAAAGAAAATATACCTTCAATACAGCCCAAAATAGTTATATATTGTAGTAGTAAGACAAATCTGAAAATAAAAATTGACAATTTTATTATTTAATAGTTTTGATATGGCTTTTGAAGAATGAACATGAAATTTTTTACCGTATTTTGGAATAAGATCTGTTGTTTTAAATGCAATTATCATTTTAACCTTAGTGTTTACTAATTATTGTCTATTCAACAATGTGAATCTATAAATGCCTATATTAAAATTATATATTCTGTCTCTTAATCTATAAGATGCCATTGTTTTGAACATTGATGTTTTTGTGTTTGTGATAGTCAAAAATTTCAATACCATCTACTATTTTAATTCACAAAGCCAATGTGAATATTTTCAGTGAGTTTAGTTTATAGTTTTTTGTTCTTATTAACACTTACATTAAAGACCTCAAGGAAAAAAACAGGGTCTTTTAATGATGTTTAAACAATAATACTTATTCCATAAATAATAAAAGTTTTTTCATCTAAACTTTCTAACTCTAATGTTGAAATATAAGCACTGATAAAATGGGCACATGATACCATTACATAAAAGAATTTTTAATACTTATTAGTTTAGGAATTTTATGAATGAAATATGTCAATTTTTCTAAAAAGATTGATTTTACCAAGAATAATTAAATCAATCTTAATGCTTATCAACAATCACTTTTGTATATTCATGTATCTAGATTTCTCATTAAGTGAATTTACATATTTCATGCACTCTATATTTAGAAATATATATATATGCATTACTGCTATTTTGCTTTGCTGTTATGACCATTATTTATGCTATTGTTATTTCTGTTGCATGATTTGTTCTTGTCAGATTTTTAAGGCAGTCCATTTTAGACTAACCTTTTTTTTGGGGGGGGCTGTATAAATTAGTGATAATATCTCTAAAGTAGACTGACCAAATAATCTATTGCTGAATGAAATTGCTGTCTCAATTACTCCAGAGTTATTTCTTATACAACTATATGCAAGATTACAATTAAGGATTTCAAATATGCTCAATCTGTACCCATCATTACTTATATTTGCATGCAGAAAAAAAAAATGGTGTCAGAATTTTTGCATGTAATTTTAAACACATTATCATTGTAATAATTAATGCAGAGAGAGACTGATAGCATAATGGCAATAACATTTAGCCATTAATGAGGTAACATCATAACCTACAAGGCAGATAATGATATTTTTTGTCAGGCATTGCTTATTGGTTGTTTGGCTCTAGATCCAATTTGTAATCCAAATGTAGCAGTTATATGAAATAAAAAGAAAACTCAATCCCATGTTTTAAAATTTTTTTAACAAAATAAATCTTTTCTGTTTAAGTCATAAGATCCTATACAAATTTCAAAAAGACTATTACGATGTAAAAAAATCCTATGATAGTAACTTGTCATTATTTCATGCAATATTTTATTATACTGAACACTCCAATGAAGACCTGAATATGTTACAATTATTTTTCAATTACCCATGATAGAAATTTTTCAATAGCATTTGTAGTATTTTCATTAATTCATATTTGATAAATTGAAAATGTTTTATCCCTTAGTATTAGCTGCGTTGAACATGAAACAATTTTTTTTTTTAATTTCAAAAATAATTTATATAAAAATGAATTTTTAATTTTTTAATATTTCAAAATATGAAACTCTACTATCTTTTAATAATATGCTTTGAATATAATAAGACCACTGTGAGATAAGTACTTTATATGCCCAAGATTGTATTTGTAAATTACAATTTTTCAATTTTATTTTTAATAAATATTTGGAAACAAAAAATTATTGCATGATCTAATATTTATTTTATTTTTTACGTAGATGTTACTGTATTTTATATTATATTCATTATTATATAAGCAATAAAATTAAACTGTTATTAAAAATTCATATTTAAAAGTTATTTATTAAAATTTAGAATTGATTAAAAAAAAGTAATTATTTTCAAAGTATTGTAATTTTTTTGTTGTTGTAATGAGACTATATTGTCTTAATTTTATTTTAGATAAATATATTTTGCAAATTAAAAATTATAATGAAAAATGTATTTTAAATTTAAATTATGGATTATTGAATTGAATTCCAAATAGATGATTAATTTGTGCTAACTATATTTTGGACATAGTAAAAGATTACTGGTAGCTAATTTAACATCAGAATTCTCTGTATTATATTTGCATATAGAAATGATAATAGTAGTTTAATTAAAATTTTTTCAAAGGATATCATTTTAAAAATATTTTGTTATAATAAGTAAAAAAAATTTAAATTTTGTTTATCATATAATTTTTGCAAATTTAGAAATTCAAAGACAATGAATTTATTTTTTTAAATTGATAATATTACAAGAAAATTTGACATAATCTATCAAACATTCAAATTAGAATGTATTTATAAATTCATTATGCAGAACAATTTTTTTTACTAATTAATATGTAAAAATAATTAATCATTAATGATTAATTAAGTTTATTATGGTGAGGATTAGGAGTAATTTCACACCAGTTTACAGATTGTTAGAGTTGTCTTAACTACAACATCAATAAACATATACATATGTAACACTATATTAATTTGTATATGTGTACATACACAAACTTAGTCATGTGTTAGTTTCATATATTCTTTACTCATTAGTGAATAACTGTCCATATTCCAAAGGATGTCAAGTTCAAACTAATTGATAAATAACATATTTTTCATAAAAAAACAAAAATATGAAAATAATATATGTTTTTGTAGAAAACTAACCTGAAAATAATATACTTAATGAATAAACAATGATTGAAAAACAATTATTTTCAATAAGTGTAATCAGTGCTAACATTCAGTGAGAAATCTTACTATAGATGATAGCAAATGAAGGCAAAGCAAAAATAAAATAATAATATATGTTTAAAAGCCTCAGAATAATATAATTTATGTATAAAATAAACCAGAAAATAATATATTTAATGAACAAACAGTAATTGAAAAACAAATATTTTCAGGAAATGTGACAAATGCAAACATTGTATAAGAAATTAAATTAGTGAAGGTATGCTAATGTAATTTCTTCCGGTTTGTTTACATTGATAACACTTATTAAAAATATTTTTCAATCATTGTTTGTTCTCTAAATATATTATTTTTAAGTTTTCAAATGTATTTTCATATTTTTTTGCTTTGCCTTCACAGCACCCATTTGCCATCATCATTAATAAAATTTCTCACCAAATGTTTGCATTTAGTGAAAATATTTAATTTTCAGTCATTGTTTATTCCTAAATATATTATTTTCTGCTTTGATTTTTAAATAAATTTTATTTGTACTTTTGCTCTTTTTATAAAAAAAAATATGAAGATTATTAATTACTTTATAATTCTTGGTATGTGAATGGGTGACTCTACAAAAAGGTAGCGTATATATGCAAATATTCTCAACAATTTTATATTTATAAAAATATAGGGGAAAAGTAATTTTTTAGAGATTATTTTTATATATACGTGCATATGTTTTTGAAAAGCATGAAAATAAATATGAAAATAAATATAATTATTTTCGGCAAAAAAAAAAAATCCTAAGTTGATTTTAGTTTTTTTTTTCTATTTATTAAAGCTGGATTTTTTTTTTACAAAAATAAAATCCAGTATATTTCAAGTTGCATTTTATTTGTACATAATTTAATTAATTAGAATTAATTAATTAATTTATTTAAGAATGATGTTTGAAAGTATTTGAAGTCCAGATAATATATTGTTAAGATTTAGACTATCGCATTAGATGTACCTAGGATAAGATAAAATATATTGACTATGGGGATCATCTCAAATTAAGAATGAGACAAAAGGCTGACTTAAGTTGATAATTGGCTGTAACACTTACTGTTTGTGAATAAAGCAAAATCTACACAACTAAAGTTTATTTCTATGGAAATAATTCACAACAGAATTTTTTTTTTTTTAATTTTGTAAATCAAAAAGTGGGCATAAAGAACTTGTACTATTATTGTCACTGTATATAGTAATAAAGAAAGAAAAACTGACTCAAAAAGGCAAAGATGTTAAGAATAATAAGAATCACATTTTTTTATTAATATAACTTTTCATCTTGAATCTGCATCTATTCATTTTAAATATAATATAATCCATTTTTTATTATTTATAAACAAGCCATTTAATTCTAATTTCCTATTGGCAGTAGAAGAACTAATTAGTCTATGAAATAAAATTTGTAGTATTGTGATGATGGGTGACTTAAACTGACATTTCTAAAGAAGGTATCAAAGATGTGTGGATTATAGATTTGCTAGCTGATTATGGTCTCATTAATTCTATGAATAATGGTAATACATTAATTCAAGAAAAGATTACATTCAATTAGACATAATTTTCTGAGTATTGGTTTCGATTTGTGTGTGTTTGTGTACCATAATCAGCACTTCAGCTTGTCAGTCCAACTGGTGTTAATATTGATATTCTTCACTGTGGACTGACAAGCTGAAGTGCTATGATTATGACCCCTCGGGTCAAAAGCAATGCTTAGCAAGTTATTTAATTGTCTAACAGAATGTAATCTTTTCTTGTATTAGCATATTAACATTATTCATAGAATTACGTAATTAAAGAAAAGAAGGAAAATTATAGAGTTAAAGGTAGATTAGTATCTTCTTGTATTGATCATATTTGCAGTAATATAAATCCAGAATATATTTCTACCACAGTAGTAGAAAGAAAAGTAGCAATCACTATATTATAACATTAAGTTTAAAGAACATTTTTGTTTGCAATGATAAAAATATATGTTCATCACATGATGATAAAATAATTACAAAAATTGATAAATCACACTTTCTATCTATTATTAAATAAATTAATTGAGTGGTTTATTTGATATTGATAATGTTAATGATTCATATAATAAATTTGTTGAGCTTATGCTAAGTGCTTGCGAAATGGTTTCTATAGTTCACAGGACAAATTGGATTAATGATAAAATTTTAATTGCTATTAATGAGAAAAAATCTGCTTAGAATAAGAGCAAAACAATTATGACTATATTTCTGTTTAATAAATATAAGATCCTTATGAACAAAGTTAATAGTGAAAAGAAGTTAACTTAATTATGTATATTGTAATATTGCATCTTACATTCCCACATAAACCATTAAACCCCTCATCCATCAAAATATTATAACTCAGCACATCAATTTTTTTGATATAGAAACCACTATAGACTATATATATATAATATAGTAAAAGTAATTCAAACAAAATATGATTTCCGAAAGGAACACTCATACCCACAAACATTATTACATAAGGAAATATTTAATTACTTCAAAATTGACAAAATTTATAAAGAATTTTATATTTATGTCTCTTTATTAACAACTTAGTTGTAGATGACTAAATTCAAATGCAAGCAACAAAACTATAAAAATTTAAAGGAAAGAAATAATAATTAAAAACCTTTATCATTAATCCCTTGTACATAATATGAATCTTAAAACATTATGTAAATAATCAACTCAATACTTGAACTTAAACTCATGATTTTAAAGAATCAAATTAACACTGAAAGAATAAGAACAACCTTTTATTTTTATTGGTGAATTGGAAAAAAACTGTTTTTTGAACAACGTTTTTCTTTAAAAGGGGTCAAAATTAAAAAAAAAAAAAGCTTTGTCTACTCAAAATCTTGAAAGTTGTGATCAATCTTCATGGTTAAAATAATAATCAACAACTGTTAAAAGCAAAACTATAAAACAACAAGGAAATCTTGAAAATTGACATAAAACAAAGGGAACTCAATTCGACCGATTGAGAATATCAAACTAGAAAATCCAAAGAAATTCTAAATCTTTTTGCCATTTCAAGAATATCTTAAAACCCCTGACTGAAGAATCGTATCAATTCTAATCTGAGATTCTCAAGAGAACACAAAGCCACACAGTAAATTCAAAGACTATATGTAAATATTCAACAAGCAATGATATGTAGCTAAATATAAAGTGATTTGGTAGGGAAGAGTCTGTCAACTTGATTTAAAATTACAAAAACAAAACAGAAATAAATCAACTTAAACTGGCAGATATCCATCTATGCTAAAGATTGTGTTGAACGTACTACTAAGATCTGAGGATTCCATCTCGCCAACCCAAGGGATACCATATAAAAAAGTGAAATTTGAATCATCAGGAGGAATGTTCTAAAGTGTTCAATTCCAACTAACTGAATTAGGAAATGTAAAATGTAGACATTCTCACTATTTACAAGACTTTTTCCTTTTCGGACTTTCAATAATTTTAGGTTGATATCGTATAATTAATCTCATGCATATATATATATTATTATTATTTATTTCCTTTACAATAGGTCAATCTATCATTTAAATATTTTAAAAAGAGGGGAAAAACACAACCATTTTAATTGAAAATAAAATATAAGTCTAGGTAACATTTGCAAGATGAATGCCATCATCATTAGAGATGAAAGCAAGAGTATTTTGTAAAACATTAATTGCCTTCAATAATATAGAAATAATATTTATTTATCCATAATAATTCTGTTTATTTTATTTTTCGGTTTGAATGACTAAAATTCAATATGAATGAGCTTTACTATCATTACTGAAACATAATTGCAGGAGGGGGGGTCTTAAAATCACGATCTTCATAGGTCAAAGTAATTAATTAATGTGCATATATTTTCTTTTTAGAATAATAACTTCAATCACTTTAAATTAGCAAGCAAGTAGTATATAAATAATAAAAATCTTAATCCTTGCTTTTGATATAACTTCAGCTATACAATAGGATGCCAAATGGTTATCCTTTGAAAGGGAAAAGGGGATTTGGAATAATAAATATTGACATGATAAATCAAATAATGAACATGGATGTCCAAAAATCAATAAACTTATTTTTTTTTGTAAATAAAATTGTTCAATGATCAGTGTATTGTCTCATTTGGTCATCATATTCATCTTATAAATAATGGAAATTAAAATGGGAAAGAAGAGATAAAACCATACGGAAGTACCCCGAGACTTCCATATATGTTTATCCCTTTCCATGTTTGAGATCGAAGTTGGTCATGAATTGAGGATCTTACCAAAATTTTTTCCCCTTTTTTTATCCACTCTGATGGCCTACTAGGTTTTCCATCAGGCAAAACCAGGTCCCACTCATTAGAATGTATTAAAAAAGAATAATGGTAACTTGAAGAAAAATTTTGATGTTAGTAATGATCTTTTATTCGCCAATAGATTACTTTTGTCAACCAAATCCATAATCTAAATTGCTAAGCATTTATTTTTAATATTGGATAGAATAAATATTCTGTTATCTCTGAATCCATTAAAGGGTTGCTCCGTTGTAGCATATCATATGCTTGTGTCAGCTGATTCATTGAATTTTTTTCTTTTTAAATTGCGTGAAAACTATAAGCATGATATCAACAAAATCCTGGCATTCGATGCGGCTTGAAAATCTCTTTGAAATGGCGTATCTTGAGTTGAAATCATATAAAATTTGAATTTTTTATTATTTTATGTAATAGGTTCATTTAATTTTTTTCTTTTCTGCTGAGTTTACTAGTTAACATGGAGAAAACGAAGACAGATTTTTTTAATTGGCCGAAGTCAATTAATTTAATTATTTGATAAATGATATAATTTATTAAAGTGGTTGCATTTGTATTGGTATGTCTGTGTACTATATAAATTTTATAACATTAAATTCATTTATGCTCTTTATTATACAGTATATAAATTTGTATTCAAGTATAACAAAAGTGGTTTATGTACAGTGTAATTTCGTGGATCTGATCCAAGTTTGAGGCAACCTTATTTTATAAACATAATGATTCTCAAAAGGTTTAATTATTTATTAATGTGTTTATATTTGTATTAGTGTATTTGTGTTTGCACTTGCATGTTTTGTATAACGTAATGATTTATATATATAGAACAGTGCAATGTAAATTTTAAGACTGATTATCAGATGTACAGAAAGATTGCAGTAAAGCAATCACACAATTTTTTAGGCATAATACCATGTGAAAATATAAACACTTAAAACCAATAGAAATTTCAAATGGAGTGTGTGTGATGATAGCCACAATTATTATGTATATTCCATATGGAATTGTATGCCGGCAAAGAATCAAATTCTAATTCTTGTCTATGCCTTGATACTCATGCTGTGGAGTCAGTAGTTTTGCCACATCTTGCATCATATTATTTTCAAGTCTATAGCTAGCAAATGAGCTATATGCAAATAAATTATATCTCTGAGACAATAAATATAACAAGATAGCATCACTAGTGTGCATAAAAAATATAAACATCACTGGTGTACACAAAAAATATAAAATGAAAAGATAAAACTCATTTTATCATTGATACAGACAGTTTTAGTTAGACAAGAAGTCAATTGCTATGATGATAAATGCATATCTACCTTCTGGAAATGATTTGTTTTATATCTTTTATTAGAATGTATCTTTTTCTTATAGATGCCTTTGAGATTTGTTAACTTTTGGGTTCAAGGTAAAAATGAAGAATTCTTATGTGAATTGTTTTGGAGATTCTTAAGCTGTGGGTTATCTCAGGTAAAAAGTATTAAATATGGTTTGAAAGATAGTTTTGTGAGGAATACAAAGAAATCATCACTGAAGATGTAATTTAAACTTAATGATAAATTAGAAATTATGAACAAACAATAAAGTAATAATTATGTTGGATGTTGAAATTTCTTTTTTCCTTATTTTTTAAATGGTAATCACTATTTGTCTTAACCTTATTTATCTGTGTATGGCTAAATAACCAAAAACCATACCAATCAAAACATGACAGGAAATACAGTCTGATCCAGCAAGTGATGCAGAAGTTTGCGAAACCAGTTTGTGCAACACCTCAATAATGCCATGAAAGAAGAAATGGATAGTGCCATATAAATTGCTCAAGTCTTACAGATATCATACCTTATAGAATGTTACCAATGCTGTTGTATTTACTCCCTCTAGCATCACCAGTGTTCAAGGAAATTTTTATCAGAATAAGTAAGGATGACAACAATAAAATATTACAAGAGCAGTACCTGAAAAAAAACTATAGTTAGTAACTGTTTCATATCTAATGTTATATAAGATCTTATCATTATAAACCTTAATGCCTTAAACTTGAACCATAGTTAAACTTTTATTAGTATAATATTTTTGTGTATGTGTTGATAGTTGCAAGTATGTGCAAACCATTTTTTTTATTTATTATTAATAAATTGTTACATTTTTTTTTTTTTTATTAATCCATTTTTACACACATGCTGGTTAATATCTACAGCCCTGAGAAATTATGTAATTCACTGGGGGATTTGTTAGGATGACAGTAATAATTGATGATGATCCGTTTCTATAAAAACTTTTCCAAAAGTAAACATTCTTTTCAGGTTTGGTGCGTTTGAGGTTTTTATTATTGAAACTGAAAAACAAATACTTTTGGAAATACTTATATTTTTAAGTATTAATTATCATCACATTGGTTAATATTATTATATTTGAATTAAATTTTTTATTTGAATTTTATTAACCATTCAACTTATTATTTACTTGGTCTAAAGTTTGCTACACATTTTGAAGATCTTATTATATATGTGTGAATATCTTTGATTGTATGTAGTTGGTATCCAGTTTCATACCCATCTGTCTACTTGTTTGTTGCAATATATATTTTAAATTTTGCACTAAAATTTTAATTAAATAGTTAAAAACTTAGAAAATAGTATTTCAGTCATTATAGTTTTTAATTTTTTATAATTGGCATTTATTATTATTAATAAAAAAATGTATTAAGCAAATCCTGCAAAAGAATTTTAAGATAATGTTTTTATTATTATAACTTAATTAATTGCAATTTTGAAAAACTGATATTTGCTTTGAATCTATTCTAATGGGAATTGGTTTAGATAATAATCTGTTTATTCTTTTATGATAATGATTATATTTTTTTTATATAGTTCCAATTATCTTATCAATTTAAAAAAGTAATTAAAAAAATATTTTTAAGAAGGCATAAACAAGTTTGATATGTAATTATGATTTTTATTTATTTATTTGTTTATATAGATAATTGACAAACTAGTATAAAAAGTGATTAAATATTTAGCAATTGTTTACTTTCTAGGTTTTTCTCTTTCAACTCTAGATTTAACAGACACATAGACTGATGTAGATATTTACATTATAAGAAAATTTGCTATAAAAAAAATTCTCTATATATTTCAATACCCTCATATAATTGAAATTTTTGGTTATTTTATACACACATGTATATGCATGAAAAGTAATCATGATTATAATTCGTCTTCACTAAATGTAGTAAGTATATTGAAAATAACAGTCAATTGGGAAAAGTATGAGGATGTTAGATGTTTCTATATATGAGTGAAATGGATTTGGCATTATTTCATTTTTAAAAGGCTAAGACAAAATGAAACATGTTTAAAAGATAATAATTTATGGGTAGGAACAGAATTACTATAATAATTTTTAATTGGAAAAGATAAATGAATTAAGTAATATTAAAATTTAAATGAATAGTATGGAGAATGTATTTTTAAAATAGGCAAAACTCTCTCCATACAGTAGTGCCACTCAAAGCAAGACAGAGTAATCAATGGATGCCAGAAGGCTTGTGCATAAAATCCCCATCTAGTGCCTACTCATCCAATATCCCCAAACTAGTTTCTAGCTTGTGGCCTTCGTCAGTGAGGAGCCTTGGATCTGAGAGCACTGCACCTAGATCTTAGGATCTAATGCAACCCTCCAGCAGCCACTTTTTATCTCTACAGAACTACAAAACTATGAGAATAAAATTGAAAACACCCAATTATTTTCAATCTAACCTCAATAGCTTATATAGCCATATGGTTCTGAAATTAGTTCAGCACCCATACATTTTGGTGTCTTTGGTTCTTTTATAGTGATCATGTGATGTTTAAAGGAATGTATTTTTAATGTACTTATAGAAAAATTGGTATGCACACACTAATAATATATTAAATATACATAGCAAGGAATGAGATAGAAGAATAGGAAATTCAGCAAATAAATGATGGAAAAATGTTAGGGGAAAACATCAACATAGTTCATTAATATAGAAGCTGAATATTTTCATGATATAGACAAGTAGCATACTAATATTAATATATAATAGTTCTGATAAACACTGGTATATATAATGAGGGGAAAAGTGCATGGTGGAAAAGAATTGATAGATACATTTCAGTGAGAGAAAAAAATAATAATAAAATAGTATAGGGAATGAGAGGAAATGTGGTTCAAATAAATGTCTAGAGTTTTTAAAAACAATTACCAATATATGTGATTTCAATCAAGAAATTGAAAATTAGTATAGAAGAAAAATCTCATTTATACTAGAATTACTTGACATATATCATTTACAACTTTCTTAAACACTTTATAATACTATTTATTTATATCAAAACTAATTGTTTTGATTGCCCTGCAGTCATCATCAGAGTTACAATATTCAAATATAATGAAATAATATTTTATATAGCGCCATGTTTTATAAACAGTAATAATAATCAGCTATTAATAACTCTTTAACTGATTCCTTCAACTTATTTAATCTTTGTCTAATTTTTGTATTGGTCCACTATTTAAATCTGAAAACAAATGTTATTCGTCAGTTTCTATTGTTAAAATATTAATCTAAAATACACAGTATTTTTTTAATTCAGCTTCTAAAACTTGAATAATTTTAGATTCAAATTGGTTAAATGTAACGAAAAATTAAAAATAATATTAATAACTGAAGAAAAATATAAGAAAAAACGTTTAAAAAATAGCCAGTGGTAAAACAAAAGAATTATATTTCAACCAATCCATGATGCCATTATTCAGTCTGTAGCTGTGAAAATAATTTACTTTTCTGAAGAGCTATCATTCCCAAGATTATTTTTTTTTGTAATATTTAAAATTTTTCGAATCAAACTTTATATTTTGATAAAGTAATGTAAAATCTTATTTATGAATGTAAAAAATTATAATTATTTACTTCAAAATATGAATGCATAAAATTTTATTTTGATTTCTTTAGAAATGCCTATTATTCAAATTACATTCATTTATTATTTAACACTCGCAAAGCGTTTGCACAATTGGCTTGAAAGGCCAATATGAATGTAATAACAACTAGTCTTGAAAAATGATTACATTCGCAAGCTTATTTTTTTTGTAATATTAAAAATTTTCCGAATCAAACTTTATATTTCTGTAAAGTAATATAAAATCTTATTTATGAATTTAAAAAATTACAATAAATATATTTATTTATTTCAAAATCCATTACGAACGTGTAGAACATCTTCGTTTAGTTTCTGACTTTGTCATTTAGAAACACCTACAAGACAATTACCAGATTTGGCAGGCATCCAATCAGAGAAAAGAGACTGGTCTAAGCACCAATAACCAGCAAAAAAAATTGATTTCTTTTTCAAAATATAACACTATATGCGGACGTTTTTAGAACTACAATTTTAAATTTTGAATTTCCTATAAAATAAGCCTAGAATGAAGAAATTGCGACCAAAATTGACCAAGAAATGGTGCGTGCTACATCCAAAAACCATAAATAGCATTTTGGCCTAATAAATTAGCAACGGGATCTAAACGAAAATAACAATTGAAGGGTTTTAAGCTAATGCACATGCACTTTGAAGATTTAAATTATAAATGAATACTCTCAATTCCAAACACAAGATAGTCTTTTTGAAAAGATAGAATGAATAAAAAAAAAAGACTTTATCTTGTGTTTGGATTTGAGAGTACTGTATTCATTTATAATTTAAATCTTCAAAGCGCATGTGCATTAATTTAATATTCAAATATATATTACATAATTAATACACTTATACACATGTTCATATACATAATTAAATACACAAAATAAAACAAAAATAAAATATAGATTTTAACCTGACCATTATAAATAATAATTTCCCATTTTATTACTTTACTCTTAAATAATTCTATCCACATTTATTTTATATCACTTTATTTTATTTTTTTAAAAAAATATTATTTATTATAATTATAAAACTTTAATGTTTATTCTACTATTTAATGCATATTATTATCACTTTACTTATATTATAAATCAATTTCTAACCTTTTTTTATTTTTATTAAATATTTTATAATTATCAATTAACTTTTTCCATATTACAAATTCCTTTTTTACATTACAAAAATTACCTATCTCTTTACAATCCTATTTCTAAAAACCCAACTGACAAAATTATCCAAATTTTGTACACTTGTTTAACACCTCCTTCTGTCATTTTCTTCAACTTTATTCTTTTAATCTTTTTCAAATTTAAACTATTAATAATAATTGCTTATAAAATTGTCTTTACCCCAAAATCCCTATTAAGATTTTGTTTTATATTCTTAATCAATATTGCCTCTTTAATTTTCCTATCTTTTCTATTATTTGTATAATTAATTATTTTTATATTATCTTTCTCAGACCTATGACCTGTTTCTTATGAATGCAAATAAATAGGTGATCACTTATCATATTTATGTTGATTTAACATAAATATGATTTGTTGTTTCTGAAAAGAAACAAAATTTGAAAAGAATACTTTGTACATACACATATTTATGTGGGAATGGTACATAAATAAATCAAATAAAGTGGTATCATATTCTTTAAACATGTGAAAGAATTCCAATAAAATTACAATTTTTTAACTTTTTGACGTAAATCTTGTCAAATCATAAAGCAAAAGTAGTAAATGTTTTTTCATAATCTTTTTTGGTCTAAACATAGTTAACATCATTTTTTAAAGTAATCAAAATTACAAAGTAAGGAAATGTGATCAATGCCATCAAAAATAATTTAAATACTAACATAGTTGGTAAACAATACATATATAGTTGTTAGGCTGGAGTAACTTATGTAAAAAATAAAGCATTTTCTATTTTGCTTGAGATTTTATCTGTAGAAGTGAAATATAAAGATAATAAATATAATTTAACATATAATAAATCTTTGTTTTATAAAATTATTAAAGTTCATATAATTTTACTTTTAAATAAATTTGTTATCATTTTAATAATACGACTAGTGAAAGTAAAAAAAAATTATGAAGCAGTAGAGAATGGAGAATTCCTAAATTGGTGGACTGATGAGTATGGATTGATAAACAAATGCAATATGTTTTATGTTCCGGAACAGTCATATTGGGAACATGGACAGTAAAATGTCATGAGATCAATCATAAATCGCTCCTGGAAAAAAATAAAGACAAGCAAAAAGAATATTTTACCACAGCACTTGAAAATTTAAATATTCAATCAACATCTTTAATGAAATTTATCAAAAATTGTTGTACTGCTACTAGTTTTTTTATCTCAAATATCATTGCCAAACACGGATAACCTTTTAATGATGGGGAATGTATGATAGAAGCATGGATGAAATGTGCACCAGTTCTATTTGAAGATTTTGAAAAAGAAAAAATTATTGAGAGAATAAAAGATTTAACATTGGCTAGAAATACAGTTAAAGAAACAATCCTGCAAATGGCCAACATCATAACTTATTAATAAAAAAGAAAAAGTCTTCAAATTTAATTTCTGTCTGCTTTCTTGAAAGTACAAATGTAAAACGATCAGTTCATTTGGCTATTTTTATTCATTATTGGGTTGGGAATAATATAATCAGTTTAATCTCATTAGTAACAACAAACAAAAGGGATAGATGTTGGCAAAATTGAAGCAGTAAATATAGATGGTACTCAAAGTATAATTGGAAAAGAAACTGGTTTCTCAATTTATTTAATGACCATATCAGACATTCAAGTTTGGGTTTTTGTTACATTATATATCAGCAGGTTTTATGCATGAAGATCAGCTTTAAGCACTGGATGATGTTATGAATGTTGTGACTAAATTAGTCAATTTTATATCTGCACATGCTCTAAATAATGGAAAATTTCTAAACTATTGAGTAAGATAAAGTTAGTATACAATGGTTTACTTATTTGTAACAACGTCCGATGGTTAAGTCTGAAAAAGTCAAGGAAAAGTTTTTCAAAGATTCATTGAGTGTTTACATGAAATTAGACTTTTTTTATATAAGAAAATAATTTGAAAAATATAAGCAATTAATGGATGTTGAAGGGCTTTCGAAATTAATGCTTTTTACTGGTCTGTGTTCACTTTTAAACAAATTAAATATAAATATGCAAATCAGTTGTTGTCATGTTTGATTTGATAAAGCATTTGAAGATAAATTACATATTTTCAATCGTGATGTTATTTCTTACACCTTCAAATATTTTCCAAATATAAAAAAATTCTCAACTGATTTAGAATCTCATGAGAAGCCAGGTCAAGTAAAATTGACATAGTTTTGTACTGTTATTCATTCGATAATTGACAAATTTTCTTCAAGATTTACACATTCATATAATTTGCAGAAACATCAAAATGTATTTTATACCCAGACATGATATCAATGGATAGTCTCAATTTAGAAATTTTCGAATGGCTTAGTTTGGAGGATATGGAAATACAATTAGTCTATTTGAGAAATGAATTAGAAACAACTGAAAATGATCTACTATCTGGAATGTTATTCTTGAAATATTTAATTGTTTAAAAAAATTAGCAACAATTATATTATCATTTTTCTTCTTTTCATATGCATGTGAGTCATTGTTTTCTGAAATGAATTTAATTAAAGACTAGTTCAAGAAATAGAATGACAGATAAATTTAGTTCAGGATTTACATTATTAAAAGTGACAAAATATGAACCAGATATAAAACATTTCTATCCAGTGTACAGCAGTAAAAATCTCATTAAATAATATTGATTTATGTTGATTTTTTTATGTATTTTCAAAATTTTGTTTTAATTACTATTAATTTTTTACTATTAAATTTCATTCATCTCACACTCTTCTAAATATTTATTGTTCACTTGTATTTAGCTTATTTAGAAATTATTTTTATTAAAAATTTTGTGAAGCTATGAAATTTGGAAATGAATTATTATTTTGTTGTTTTATAAACTTTGAAAATTTGCAATAATTAACTTATTTATATTTTGATTTAATATCTATATGGCATGCACACATAAAAAGGTTCGCTACCACTGTTATAGGAGATTTGAATGTGCAAAAATTAAAAAACAATTGATAGCTGAAATTACTTGGAAAAAATTTGGACATGGAAGCATTCATGAGAGAGGAAATACATTTCTGGAATTTGTAGAAAAAGAAAATTATATATCATGAATTCCTTTTTTGAGAAAAATTCAAATCGGATATGAATATGGACTTGTTCAGATGAGGATATTGCAGTAGATTCAACACAGAAAAAATCAACAAATAGTGAAATATAAAATATATAAATTAATCCAAATCTTAATAATTAGTATACTGAACATTCAGAAATACTCCAATGAGTAGCTCATAGTTAAACAAATTTATTAAGAAGGTAATTGACAATCTTTTAAAAAATAATAAAATGGTTTATTGTAGCTGCACAGATAGCTAATACAAAAATTAAGCAATTTGCCAATAAATTTTCAACTGAGATAAGAAAATGATCCACATAGTAAAAATTGAATATTTGGAATTCTATAAAATATGAAAATATGGTGATATAATAAAGTATAATTATGAATTAGCAAAAAAAGTTGCTGAAGAGAATAAAAATAGCAAAAATACAACACAAAATCTTGATAGTGGATGGGAAGTATTCCTACAATTACAACTGCTTAAATCCTAATTACTTGAAAGGATGAATTAAATTATACAATTAAATCTGTGAAGAATGAAGAAAAGTCCAGGAAATGATGGAATTGTTATTGATATCTTATAAGAAGAGATGAAGAAATAAATTGGAGAAATGTAGTAATGATATTAATAAATATTAAAGATGAAAAAGATATTAAAAATTACAGATCTTTTCTCTCAATTCTTTATCTTTATTTAAGATTATTACAACTCATCTACAAAGGATTTTGAACTTAAAACAATCAAATGAATTTAAGAGTATGAATTGCTATTACACTTTTGTATTATAAAAAGGGTATTTGATTCTATAAACATTTATACAATGATCAAGGTATGTATCCAGAAATGGACCAAGAATGATTAGATTACTTGTGGCATTAGGATCTCCATTGTTATGATACAAAACAAGGTGATTCCATTTCACCAGTTTTGTTACGTCTTTTTTACAGGACTTTATGGATTGAAATGAAAAGCTAAGGGAATTGGAAATAATTAAAGATTATAATGTGCTTCCAGAAGTATTACAGAAATTACCGGATGAATGCAAAATGGTGTACAGTACTAATAATAAATGCTAAAAAGTCAAAGTAATGTTCTAACATAAAAAAATAATGATTGGGAATGAATTAAAAGAAGTTAATATCTACAAATATTTTGATCAATTTATTAATACATATTGAAAAAAAAGTACTTTTGATATATTATTAAAAGGAAATATGTCCGTTTGAAAAAAAGTTTTTAATAGTTTTCCCATATGCCTTTGAAATTTGGATGCTTAATAGGAGGGTAATTACAGTCTTTAGATAAAATAATGAAATGGAGAAATGCAGGGCTGGCATGTGCAGATTGTGCATGACACAAAGGCATTTCATCACTGGGACAACAAGATAATTAATAAATTTATATATAAATGAAAATATTTATATTTTCGAATCACTTCACTGTTAGAAGTATGTTCTGAGTATAAATATATTTTTTTTAAAATTTTATTGTAACAATTGCTCAAATTTCGAGACTTGAAATATATATGTATAAACTTAAATTATGTTAAACCGAACAGGCCGATGCCATTTTATAATGGTAATTAATAAAACTTATTTCCAAATCAGTTTATTGTTAGAAACATATTCTGATTGTAAATATTTTTTATTTCAATGTAAGAGGAATACGAGTTTATTTAGACTTATGATAATCTTGAGCCTTGAAATATACTTCATATATAATCTACTGATGCACAAAACTGAAAAGGTCAGTGCCTTTTTTATATATATTTGATCAATGCTTTTTTGTCACTATAATTAGAAAAATTTATATATAAATGAAAATGTTTAGATTTCCCCAAAACTTTTATTTAAATATCCTAATTTATATAAAAAGTAATACATTACTCAGTGGTGGTTGTGAGTTGTAATCCAGGAAATTAGTTATTGAGTTCATCATTTTCATAATTATGAACCATATGTATAATAGTCAGCAAAATGTTCAACTTAAACTGTAATTCTATTAAAAATTTTATTATTATTTTTAAAGTGTAAATATATACAGATACCTCAGTGTTTAGAATTGTAAATGTAAAAAAAATTAAATGATGTATTTTAAAGTAGTAGTGATTTTTTTAATGAAATTGATTTTTTTAAAAAAAAAATATTAGTGTTTTAATTTCAGGTTAAAACTTCACATTTTATCTCAGTATTTAAAGTGCATAATTTTATTTATAGATAAAGATGTTAATGATTACTTTTTTTGGCTTGTGAATATTTTTTAACCCACTTTTATTTGGTAAGATTTGAGAATGGAGTTAGGTCTTCTTAAGAAAAAGACACTAAGCAATAGGATTTTATTGTTGACAATACTTACCAACTTTATATAATTCAATTAAACAGTTTTAATTATGAAAAACTAAATGCAGTTATTTGATTAGTATTAAAATAAGCACATTTTTTATTTAATATGTAGTTCATTATAATTTTTTTTTTAAATCTCCAGAGTTCATTTTTACCTCCTCACTTCTTTTTTTCTTTTTTCTTAATACAATAGACATTAGACAATAATACATACCATTTCTTTTAACATTATTTACAATACTGTTCATATAGTTCAGACTGCATAGGCTTTCCAAATACATTTAATTGTTAGTTATAACTTACACAGAATTTCTACTGACTATTGTTATTGACTTTGACAAAATATTCTAATTGGTTACAACAATGTCAGATATTCAGTGTTGACAAATCTAAAGACATCAATTTAATTCTCATGCTAGACTTTTATTTTTCAAACCAGAAATATCTGAAAAGGAAAGCGGAAAATATTTAAAACATTGTGTTCTGTATAAACTTTATGTTATTACTAATAATAAAAATAGATTTGGAATGGTATAAATAAAGTTTGAATTTTTCCAAAAAACATTCAATATTTCAAATAAATTATGGAAATACTCTAATATATAACTGAAGTTAAATGCCATTATCACAAACTTTTAGACAAACATATATATATAATGGTAAGTTGTTAATGTTTGCCAACTTTCACGATAAGCTAAAAATAATATACATCTGGATCTCTTTTTATGCGATAGATAGGTTCCGCAAAAAACCCGCATAAAAGAAATCGCTCAAAAATAGACTTAGCTTACATTGAAAAATGTGGGATATGTGCCATAATTTTCAAAAATCGCATAAAAGCAAAGCAACAAGGTAAAATTACTTTAAAATTTGCATAAAAAAAAAAAAGAAATAAAGTAGTCTGACCAATAAAAAAATTCAAATATTTGAAAAAAATTGATACAAGACAAACTTTTTTATTAACTATTTAATTTTATTCAAAACAATATGTTTTTATGTGTAATTTATTTTACATTTTTTCATATATATTTTAATCATTATTGCTATTTGATAATATGCGGGTACTTTTGTTAACTGATAAATCAGATTCGTCACAAGAGGAAATACAATTAGTACCAACATCAGTCCCGTGTTGTGTTTAATTAATTAAACAGGCACATTACGCCAATTTTGCATTATCATAGCGAATTTATGGTCTTTTTAAAATTAAAAATGTACTGAAAGGCGCTGATTTGTTGTTGCTCATTTTAAACCAAAAAGAGCGCTTGACAACAATTTTGACATCTCCAAGTATTTTGTTTTGATATTCAAAATGAAAATGTATATTTTAGAGAATTGTTTTCATATTTTTTTACATATTATAAATTCTTTTGATAAAATATTCTGAAAATATAATTATTTTAGAAAAATAGTTAAAATTTTAGTAAAAATTCTTTACTTTTACACGAACGTAAGTTGAGAAAGAAATCAACAACGTATGCAGCATTTTCTAATAGATTACAAATGTTATTTTTAGGTTATCCACTAGAATATTTTTATAATTATAAATAGAAATTTATTTTTGAAAAAACTTTCATTCACTTTCATAATCTGACAAATTATTAATTTGCTTTTTACAAACAAATTTAATATTAAAAGACGAATATATTTTTACTGCTGATTCTATCATTGAACCAATCAAAAGTTTAAAACTTTAATTTACTCAGCCAATAAAAAAATTTTCAGTCTAAAAGTTAATAGTTCGATGATTAAACTTTAAGACTATGATTTTACTAATTGTTTATGAAGCTCACTATATCCAGACATACAACTATTTAGCTCTCATTGGAATTTAAGAGCTCATTCATAATTTATATCATTAACAAGAAAATGATTGTCCAATTGATCAGAAAGTTGAAGACTTTCTCAAATCATTTTTGCTATGAAACGAACAGGTTCCACTTTTGTTTCATTATCTTTTTCTAAATTCTCTATAGTATCTAAATTTATTGCCAGACCTTTTTCCAACAGGCATTTAAAGTATAATGTGTGTATATAAAATGGGGAAATCCCGATTTTAATGAAATATGAACTTCTTTATCGCATAATAGAAAACTGCATAAAAAGATATTAAGAAGAAACATGAATTGCATAACTTCAAAATTGCATTAAAAAAATCCACACAAAAAGAGTCCCGGGTATACAGTATTAATCAGATATGTCTTTAATCTTTTATATGCCAGAAGTTGGATCACAAGTAAGTATACAATTATTGATCAAGTCATTATTAGTTTATTAGGTGTTGAAAATGTTTTCTGACAATGTTACAATATTCTTGAAATTTGATAATGACATGGTAACATGCAAATTCTAGTTAGCATCTATGTCCAAAAATACTTAAAAGATGAACTCTTCTTTCAAAAACCTCATTTACTATGTTCGATAAAATTACTCCATAGATATTAAATTGGGTGTACATTGAGACCTTTAAATCCTACCATGTCATCTGATCCAATACTGTGGAGAGTGTTGTCAAGTAATTCTACATCCCATTTTATAATTTCACCTTTTTAATCTGTAATGTTCTATAACATCTTTCCACAAGTTTTTCATTCTAATTTTTCTGTCAGTTTGTTTTTTTCCAACTTTTTTTTGGATGCTCTCTTTTTCTCTTTCTTGGTGATATCAATTTTAATATTTGTTTTAATAATCTTTTCTGAGATATTTTCTGTAATGTCCATACCATTCTAATTATCTTGTTCTGATTTTATTTATTATAGTTTGTTCCAATTTATTTTTTTAAATTCTTTTGTTGCTTATGCATTCTCCTTAACTTTATATAGTACTTTGGTATTATTTCTGCTGTGATGTATTATTCTAAATTTGCAATATGTTTAAAATAATGCCTTCAAGGAATATTCAGACAAAGTTAATTGATAAAATTTGTCAGCAGATCCCATGGTGTTATTTTAAATATATTGCAAACTTCATCTTAGTAATATATCAAACTAAGTGTAATATCAAACTTCAAATCTAAAAAAAAAAATGGAATCATATTTTCATTATGGAAAAAAGAAAAAACACATTATGATACTAAATAAAAACAGATAATTGTGTTTTTAAGACACTTGGCTGCTGTTGAAGCCATCCTTTCCCAAACTGTATAATACAGCACTTTGTGCTGCTGTAAACACCCAAGATGTGTAATACCAAAAATAACACATCCTATTTCCAATGATAGAGAGATATATTCATTATGAAAAATATGAAAAAGAACCCTGAAGCATTTTTTCAATGATGAAGCGTAACACTAAGTTTTAGTTTTATGATTTTTTTACCCTTAAAAAAAAATGAACTGTTAACTTTAATCTTATATTTGAATATTTTTTAAAAAATATATTGTAACGGGATGGGGTGGTAGGAAGTGGTCGCACCTGGAGTGATGGAAACTCATCATCACCACTGTCAATTTAAAATGAAATATCAATAATTTACAAAAGTATATATAAGATATATTTAAGGGGAGCATGAGATCAAAATCTCTGAGGTCAGCCAGTTACTCCTCAGAGCAACCATAGTAATTAACTATGCATCAACCAGCATTATAAAGTAAAAGTAATTATAAATAAACCATCATGAATGATCAACCAATTAAAATAAATCAGTACAATGAATCAACAGTCAATCTTTTGACTGGATTGGAAATGGGCCTTCTGTAGACCAGGCTAATTATTGAACCTTTGCCAGCTTGGGCAATTATTTAAACATTAATTTGGAGGCACAAACTAAGTGCGAATTCATCAGAATATATAACTAGAAAAATCTAAACCATAATGCTGGGATATTAAAATATGCTGATCATCGCTTTAGCCATTTAAGTACCATTAATATAATGGCCAACTATAAACTTAAAATTTTTAATAAGACTAAACTAAAATCAACCAGGATGATGATTGATCATCTCTGGATGCCCAAGAGCACTAAATTCACATCTTCATTCATATATTCATCCATTGTATTCTTAATCTGGCTCAGAACACAAGCTATACTGTTTGTGACCAAGAGATGATGGAAACAATTTTTAACAATTGAATACAAGTTTATTAACAATAATAAGAATAAAAATGACATTAAGTTACAAATATAAGCCTTCTGATTTTGATTTCATAGTAACTAGCACAAAAATGTAGTTAATCCATTCGTATAAAAAGTAGTTAAAAATTAAGGTCGTTTGACATTGTTTCATATGTTTTTCAATTGCAAATTAAAAACGGCAATGGCATTATGTTTGCTTTTTGAAAATCAAAATGTATTGTTTTAAAAATTTCAGTATGACTTTGAAATTTCTGCAATATTTAGCATCCATTTCATGTATATTTAATGCACTATTTGTCAGAATTTGGTAAATTTGCTTAAAAATTAAGATTATTTTATGGTTTCTCCTACATTTTTTAATTATAATTTTACCAATAATGGCGTGGAGTTTGGGGGGGGAGGGGATTTTTAGATTTACTTATATTGCTTTTTTTTTTTACATTTTGTACAGTATATACTACATTTTTTGTTTAAAATCTTACAATATTTATTTTAATTCCATTGCAATTTTATTACAATATTACCTTGATTTCTTAATAATTATGTACTGAATATATTCTACATTTTCGGTTAAAAATATTGCAATATTAAAATCGTGGTCAATGGCATCACCTTTTCTATTTTTTTTTTGGAAATGCATCATTTTAAAAATTTTTTAGATTTACCCATATTTTTTTTTTTTAAATTTAATATTTTTTTTTTGTTTAAATTTTGTCCAATATTTGTTTAAATTTCACTACAATATTACTTTGATTTCTCAATAATCATGTACTGAATATATTCTACTTTTTATTTATTGTTTAAAATCTTCCATAACATTGAAATATCTTAAACTTAAACCCTCAATGGCATCACATTTGCTGGTTTTTTTTGGAAATTTTTACTTTACATGTATTTTTTTTAAAAAAATTGCACAATATTACCTTGATTTCTGAATAATCATTTACTGAATATATTTTACATTTTTTGTTAAAAATATTGCAATATTTCTTTGTAATTCTACATTTTATTTATTGTTAAAAATCTTCCATAATATTGAAATATCTTAAACCATGAATTGCGTCGCTTTTGTAGTTTTTGTTTTTTGGAAGTACGTCGTTTTTAGCAATTTTTTTAGATTTACTCGTGTTTTTTTTATGCAAATTTTGTACAATATTATCTTGATTTCTGAATAATCATCTACCGAATATATACTACATTTTTTGTTAAAAATCTTGCAATATTTCTTTGAATTCCATTGTATTATGTGTTATTAATTTTTAGAATTGAGTGTACAATATTACCTTGATTTCTCAACAATCATCTACTGAATATATACTAAATTTTTTGTTAAAAATCTTGCAATATTTCTTTGAATTCATTGTATTATGTGTTACTATTTTTTAGAATTAAACTGTGACACATCCTTTTTGGTTTTTCGAGGAAGAGTCATGTACAGGACATTTTGGTGATGCCACAAGTTGTCAGCAGATTAATACAAATGTCATCAGATATTAGAGCTGTGACATTGATGACTCTTGGAACAATGATTGACGCTCGACATTCACAACTCTTGGAATGACGATTGACGCTGGGGAGATAGACTTATCTCTCCAGTGTCAATCATCATTCCAAGAATTGTTGTCAACATTGCAGCTCTAATACCAAAGTACCTTCACCAGTAATTCCTTTTTGTAATTCTCGCTTTTTCATACATTTTATTATTGTATCATATTTGTTATTTATTGGTATTACGGTTTTAGATATTTTTTAAAAATAAGTTACACTATATTTATTAGATATCAAGAAATATAAATTATTTAATAACTTATTTTGACTTGAAATGTTATATTAGCAGCTAACGTAAATTTGACCTGAAGCAAATTAGAAGACAAGCTATGATATAAGCAATCTGCTTTATTTATGAGTAAAGAAAATATGTATTCAAAAAATGTAAGCATTTAAAGCATAATTTGTTAGATATAAGAGAAATAAATAATTGTACATTTTAAATGTTTAAAAATAATAAAAATTAAGAAATATCTCGTTGATTTTATAAACTGAAAATAATCTTTCTAGACATATGATGTGTAATGTCTTTGTTTTGATTGTCTCATTTTTTTAATATTTACAGAAACAAAATGTGAACATTTAAAATTTATTTCAGTAATAAACAAAAATATCTATCAAAGTCAAATTTGTTATTTTCTGATAAGTAATAAACATTTTATCATATATTTTATGTTGATTTGTGAGAGAAAGAAAATGTCACAAAATGCTGCAAAGTAAAGGGGCATTAGCCTTCATATCGGAAAGGTTAATAGCATTTCAATATTTAAAACTTTACTAATCCTATAAAATTTTGCCTGATTTTATATATATCCACCCACATTTGGGTAATAAAAATACTCGCATATATACATTTTATATTTTTTTTTAAATATTAAGTTTTTAATATTGTTTATTATTGTCAAGATAAAATAAGACAAATGGCCATTATATCTAAGGTCTAGCTTTTATTTCACTTTCACTAAGGCTCAAGCTTCATTCTTTGCAATTCAATAATATTGTTTATATATTGTAACAGTTATGGTACATGGCACACAATAACATAGTGTGTGTGTGCACACAAATGTATATAAAGTTGAAAGAAAAAGTAGTAATAAACACAAAAATTTTGTAGATATTTTCATTTCCTTGGAATAAAAAACAGTAAAGGATTAAATAATTTTGAATTTAAAATAAAATTTTATTATAAATTAAACATTTAAAAAGGTCTAACAAATATTTTTATTGAATTCTGATTTTGAAATTAAAAAGATGTTTTCTGATAATTGTAAAAATGTCTATTATCTGTTTTTTAATATCTTTATAGATTATACTGTGATAAAATTCCAAAAGTAGCTTTTAAATTAAAGTGATTTCAAAAGTTTAAAAATAATAAAATTTTTAATTTAGTATGTTTTTGTCACCCCATATGATTATAAAAAGGAGTTGATAAAAAGGTTTTTGAGTAGTAATTGTTTTGAGCAGTTGGCCAGAGTTAGTTGGTTTTGTTGAGTTATGTAGGTCTAACTACCATGAATCATATGTAGCTGAATTCGAAGTAGATTTAGCAGGTATACTATTTCACTATGCTGGAGTTTAGATGCACCTAGAAGGAAGGCCCAACTTTGTTCTCTATAGCTGGCTGGTCGGATATCTATGTGGCACCTATTTAATGCTATAACTTGCCTGGACTATATCTCACCAATACCAGCTTACCAAGAGAATCCTTGCTGAAGAATTAGTTTAAATGTGCTATATTATCTGTATGCAAAGAACCACAGATAAACATCAAGTCATATTTATATAAAGTGTCTGAAATTGGAGTAATGGTGATTAATCATATCTATGCTGCTTTATCTGTATGCAATAAACCACTGATAAATGTATCATGTCGTATTTATATAAAGGGCGGCTAGTAAGTTCTTTTGAAGTAATTCCTTAAAATGACATTTTAATGTACAAATTAAATAATTTTATTTAATGTTAAATGTCTAAAAATAAAAAATAATTCATAGTCGATTTTATATTTGTTTTTTTTCAAGAGAATAAATGAAATTTATATACTTTCACTATGGAAATAACTGTGAAAAGATATTTTAATAATGAAACAGTGAATCTGTGATTCAGATTCATGCGATATCGCTTGACTGACCTCCAAATGGGATTCAAGTTCGTTTGTTCACATGCAGATTATATAGAGAGCAACCACGTACACGTAACTCTACCAGATCCTAAACTACCATTTAATCAAGGTATTATAAATATTTTGTTTTATAATTTAAATTATAGTTAAATTAAATTATAGTTAAATTTCCCAAATAGTTATTATAACATGTAGAGTCATGTATGTGTATTTAAATATATGCAGCGGATAGATATATGTAATGTAAATATTTTATATTTTTGGTTACATTATTTTATATTCATGTAACATAGTGATGCAATATTTCGAAGTTACCTTAAGACAGGAAATTTAAAAACAATAGCAAAATCAATTAATTACTTTAGAGAAATTGCGTTAATAAAATAAATTCATTTAAATATTTTAAAACAAAAGTCATGTGAATAACTTTGAGGATTTATCAGTCTATTGCATCTTGTATTGCACAAAAGTAAAATATTTTGATTGCTGATTAAGATTATATGAGGCAAGTTTGTATTCGCATTTCCTCGGGTGATTTTCTTAAAAGCATTCCTAGAAAATTCCAGCCGAGTGTAAACAGGACTTATTTTGATATCAGAAATGAGAGCAAAAAAAATTAAAATTCGATTATTAAGCCGAATCCACGCCATTTTAAATTTAAATATTATGATAACCAATGAGTCGTCGCCTTCTCCCGATCCTTCCAGAATAATCTCTATCCTATGATGCCCAGCTTTAGCTACTAACAAAATGGATTGTCTTATAATGCTTTTGAAATAATTTGAAAATAGAATGCTATCTCCATTTCTTAGGAACCAAGGAATTGCTTATGGAAAAATGGATCTTTCAAGTCGCATGCTATCACAGAGGAACGTAACTTATCCTTACCACCTTAAAGATTCAGTTTCACTCATTTTACTCCTTTATTAAGGTCTGTTTAAGTGAGAAATGTATTTTATCTATATTTATTTCACTGCTAACCTGATGCCAGTTAAATAATCATTATTAACTTTTTTTATCATGACTCTATAACCCTATCAAATTTTTATGTAATTGTCTTAATCCATTTTACATTCTTATTTTTATCTCTAGTTTAGTGCGGTAAAATTTAATTGATATATTTATTTTTTAGTTGTGTATTTTATTTTAATATGTAATTATATGCCAATCTTACTCTGCCTCACAAGCATCATTATATATATTAGTATTATAAATTCCAATCATTCAAGTGATATTTTACAAGTTAAATCATTATTACAATGCTTCTGCTTACTCAGTTGAGGATATGATTAAAGAATGCTATATGTGTTTAAAGGCAGATCCCTGTAAGGCTGCCACACTTTATAGTTATTAAATGTTAATTCAATATTATGAATGTTAATATATTAGTATTCTAGAATGCTATCAATTTTAGATTTATTTATGTTTTCAACATTAGTAATGACGCCCACTCTGTAGTTTACAGTGCAATAAATAAAGCTGTGTATTGCCTAGAGCATGAGAGGCGTTAATATTGTATACTTAATTTAAATGCATATGGGACCCGTTTAATAGAGGGAAATCCAATTGCATTATGACATTCATTTAGTTTTATATATTAATTAGTTAAATGGTTTAATATTTTATTCATGTCATTATGCCCGATCCTTATTAACCTTTTCTGTGATGAAAATTCCAGTTGGCTGAGTGAGGTAAAACTCTAAACTTTTGATTGGTCAATTACAGAATCAACAGTAAAAATATATTTTAATTTTATTTGTAAAAAGTATATTAATAATTTATCAGGTTATGAAAGTTTTTTAAAAGGAAATTTTTATTTATAATTATAAAAATATTCGATAGCGAAAAAAAAAAAATCTTAGCAAATTACAGGGTGATGCAACGTCATTGATTTTCCTTCTCAAGTTACGTAATTATAAAAGCTAAGAATTTTTTAGTAAAATGTTACCATATTTCTAAAAATAATTATATTTTCAGCATATTTTACCATAATACATTATTATATGTAAATAAATAGCAGAAAAATATTCTAAAACATTAATGTTTGTTAGAAAATCAAATAAACAGCTTGGGGCAATCTAAACTTTTGACAGATATCAAAATCATTGCTATTCACTGGCTTTTTTTTAAATTTACGTTCATGTAAAAATATACAATTTTTTAATAAAATCTTACTACTTTTATAAAATAACTTTATTTTCAGCATATTTTATAAAAATAATTTATAATATATACGAAAAATAATAAAAAAACACTCTTAAAGATATATTTTTGTTTTCAACGGTGAAAATTATTTATCGATGGTCTTTTTTGATCAAATAATCATCAGCGTTGAGAATGGATGGCCTCCTTTTGTTAGGCTTAAAACATTCCTATTATTGATTTTTTACTTGTAAAATAATTCAAGAGAGGGCAGCATCTTACAGGACTTTTTATAAGCTTTCAAACAAGCATAATATCATCACCGTAGCTTAAAAAATGATTGATTTCAAGTGATCTAAAGCCGTTGACGTAGATGAATGTCCAGAGCTCAGTAAAGGTTAATACTTAGGTTATAATTTGTTATATGTCATTAGTAACATATTTTTTTTATTATTGCCACCATAGGTCAGCTTTTTTACATTGAATTTGCTTTGTCATGATCTGGGATCACCGGAAACTCCAAATCCTATCTTCATTTGCAAATATTTTAGTATGGCATTCATCATGCCTAGAACACATTTGGGAAGAGTAGCAAGTGCTTTGTGTGGGATGATGCCAGGACAGCCAGTTTAGCACATCCTCTTACCTTCCTCTCCAGGTATAGCATCGCCAGAATTGCATACCCTACATCAAAGATTAATGATGAAATGTTATCGGCCAGAAATGGCCCAAACCTCATATTTGCTGCCTCATGCTGGTACCGCTATTATTTCTTAATATTTTTAATTAAGCCTAAATAAATCTATAAGTCATAATGTTGTGAGTTCATTAAACCAATTACATTTTACAACCCCTAGAGACCTGAACGGCCATTTTGAATTCCCAGAAAAAATTACAGGACATACAATTTTAAATGAAATGTCTAATTTATTACAATAAATAACAAATATATATACATTTTTAGAAAGTGCAAATATGAAAGAATGTAATGAAGCTGATAAAATAGTCATTACCACAAAAAAATAATTAAAAAAGGAGATTTTTCACATATTTAAATATCTTTATTTTTACATTGGTTCACAAACTCTCAATTTTGAAAGATATAGCCTAAAATGACAATTTCATAGACAGCTTCATCACATTCGTCATAAAATGCAGAAAAAAATAATATATAACATGACCTACCTGAGTTACAGATTGTTGGTGTAATGTGGCAAAAGGTGACCATTTCAATTTCGTTTTTCTGCTTGACACTCTGTATGTTCTATTTTTGCAAGCAGTTGTTTTTCTAGGCCATCTATGCGGGATATCTATTAGAAATGCAAGGTTTTAGTGAGGATCAAAAAAAAATAACAGTAATAACTTTAGTAAATTCTAAGTTATGGGGGTAAAAAATAATGACTATATTATTGAAAAATCAGGGGTGGGGCGAGATAAATTATGCATTATTTCATGGCAAACCATAATTGCCAAATATGCAAATAAATAATTTAAAAATTTGTTTCTAAAATAAAATGAATAAAAACATAGTAAATAAAATAAAATAAATAATCAAAAGGAATTACAAGCAATTATTATATATGAGTGGGAGATGATGATGACTGTTGATTCAGCATTGTGAGGTATTTATTTTTTTCACCTTGTTAGTTTCACAGAACAGACTGGATAGTTTGAAGACAGTTTGCAAATTGTTGAAAATATAAATGCATGAGCAAAATCAATTTCAAAATAACTGATGATGATGATGTGGAGCAACTGGTGATGATACATACATAGATGATGATGACTGTTGATTCAGCATTATTACATAGGAAACCATAATAGCAAAGTATGCTATCAAATGAATAAAAAGTTATCTATAATGAAACGAATAAAAATGTAGTAAATTCTAAGTTATGCATGTAAAAAATAATTACTACATTATTGGAATATCATGAGGGTAAGAGTGAGCTAAATTATGCATTATTACATAGCAAACTATGCTATAAAAGGAATAAAAAGTTATCTGCAAAGTGTGCTATAAAATGAATAAAAAGTTATCTACAATGAAATAAATAAAAACATAGTAAATTCTAAGTTATGCATGTAAAAAATAATTACTACATTATTGGAATATCATGAGGGTAAGGGTGAGCTAAATTATGCATTATTACATAGGAAACCATAATAGCAAAGTATGCTATCAAATGAATAAAAAGTTATCTATAATGAAACGAATAAAAATGTAGTAAATTCTAAGTTATGCATGTAAAAAATAATTACTACATTATTGGAATATCATGAGGGTAAGAGTGAGCTAAATTATGCATTATTACATAGCAAACCATGATAGAAAAGTATGCTATAAAAGGAATAAAAAGTTATCTATAATGAAACGAATAAAAATGTAGTAAATTCTAAGTTATGCATGTAAAAAATAATTACTACATTATTGGAATATCATGAGGGTAAGAGTGAGCTAAATTATACATTATTACATAGCAAACCATGATAGCAAAGTATGCTATAAAAGGAATAAAAAGTTATCTGCAAAGTATGCTATAAAATGAATAAAAAGTTATCTACAATGAAATGAATAAAAACAGTAAATTCTAAGTTATGCATGTAAAAAATAATTACTACATTATTGGAATATCATGAGGGTAAGAGTGAGCTAAATTATGCATTATTATATAGCAAACCATAATAGCAAAGTATGCTATAAAATGAATAAAAACTTATCTACAATGAAATGTATAAAAACAGTAAATAAAATAAAATAAATAACCCAAAGGAATTACAAGCAATTATTATATATCAGTGGGAGATGATGATGATGAATGTTGAATACTTACGGGTAATGGGGAGTACGAAACCTCAAAATCAAACACATCAACAGAAAAGTTCGTTAGAGTCATAATTACGTTTAGCGGCGAAAATAATTGTTTTCTCCGTATATTTTTTTTATCTGTTGATAAAATCTAGAAAGATAAAAAAAATTTACAAAATTTTAATAATGTACTTTACAAAAATTGCTATAAAAAATCTAATTTTCATCGCACAGAAAAAGATTTTAGACGTACAAAAAGATAGAAAAATGGCGGAGAGAAAGAAAAAAAAAGCGTAACTGTGACGTATACGGTTTGCACGCTATTGCGATCGAAATTGCAAACTTTTTTAATGCGTAAAAAAGAGGTTTTCGGTCTTAAGGGGTTAAGTTTTGGTATTTAGAATATGGTGGGTCATGCTTGCATTAAACTCGTTCCCTGGGGCAAGTGATTCCCAAATGTGTGTATAAATTCAATCTTTATTTAAGATTATAACTTGCTTATTTTACTATTATAAAATTTGTTAATTTGAATACACACACATTCGCATTTTCAAATCATTTTAAGCAAATAATATTGTGAACTTTTAATGCACAATGTAAATGCCAGAAACTATATTTACCTGGCATTATTATTATATAAATACCTGTATAGTTCACATATGATCGCCAGTCGTATCTTGAGTTGGATGATTATTAATTGAATTACTGTTCAGGCCGCACTATATTTGAATCTCTAAAAGTGTATTTTATTTAGGTCATTCCACTAATTGTATTTCGATTTTAAATAGTGTTTTTATTTTTAAATCTAATTTGTAAAAGCTTATTTAATTCAGTTTGGCATATAAATAAACTGCACTCAGTGATTTAATATATGCACACATGCATATTTATTTTATAGTTCTAAATATGAATTCTCGTGATGATAACCACTTATTCTAATTAGTTACTCAAAATTAGTGGTAACCACATCTGTATTATAATTTTGTCTTGTATATTTATATCAAGTTACACTTTATATATATAATCCAGTTATTTGAATCATTCTTATTCTTTTATTATTTTATGCTTAATTAAAGATATTCTATAATTAATATCTTTTATATTGGGTCATTTGAGGTTTCGCACACATATGACCAGATTCATCAGCTCCATCAATAAGATGGGTCTCCGCTGTATTTCCGGGACTGGAATGAATTAAATTCATCTGTATCACTGATGTTCATAGTATTATAGATTTAGGCAATGGGAAAATAGGTTAGAATCCATGATTGCTCCTGACCTGTATATCTTGGGCATGACTGGATTCGAGGTACTTTTGCTCAGATTCTGTTGTTGCATGGACATACGTTTTTGACTGGTACAGAGTATTTTTTCTGGGCTTGTCACATATGCGTCATCAGGTGTATGGCCCCATGTTGGGCGCCAAATGCTAAAAAATATACTAGATAACGGGCAGAATTGTATGCCTCGCTAACATGCTGCAGAATTCAAACACCACAGGTAGGTTAAGCCATTAGCAATACTGGAATCTGATTATTCAGTTCCACAACACTCATTACATGTCAATGCACCTGATGCTACACTAGTAAACTTTTAGGCATGGGGGTCAGGGAGATACAGAAAACTTCTTAATTTGTTCTAGGGTTATCCAACTATTAAAAGTAGTCGAGCGTTGTTAGCCGAGAGGTCATTGCACCCGCCTTGCAAGTAGTTGGTTGCAGACGTGTGTGGGTTCGCGTCCCAGCCGATTATATGACATGAAAAAACCTATTAAGAGTAATGTAAGATTATGACTAATATTTATCCATCGAGTATTTTATTCATCGAGGTGAGATAATATTACTGTATGTCGAACAAACAGGCATTATAATGGCAGACATATGATTAATAGGTAAAATTTAATGCATTATATTGTACCAATATTGTGTCGGTACATATAATAATTTTGTCTAAAAAGTATTAAAATTAGAACTTTCCCATAAAAACAATGTAACGTTTCAATGTGATAATAAATAGTTAAAAGTTTAAGAAAAGAAAGTTTATTATAGAAGTTTAAAGAGTTTTTTTTTTGCTAAAAACAATTAATAGTTACGGGAAAAAATAAAAGAAGTTGATTTTCAAATAAGTAAAAAATCTCTTTTAAAGAAAGAAAATGTAATCTTAAAACTAATATTGAGTTTATTAGAATAAAACATACACTTGGGTCTCATTTTACGCGGATTTATTTAGCACGATTTTGAAGTTACGTGATTCATGTTTCTTCTTAATATTTTTGTATGCGGTTTTCTTTTATGCGTTAACACTGTATTAGATCGGAAGTCAAACTCCGATAATGCGCTATTACTTTAAATAATAAATTTTGCGCACTTACATCATATTTAAAGTAATAGCACATTATTGGAATTCAACTTTCATCCTAATAATTTCAATATTTTCAGTGCTTTATAATAGTAATATTTTATGCAATAATGAAATTAAAATCATGATTTCCACATTTTATGTACACACATTAAATTTTACAAGATTATAATGTAAATTTGTTCAAATATTGTGCGTGTTAATTTTGTATTTTAAATCACATTTTATTTTTGCTTTGTAAAAAAAGAACGTAATCAATTATTAATCATTTAGTGTCTGCAAGTTTATTTTTAAAAGATGAGTAATAGCAGTGGGCACAATTAAATTTGACAATTAAAATCTGATTTTTAAATGTAATTAACAATTTAAGAACTACTTAAGGCGACCTGAAATTAATGTGATGTGAAATGAAATTTGATTTTTAAACGGAATTGAAAATTAAAAAATTAAAGACAAAAATAAGAATTTAATTTTTAGTTGTTAGTTTTAATTAAATTTTTCCCAGCAATGTAGAAAAAGATACTGAAACAGAAGTGGAACCTGTTCGAACCTGTTTTTTTCACTGCAAAAATGATTCGAGAAGGTCTTCAACTTTCTAATCAGTTGGCAAATTATTTTCTTATTAATGAGACTAATCATGAAAGTGCTCTTAAATTCCAACAAGAGCTAAATGGTTGTATGTCTGGATATCGCAAGCTTCATAAATGATTAATATAATCGTCTCAAAGATTAATTACTAATTACATTGTCACCAGAAAACCATTAACACAACATGACAGTGAAGTTGGCGCTAGTTGTAATTATCTTGTATAAAACTGATAGGTCTATAATTTCTATTATCTTCTTTATCACCTTTTTTAAATATTGATATTAATACTGCATTCTTCCAATCATCTGGTATATCTTTATCATTTAAATATTTCGTATATAACTTTGCTAAAAAAAATTCCAATTCTTCACCTGCTTCTTTTAGTATATCAATTATAATTCCATTATTACCTGGAGCCTTCCCTTTCTTCATAAATTTAATTGCATGTCTCACTTCCTCATTCAAAATTCTGGGCAATTCGGAAGATATAATAGGTATAGGAGGCACTTGTTCTTTACTATATAATTCTTGATAGAAGTCTTCTACACATTTCATGATGTCATCTCTCTTTTTAATAATAATGCCATCTTTTTTTCTTATTGCAGATATAAATTTCCTACCAATACCAAAATGTTGTTTTATACTCTTTAGACTTTTATTCTCTTCTACAGCTTTCCTTGCTAATTCACAATTATACTTTCTTATATCATTTTCAACTCTTTTCCGCACCATTTTACAAAATTCGAGATATTCAATCTTTTTTAATGCATCATTGTTGTATATCCTCATATTCCTTCTTTTCTTCATAAATTCTCTAGTCTCAGTAGAAATTTTATCGGTCAATTGCTGCTTTTTTTCTATCAGCTATCTTTGTTGCAGTTTTTAAAAGTGTATCAGTTATTTTCCTACTAATGTCATTCAAATCTGAATCATGTTCAAAATCTACTAATACTTGAAACCGATTTTTAAGTTCTAATTTATATTCATTAGAATATTTCTGAAGATTAGGAATATCAACTGTAAATATTGTTTTTCTTAATAATTTTTGTCTCTAATTTTGCATTCACTAATCAATGTTCACTTCCTGTGTTAAATTTATTAAGAACATCACAATCTTGAAATACGTATTTTTTGTTAGTCAAAATATAATTCAATTCTGCTGTATTTTCATTTGGATGATTCCATGTCCATTTCCTTTTAACATTTTTCGCAAAAAAAGAATTCATAATATAAAGTTTTTCTTTTTCTGCAAACTCCACAAGTCTTTGGCCTTTTTTATTTCTATTAACATAACCTAAATTACCTACAGCATTTTCATCTTTCATTTGTTTACCAATTCTAGCATTAAAGTCTCCCATAACAATTTTAAAATGTTGTTTACTCTGATCAAAAACCTTTTGTACATCCATATAAAAATCTTCTACTACTTCATCACTGTGAGAACTTGTTGGGGCATAAACCTGAATTATCTGCATTTGATATCTGCTATTAAGTTGTATAACTAATCTTGCCACTCTGTCTGATACACCATCAATCTCCACAATATTGTTCTTCCACTTTTTATTTATAATGAATCCTACTCCACTTGTATTTCCAATATTTGTGCCTTTATAGTAGAGTATATTTCCACTTTTTAAACCAATTGTTTCTTCACCTTTTCTTCTAACTTCACAAAGTCCAATAATGTCCCATTTAATTTAAGACAGTTCTTCTGCTAACTCTTGCAATCTTCCTTCACTTGAAAGTGATCTGCAGTTGTAAGTACCTAAATAAAAAGTCATCATCAAATGGCAGCCTGAATCCGCAATCAGGGGATTCTTAGCACCCTCCGCCTTCAGCCACCAACCACTGCCTTGGTTGGTGATTTTAATAAAATTTTATAGATTTTCAAAATCTAATCTAGAAGATAAGAAGCAAGTGATAATTTGTTGAAAAAAATGTTGTTTTTTTAATCATTTTATTTGCAATAGAAATACATGTATGTATATATAATATTGTATAAGAAATGAATGTGAGTCATTTTGATAGTTTTTCTTGTGATCAAGGAATTAAGTATGAATAGCAGTATCATAATGTACAATATACAATGATTGTTTCACAAAGCTGCAGGATCTTCCTACTTGTGTATTCTGGAATAATGAACTACATTCAAATAAAATATAAAGTATTTTATTTGCTATGTGAGGTAACATATTTTTTGAAAAGGTAACTTCAAAAAAGGTGAAGCTATATTGCATTGCATACTTACATGGCCCAATTTTTTTTTTATCCCATTTGTAAATATATTTTTTTGTTTTTCAAGTTGGTCATTACTCTAGTCCAGGATTGAGGAAATGTGGGCTGCTATTTTCACCAGAACAAATAAAAATTGAAGTAGAAAAATTAAAAAAATGTTTTTTGTCTAAACATTTGAAAAATCTATCAAATGCTGATAAAGCTTTGACAAAATTCAGTTACATTGTTGCTCATAAGGTTGCAAAACAATGCAAATTATTTTTTAACAGAATTTGTAAAGGAATCCTTAATAGATATTGCCGAGTTATTATGTTCTGATAAAAAACTGACATTTGAAAAAATTAGTCTCTCATGAAGAACTCTTATCAGACTGATTTATAATATTTCAAGCAATTTATGTAATCAATTAAAATTAGAAGATTATATTTACTAATGCACTGGCTTTAGATCAGTCATGCAACATTATCAATATGAATCAACTTTTAATCTTTATTTGAAGTATAAATAATAGATTTGAAATTATGGAAGAATTAGTTTTTGAATGTACTATTGGTGAAAATTTTTTTATAATCCTTCAAGAAGTTTTGCAAAAACACAATATAAAGTGGAACAAAACTATCAACATTATAATCAATAGGTGTCCTAATTTGACGGGAAAAAACACTGGACTATTAAAAAGAATAAGTGACAAAATAAAGCATATTCGAGAAAAAGAAATAATTTTTTTACATTGTATAATTCATCAAGAAATTCTTTGTAGAAGAGTTCTAAAACAAGCATGATATATCTGTTGTAATGAAAAAGGTAATTTTATTTGCGAAAGAGCTTTAAATCACCGGCATTTCATAATATTTTTGAAAGAAATTGAATGACTTTATTGATATTCTGTAGATATAAGATGGATTCGTGTTGCAAAAATGTTAAAATGATTTTATGATTTGTTGGATGAAATTGTCAAGCTTAACGAGTTTTGTGAATTGAATGATGAACAATGGCAATGTGTTTTTTTTCCTATTAATATGTTAATATATCAAAATGAATTAAATTTATCATTACAAGGAAAAGGATTATTTATTTATGATCTGTATACAAATGTCACATCATTTTTGACAAAACTAAAGTTATTTTCATAACAATTTCAAAAGGAACAGATGGCAATCGATGAATTTAACAGTAGATTTGAAGATTTCCATAAAGATCTATCTTTAGAAGGTCTACCATTTACTTGTTATGTCAATGATACACCACCTTGTGTCCAGTTGTTACTGATGAATTTGCAATCAAATTTAATATTAAAGAATCAATTTTCTAAAAAAACAATAACAGACATTTATGCCTCTTTAAATCTAAAAATATTCTGGATAATGCACAGAAATATTTGGCATTCTTTGGATTGACATACCTATGCAAAACTATATTTTCTTTAATGAAAAATATAAAGAGCAAAATCAGATCATAGATGAAAATTTAGGTCATTCTACGAATAGTCACTTGTGAATTGAATCCCAATTTTGATGCAATCATAAATCAGGAACATTCCAAATTCATTTCCTCACATTAAAGTTTTTATAATAATAAGTTTTATGTATTTATTTGTTATCATGACAATAAAAATGTTTGATTATTTCCATAGTGCCCAGAATGCCTACATTGGAGTAATAAAAAAAATTAAAGACAGAGACAAAATGCTTACACCTTCAAATTTATTTTGGGACACGTGAAATGTTTTGTTTTTATAAACAATTCTTCAAAGCATACCTCGAAATTATAAGGAAACAACTTGTTTGGGACTAGAATCAGAGTGGCTTCTTTGAAGCAAAAGACAGTGTAGTTCAAAGTCATGTAAATTTAATTTAACAGTTGTAACAATTTTTTTTTTCTTGTCTAATAAATTATTTGTTTTTTGTTTTTTTTTTAAAAAAAAAAGTTTGTTACAAATTTTAGTTTTTATCTATAATCATTAAATTTTGTATTTATAATTTTTTAAAATATGTTAATAATTTGGTAATTCAAATAATTTAACATTTTTTAAGTTTCAATTTTTTTGTTAGATCATTCAATCTATTTCGACCTGCATCATGCTAAAAAAATTTCGTTCAGCCCAAATCTTTTTATTTATTTATTTTTATTTTACATTACAGGCATTCCACAGATTTATCATTTTGTCCTTCCCAAAACATTTCATTTCAGACATACAGCAAAATATGTGCATGATCTATGCCAGGGGTGGGCAATTGTTTTGGCTCGGGGGCTGCATAGGTTGGCAGAGGGCCGCATTGGAGGCCACTTTGTGGAAGCAAAGGTTAGCAGAGGGCTGCACCTTTTTTCATGATACAATAAACACACTGTTTTATTTCCTGTATTACCAAAGAAATATTTGTTTGTCCATTCTTCATTAACCATATGACATTCATCACCGATTTTACATTTTTTTGGAGGGTTTATGGTTTCACTAAAGTTGGAAATGTATATATTTGCTAATGCAAAGACAAAATTGAAATTAACCAGATCAACTGGCAAAGTACTACACATCATATCTACACTGCGCATGTGTATTGATGTGGCCTTCCTAGTGGAAAATACGAGATGAATCTTCGGTCGTGCACGGAAGGAAATCTCAGTTCAAAGCGGATTTTTCTGATTGTCTTGGCAGGCCGCATGTGGCCTTCGGGTCACTATTTGCCCACCCCTGATCTATGCAGTATATTGTCAGTACTTTCTAATTAAATCCAATCAAAAATTATTCAATCCATAAACTGTAGTCTTTCACAAAGGCAAAACTCTCCATACATTAACACTACCCAGTGCAAGTCTAAGTAATCAATGGATACAGGAAGGTTTATGCATAAAATCCCTATCTTGTGCCTACTCATGCAGTATCCCCAGACTAGTTTCTAGCTTGTGGCTTTCATCAGTGAGGATCCTTTTGTCTGAGAGCACTACCTAGATCTGAGAATCTAATACAATCCTTTGGCCACTATTTTTTACTTTTTTTAGCTAACTAATGCTTCGAGCCCAAAATGGAAACACATTAATGTTTTCAAACTAAGCTCATTAGCTTGTATAGTTGTATAGAACTGAACTTATTAGCTTGTATAGTTGTATAGATCTGAACATAAGTCAAGCATCCATACTTACCATAATCCTATTGGGCAGGATTGATATTAAACCATCAAACATCACATGATCACCATTCTTTATGCTTACCCAAGTTGTTTTTCACAGAGGCAAAACTCTCCATACAGTAGCACCATTCAGTGCAAGCCAGAGTAATCAATTGATGCAGGAAGGTTTGTGCATTAGATCCAAGGGTCCTCACTGATGAAAGCCACAAGCTAGAAACTAGTCTGGGGATATTGAATGAGTCGGCACTATATAGGGATTTTATGCACAAATCTTCATACATTCATTGATTACTCCGGTTTGCATTGAGTAGCGGTACTGTATGGAGAGTTTTGCCTCTGTGAAAAACAGTTTGTGTAAGCAATAAAGAATGATGAGCGTGTGATATTTGATGGTTTAAACTGTAGTCTTCCAAACACTTTAATTTATTCTTTGCATTTTTTATAGAATATAATTATTACCCCATTTGCTTTGGTGTAGAATCATTCATTATCCACATATTTTCCTGAAGTGCATTTTTTTCTAATGCTTTTTTCAATCTGTCAATATTTTTAATACATTTTGCATTTTCTTTTTCTCCATATATATTTTTAATATCAGTTTCATTTTTTTTTTCTCTCAGTAACAAGAATTATCTATATATATTTTTTCATTTGTGCTTTGTAATTCTTTTTAATACAATATTAACAACATAGATGGTAAATATTTCATTCTGTGGGGTTATTTTATATTGTGCACAGTTTTTCTACTAGTACACACAAGGATTTTCTTTATACATTTTTTCTATTGAGAACTAGCTCTTTTTCCCAACATTCTGATTAACTTCAGATCTTAAAAAGACATATGACAGAATTTTTTTTTTAAATCTAAAGAGTTATTTATATTTTTGTGCTTATTATTTTTAAAGTTTAGGTTCAAGCAAATATATGCTCTTCAATTCTTTTATTAGCCATGAATCTTTCTTGTATGTTTCCTAGTTATTGTTTTTTTGCAGTATTTTAAATTTATTTAAAATACCATTTGTAAATAATTTATATCTAATGAAAATTTTTGCTATTGTTTCTAGGGTCTGTTAACACCCCCATCCCATGTTTAGAGTCACATTAACAAAGTAAAAATGGTAGTTGTTGGTTACATGTATTGTGGCCATTAGGCAATGCTGCAGTACCATCAAGAAACATGCAAGGAATAATTTTTCTATCGAAAAAATCACTTAAGTCTGTAAAATCAAAACACCTAATGCAAGATATCCAAATCCATCCAAAGTAAATAAAAAATCAAGTAAAAAATTGGTTAAATACATAAAACACAAAAACATCCCCTCCCCATATCAAAATTAAAATGCAAAAATCGGTTAAAAGCCTTAAATCCAAATCCATCAAAAGTAAGCAAATAATCAAGTAAAAAAAAATAGGTTAAATACACAAAACACAATTAAAACACAAAATTTGGTTAAATATATAAAACACAAATCCCCCCCTTAATGAAATAAAAACTATAATACTAAATGTCAAAAAAATTAACGTATACTAAAGGCTATTTAATGCTTTTTTCAAAAGCCTAAACAAAGTTTGTATTTTATGTATGTAAATTATTTTTCAACTTGATTTTTTTAGTTACTTTTGATATCTTGCCCTAGGCATTGTCTTACCCTATGCGTTTAATTTTATATTGATTTAACCGATTTTTGTGTTATAATTTTTATGTGGGTGTTGTTTGTGTTTTATGTATTTAACCGATTTTTTTACTTGATTTTTTGCTTTTGATAGATTTGGATGTCTAACCTTAAGTATTTTAATTTTACATCGATTTCAGTGAATTTTGGATGGAAAAAATATCGCTTGTATGTTTCTTGGTGGTTCTTGATAGCACTGCAGCGTCGCCTAGTGGCCACAGTACGCGTAACCGACAACTACCGTAAAAACTTTTGCTTTGTTTTTAAATCTGTTCATCTATTAATTTAGTAGTTTATCTTGCTTTTCCCATTCATAATGCCAAAGTGTTTCAATTAATGCATTCAAAATTATAATTTTTTATTTTTTTATACTAAATTTAATTAATTTAATCTATAAAAATATCTTTACCTTTTTTATCCATTATTTAATAACTTAATCTTTTCACTACATCTATATTTTGTATATTTTAAAATTTTTTTATTACTACCTATTCCTGTCGTATTATTTCCTCCATTTTTATGTAATCATTTTTCATTTATCTTCATTTTCATTTTTTTTTCCAATTGTATTTCCCTTTATTTTATTTTTTTCACCTTCAATATTTCTTTAACAGCTTTTTTTAAATATTGTATTTAAACTTGTTTTTTTTTTTTTATCTTCCTAGATTGGATTTAATTTTTTTTTTTTAAAGTACATTTATCAGTTGCTGCCTTATTTTATTATAATCTAATACATTGTGTATTTCCATTATATTTTCAGTTTTTATATAATTTTTTTACTTTTTTATTAATATCCAGTTTTAGAATGAAAATTTTTTGACAACAATTTATAAAACAAATTCCAAAACTATTTTCATTAATAGTTTATAGATAGTCAAAAACCAAATTAGAAGAACTTTAATTAAACTTTTTTTTTTGTATTAAATTCCAATTTGATTTTATATATTGTTTATTTATTGCATATGTATCTATACATAAATATCTAAAAGTGTGTGTGTGTGTGTTTTTATAGGCAGCAGTTGCTGAGCTTCTATGGCAGATTACCAATAGAGATGACATAAAAAACCATTGTGTAGTAGGAGTACCATACACTGCAATTCCAATTGCAACTGTAAGTTAATTAAAAATATTTTGCACTTTTCAAATAATCTTTTTTATTATAATGATAAGGGAGAAGTATATCTAAATAAAAATCATTCTAAATTTTTAAAGATTAACATGGCTCTTATTTTTAATCTATGCCTGGACAATTATTATAATATACATATTTAAAGTTTTAATATTTGGATATTTAAAGTCATACATGTCAATAGCTAAAATGAATACTATATATAAGTTACTTCTAAATCATATTTATCATATCTGGTTATTTTGTATTGAAGCAGTCAATCGTAGCTTAAGATTGAGCTTTATGTTTTCATCTACTAACCTATATTCAAACCCTATATCCCATCCCGCTCCTTTTGTCGTGAATATATATATATATATTATGTATATATTTGAGATGCACGCTTAAGTTATAAAATTTTAAGGTTTCAATAACATTTTTTTTAAAATTATTATTAATTTTTTTTTTATTAATTATTAGTTCTTTTTTATTAAAGTATTATAGGTGCGGCTCAAACGTATATATAGGAGCAAAATACTAACAAAATATTGATTTTTTTTTTTGTAAATATTTTATTATACGTCATTTGAAACTTTTTCTTTTTAAAGTACTTTTTCCTATTAAACTGTACTTTATAAAATCCGATATGGAAGATGCAACTGTTAATTGTCTAAAAATAATTAAAGGGTTGGAAACACTATTGTTTCAATCTGGGGAAGGTATTTTTGATTAAAGTTTTGCTTAAAATAAAATGGGATTAAGATTAAAGATTTTCTTTTGTTATCAACATTTTTGTCAAATCTATTTCTAATCTGGAAATAGATTTGAATTTATTTTGGACATTATCTTACTGTTGCATCTTCAAAAACAATGAACAAAGGAAACTTAAGATTTTAGATCAGAGATTAGATTTTAAGCTAAAACTATATAATTAAAAGCATTACAGAAATACCTGGGCAAGGTATAAAATGACCGGGTTTTAAATCAGATAGAGAAGCTACTATTGAAAGAACTGATTGTAAACATATTACACATCACTTGAAACTTAAAATGATGTAGTAGTAAATCCACCACCCTTTTCAGCCTTGTTGGGTCATTATCTGCTGCCACCGTGTCATTATGCTCCCGTGAAATGAAGTAAAAGCCCGATGGAGAATTCTAGAGTGCTAAATAGAAGTTTGCTGTCACATACGAACTGCCATGCACGAGCTGGACTTTTTAATATGGACTCTTAAAATGGTGCAAGGTAAATTATTTCAAACCGCCACCATTGAAACTAAATCTAGCTTGCCTAATTAGTCTCAAACTCTACTATCAATTTCTCCTAATGTATAATTTAATTTTAAACTTTTCTGATATGTATTTGCTCTTAAATAATTTCTATAAATTTAATCCTATCTCATATGCTTTAACTTTCCTTAACTTTGGTGTGGTCAACTATTTATAATTATTTATTACTTGATTTTATATATATATATGCTTTTATTATTGTTATGCCAATCTCTAACATTCTGACGAGTTGAATTTTGTAAAATCTTTTCTTTCTTTTAAGTAAACCTTCATGAATCAAGGTTTTTTAACATCCCCTTAAAATAAAATGCATTATTAATACGTTCGCCAGATTGTTTTTACGAATCAACATTTTAAGTTCGTTTTTAGTATAAAAACTTTATTTGTTTAACTCTGGATTTTCTATCCGGGGAGAATCCAGAACTCAAGCTAATTAATGCTTTGAAATCTTTTAAAATATTTTTTTTATTAAATTCTGAAAGAGTGACCCATTAGTTATTTTCTATAACTGCCAGTATTCTTTTATTTTCTATACTCTTCAAAATTTCAAATATTGTATTTCAATATTTCAGATACTATAAAAATCACGGAGGTGGGATTGAATTATTTTAAATATCAGAAAAGGAAAGGGGGTAAATTTTAAATTTTAATGTTTTAGTTAAGTAAAATCTTGTGTCTATATATATTATAAATGCATAGCATATTATTTGTCTAAATTATGGCTTTCAAACGAGGGTCATTTATTTTAAAGCAGTAAATCATATTTCATGTTGTTAGTGACACTCATTATTCGTACTGCATTACTGACATTCGGTCTATCTTCGTATATATATATTATGTGCTTTTGGTCTTCTAATCTGGGGGTTGCGACAAGTTCGAACCCATAGATTTTCTTCTCAAGCCTTGTCCTGAGGATAGTGATCTACCCAGGACCATTTATGTCATGTAAAAAGGCCTCTGGCGGTGATCCCTAAGTCTGGCACACGCTATGCCCATCCACTTTCTTTGTACAAAAAGGCCTGCGTGTCGGCGATGTCCACGGCATGCCTATCCACTTTGTCTCTCACCCAGAAGCACGACCGTTTCCTCTTAGTTATTTTTGGCTATTATGTCAGTACCGCCCAAACTTCATATTATTATTATTATTTCTTTTGCTTATGACCTAATTTTAATGCTGTAATAATATTAAAATTGCGCTCTGCTTAAAATATATATAAATGCCAACTATTACTAGTGTTATTAATTAGATTATTTCAATCTTATACAATCCCACCATCGTAACATTTCTGTATTTAAGAGTAACTTTATGTCTTGGGGAAACTAAGCGTTCTTCTTACCAGCGCTAATTAAAAGAAGTTTCATTAAGTATTTTGTCATATAATCAAATGTATTTTATTTATTTTCATGAACGTAATGGTGTGAAAATAGTTTGTATCATATCTGTAATGAATCTCGAAACGCTCTCCAAAATAATGTTAGTCACCATGTTTTAGAACCGTAAATCAAAGCGTTAATGGCAATATTTTGTAATTCTTTGTAATTGTTGATTGGCATCTTAATATTGGACCCACCAAAGATGTGTGTTCATGTATAGTATATGTTATTTAATTAATAAAAGAGCATATGAGAAATAATAGCGTGAATGACACTATGTAATCATCTACCGCTTGTGTTTGCAAATAATTTATAAATGTATAGTAATTTGTCAGTATATTAAACGATATTTTATTGTCTAACTTATTTGAGTGGTTTGAATTTCTCTTTTCTCTACTTCCAAACATACAGCCATGCTTATATATAGTTTAGTTTAGTCATAGTTAATAGATGTCTCATTGTTTTGCTCAGCTTTACTAGTCGGCCGGATTTAAAATTAATTCTCGTGTGCCATCATTGTTATGTTATTCATTAGGTTTTAGATCTGGGGCTTAGAGAGTGGGTTCAAATCCAGGCTGGTCCTTGACCTAAATCTCAGGCTTGACTGGGTTTGAAGTATATTTTGTGAGTTCCAGCTTATGTTAGATGGATAAACATGTTTTGACCGGTACAGTATTTATATGTAATTTAGCTTTGACAACAGTCTCGGTGAGATTTGGATGAGTATAGTAGTCATGGTTTGAAAATCAGTGACTTAATGATATATATATATATTTGAGAAACATTTTATTAATTATATATAGGTAGACTAATGCAGTCTGCCAAATAGATAGGGCATGCATTAATCTTTCCAATTTCTTTACTCTTACTTTATGCTTCAGCTATTTATTACTACCACTTCTTTTCAATTAATTTTTATCCAATTTTTTTTCTTACTTTCCATCTACTTTTCCAATAGATCATTCATAATTTCTATTTTTTTTTTTTTGTGAATAATTTTTTCAAAACTTTTTCATTTTAAATCTAATTTTTCAAGTTATTCTTGCCATTATTTTCCAAATGTGCAATTTAAAAGCCTATATCCCTTTTTTTAAATTATGATAAATCTTTTTCTTAATAACAGCTTGTAAATTATAATGAAAACAAATTTTAATATGCACACATGCTCTTTACTTTATGTATATTATGTTTTCTGGTTAAAAACAGATAGCATAACTATGCTTAGACAAGTAGGACACATTAATACTTAATATGTAGGGGCTGGGTCACACACTAAATTATTATAAGTTCTAAAATTAAGAATTTTTATCTTTTCAATGATTATTTAAAATTTTAACTTGTACAATAAACATATGTATTAAACAAATATTGAAAATTTAAAGTATTTTTTTCAAGAATTTTGGCATCATCTGTTTATACACAATTTATTCATTTAGGATGATAATCTTGATATTGCCTTCCTAAGTTAATCATATCATCATCATCAACCATTATCAATCCACTGCAGGATGAAGGTCTCTCCAAGTTCAATCCATTTTCTCCGATCTTTAGATTTTTTGCATCACATCACCCCTACACATTCTTATTTCATCCATCCATCTCATATGTGGTCTTTTTCCGGGTCTTTTACAATCTCTTGGAATCCAATTTACGATTTCAATTGTCCATCTATTATCATCTTTTCTAGCAATATGTCCAGCCAAACTCAGTCTTTTAATTTTTTCAGTGAAGTCAGTAACACCTGTTTGTTCTCTTATTCATATATTGTGTTTTCGATATCTTCTTGTTACTCCCAACATGCATCTCCATACTTCTTTGAGTGGTCTGAAGTCTCTATATTGGTCTTCTGTTAAGTGTCCAAGTCTCAGATCTATAAGTAAGAACTGGTAAAACACATTTATTAAAAATCTTTTTCAAACACATAGGCATATTTTCTTTTAGTATCAAGTTATTTCTACCAAAAGCATTTCAACCAAGTTTAATTCTATGATTAATTTTATACATTCTGTTTCCATCTATATTAATAATCTGACCAAAGTGTTTGTAGCTGTTAACTTCTTCTAACTCGTAACCAATCTTTATTTTCATATTTTGAGAAATTCCATTAAACATTACTTTAGTCTTTTTAATATTTATCTTTAATTCTACTTTTCTACTTTCATCATAACTCAATATAATAATATTCATTTACGTATTAAAATAATTGTATTCCACTCCTTTATTAACATCCCTAATCTCAATCAACATCTCCGGTAACTATTATTTCTTAAAATGAATAAATTAATTTACATAACTAAGTATAATATTTAAACAGCATTAAACTGTTGCACATGCGCTTTGCATATTTTAATTATAAATGACTGAATAAGTGTTAGTATTCAGTCATTTATAGTTAAAATCTACAAAGCGCATGTGCAACGGGTTAATGCTGTTTGAATATTACAGTTTATAAACATCACGCTATATAAAATAATTGATTTATAACTAAGTGTAAAAAGTGATTTTATTTACAAACAGTTACTTTTAAAAAATAATTATGAAACAAATATACTAATCAATTCTTTGCTTTCCAAATAATTAACTAAATTCTCTTATAAACTGACTAAAAACTAAATTAAAATTATTAACCAATACTTATTACTATTAATTCTAATCCAATCCTTCTATTGTTATATGACATATTAGTTATTCAGTCTTCATTATGATCACTGTATAAGATGAAGAAAAATTTACATAAATTAATATTTTGAATACAGCCTCAAATATCTAACAATCATAATATTTTTCTTATTTTGATTATGTACAATAATACCAAATACCTTTAATTATTACAATATATGTGTGATAAGGATGATGAACAATGACTTGGAAAACAAGAAAAAAGACTCAACAATTTATTAATTTAAAAACAAACATTAACATTTATTTATGTGTACCCTATATTAAATAAAAATAAAAAAATTAACATATTATACAAAACTAAAATTTAATACTAACAAAATTTTATAATAAAATAAATAATTTATACTTCACTCTAAAATTATTTATAACTAGGATATAGAATATTCCATGAATATTAAGATACTTCTTAATATTTTTGTATTAAAATATATCAATAAAATATACAATTTGTATTTTATCACTTTCTAAATATTTTGCAAACATGTTCTTTTATATTATCATTATCTTTAATCTTCCTTTGATATTATTATCTAATTATAACTATATAACTTATACTCCTATGTTTATTATTTGTTAGAAAATAAATATTTGATTATAAGATATGGCACATCATTATATTGCTTACAATAATATGAATAATGATTGAGTTTTCTTTTCAATATATATCTTATACTTCAAACTTTCATTCTGTATTTTAATCCCTAATATCCAATAACAACATTCATAGAAGGTTTATTTTTACTTTTTTTTAGCATCTTATTTGTTATATGTTTCATCCATCTTGCAATAATTTGATTTACCTTATCATCATTTAAAAGTTTAGCTATTATCATTATTTAAATTTACAGTTCCCTTATATGACGTATATCCCAGTATGATTTTTTGTGATAACAAGTGTGGGATGGATACCTTATAAAATTATAATAAACAATGATACCATGGATTATGTAACTTAAGGCTACATCTGTTTTGGCTTCTATTTTAAGCTTTTACAGATTTTAGAAAAATGTCACTATTCATATATCATAAATATTCTAACTTACTTTGTACTGTATCACCTTAAGCAACACATCCCTAACACTACAGGATTTCTAATAAATCTACTTTCCTATAACATCAAATACCCCACATAAAATACTTAACATCACATAAAATATCCATCATTCCTTAAATAACATGTAAACTTATCCTTAACATTCTCATACATTTGAACATACCAAGAAAATTAAAAACAAACACTTTATAATATAATTTATCATAAATATAATGATAGTTTCCTTTAACTTATAAAGAGATTAATCATACATGTATATGCTCATATTATTGATGACTTTTTTGTAGATATCATTTCTTTATGTTACAGAATTATAATCAAGAGAAGAAAATTTTTGATTTTTTTTTTTTCTTATACAACAAATTCTAAAATACTTCATACTATCTTAATATTAGGCAATACAATTAAAATAATATCCAAAAAGTTTTCTTCAACTCCTTGAATTAAATTTAAAAAATCACAAAACTTCTTGGAGAGTTTTGTTACCATGATGACAGGACCAACGATTGCTTGTAAGAAGAGAGCTTTCCTCCCCCTTTCTCTCCGCGCTCTTCTCCATTATTAGTACCATAAATAAAAATTCAAATAAAAGTTTTTTAATAGTAATAATAAGTTTTTGTTGCAAAAATTCATACTTTCTTATATTATTGACAAATTCTTTCCCATTTTAGTAAATATGCATTTTACTATTTAATAAAGACATTTATTATATTTTTAAGTTTCATTTCTATCTTTACTAAAGATGAATTAGAAAATGTTTTCTGTTATTATGCATATGAAAATTAGTAAAGAAAATAAATTCCTTACATCTCTTTTGCATTTTTTGTAGGCAAAATGGTTTGATAATCTGCAAGGTTTTTTTATTGAAATATATTTTTCTCAACTTGCTTGAAGTTTTGTTTCCTTCGATTATCACAAGTTTGCACTCAGCTTCTGTAGTATACCAATGTGGATAGTGTTGCTTCTTATTCCATAATGAAATTAATAAATAAACTTAAAATATTCCATGTTTTTTTTAAAATTATTATTACTTTTAAGGTTAAAACAATAAGTTTTTAATAAATTTATACTTAAAATTTTTTTAAGATAAAAAAATTAGATTATTTCTCAAATTTTTTTTTATTTTTCCTGTATCACCTGCTTATCTTCTATTTATAGGAAAATTTTTGCAATGCCTGATTGGTTAATTACTTTCAGACATCTAGCAAAAAAATAATATTAATTACTCTGCACTTTTAAAATGATTTATAATTAATATGAAATCATTATTTTCTTTATTTTAATACTTAAATTTTATAATTTACTTTATTTTTCAAATTATTAATTTTATGAACTTTTTATGAAATTTATATAATTGAAATATAACATTTATGATTTAAACACTTAATAAATTGCATATGGAAGCAGGAAGTAAAATTCACTTATTATTTAATGAATGTGTGTGTGCATACCTATTAATACATATTTCACTTTTCATTTATTTTATCATTAATTAAATGATTTTAAAACAAATAAATAGCAATTTTTAATTTGATTATTAGTAATTATAAAATATTAACTTTAATCATTATAACTACTGATTTTTAACTACTTTTCATGATTTTAACTATTATTTAATTATTTATTTTAAAATAAATAGTACACTTTATATTTCAAATTTATAGATTATATTTATCTAAAGAAAATTAACTCAAGTTTAATACTAATGTACTACCCAAACATAACAGTTGGACTGTTAAAATTAATAAAACTAAACAATTTCTAGCAAATAACTCAATTGTATGCATCAAAGAGGATAAAGGCAATAGATTCGTCTTGATTTCAAGAGCTGAGTACACAAACAAAATGGAAGAGCATTAAACTTAAGTTCACATGCATAACTGAAAACAATAATAAAATCAACAAAGATAGATTCATATCCAATATATTAAGGACTCATAAAGATAAAACACTGTCTAGGGCTGAATATTTCCGAATATATCCATCATCTTCCATACCTCCTAGAATGTTTGCCAACATAAAATTGCATAAAGAAAATTCTCCTCTTAGATTAATGCTCGACTTTGGAGGCGTCCATTATTTCCAAACTGCAAAAATGATTAATCTATGGCTTATAGATTCCCTGGGATTTGGAAACCACAATATCAAATTATCATTTGAATTTGTGGAAAGAATAAAAAATGCTAAAATAAATTTGGAACACAAAATGACTATATGCGATGTCAATGAACTTTGTGGCTCAATTAACAGAAAAAAATCCATTATCACCATCAAAGATGAATTAATTAAGAAAAATAATCAAAAAAAAAAAATTAATTTTATAATAGAATTCTTGAGGTGGCTGGATAACAACATAGTGGCTAAATTTGAAAACAGATGGTGTGTTGTGGGTGGTGGTTGGCCCATGGGACTACCTATGGTTGGAGTTGTTGCTGGTGTTGTTGTAAACCATTATGAGAGCCAGATTCTTCCAAAATATTTTACAACAGATCCAACTCTCGATATGTCGATGACATTTTTATTGCAGCAAAACCCTCCAACATTATTAACATACAAAATGAATTTCATGCCATCTCAGGATTAACCCTTAATAGAACAGAGGAAAACAAGGAACAAGAAATGAAATACCTAGACTTGTTAATAAAAAGAGAGAACACACACTTAGATTTTAAAATGATGATTAAACCACTACACGTGCGGGATTGCACGGGCCCAAAGTCTGGCGCCTCCGGCACATGTGGATGGGCAGGTGTGGATGCTTTCCTGTTCAGAAGCCACCAGTTGTGTAAATACGTAGCGGATAGGAAGGGCGGTATAGACCGATATATAAGGGAAATGGCTGGCGTGGGCTTTGAGCCTAGTACAATCGGTCAAAGAATGGAGGTGTTTTAGGGAGGACTGAGAAATAGATTGCTTAGGGACAATGTGGGGTGCCTAACAGTTCCTTTCATACCTGGTGTAACACCAAAGGTTGCAAAATCGTTGTCTAACAAATTTTGGATTTGGCTTCGGAGCACCTCCCAATACTGGCCAGCTGATAAATGGTTCTAAAGATAGGGCAGAAGGGAATCAGGCCCCTCGTGTGGTCTGTGGGGTGGCATGCCCTCCATGCATCATTCTATGGTGAGGCTCGGGCTGGCCTGAACATGGGAATTTACCAACATAGGTATGTCTACAATAGGGTTAAAAATAAAAATGAAGGATCTTCAGTGTTCTGGGACCACCGGGCAGCTACGGGCCATGTATTTGAACCTAGTTCTGCCCAAATAATTTGTACAGAAAAAAATGACGCCAAAGGAAAAGTTGGGGAAGCTTTGTATTGTAGCAAATGTCATCAATGCCATTAATAGAAGAGAGGCATTTTTGCTCTCTCTAAACAATGGACTAATTAAAAATTCAAATGCATTTGCATAAATCATGACAATCTTTATTTACAAATCTATGAGTATGAGATTCGAACATGAAATCTCGAAAGCACTAAGCAAACCTATTATAAATTAGTATAAAATTATAGCTTCACTATTTAATGCAAAAAAAAAAGTCGCATATTTATAATTAAAGAAACAATGTATTTTAATGTCTTCTACAAGTTAAATAATAGGTTTTTTAGTAATCATTATATAAAATTGAATTTTTTTATTAAAATTGACCATTCGTTACAACCATATAATGATGGTACCATTTCCCCTTCTATTAAATTTTAAAAATTTTTCATGCTTATCATTACTATATCAACTATTTCAATTTATATAGTTTAAATTTTTTAAAACAACTATCCATCAAAATGCATTACATTTGACATTAATGGAAACTTAGAAACTACATTCAGCACTAATAATTTCATATTTATGCACTTAAATGGCATTTCTACTTAAAATACCTAAATGTTAACAATTTATTCTACTGAAGAATAAGGAATCAGACTGAGAGCATTATATGTTTCTTTCACATCATCTGGTGTCGAGAGCTTAAAAGCATTCTCTTCCACTTTACTTAATCTTACCCAAACTTAAGAATTTTTTGAACTTATTTCTTTGCACATTGCTATTGTGTGGGGTTCTCACTAGTCCTAAGTCATTTATTTTAAATGTATGTAGCTTATTCTGAGATTTTTTTAATCTCTAATTTTTCCTATTGGTTTGCTAATATCATGATTGCCTTAGGCCTATTAGAACGATTAATCACCTTTGGATATGCAGACACCTTAGTTTTATTACTACAATATCTTGTCTCTTCTAACTCCATATGATAAATTTGATTCAACATTAATATTAGAAATAGAATAGTATTTAACAAATTACCTATATAGTTTGTCATATAATAGATTTAATTAATCATATAATTGAATTTAAAAGGAATACTTTCAAAAGAAATAGCAATGCATTATAGAGATTGCAGTTCACACAATTAGGGATTTACTACATTGCAACATTTGCACTTATGGAGAATAAGATTAACAAAATATTAATTATAATTAATGAAATTAGTAGAATATTTGGATGAAAATCAGTAGCACATAAATGTAATATAATGTTTAACAATGCTGATTAAAAAAAGTAAATGTCTCAGTATGACAAAGTTTTGCTGTCTGATTTAACCTTATTAATGTTTGTTATAGCTTATCTTACTTTCAACTAATGGAATTGTTAGATTCTATTTTATTTTAATCAGGTTGAGCATTCATTGCTATATAGATCAATGGATATATGAATAGATAAGATATATCCAAAGGTAGAAACAGGCCAATAGATGATGATACTCAGCAAATGCGATTGCTCTCATTATTGAAGGTGATCTGGCGATAAATAAGTAATTCATTTGAAGGTAAAATCAGACCTCAAATAATTGTCATAACTGAATAGCAGTATGCCTTTTATCCACTAATGGGTCAAGTCCTGTTGAAGTGAAAAGTAGAATATTAATCTGACATGAAACAAGTTGTCACAGTACAGCAGAAAATATGAGGCAAGTCATCATGATAAACTTAAAAGGACACTTGAAGTTTTTGCATCAATAGTTGATGGCAGCTAAACACATTTTGTAAATATATTTGTTTTAATAAATAATATTAATCATATTTATACAAGTCTGTGTTTATTACAGTCAAATATAAACGACAACTTTGTTGCAATCATAACAGGATTTTATCCCCATGGATTGTTTAGATCTTTATCATTAATTACAAAAAAACACAGCTAATATTTATAACAGGTCAAAAAAAATTAATGAATCAAAATATACGCGATTTCTTGTTAATTTTAAAGAAAAGTCTAAGAAATTTTTTTTTTGGCTACCACTGCAGAAAAAAAAATCAAATAGCTATAATTGGTTCATGGGAGAGTTTGAATCAGCCTATCCTGAAAGTTGGGATCTTGTTTGTATAATGATAAAAATAATGACAAGATATTTGAATGAAAATCACAATAGCTAAATAAATTCAATAAAGATAAGAAATTATTTTCTGTTCACTTAAATGTGGAATTAAGAAAATGGTTTGGTGTAATGTTGAATTTATATGAATGGAAATTTGAATGATTAAAAAAAAAATGTATAAAAATAAAAAGATATTGACTGAGAAGTTAAATAAATGAATGGGAAAGATAAGTTGGAAGAATAGGATATTATATTGCTGAAAACGTTTAAGAGATTATTTGTGAAAAAGTTATGACATGAAGGAAACTTGATTAAGCATTTACTTAAAGGCCAGAAATTAATATGTGCCGATAATTTTGAAAATGGCCTAAGTCAAGCATTTTTAAAAAATGAGTTTATCAATTAGTTCATTTCATATTTTTTTAAATTAAAATAATCTAATGTAATTTTTGAAAAGTACTGAAATATTGAACCATCAAATTGAGTTTCCTGTTGCGACATTAATCGAAATTCAGTTAGTGTTTATTTAGAAAATGGACAAAGTCAGTTATATTCTTATGAATTTGTTATTTGTGAAAAAATAATTATTTTACTATTATGTCATCGGGTAGTGGTATAGATAAGTATATTTTAGATAATAATAATAATAAAAGAACTATATGTTTATGTGCAAAAGTTGATCTTTTTTTTTTTATGTGTTTTGCACATATATGACCACAAAAATACTTCTAAGAAATGAAAATGAATAAGGCAATTACTAGCTTTAGATGAATCAAACCAGGACTTCGCTGCAAACATGTGTAAATCTAGGAACCCCAGATATGGAGCAAGGGAAAATGAAAAAAAGAAAGAAGACAAATTAACTTAATCATATCATAAATTATCAGAAAAATTAAGAGAAATAGTAGCGATGATTTCACTACAAAAAAATATTAAAATTGTTAATGCTAAAGTTTTTGAAGATAAGAATTTCCTTTGCTCAAAAAAATGTTTGAATCTCTTTAAATATTAAGTCCCAATTTAGATATTAGAAAAATGTATGGTTTTTCTGTGGAGAAATGTAAGGAAACTAATCAATCATAACATTAGTGAGTGGACTTACAGGAAAGTATTTAATACTGAGTTCAACTTAAATTTTCATTCTTCTTGCAAAGATATATACTGAAGTTATGGATTTACTGAAGCTAAAAATTAAAGCATCCCGTAATGAGGAAGAGAAGTTAGATCTTAGACAAAGTCATTTAGATTTGAAAATGCTGAACAAACCAGGAAATATCTAACAGATGACCAGCAAAAAGCAAAAGAGAATCCCAAGGAATATTATAGATTCTCATTTCCATTTACAGAAATCATTTCCATGTTATAAACTTTCTGCTTTAGTAACTTGTTATAATTGATATATAATAATCAGAAAATAATAATAATTCTTTACATCAGCTATATAATCAAATAATAATTTTATACATAAAAGGCTTTTTTCAGCATTTCTTTGGTGCCCTTTAGGTGCTGAAAAAAGTTTTTTTATGTATAAAATTAGTATTTGATTATATAGCTCTTGTAAAGAATTATTATTATTTTGTGGAAGAGTATCAAGAGGTTTGCAGGAAATGGCATCATGTATTTTAAAGCACGTTAGGGATATAATTACTCAAAAATACATAATAGCTTACGGTGATGCTTGTTCAGGTCAAAACCATAATATTAAAATAGCTTTGACATGGTCGAAATAGATTACAAAATTTAGGTATCTGGCCATTCATTTTTACCATATGACTGTAATTTTGGCTCAATAGAAATGAAAATAAAAAAGCAAATTACTTATATATCTGTGAACATTATTATGAACTAATAGAACAATTTAGTAAAAAGAATTTATTTTTGGTAGAACGAATGATGCAGAAGGATTTTAGGTCAGTGAAACAGCTGGAAGAATCAAATACAAGAGAACAAAAAATATCGTAGGGGTGTGATTTAAAATGTTCTATAAAACTTCTTTAAATGATGATACTGAATTTTATGTTTTAAACCTTTCATCCAAAAGAGGAAGGCAAAAAATATATGAAAATATTTACTTCTATTACACTCCACTAATAGACCAATAACAGAAGAAAAACAAAGATGCCGATTTACTACTCTACTCCCTACCAATTTACTAGGAATATTTTAAATCTCTCAAAACTCAAAATCCTATTTCCTAAGAATGAGGGGGAAATCAGAAATGATAAAAATTAATAACTTAGAAACATAATTTTAAAATGTGAATTAATAAATTTGGTTTAAGTTTTTTTCTAATAAAATTCTTTCTTTTTTTTTTTTTACATTTTTAAAACTGGTTTAAGTCATTTCAAGCTTCGAAAATGATGTTCTTATAAGGTATATAAAATTTCACAGCCATAATACATTTTTTATTTATAAGTTAAAATATTTTTTAATTTATTCAAACACAGAGCTTTAAATGTTCAAAATGAAAAATATATGACTTATTCCACTTTCATAATTAGCAGCATTATGGAAAAGATTGGTCAAGATAAGAAATATGAGAAAAAAGTTTACATTACAATATAAAGTACTGTTTAATATGGTCTGGTGGTAAGCACGGAAATGCTCTACAAGAGTAACAATAGTTGGGGGAATTGAATAAAAGTAAGTAGGCATAGAAGAATAAAGAAAGAAGAAATATTTGAAGAAAAAAAAACAATTGTACATGTTTCATCTGTTGTATATTGTAAAATTAGTTGTGATTATTATCCAAATAAAAATGCAAGTTCTCAAAGCTTGTTGTCAGGTCTTAACAAGCAAGTATTAGCAGGCATGTTTTTGGCAGAAGTCCAGTAGAAAATCATTTAACTTTTTTATGTGAAGGTAAATCTGAAGGGATAATTCCTAAAGGTTTGCAACTAAAACTTCTAATTCACTCTCAGAGAGCTGAGAAAATTACTCAGGGAGCAAGTGAAGCTCTGTTAAGAGAAAGAATAAATGCTCAAAGGTTTTCTAAATATCAAATAATGCATTCCATTAATATTGTAGAAGGTTTTTTAAAAAGTAAACTTACTGATGATGACTACATGAGAGTTTCTCAAGCAGTAAGAAAATCATATTCTACATTACATGGAAAAATAAAAGAATGTCAAAAGAAGAAACTTGCTAATTTACATGGGCATATCAAAAATCATAATGTACCAATAAATGTAACAACTTCATCTGTAAAAATATCAGTTCTAAACATCTAACCAATACCGTCTAATATCCCTTTATTAGATATAATGGCAGTCACTGAGGAAGTCACTCAAAAATTGCCATTTGAAGAAGCAGCAGAATTAACACTGGAGAATAAAAAGAACATTTGACAAGCAACAAAAATTAAATCTCTTAAAATAGATAAATAGCTAGGCTTGACTACGTTTTTTTTGTGAAAAAACAATAAAATATAATATTACCTAGCCAACACTTTTAATTTTATTTTGAATAAAAATTATTCTTTTAAAAAAATACTATTAGCATTACTTTTTTTTTAAGTCTTGTTCTACTTATTTTGGGTTTTTTAAAACAACTTTTTTTATTTTAAATAAAATCTTGTTTAAAAACAAAAATTAACAATAGTAACTTCTCTTTTAAAGACAATGTTGATCACCTTTTTTTTTTTTTGATTTTACAAATAAAAATTAACAACAATAACGATTTTTTTTAAAAAAATGATATGTTGATCACCTTTTCAATTTTTTGGTTTTTACAAACAAAAATTAACAACAATAGCATGTTTTTATTTAAAGGAAATGTTCATCCGCCTTTTTTGTTTTTGTTTATTCTTATAAACAAAAAATAAGTTTTGTTTATTCCAAAAATAATACACTACATTAGTTTATGTTTGGTGTTGCAAGACATCTATGACAGAATGCACAAGAACAAGTCTTGTGCAGACATTGCCATATAAACTCTGCCAGGTAATTTTGAAGCAATTTTCTGAGTTCCGCATTTCTTTTTGTTACACCACTTCAGAAGGTCCCAAAGACAGACGCTCGACGTTTTGGATGTGAGCATCTGTTGTAGAATCTACAACGTTGTAGTGGTGATTTACAGTTAGGTGGTGAAAACTCACAGCTTCAAGGTTCGCACTTTTGTAGCCCCCCAACAGTCGGAGAAGATGGTCGATCTGGATTTAACATTGTCTTTGATGGCCTCTAGAAGGTTAGCCACTGCTGTGGAAGTATCCTGCTCTGATGATTTTTTCTGCAGGTGAACATCATTTCATCCACCTCAACTATTAAACCCGACCCGCCAATTTGACAAGGTCAGGATGCAGACTATCGCGACATAGCTCTCACAGTCCAGTGGTCCATCCCACCATGTGCCTTTGGGTGTCAGTTGGTCGTGACTTCAATAATATACTAGACAAACCCCTTTACAAAACGTTATTCTGGAGCCTTGGAACCGAGTGTTGTTTCGAATCAAACATCTTAGATTACATGATCGAGACAGACATTAGAATTGCCACGTACTTTTACACATGTACAATTTCATTTGTTCCCCGCACTCGTATCACTTCTTATTTGGGAGAACATTTTTAGTCTGTAAAAATGCCACAGCGTCAGCATCTATAGTTGGCAAGTCAGACTATTCACAAGTATTATTTTTTTGTTCAACCATTTTATTTCTCTCGTACATTGACTCGCAAAAACGTGACTTTCCGCGTTAGGTTTTGGAAATTATGTTCGGACCTACCCTTTGTCGATGTTTTTCACATTTAAAGTTGTTTGGGGAAAGGTGTTGACCATGTGACAATTATTAGTAATTTACACTTTGTCATTTAACTAGAAATAAAAATACTATGTGTTTGACATTTAAAAAATTATGCCCACTTGAAATATAAACACCGTAACACGATACGATAGCTAACTGTGAATTGTGAATTCGCATAAAGTATCGAAATACACACTAGTGTCTAATACCATCCAGTGGCGTAAAATGGCTCATACAACAAAAGTGTTGTATTAGCCGTAATTACGGCTGCGGAAATGACATTTTTATGTGTTTTTACACATAACACCGTCAAGTAGATGCGCCAGGCTACCAAAACAGTACCGATAAATCTTATAATTATTCTTCCTGCTGACAAAGGCAATGCAACAGTTGTAATGGATACAGCTGATTATGACAACAAAATACAAGAACTCACAGCAGGCCAATATAGAAAAATGGCAAAAAATCTAATATCGAGTACGGAAACAAAGTTACAAGCATTACTCAGAAACATCGCAGGTATTTCATTGATTCAGAAAAAGTAAAATATATTTCAGTAAAATTCATCATCTTTATGGTCTACCTAAATTCCATAAGGATCATGTTCCATTAAGTTCTTTTGTTAGTTCTAGAGATTCACCTTCTCAAAGTTCTAAGTCCTTTGGCATACAAAACCCAGTTCTTTGTCCGGGATTCTAGACACTTTGTAGAATTAATCAAGAACATGAAAATTGAAAGAACTGACTTAGTGGTAAACTTTGATATGGAAAGTTTATTCACAAATGCTTCATGAGAAGAAGCATTGTCTATTGTAAGGAAAAGATTAAATGGTGATAATAGTTTACAAACCGGAACAGCTCTTTCTATTGCTAGTATAATGGAACTATTAACATTCTGTATAAAAACAAGCTACTTTCAATATTACAGAATTCTTCCAACAAAATCAAGGAATTGCTATGGGCTTATCATTGTCTCCCCTGATTAGCAATATATACATGGAAGAACTTGAAACAACAGCCATGAATACTACTCCATATCCACCTTTTAGCTTTGCTATGTGTATGATGCATTTGTTGTATGGCCACATGGTGAAGCACTGCTACAAACTTTCTGGAAATACATCAACATATCCCTTTCAATTCAATTCATAATAGAATCAGAACAAGAACAAAAATTGGCATTAAACAAAGGCAAATCTATTTTATATATAAATATCGATAGATAGATAACAAGATATGAAAGATGTGCGTTTATAACACTATTACATTTAAATCAGTTGTCTCTACTGAGTGTGGAAAGCAAGATAGTTCATAAATAAATAATTGACAATTATATAGTCCGATTTAATTAATTGGGATTGGTTTGTGAAAGACGTGCCATCATGGCAGAGAGCACTTCTGGTTTGCTAAATAAAGATATAAATATAATGATAAAGGCAGTATGATATTATAGATTTACAATAAAAGAATAAATGAGGTCTGTTACGAGACCTCTGGGTGGCTTTGCTAAAGAAAATTCCTAGTAAATACAACTAGATGATGATAAATGCTTGCCCTCCAGCCAAAACATCTCTAAATAATCATAATAATATTTTGATGTGCTGGACTTCCCATACACATCTTAATGGCAATGCCCGAAAAGAATCCCTTGGTATAAACTACGTCTACTTTGAGGGAAAGTGAAAGATTGGACTGGTCGTATTTGAAATTCCGAAGGTCCTAAGAGGCTATTAGCAAAGCAAAATAATAATAATAAATGAAAGGTTGTAGCTATAAATATGTAATGCCTTAGACATATATAGATAGATAGTGTATCACTAACAAAATTAATAACTTAATTCCTGATTAAAATAATTGGCTCCCTGACATGATAGAAAGTCCCCAAAAGCCTTAGGCCATTAATGAATCATAAAACATAATATAAAAGAGGAAGGCAAGAATTAAAATTTAGAATATAAATTGTTTTCCACACTTTCCAAATATTTCATTTATTAGTAAGTTATTAAATAGTTTATCAAAGATTACCAATAAGATTGTCTTTAATTAGCATAGATGGGGCATTGGATATCAAACTGACTTATGGTAAAGTTTGACAAATATACAGCATAACAAATTATACATCGAATTTTTTATTTTTTTTTTTTGACGAATAAAATATATATGTATGAAACATGTACTGATAAAATGCTTTCAACAATTTTCTTTCAAGATATACGTTTTACAGAAATCGTAATAGATTTACTTAACTGATTTACTAAAATTCTTTATTCTTTCAGAAATAATTACAGGGCTATTTAAAATTGGAGGTACTAATAAGATACTTTTAAAATAATTTCAATCATTCAAAATAAATTTATAATATGATGTACAAAACTAAACGAGCTTTCTATTAATTAATTTATGGGAAATAAGTCTCCTGTGATGATTTTGACTGGAAAAATAAGAGGGAGAGAATTTAAAGTTAATAGCTCATTGAATTTTGTACTTGGCAATTTCAGAAAGTCAATATTATAAATAAACCAACAAAATTTAATTTAAATTTGCCGCATCAAAATAATGTGGGATTTTGATAAGAATTGAGATTTTAAATTTAAGAGAAAAAAATTAAGACGCATTTTAAAACTAAGTTGTATAAACAGATATAGATAATATAAATTAACATTGATGTAAACAAGTAAAATAGAATTAGTGGCTTGCGGCAAATTGGAGATTATAATAATATACCTATTGAGAGATGTTCCATGGCTTGACACAGGCAGTTATACAGTCAGATCATTTCAGGCCTCCTTGACACAGTAGTCTCTGGCTAGATGTTGAAAGCACTGGATGGCATTGATGAGCTAGTGGGACAGCTCTGGAAAGCAACAGTCGATCTTTTTAGCCAGTCATTCTTTAGGCACAATGTATTACATATAGTAATCACTTCTCTTCAGTGAACTCTTCTTCAATAATCTCAATAATAATTATTAACAAACAGTATTTGATTTTATAAAATCAATATGACAAAATTAAATCATGTGATGTTTAGTGGTTTAAAAATTGGCATTTTTAGATGTTTTTGTGACAAGACTCCCTCGTGGCAAAATCAGAACTACAGTTTACTGAAAATTTACACATACAGGAAAATACTTAGCTTATACATCCAATCACACCAGAAATACAAAACATGGAGTTATACTATCACTATGAAACAGAGCTAAATTTTTTTTTTCAGAAACCAGCGATTTGGAAAAAGGAAAGATCTATATAGAACAAACTTATGAAAAATAGTTATCCATCAGGTTTTATTAAGAAAGCGTTAAATAGACAACAAAAAGAACCATCAAGAGAAAAGACAATTATTGGTACTATAGTATATCCATACATTCCAAAAATAGAAGACAAATTAAGGAAAATCTGTAATCAGTATAACATCAGAACATCTTCCCAGAGCCATATCACGCTACGAGGAATTCTAACATCCACAAAGCCTAAACTTGAAATGCTGAAAAGGAAAAACTGCATCTAGAAATATGTGAATATGGAATAACGTATTGGTGAGACCAGTCGTCCCATTGAAAAGTGCTTGCAAGAACATAAACTGATGATTAGAAGAGATAAAACATGTTTCTAAGGTAGCACACCATGTATGTACTGTAACGTTTTTTTTGTCTGACTAGGTCTCTGTTACACATAAAATGTGTGAGTAGATCAAGTTATGGAAAAAGAAGGTTTCATTTCTATTTCTAAAAACATAACTATATTTCCTGATCAACTCTACCTAGTAATTGTTACGATTTGCGCTATTGACGAGATCAGCTTTTATTTCTATTTATCAGGGCGCCAGGATTCATGTAAGAACCCGCTGAAATCGGTCACATCGCTCATCGTAAATTAAAAAGAAAAATGTTTTTAAAAAGACTCAGTATCATATTTTACAATAACTAGAATTATTTTCTAAATATTATTATTATTCCTGGAGCTTAGTAAACACATATTGGCAAAGGTAAATTATATTTTTAAATCTCACTAAACTAATATTAATAAAGTTAATAATAAACATTAATAATTATTATTAAAAACGTCAAAGAAAAATTGGTATTAGAAATAAATATTTTTTTCTAACAAATTAAAATGTTAAAGACAAATTACGAATTAAATAAAACTGGAGAGAACATGAATCCATTAATAAAGTATAAGTAATTAAAACAATTAAATGTTTTGGGTACACAAGAGTCTCTTGAACAATAAAATTAAAGTCTCTATCGGGATTATTTTTAAGAATTGTTTGCAAACGCTTAATTTTGTCACAATCGGGAATAGTTAATCTTAACTTACTGGTAAGTTTAGTGAGTTCTCGAAGCTTGTAGATTACTATGCATAGTTTTTTTTTTTTGTGACAGAATGAGCTCGACCATCGGTTCTAAGTTGATCTTTATCTATTCCACTGGTCGGTCACGAAAGCTTTTCTGGTGTCCATCTTCAGGAACGATGTCAGCAAAAGTTCCAGCTCACTCCAACATGCAGAATTATTTCAGTGTAGGATGATCATGGATATATTCTTTTGTTACCCAGGACCGACCACAGGAAAAACAGACAAGACAAGACATTGATCAAACTGGCCTCTTCCTTTTTATAGTTGAGGTCTAGTTTTCAGACTTCTGTGCATGTTATTATCATGGCGTTTAGGTTCATAATCTTGTACATTCTTTATCATTTTTTAATTACAAAGTAAACTTTTTTATCAAGTCTTTCGGCCATCTTTAATTAGCTAAAATATTTGTCTTTTAGCTTATCTGGATTAGTAATTTGTGTGTCTTTTTGTTCTCTCCAATTTTTACTTTTATTTTTAACTAGATAAAAAAAAATATGGACAAAAATTTTAATTTTCATTGTACATTTAAAAAAAAAATCAAAATTTTTTTTTTTTTAGCTTTTACCAAATGCCAATATATTTGTACCATATATAAATGAATGGTACAGTACCAATGAATATATGTTCAATTGGGAAAATATAAAAATATTGAATAGAGAAAAAAAGGTACGAAGAAGAAAATTTAAAGAAGCTGCTCATATGACAATGGCAAAAAATCCCTTAAGCCAACCTAGTGTGACTATACATAATGTATGGGAACCATTAATCAACTTTGTTCTTAGGAAAAAATTGAGAAATCCTGAGGAACCTCATAGATAAGTATATGAAATTTCTACTGACAGTTGCCTTTGGCAGGATGATTCAGTTGGTTAGAGTGTTACTTTAAAATTTAATAATTAAGGATTAGGGCAGCAACACCTGAAAAAGAAGAAAGAATAATACCTCTCTAAACGTTGTGCATATACTAACCTGTTTGAGATGCTATTACTAACAGTTGAATGTATTTGGAAAATTTAAATAAAGTTAAATTTTTTTAAAGACATTCAATACGTATATTAGATGATGGAAATAGTCCAGTATAAAAATGCAACAAGAATATGTGTGTGAAATGATTTATTTGCAATACTGTAGTTAGATAACATGTATGAAATTAATTTGCATTGTTCTGAATTATATGGCAAATAGATAACAATAATGCAAGTGTAATAAGTATTTAAAAATTTTAATTCATTAGACACTATTTTTACAGATTTCAGATCATATACAAATCAAATTCTATTATTGGTGTTTTAATAAAATAACACTTTATACATCTTGCATATTTATCATAATCTCTGTGTTTTCTAATGTTCACTAATAGTAAAATTATAGCAGACTTATGTTGGTACAATACTATTTGAAGAATGCAGTAAATATATTTGTCATATTTTTTGCTAGAATATTAACAAAAACATGGAAATAAAATTGGAAAAAAAATGCTAACCATTAATATTTATTTATATCTATCAAATAAGGTGTAGTTTGGTAAATAAGGCATGTGTTAATAAAGAAAAATTATTTAAGTATGGACATAATAAATTAAAACTATTAACTGATTTTTAATTGCATATTGATACATATTTTGAAAATAATTATTTCCTGTCAAACTTGTAATTTGATATTTGATAATTTATTAACAAATCCATATATCTAATATTAAGCAAAGAACAAAATCCTCTTTATTAGTTTCTTTATCTTTTATGATTATATTTGAAAACCACTGTATATCTGATGATGTGGGTGCTATTTTAATAACACAAATATTGTAAAAAAAATTGTTCTGGCAAATTTCATTTTTAATTATATACAGTACTTTATTAAATCTTGATAATTTTATATTTGTGTTATAACAAATATAAATATATTTTTATTTTTATTGAAATGTAGGCAATATACTATTGGAATATTTGAATTATCTACTGCATTAATGATACATATATTATGTAAATAAAATTTTAATTAATGTGTATAAATTATACCAACAGTATGGGTATTGTTTTTCCGGAGAAAGATCACTCTACAAAACATATTGTAAAAAAAACTTTTAAATACTAATTATGTAAATTAGCATAGCTAATAAGAAGAGTCAGAGAATTTTAGTGTACAGTAGTCAAGCAAAGTCAAGAGGAGAAAATGGCTGCCATGAGTTAATTTAATACATTTTCAAAAGGGAGAAATGATAGCGCTGAAAGAAGGCAGTATTAGTAAATTGTGTACTGATAAGAGGAAAGGAAATTCATTACAGAATTTAATCAGAAGTGTAAATAAAATCATTAAGGGATAATGAACTATTTAGATATTTGCAGTATATGAAATAAGACATTTTCACAGACAAAATATATTCAATTTGAATCACAAAAGTTAACAAGATAAATTATTGTCAGTAGTTTATTGTTATTCATGGTATTATTATATTTATAGTCTCAGCACAGAGAAATAAACTTGCTGATACATATCTAAATCTGTGTTGATTCATTTATTTTCGCTGATATGGTTGGGATTAGATCTCCCATGAACACAGCACTTACAAACTTTACATTGTTGATGTGCATGATTTCCCAAAAAGTTTTATCAATTGAAGCTCAAAACTATCAAGACTATATATAAAAACATTTGATATAAGTTCATGCTGTTAAGAAAGATAAGCATTTATCTTATTTTCAAGCACTCAAAAGAACTTTTTTTGAAATAGCCGACCTTTGCAAGCCTTTAAGAACTACACAAGGACATTTGACAAATTTATACTGATAATAATGATAGGGGTTTATCTTATTTCTAATATATAAATAATTTTTTTTGATACAGCCAACAGTGATAAAACTCTTTTCAATAGCATTCAAACAAGAGAATGATAAATTGCAAACTTTTATGTATATTACTGTTAAATAAGGAAAACTATATACTATTGATAAAGAATTCTATCAGCTATAACTAGGGTAATATGAATTATGCTACAAAAGCTAGCATCTATTATGATCAAGAAAATTTTTTGAGCAATAATGCAGGGCAAAGAATAATTAATAAAAAAGACCCAAGATATTGAAGACTTATATAAGTATTTCAAAACATCCCAATTTTCCATTTTGCATGATGAGTCAACTTGAACAGAAAAAGACACCATTCCTTTAGCATATGTGAGATTCATAGAAGAATAAAAAAAATTTCAAAAATTATTATTTGCTAAAAATTTGCCAATTGATACTACTAAAAAAATCCAATATTTCATGCATTGGAAAAGTCGTTTAAAGATAAAAAAAATCGCTTTGAATAATATTTTGTCAGTTGCTACTGATTACTCTAGTGATCATAAGATGCTACAGAGATTTTTATAACATTTAAAAAATTGATATGAATGTGTTCGCTATACATTGAGTGAACATCTACATAAGTCATGTTCAAGAAAATTAAAAACAATTTATTAGGTAACATTATTTGGACAATTTTGTACTGAAAATATTTAATTATTCACTAACTTTCTCCTACATACAAAAATGTATTGGTTATCTAAAGGTGCCTATTTGTATCAGCTTTATATAAACTCTTGACTGATTGCTAGAGTTCCTAGAAATCAAAGATGATATTTTGTGAGCCAATTTGATCAATTGCAAAAATGGCATAGTTTATTTTGTAGATATGTGTAATAAATTTTATAAAACATTATAGTTTCAAGGTAATAAATAGAATTTAATCAAAACACAGTATATTATTTCTACATTTGTGCCAAGAGGGATTGAAAATAGCAAACTGATTGAGAGAAAATACAGATATCACAGTCATTGAAAGAATTAACGGTACTATTGACCTAGATGGGCTTGGCCGCTTGATGGCGTTCTTGCTATGCAAAAACAATCAAATTTAACGTTCCTGGGCCACGAAAGATTTTTTCTTTCTACTATGTCTTTAAATTTATTTATTTTATTTAATTTTGCTACTATGTCTTTAATTTTTCCCCCTGTGTTTTTGCACATAACAATGCCATCAAGCGGCCAAGCCCAGCTAGGTAAATAGTACTGAATTAACTCTGATTACAACTGGTATATGATACTTCAAGAAATTTTCATATTAAATTTTGTAGAATTTTTTAAATAGAACACATGTCCATCTCATTACCTTCCTAGGTATATACATATTTTAGAGAAAGTCAAATTAATTTGAAACTCAGCAATATTATACAACATGTAGTCTAAACATAACTAATTTTATTTTTTCCATTTTTTGCAATCTATGATTTTTTTTTAAATGCAAATATTATAATACTTATTGTAAATAAAGCTTAGAATAATCAAATTTATTTATTATTAGAACTGATTATTCTTTTCATAAATGACAACAACCATCTGATAACCAGATAAAAACTACAGTATATCTATTTATTTTAAAGGAAAGTAATTTTTCCAGTCTATGGTTATTTTGTTTTTTACTTTTTTATACAAATATTACAATACTTATTATAAATAATGCTTACAATAATAAAAGACAAATGTATTTAATATAAAAACAAATAAGAAAGTAGTGAACTGATTCCATTAGAAATTATTTTAAGCAAAAATAATTTTATCTGCATTTTTTGTGATTTTATAGTTATATATTTTTTACTTTTTTATACAAATAATATTTCTTGTAAATAATGCTTATAATTCAAAAAATTGAATTTGGAACCATAATTATATCATAAAATAATTTTTTTTAGTAGTGGTGTCAGATACTATTTATAACATTTATTTATGTTATAAAACTACAGTAAAATGATTGTAAGTTAAGAAGCAATTAGATATCTTGCTATGTATAATAGGCAAGCTTTCATCTTAAAATATATTCTAAGAGATTTTCAGATCATGATCACATGTGTCATGGTTGTTAAAGCAATGCAAACTAGAAAAACTACAATCAGAACTATTGGAATAAATTTATATAAAATGATTATTCTGCAGTGAATCTGCAAATAATCAAAAAAACATTGGGAAAAGTAATGATTTTTTTTATATTATTTTGATTAATGTAAATATTTATAAATGTTTAATTATTTGAAAAATTGTACTTCTTAAGTTATTTTTAAGTTTATTTTTGTATTTTTTATTTTCTTATGATTAATTTTTTACTTGGTTACATTAAATTTGTCGATAAAATTTAAGCGCCTTAAAATCAATATTGATTTTTGTAGTTGTTGTGAGTTGTTTTATTGTTGTAAATTTATTTTCAGTACTACCTACCACTCAAATAAGTATGGAGAGATGCATGTTGGGAGTAACAAGAAGAGATCGAAAACGCAATGTATGGGTAAGAGAACAAACCGGTGTTACTGATCTCCTTGAAAAAATTAAAAGACTGACGTGTAGTTGGGCTGGACATTTTGCTAGAAGAGATGATAATAGATGGACAGTTGAAATTTTAAACTGGATTCCAAGAGATTGTTAAAGACCCAGAAAGAGACCACATGTGAGATGGATTGATGAAATAAGAAAGTGTGCAGGGCTGATGTGGAGAAGAGAAGCTAAAGATCGGAAAAGATGGATTGAACTTGGAGAGACCTTCCTCCTGCAGTGGATTGATAATGGTTGATAATGATGATGATGACTACCTACTGTCTACTGATGTAATATGTTTTTCAAATAATTGCTATATTTTTTATTTATTGTTTCAAAATTATACTTTGGCTGTCAAATGTATGTTTGTAAATATTTATCTCCCAGGAAAGTAGTTGAAGATAAATAGGCAATAAAATACTATTAAGTCATTAGCAGAACTTTTTTGTTGTTTTTTTTTTTTTTTTTGCCATTTTCTTAGTGCTATTTGTTTTACTATTTCAAATTTATTTATTTAATGTGCTCTAATATTCGCAGCTTCATTATAAAATAATGATATTAATTATTTTTGTTCAATTTGATTATACATGGGATTCAAGATTGGCCTACTCCATAAAAAAGTCCTGGTGCAAATAAAAAATAGTGATAAAAATAACTAACATTTTTACATGAAAATAATAATAAAGAATTAAACATATAAAGCAACAAATTATTGTTGAAGAAATTTTTTTATTATTTAACTTTGACCAGTAATGTTTAAAGAACCATAAACATACAAATATAAATATTGTTTCTATTTTAATAATCACAATATATAATGTTTTCAAAATATAGGAATAGTTAAACTTGGTTAACAGTGTTTTTGGATATATGGATTACATCAAGAACTTCTGACTTCTCTTAAAGAGAAATTATTTTACATTCATATTATATATATATATTTTATTATTTTTGATTTATTTATTTTTTGATCATGATGATTTTAAATATATAATTTTAGTTAATTGCTGCAGCACATAATGTTCCAATGCTTCTAGTTAGAAAAGAAGCAAAAGATTATGGTACCAAGAAAATGGTAGAAGGAATTTATCATGAAGGGGACCATTGTCTTATTGTCGAAGATGTTATTACTTCAGGAAGCAGTGTGTTTCATACAGTAGAGGTATTTCTTTTTTAATTTACATTGAATTTTAAAAATATATTTAATTTTTAAGCCAATTTGTAATAAAGAATAACATTAATATCAATAATTAATTAATAAGCAATACAACAATTCTTTATTTTTAAATTCTGTTTTTATTACTACTTTGATATGTTTAAACTGCTGTTAGACAGTCATTCTCAGTCTGCATATTTAAAGAAAATCAGTAGAAATGCATAAAAATAGTAATAAAAATTAAGCATAAGAATTTTATCAGTTATGTTTTGTTTGCCTTTCTAAATAATTTCACAATCAATATAAATTTTTTTCTAAAACCTAATTAAGCATTAATTTTATCCACCCAAACAATTTCAAAGTTGGATCCAAAATATTAACTAAAAACTTTTCAGTATTACTAATATTCTATGAACAGCATGATTTAGAATGTAACAATAAAAATATTGTGTTCTTGTTTGTACAGGGTGTTTGGATACCAAACTAATATGCTATTCCCCTACACTTTACAACCCAAACTCTTAGTTTCTAGTTTTAATTCACATTTTCACTGACATTAGAAGACATGCAGCTATGCTTAAAGAATATCTCCCCCCAAGTAGCTATATATTTTATCTGAATACTATTAATTTCTTTCTTGTTTGAATCAAATTTATAAATTTTTTATGATATGCTAGTAAAGTTCTGAAGAATTTGAATTTATCTAAAAAAGTTAATACATTTTATAGTTATGCTAGTTTATATTCAACACCTGATATAAGAATAGGAATATCCATAAATTTTTAAATCATCAACTGTATGTTTTACGAGTAGTGTTTGATTGCAGTTATATAAATGAGGCTGTTAAATTTCATTTGTGAAGCAAATGAATAATTAAAATGAACATAGATTATCCTGAATCTGTTAATTAAACTCCATTATCTTGTGGGAAAATGTAAATTAAAAAAAAAAAAAATTAAATCTCACAAGAAAGCTATTTTTGCATGCCAAAATTTTTCATTTGTTTGATGGGATTCTTGTTGAATATCCAGAATGGGAATCATAATTTGAGATGAGTTTTAGATTATGGAACTATAGCTTGAAATAGCGCTAATTCTGATCTATTTTATATTCTTACATTTTCTATAAACTAACTTGTCTTCTCATATGTATGTAAAAACAGAAAACCATTAGAAAAGGAGTAAATTTGGATATGTCACATAGAAATATTTATTTACTTATTCAGAAGTTTAGGATAGGCATTTTTTTTTTTTTTTTTGCAAATAGAAACACAGTATTTACCGATAGAATATACTAGTGCTAAGGAAGTTGTTCTTAAAGTATTTGTATCACAACTCAAATTTTTCTAGCCAGCTTTCTGAGGAAATAATTTTTACAAATTGTTTTAAATTTTACTACAATTAAGTTATTTTTAAGATTATGTTATAATTTATAATCGCAGAAAGTTGTATTCTGATACCAAGATGGTTTTTTGTTCCAATTTTTGAAAATATTTACAAACTTTTCATACCATATTTTTACGCTTGTTGTAAAAGAATTTTTTTTTATGATATTAAAGTAATATCATTAGGATAAATGAATATCCTGCTTTCTTTTCAAGTCAGAAAATTATATTTTCTAACTTGATACAAATAATTAAGTTTTAAATATTTATTAAAACTATTTACATTAATAATCTCATATAATTAAAACATCATGTGATCATTTCATATGCTTACACAGATAAACCTTCATAATCAATGGATACAAGAAGGTTTGTGCATAAAATCCCTATCTAGTGCCTAGTCATCCAATATCCCAAGACTAGTTTTTAGCTTGTGGCTTTCATCAGTGAGGAGCCTTGTTTGAGAGTACTGCACCTAGATCTTAGGATCTAATGTTGCCCTCCAGCAGAAACTAGTTTGGGAATATTGGTGATGAGTAGGCACCAGCTAGGAAAATTATGCATACATCTTCTTGTATCCATTGATTACAAAGGCTTGTTCTTGGTGGCTCTACTGTATGGAGAGTTTGCTACTGTTAATATTTAATTAGGGTTGGCTAGAATTCATCAAAACTCTGAGCATTTCAGCTACCATGACCTCCTGTTAAAAGTCCAATGTTTTCCTCTCTGCTCTGAGTTTAAGTATGTTTGCCTGCTTCCATAATAATATATTATACAGAAATAGTTCCTGACTGGTGAATTACTGCTCTATAAGTGAATTAGTGAATTGACTTGTAAGTGACTGTAATTGTTAGTTCCTATTTTTAACTATACAATATTGGATTTCCTTATAATAAGCTATTACTTGATTAGTCTATTTGTGCTAATGGTTACTTAATTATTTGCCGTTATTTAATTGGTCAATCATACTGTTTTCTAATTTATTATTGTGGGAAAGATTTATATCAGTCTACAATATTCCTTAACTATGATTAAAGTTAATATTACATAATCCTTGGATATGCTGATGGATATCTGGGTAGTATTTTTTTTTCTTCATCATGCTCTAACAGGTTTCTGTAGATCTTATGTTGCTTTCTCTGGGAATTGGTGTTATGTGTAGCTCATCATCATCTGATCTGATAGGCTATTCACTACTGCGAGGCCTATCTTTATAATCATGCTGATATTGGTCTCTTTGTCTGTGAGGTTCTTCATTCACGGTTTGGGCAGCTAGTATTTCAGTACTCCGTATCTGTATTTACTGCTGGAGCCCATTTGGTGGTGACCCTAAATACATGACATGGTACTTAAATGCCTATGAGCTTGTTATGAGATTTTCCTATTTCACTATAGTGATTATTTCTATCATCAAAATTGATGGATTTCAGGCTTTATGCCATTGTCTAAAGTAGGCTACCAGGAATAGGATTTAACCAATATTTTTATTTTCCTGATATTAGTTGTGCAGTTTTCTTGGCATTTGAGAATGATCCCAGAACAAACAGCTATTTTTAATTGAGAGTTTTAGGTTATGTATCTCATAAGATTGCCTGTGGTCTAACATGCAACAGATTTCATGTTTATCTATGCCTTTGTTTTTAAATCTATCATGTTAAAAGATTGTTGATTGTTTATATTTTTTTTAATTTTTACATGCACCAGTGGTCCTAGGTACTGATACAATTTGTCAACTGTCACATTTGGGAAGTTGGTCTGGTGTATTTAGATCTTAATTCAAGTAGTCAAAAGAGTTATATTGTAATAAAATGTAATGTTCTTCTAAAAATACAACAAGAGGTAAATATAAAATTATTGTAATACCTTTGTCTCTCCATGGACTTAAATTTAGTTATCGTAGTAACCTATTATTATCTTACTGCAGAATTGTAGATGATTATTTTTTTTCTTTTATGATAGCCCAAATATTTTTTGACACAATGGGTATGGAGATTAGAAATACAGCTGCAGTAATATTGGAATGTTATTAATAGTGATTAGAATCTTGAGGACTGAATCTATGTCTCATATCTTTGTCATAATTTGTATTGGTTTTGAAATTTAGCATTAACTACGGGAGTTTTAAAAATAGACTTCACCATTTTTTCTGCTTGTCTTACTGTTTCTTTTTTGTTAAGTAGATGGCTTTTATGTGCCCAATCTAATTGCAATATTTGCATACCAAATTTGTATGAATATTCGGGTGTGTGTTTGTTTCGTACTGCACTTATAGCAAGCAATTTCGAGATTTACCGCTACTCTAATCAAGATGATTTTTAAAATCATTTTTAGCTAGAGATCACCTTCTTTTGTTTTAATTTGTCTAGATAATCTGGATGACCTCCTTAATAATGGACCAACATTTTTTAATATAATTAATCTGATTAACTGGTTTTTGCTTTGGACACCTAGGAGTCTGCAGATCAGTGTCCATGCTATGATTCAATAACCACTTGACCCTTAGGCTGTGATCTTTGATTCTGCATATAAATTGATTTCTCAGTGCATCTCCTAGGAAGTCTTTGAAATCATAGTTCAGAATTAGCTTCCTGAAATTCTATAATAAAGTTATTTTTTTTCCTCTATTGAGCATGAAGGTTGAAGTGTTATCTCTATAGTGAGGTTAGGGATATAGGACAGATATTAATCATTGGCAAGGAGACTATTTTATCAAAATTTAGCTCAAATGTGGATGAGCTTCTTCTGGGCAAAAAGTCTTTTACATTGTAGCTTTTTACACACAAATATTTTTAATTATAGCTAAAGCTTGAAAGAAGATAATTTGATCCATGAATATTGGGCGATTATCAAAATTGCCTAGATTGAGTCTTCTAAAAAACCAATTTTAGTCATTTTATATTATTTTCTGCCTACTATATAGAAAAAAATTTGCTGAAATTTTTCATAAAAAAGAAACAATCTTTAACGAGTGGTTGTTCTGTTTCTTTTTGGTTAAGCAGCACTAATAATGTTGGCCATTGTTGAAAACTCAATTTAGTTGATTACTTGATTGACTAAGTTTAATGGTATTGAAGACTATCTAAATAAGCCATGCTGGTATACAAATATTTTAGACCAATGTAAATTCTTTAAACATTTATTAAAACTTTTACATTAGAAATGTTACACTATACTTAATTATGTTTGCCATTGCTAGGGTTGATGAGATTATAAAAAAATGGATATTGTTAGAAGAATATTAATTAATTCATAGAAAGTCCAGTTACATTAATGTTGAGTTGTACAATTAATCTATAGATCTCCATTTCTTGATATACTTTCATTGTTAAGTTGAAGTAATTTTGTTGTGCTTTCTAGGTGAAAAAAAATCTTTTAGTCAAAAGATATAGCTGATATTTGAGGTCTTCCATTGTTGCTAACACTATATAATTGTTTTTCATTTCAAGTCTAAAATATTCCTCATTATTGTCCTGATTCATTTATTCTCCATAATATCATCAGAGTTTACTTTAATAACTTTTATTGTACATTTGCATAATCATTTGTTATCTTTAACCAATAAGACATATGTAAAAATCAGTGTCCGACATGTTTGTTCTTCACAACATTGGCCATAGGAAACTATTATTTATATAAATCATGCATGCAAATTGGATTGAATTTAAAATTATAGAATGTTTGAAGTTTTCAGTTATTAATATGAATAATATGAAAAAAGTTAATGGTAGCTGCAAGAAAAATGTTTGCAATCTAATGTTATTTACTACTGAAGATCATTAATAAGAAATCTGGAAATTTGGTGGATGCTACTCATCGTAATAATAGATTCTGAAGTAGAGTGATAGAATGGATTTCTGCTCTTAATGCTTATGAATGAAAAACAAAATAATAAAACTTACTTTAAAAATAATCAAATGGCATCTATTTATCAGAAAATGTTAGTAATGGATTTCTGCCTTAATGTTTATCAATGGAAGTCAAACTACAACTTCAAAAATAAATATCTCCCTGGAAAACAAAATTGTTTTAACTTGCCATAAAATATTAACATAAACCATTTAATACTGGGCATAGTTTTGTTAACTTTTTTTAGTGCAAATGGACAGCTCCAAATCACTTATAAAATATTGCTATAGCTGCCAACGGTTTTCATTCATAGGAATATTCATCAGCAATTTCTGAATCTACAAAATGGTTCATCTGTAATAAATCTAGAACTCGTTCACTATGTATATATTTGATCTAATTTGTGCTATGCACTACTAGTTTTCATATATTTATGTTTAAGAGATTGCAAAGTTTAAAATGATTAATGTATTAATCTTTCTTTGAATATATAAATTAAATATATTTGTTTATGAACAATTTAAGATCATTGCTAATTTAAATTTTATGCCCTTTATTTGATATTTGGATTTCAATTTATTTAACAACTTTACAGTATTGACTGTGCCTTTAAATTAAGATAGTGTTACTGAAAAAACATAACATTGGGGGGGGGGGGGGATTTACATATAATTTTTTTGCTTGTTATTAAATAATGTTGTTGCAAAACATTTGTATAATTTTATTTTTTAATTTGTTTTTCTAAGGATTTAACAGTACTAAAACTTCCAGATGAAAATTAAATTAAATCTCTCCTAAATGAATCAGCTAGAAGTAGATTAAATTTTTATTTTAAATGGAAGCAATAAATTTTAAATGAAATAAATTTGTTAAACAAAAAAACAAAAAAAAACTAGTTCTTGTAACTTGATTAATCAGGATAATAAATATTAATTCAGATTTTAGTAAATGTATTAAAATGACCTTTTCTGAAAATAAGTCTCTAATGTTTTGAATTTTAAAATCTGAGTTTATTAATTTTCACTATTATTATTAAATTATTCTTAATGAATAATTTTTAATATTTTTTATTCCCTATATGAATCTATCTTATTTTTTCTTATATTGCACTAGGTCGGAGAAAATTGCTCTGATTATATATTTTATTAATTTTAACTCAGGCTGCACTTTCATTACTGCAATAGACCCATCCTTCAAGCAGAAAAGTATAATACCACAGGTAAATGAAACATCAACGGTTCCTATAACCAGATCGAAACTATACAAAATATATCTTACGATCACATTTCCAGGCTATAACATTTCTCTCCTGTCATTCAAAGCACTTTATTTGTTTTGAGGATTAACTCAGGCGCTAGCTAACCACAGGTTATATAGTCAGCATGCTGGACGACAGGTATGCAATCCAGTACTTGATATTATACCAGTCAGTTTGTGTAATTCATACAACCAGACCTGGAATTCCAGCCTGAGTATCTAGAGTCAGATCATATACAAGATACATAAATCAGGGATATTCTCTAACTCTGCCCTACAGGTTCAAACCTAGGTCTCTTTACTTATGATCAACAATACTGATGATACAAGTCATATTCAATTATTTCCGGCCGGCAGCTCAGCGGTAAAACAAAAAGACTAATTAGGCAACTGGCCATATCTATATAATAGTTATCGATAATAAATTGTTTATGTCTTATGGGTACATATCAACCTAAGGTGTATAGATATATGTGTGTGGGAAAGCATAATCAATAGTATAGGCAATGACTCCAGAGTAAGATTTTAAATATAGTTTAATAATACGCATATTCTGCGTTAATAGATATATATTACATTTGAATAAATATGAATATTAGTGTCGCATTACATTTACATATTTTATAGTCTTATATGTATATTAAAAACAAATATAACTATTTAATACATTTATTAAATATGTATATTTAACCAGATATAATTTTATTTAATTCATTTATTAACAGTGTGCTTTTATACATATATTAAAACAGATATAACCTTATTTAATACATTTATTAATAGTGCGGTTTTATACATATATTAAAGCATATAATTTTATTTAATACATTTATTAACAATGCGGTTTTATACGTATGCCAATAATTCTTTATTATTGCTTTAATGGAGTAAACAGGGATTACAGTAATTTAATTGAATAATACGCTAATTATTATCAGCCTAATGTTACAAGCAAATATATATGAGTTTTTATGAACAATCATTTAACCTTGGAATAGATTACCAACATTTTGTATATGCAATTAATTTATTGTGTTAGGACATTATACCTCAATAAAAATCTTATATTTCAGATGGAACGTAAGGGAAGGGTATACTGAGCATTTTAATTATCCAGAATCGGATAACATCACATTAATTTATAGATTTAAATATAAAATTCAGCTGTAACATTTAAATATGTGTACTTCAGCTCAAGTGATCACAACGTCAAACTACGGAATTGAATAGACATGGTTTAATAAAGAAAAAATAAGATAGGGTAATGACAGAGCTAAGTTGTGGGCTATTTTTATATTAACTTTTTGCACTCCGAGAGCGCTGCTGGCGCTTGTCAGATTACGTTTTGTTTTCTTTCTTTACTGACCTAAAAAGTATAAGCATGACGTCAAACAAAATACGGGCATTTGATAGCTTAATAACGTGGCTTTCAGAAAATGTTTACCCAAAAAAAATCAGTTGAAATTTGGATTTTTGGCAGAATTTTTAATCGACCACGGTATTCAATTTTTTTGTTTTTTTTTTGATCATTTTTGTACTTATCATGAAGCGATAAAAGACAAAAAATGGTTTACGGGCTGCAAGTGAAAATTTCTCCGGTGTTATTCACAAAGAAGGCCTACAACAGAGCTTCAACGTAATATCGTAACATTTTTAATTTTTTTTTTTAATTTTTTGATAAAATTATCATTTTTATTAATTTTAGTTTGTAATTAGTGTGTGTTTGTTATATATTTATTTATGCTCATATAGAATTCATATCTATCGAAAAATTAGTGTGTATTAGATTGTAGTTATATATTTATTTATGCTCATATAGAATTCATATCTATAGTAATTTTCTAATGTTCTACCTACGCTATTATAAAAATAATGTTTTTCAAAAAGTATAATAATTTATTATGAAAATCATTAATTATGTTTATATAATATGGTTTACAAGTAATGTGTTATAAAACTAATAATCAAATGTATACAAACATTACATACACAAATATATAATCAATTTCTGATTCTTATTTATGTCTTTGTTTACTCTTGTTCATGCTTTGGTTTTGCTATATGTTTCATAACATTACTTTCAAGTCTATAGCTAACAAATGGACTATATGCAAATAAATTATATCTATGTGGTACAATAAATATAATAAGATAGCATCACTTCTGTGCATAAAAAATATAAACTTCACTTGTGTACATAAAGAATATAAACACCACTGGTGTCCATAAAGAATGTAAACATCACCGATGTTCACAAAAAAATATAAAATGAAGAGATGAAACTCATTTTATCAGTAATATAGACAGTAGCCTACAATTTCTAGTTTTAGATAGATAAGAAGCCAATTGCTATGATGATTTTTTTTGTATCTTTTATTAGGATGAATCTTTTTCTTTATAGATGCCTTTGACATTTAGAACATTTGGGGTACAAGATAAAAATGAAGAAGTTATATCCAAATTCTTTTGGAGGTTGTGAAGCTGTGGATTATCTCAGGTAAGTCATGTTATACATGTTTAGAAAGATAATTTTGTGAGGAATATAAAGAAATTATCACCGAAGATATATTTTCAATTTTAGTTAATGTAAATTTCCAAATTATGAACAAACAATAAAATAATAATTATTTCGGTTGTGAAAATTTCTTTTTTCTCTTATTTTTTATATAGTTATCACTATTTATTTTATGCTTATTGTTTTCCTTAGTTTTTCTAGTTTCTAGCAATGTAATTGTTTTTGCTCTAACATAATTAAAACTGAAGTCATTGTGTCTCAGGCCAGTATTTTAAAAAATTCAATATGGCGGCTTGAAGCTGAAGTATTAAAGAAATCCATTTGCGAGACGTGATGGTGTACTTATGAAGTTATTGGATGGGGTGTGATTTTTATTTCACATCATATGAACCTGACTTGCCACACTCCAAATTTATGGAGATCGGTCACTGGACCGAAGAAATATTCAGCCTGAATGGGGTCACACTGATGGTGCAAAAATCCCATTATTAATCAGGCCCATGGTCCAGGGTCTATTTCCCTGTCACGGACTGGAAGCGACGAATGAATCTTTCCCAATGCCTACTTTGGACGAATAGCACACAATTAGGAAATAGACCGACATTAACAACGCTTGGACAATATATATAACAATTATTTCTGGTGCTTAAAGTTAACCCAAGGTATTAGTTATTCCTTTTTTTGACAGTATGATCAAATTATTTAAGCTGACTTAACGAGCATTATGACACATATTTTGAAATATAAGATTAATTTCTCGCTTTAGTAGTTTTTCTTTCTTTTACTGAATTTAAAATATAAAACTCAAGTTTCCCCCCATCCTACACCATCTAACTTTAACATTATTTTGGATTTGACACAAAGTGATAAACAAAATTTTAATAGCATTAATTTAATTATTTACATGGCTGAAAATATCTGGAGGATCATTATACGATGTATGTGTATTAATTTAAGCGATTTTTAAACATAAAATGACATATGAAATATATATATAATCTTTACTTTTTAATTTCCCAAAATCCGTGATCTTAAATCATTTACTTTTTTTTTTATTAATGTGGGAAATGTTTCCCCCTCCATCAAACTGCAATAATAGTATACTAAGAAAAATCACATTTTAAAACTTCCTAACCCGGCAAATGTACAACTTTATAATAAACAACTTAATTAATTAAATGACACCCCTTTTTTTTTAAATGACAGGAGACTTAGCTAATTAAATTAAACACATTTCAGAGTTGGGGAATAAATTAATGGCATATTACATGAACGAAACAAAAAGAAAGATATATTATAATTATATAGAAAATCAATGACGCACCATTTTAAAATAAGAATTTTGCGAGGGTAATAGAGAATTATATGATTAGTTTTATAAAGAATCATGGAAAGTGGATTAAAGATTACTACACAGGTAAGTTATTTTTATAAGAATGTGCATTTAGTTTACATTAAATTTTAGTTACAATGAATATACATAAGATATAGAAGATAAATGTGAGGCGGCATTATTACCTTCGTAATGCTTTCTTGAATCCATTTTGGTGTAACAGTTCATTATTTTGACGTGATCAGAAATTAATGGCAGTTAGCATGTTTTTCCAGATCAAGTTCAGGGCACAGTTAAATAGTTCAAGGTTTCATTTAAGTTCGAGAAGCATTTCCATAGAGAGTAGCTCAGGAATGGCCAAAGGAAAGATGAGATGGTTTTACTTTTCAGTTATGTCTATGGTAAGATGTCTATGGTAACGGACAGTGTGAAATCATTTAAACAAGCTCTTTCTAAAAAAAAACTAATGATTCAGACTTAGCTAAAACAAAGCAGATTCAGATTTGGATTTTTTGATTCCATATCAATCCAATTTTTGCACTATTTATACGCTCCCTTAGAATATTGCAATGCACTTCGAACTTGTGGCCTGAAGCGATGTATAATTTTGGTACAATAGCTAATTTTCTACAGCAAGCCCACCTTTGTTTCAAAAGGAATTTAAGACAATGCGATCGGTCTGAAAAATTCTTGAACGATTGTTTTACATTCTATTTTAGCATTTGTAAAGATCTCTTAGATAGATTAATTGTATGTTAATGGGAAAGTGACTTTTATTCATAGCACTTTTAATTTATTTGACTTACACTAATTAATTTTTCCTCCCTTTTCTTTGTTTTAAATTTTATAGCAATGGTTCTAGAAATTTCCAGTGCAATTGCCTTATCTTGTGCTGCCATGATTAATAAAATATATAAAATTTTACATACATATTTCCCAATTAATTCATATATACATTATTAGTACATTAAAAGTGTGTGTATATTGTGATTAGATCTATCTCTCATTGCGTGTCCATGATTCTATTGATTCACTTTCTTTTCCAAATCATTAATCTATTTCTGTCAAAACGGGATTAATATTGAAGTGAAAAAAAAAATTATGGTTAAATAGCGAGTACATGTACAAGCACGGAGAGATAGACTTTGAACTCTGTTAGATGGTACAGTGATTATTGATACTCGTGAAGCATAATCTGAGCTTCAGATTATCAGTTTCAATATACTAGCTCCTTTTCTGAATTGTGAGGGGAAATGTTTTGATACTCTTGCCTAACACTTACAGTTAATTATAAATTAACCTACTAATGATGCAGTTATAAGAGAGAGAATCGATCAGACGACAATTAAGCAAACAAATATTTTATTTTGCACACACTCATAATTATAACCCAATATAATAATTGAATTATTTACTTCATTAAGTTGTAAAATACTATATATATTATAGGTGCTGTATACACATAATGAAGCTAGTATATATAATCGAAAGCAAATATAAAATACTAATTTAGCTGAGCTCTTTCGGGAGACTTCTTGTGCTCGAGAGCGCTCACTAAAATAGTATTTTATATTTGCTTTCGATTATATGTACTAGCTTTATTATCTATGAATATGAGAGAAAGAAGTCTCTCGAAAGCACTCACCTAAAATAGTATTTTATATTTGTTTTTGATTATGTATACTAGCTTCATTATCTGCATACAGCACATATATATAGTAACACAATATAATAAAATTTTACATATACACACACATATATTTATAACACAATGTAATATTAAAGATTAACATTGACTGTAACTATTAGAGTTCATTAAAGTTCTTTCATTTACATATAAATGTGCGAATCTTTAGAATGGGAGAATAAAAATTATATTTACCTAAGATTTTGGATAGTATGTCCCTCTTTGTCGACTACCAATCGGTTAGCCTTTGATTTCCATCAATGGTTTTAGGCTTGTTGAATTTGTAATTTACAACGAGAGAGAGATTATTGGTAGTTCACAGATAACGAGGTGGGCGGAGAACATCTAATAATACTGAAGACTGGGATTGAATGCTAGCTGCATACTTCGGTTGTTGTTTAGCAGTGCATGCTGCTAGGTCAGCCTTCAGTGAAGATAGGTAGATGCACACTCATGCTGGAAACAGTAGGGTTGCATAATAATTTTGCTGTGTTTGAAACAATCTTGACTAGTAATGATAATGAATGATAATACTCATTTCTCGGTCCTTTTATACGTTTCTTTCTCATTGTTTTTATTTATTGTCATTGGATCTAGTTTAATTAATTTTATATTTCCTTAATTAATTTTTGCATTCCGTTTAATCTAATCTCTTGCTTAGATTAATTTAATACTTCGATAAGATAGTGTCCATGGTCTTTTCTTTTGTTTTTTTAATTAGTTCAAATAGGAGTTATCTTTTTTTTCATCAGCCAAGTAATCTTTAATGAATTGCAAATTTTAAAAGTTTTTCTTTTTAATAAATAATATTTTCAGCTTAATTTCATTTTCACGTTCATGTTTTTTTTTTCTAAATTTATAAAAAGAAGAGCTAGTTTCCTGTTACTTAGAATTATCCCCCCCCCCTTCCTGCTCGCTCTTTAATACTAGAACTTTCTTTTACTTTTTTAAAAGAAAAAGATGACTCAGTACTTTATTTGTTTAAAGTTTGTGTTTCAAAAAAAAAACCTCTTTAAAACCTGTATTCTCTTTTCATTTTATTATTCTCACTTTTCTTTTTAAAATCAATTTGATCATTTATTTTAAAATAATTATATATGTGATGCAAAATATCAGTGTGTTTTTTTAACTCATATATTCGATAATGGTACAATATTATTAAATATTCGGTTATATATTTTTGGAATGTCTGATTAGATTTCTAGTACATCAGTATTTTATGACTGGTTTAAAATACCCAATCTGGTAAGCCAGTTAATGTTATGCTGAATAAACTTATTGTCGCTCTATGATTTTTTTTAAGTTGGGAAGAGGGATTGGGCATGCAGATGCTTTATTGTGACTGTCTGGTCTTAAAGAAAAGGCACACATAATCAAGGAAATAAATTATATAGATTCGATGAAATCACCCATAATAAATAATACTGTAGTAAAAAACTGGGCTAAATGAGATAAAGGTTATGAGTAGATGGTGCAATGGATAAAAAGTGATTGACCAAATACTTGTCATGCCAAATTAGATAAAATAATTTGGATTAATAGAGATAAACTTTCAGTTTGTAAAGGGGGCATACTGAACATTGATCGTGTACTTATTCCTCCTGCTGATAGAACTCAAGTACTAAATTTGTAACATAAAAATCACCCAGAAGTCGTAAGACTTAACGCTATCACACATTTTTATTTTTGGTGATCTCATATAACAAAATGTTGAACGTTGAGTTAAGAATTGTTTAATAATTAACAGACAGCTAAGCTACCATTCAAACAATTGGAACCATGAACAAGTATTAGGATTCTTTGGGTATGTGTTTATTTGGGCCATGTTGGTCCATTGGATGAACATTTAATACTTAGATGTTTATTCTAGATGAACGGAATATAAGTTAATCATGAATACAAGCGCCGAATGTACTATAACTGTATTAAATGAAATCTTTCCACTCATAGTTTCCCAGAGTTAATTGCGACCGATAATGGAATCGACTTTATGTCTCAGATATTTAAGGATTTCCTGCATGATAGAGGTATCAAGCACATCCTTACTCCTCCCTACTATCTTGAGAGTAGTGGAATTGCTGAAAAGCTGTATAGACATACAGAACAGTTTAGAATTGAAAGTGAATGAAGAAGCTACATTCGATCAACAACAAGATTACGTTATTGCAACAGTTGAAGTTATGACAATAGTTTCTAGAACCCAAGAATACACCAGCTACTGGCTAAATTCATTGATTTTATTTGTCATTAAACCTAATTTTAGAGTGGGGAAAGGACTGGAATGTCAGTTTAGATTTCTTGTATCAGCATGTTTATATTTTTATTGGTGATTGTCTCTTTCAACCATGTGTATTGTATGCTGAATTACTCTAAAAATCAGGAGAGTGCTGCAAATAGACTTGTTTTCAATATATGCAAATGATAAACTTGAAGATGGCATACAAAATGAAAAGAGATTTCATTATGAAGTAATAGTTTTAGCTGTCAAATAATAATAAAGGGAGATAATTTAACCATTGAATTTTGCTGACAGCATCAAGGGGTAACGGAGTTGAAATTACCGGACTTTTTTATAAGAATTGTACAAACCCTCTGTGGCTGTGGAGTAAGCTTAATACATATTGGGTGTTTATCATGTTACTGTTATTTGGATAGAAAAACTATTTTATACTTTTATTTGTTTTCTTTGTTTGTTCTTTATTACTTGTTAATAAATAAATGTTAATTAACAAAACCTTGTAACATGTCTCAATTATATTTGCTGTCTGACTGGTATAAATTAAATCTTCAGACAGCAATTTTCTATACAGCTTATGTTTGTTATATATGTATAATTATAAATCATGATTTCAGCTCTATTATCATCAAAGTTATTTAGGTCTAATTTTTTGTTTGATATATCTAGTTGATTTTTCTTTCATTTTGGTTGAATTTGTATATTAGGATTATTGTTTCTTCATCGTCAAATAGAACAAGAGTCATTCTCACTTCAGTCATGATAAAAAATTTTTTTTACCCTTTTATCTTATTGATATTGGTTACATATAGTTTTATTTTTTGATCTGCATATATAGATTATTCATTCATTATCTTTGGTTGGGTTTGGGAAAATAGAGTGATCAATGAAAGTCAGAGTAAACTCCATAGGAATGATTATGATTAATTGGTATCATTGCGTAATAAAATTTGATTCTTTTATGTAGTGAAATAATTTTATTTAAAAGAAATAATAGTTTTTGAAATTTTTTAAAATAAATTACATTGAATTGTAAATTGGAAAAAAGGCAATTTATTCAAAAAGTTCTTATGCATTTTAAATAAAAAAGTAAAAAGGGGGAGAGGGATACAATAAGTAAAAATTGTAATTTTCAGATTGTAAGAAGAAGAAAAAAATCACACGATCCAGGAGTTCATAAGAAGTTTGAGTTCCAAAAGTGCCTGAACTTTAGTCCATTTATATAAAAAATTGCTTTAAAATGATTTTGATTTTTTTTATTAATTTGTGATGTTATTTTTTTTTTTGTTTAAATTTTTTTAATTGCAGATATAGGGAAACATTTTAAACAATGCATATTTATTTTATAAAAAAAATCTTTTTTATTTAGCATGAAATTTTTTATTATTAACTTTAAAGTGGCGTTTTAACATTTAATTTTAAAAATGTTCTTAAAAAGTAAATACTTTCTTTAGCAAAACTAAAGATATATATATGAAATTCCCAAATAATTAATAATGAAGATTTAAAAATGCTTCTTTTTTAATATTATGCACATAAATCAAGCATTTGGTGAAATTTAAGTGCAAGACAATTTTATCTTATGAAAATTAAAAATTTGTTTTGCATAATAACTCACCATCAGTAATCAGAAGTTAATTATATTCAAATTCATTTATTTTTAAATTTTGTTGTAGCTTCAGTTTTATTTGGTTATAATTTTTAGGTAAGTTCTAATTGCAGCCTCACTAATGCATTTTATTTTCAATTGGCAGTTTATATTTGTATTTCATGACCTAAGAGAAGTTCTTATTTCATCTTTAATGTATAAAAATAGCCCTTTCTTTTAACTTTAGATAATATTTTTGATATATGATATTCCTGGAAAATGTACACCAATAATGTAAAATGTTTATTATATTTTTAAAACCATTTGCACATTTTAGTTGTATTTATATATTGGATTATTTCCATCATCTAATATTAAGTATTAAATGTCTTTAGAAAAATTTAACTTTATTTAAATTTTCCAATTATATTCAACTATTAGTAATAGCGCACAGATTAATGTATGTGCAATGTTACAAGAGGTATTATTACTCTCTCTTTTTCAGGAATTGCTTGCCTGATCAGTGACAGTATGGAGCCTTGACCTTTTGATTCTTGAATATTGAATTTTAAGGTAATGATCTAACAAACTCAGCTATTCTGCCAAAGGCTCAATTCATTACAGCATTATCTTACAATTCAGTATTCAAGAATCAAAAGGTCCAGGTTTGATTCCCATGCTAGTACTGTCACTGTTCAGGCCAGCAACATCTGAAAAAGAGAGAATAATACCACTTGAAATGTTATGCAGATACTAACCTGTGTGCTATTACAACAGTTGAATGTAATTGAAAATTTAAATAAAGTTAAATTTTTCTAAGACATTCAATACTTAATATTAGATGATGGAAATAGTCCAATATACAGAAATATAACTAAAATACCATGATCACAAACCTTCAGGAAAACATTTACACATTTTATTTTATTAATTTTATGAGCTTCCAACTCATGAATTCTTCATTTTAAGAAAGTGAGAAAACTTTTTGTTTTACTATAAAAACACAAATGTGGAAATATACATGAAATAGGATAATAGTATATCACAGTAACAATATTAATTATTCAATGTAATGGAAAATGCAAATAATTCAAGTATATGGCTCAACAAACTTCTAGTGAAAAAGCTAAAGTCTTTTTTTATTTGTGAATATTGAATAGACCCAACAACAATTTAATTGTCTTTGAAAATTTTAATGCAGGAAAATGCCTGACAAATGAAAATGTAGTTCTAATTAAAACAAAAATAAGAAAACAAACCTTAGTGGAATATATAAAGAAAAAAGAAATTATGTTATTATTATTTTTTAAGAATAATTAATTAATAGGAAAATGTCTAAATGAAAATATAACCAAAAATATATATCTCAACATTATAACATGACTAACAGATTCAATATAGGAAATGATTATCAATTCAAGAACTATATAATTTGTATGAATGCAAACTTAAAGAAATCGAAATATTTTGAAAAGGCATCAGTAATTGGTAATAATTCTTAATTTCAGAAATACTACAGCGCATTTAAGCTAGAACTTATAAATTATTTTAAAACATTTAAAAACTCAGGAATGAAAAGAACTTAAATGTGAATGAAATAAAAAGGAACATAAAATACTTTACTATAAAAATCTTTATATAAAGCAGGAACAAAAAAACAATATATGTAAGAAAGAGAGAATATGAAATTATTTTTAATTGACTATTGTAAAACCATTAATTATGTGAAATTTTTAAAATGGTTATGGAGACAATTATGAAATAAAACAACATAATTATGAAATGGAAAGAAAAGTTGTACAAGAAAATCAAACTATCAATGATATTAGGCTTCATTATATTGGTGAAAGGAAAATTATTTCTGCAATAAAATGAAAAAATATTATAGTTATTAAAAATAATAGTGATATGAAATATATGAACTTGTGCTCATATAATAACAATTTGAATTGAAATAATATATTTTTTAAAACAAAGAAGCGAGGCATTCCATTAAATTTATAAAGAATAAAAAACTGTAAGAAATAATGAAGATAAAATAAGCATGTTAAGAAATGAAGAAATTATATGCAAAGCTATACATTAAATATCTAAACAATGATATTTTTGCAATCAAGTTCATTGATTTTTTTTAAAAAAAAAACAACAACAACTTGCCGATCCATTCTAACTAACTAATGAAATCTAAAGTGAATTTATGTGATAAAATGATGTGATTTTTTTTTTCTTACTATTATTTATTATTGGCTAATCAGATGTCTATACATTTTTCTTGAAGTAGATGTTGCCACTCTTTCAAATATTTACTATCTTTTATACTCCAAAGTTTTCAATTGACTTAAGATTTCTTAATGTCTTAAAATATCACATAATCACCATTTGCTCATAACTGTATGGAGAGTTTTGCCCGTCTTAAAATATCCTTCAAGAATCTATTTAAACAAATTCATCTGGAATTAATGACCCAACCTTTAGTTTTAAATTCATTCTTTTAAAATATTTAAATCCATATATATATATTAAGTTATTATAAAGTCAAAAAACTACGGATGACTTAATTTATGATTTTTTATTGATATACAATATATAACTTCACAAATAAATATAAATAGCCGACGTTTCGTCCATTTTTTAAAAATAATGATATGGACTTTATCAAGGTTCTATAAAACAGAGAAAAAATATACAATAAATAAGAAAACAAGACAATAAAATAAAATAAAAATAAATAAAAATAATAATAATAACAAAATAAAATACCTATAAATTAAAAAATGGAAAAATTGTAAAATTTTTAATTTATAGGTATTTTATTTTGTTATTATTATTATTTTTATTTATTTTTATTTGTTTTATTTTATTGTCTTGTTTTCTTATTTATTGTATATTTTTTCTCTGTTTTATAGAACCTTGATAAAGTCCATATCATTATTTTTAAAAAATGGACGAAACGTCGGCTATTTATATTTATTTGTGAAGTTATATATTGTATATCAATAAAAAATTTGAAAAGAAAGTCTCTCCGTAGTTTTTTGACTTTATAATAACTTGATATTACATTTGAAAAGAAAAAAGAAGAAGAAGAAGTTTATATATTAAGTTCCGAATGATGACTTAATTTATGATTTAATAATTTATGAAAAGTCTAACTCTTTTAAATCTAATACTTATATATAAAAATTGATTTCACATATTTATCATACATATTAAAAATTGCAACCCTTCATTTTCTTGTTTACTAATGTTATCAAATACAAAATATTTTGTTGTAAATAAATTAGTTTTAAAATAAATGATAATGCTGTATCAGGTGAGATGAAAAAGTGCATTAATGATATTGATATTTAAGAATTATGAAAGATATATTAAAAATTACTATTTATTCTATATAAAATATTTAGTAAAATCTTTACAATTTAAAACACAGGCTAAACTTAAAAATAGTTATAGTGTAACAGATCACATTCAAATATTAAGAAAGTATAAAAAGACCAATAAGTATGTGTTGTACTTTTGCATTCAATTTTTGGATTACCATAGGCAATTGATTCTCCGAGCATTTCTTTGATAATTAAAACTTTTGAGCATTATAATATCATATTTTGAAAAATGCATAATTTTGCTAAGAAGATAATGGTATATGTCAGACTAATTTCATTTGTAAAAAAATTTTAAGGAGTTTATGTGAAATATTTTTTGGATTCAAATAAAAATCAGAAAAAATAAAAATAAATGGAGTTCATTTCAGTCATCTGTTGAAATATTACTATCAATGAATAGAAAAAAGTAGGTCTAAAGATAACAATTAAAAAGATTAAAATAATGATTAGTGATTTTTTTTATAAAAAAAAAAAAGAGAGAAAAATAAAAACCATTAGTAATGAATTAGAAGTTAAAAAGGAGTGATACTATGAGCAAACCATTAATATGGTTGGAACATAGGGGATGAAATTCATATATTTAAACTTTAATAAAGTGTTTTAGTAGAAATATCATAAACATGTAAAAAGAAAGATTTGTTATAAAAGTATTGTGCTGGTTTTTATTTATGGAAATGGATCTTGCCTCTTTAAAACACAGATCACACAAACAAGTATAGAAAGATCTATATTAAGATTAATAAGGAAGGAATAAAGTGAAATACATAAGTGGAAAAATAAGCAAATATTACTAATAATGTTGAAAGGTTATTAAGATGGACATGTTGCGTGAAGTACATAACAGTGGATGATCAATTGATGTTTCAAAACTGGATTACAATAGATTTTAAGACATCTAAAAAGATACCATATGTAAGATTTTCTGGAAAGATAGAAAAAAGAAGCTATGAATTCACAGTATTGGATTTACATTTTAGGAGAGCTCATTGTTCAATGAATTAGTATAGATTTAAAATGGTCGTATTATATAAATCATGTTCTGCCAAAGTCCAAGATAAAGCCCTTTGGTTTGAAATCGAATCAATTGCCATTATTTTCTCTCTTTTTAAAAAAAAAAAAAAAAGCATTATTAAATAAATATGGATTTATAAATATATTAATTTGACATTACTTTGAATTAATATGTTTAAGAAATATCAGGTTTAATCATTTTGCTATTTGTCTTATTGATTTACTTTTAATATTTACACTGGTTTTATAATTAGATATCTATATTTTATAACATTAACTAATTTTTATGTAAGTTGCATCTCTTTATGAATAGTTAGATATTATTTTACTTAATTGCTCTGGTGATAGTAAGTTTTTCCTCCTATGACAATTATGAATTTGTTAAACAAATAATTCTACTTGTAAACTATTTGTATTTATATGACTTCATCTTTTATATAATTATAATAATGCAATTATATTTTTTGAAGATTGTTTTTTGTTAAAATAAAAAATAACCTGTTTATGGAACTTTATAGAAGCATCACCAGTTTTACAAACATATTTTCATTCCTCATGAAGTGTAATAGAGCTTGAATATTGATACTATAATTAAATGGCTAAAATTAATACTTTAATAGACAAAAACTGGACTTGCATCTATCTATATCAATGAACCATAATTTATTTACTAGATCATATTTTATTTATTTAATATACATATTATAAAGTGTTTATATAAAACATGCTATATGAAAAGTTTCTTTTTATTTTAGCTATTACGTAAAGAAGGTTTGATAGTGACTGATGTTATAGCAATAGTTGATCGTCAGCAAGGAGGGAAACAAAATTTAGCATCTCATGGTATTAAATTACATAGGTAAGGAATATTTATTTTAGTTGCTACATATTATGCACTTGTGATATAGAAAATATTCTTTTAAAATCGTTTAAATTTATTAACAATATTAATATTTGTTATATATTAAAGGATCTGAGCAGGGCAAATTTTATTCTTGTCATTGCAGCTGTTATTTATTCATATAGTAAACGAACTTTAACAGGCTATTCTCCAACAACTATTAGTAAGTCTGGTGAGTTTAATGGCTTTTTATCTCTGAATTTAAAATCAAGAAACATCATGATTTTTCTTTTCAATTGCTTGATAATTCTTAACTGAAATATCAGTTGAATTTTTTCAAAGGCAAAATTAATATATAAATGATTTTTTTTTCTCTGATAAATATTTACAATCATGAGAGACAAAACTACATTATGACTCTTATTCCCAAGAGTTTATAAAGTTGCCAGCCAAGGAAATGTTTGGTGGTCAAAGTTACTATTTAATGATCTTTTATTTAGGAATATTTTAAAAATGAAGGAAAATTGCAGAGATTTGGAAAAAGAACTGTCTGATATGAAATGGGACCCATGTCAGATTTTGTGAACTAAGAGAAAAAGATGATTTAAAAAATGAATGTGTCATTTACTACAAAGGCATAATAAATATTATTAAGCACAAATGAGAAAAATGCATATGAAAGCATCCAAATGAAGGTGCAGCAGAATTAGATTATATTTTAAATATAGTGTTCTTAGTCGATTCAACACAGGAAGTGATCATTGATTAGTGAAATTTAAGATATGCGTTAATGTAAAACTAGAGACAAAAACTATCAAGAAAGTATTGACAATTGATATTCCTAATCTTCAGAAACACTCCAGTGAATTTAAATTTGAAATTACAAATCGTTTTACCATATTAAAAAATTTTGAATAATGTTTAGATTTGATTGAAATCAAAAAAAAATAACTGATACTCTATTAAGATCTGAAATTTAAAACAAAGATTATTAGGCAAAACTCTTCATACAGTAGTGTCACTGAGTGCAAGCCAGAGTAATCAATGCATGCCGAAGGCTTGTGTATAAAATCCCTATCTAGTGCCTACTCATCCAATATCTCCATGTGAAAGTAGCAATTTACCAATACATTTTCTACTAGAAGAAGATAATGTATGAAGAAAAGAAAGAATATAAAATTTTTTTATAAGTGATTCATTAAGAGGAATTGAATCTCTAGATTTTGTAAAATGCTATTAATAATAAGAAAATATAATTGTGAATTGGCAAGGAATGCTATAAAAGATTAATAAAAGTCTCAAAAAAGCACCTTGGTATTGGAAGAAAAGTTGTTTCAGCAATAAGAAGATAATATGGAAGTATTATTAAACTGAGAGAGAGATGACATGAAATGTTGGAAATAATTTTATAAAAAATTCTGTAAATATAAAGAAGAAAACATAGTATTCCCTATAATTTCTGAATTGCCAAATATTTAAATGAAAATGTGAGACATTCAATTAAATAAGAAAACGAGAAAAGTTTCAGGAAATATTGGAAATATTACTGATGTTTTAAAAGAAGTAGATGAAGATGTAGAAAAATTGTTATAAAGCTATGTCTCAAATACCCATTCTTTAAAATACTGTAACAGTAGCAATTTCATTTACAATTAACTTATTGCAATATATTTCATTTTTAAAATTTTGTATCTATTTAAACAGAAAATGTTATATTCAACTTAGTGATAATTATATTATTCATTTTTATAGCCCTAGTTAGATGATTATTTATATAGTTCAAATTTAATAATATATTTAAGAATATTTGTAACAAACAGTGGAAGTTCACTTAAATATTATACTGCTGAACTTTAAATCATTCTTGATTAATATTTAGAACAATAACTACAGAGCTGTTTTTTTTTTTGTGTGTGTGTGTGTGTGTTACAAATAAGGTTTTGCATAGTTATTCTAAAGAACTTATGGAAATTTTGGTATATTCCCAGAAGCACAAAATGTATTCTGAAATAAATGTTTGACCACTGATATGATTTTATGTAAGAAAATCGTTTCATTATTTGTCAATCTAGTAAATACTTGGCTATCACAAGTAAAATAGACCTTAAAGGGTGTTAGAGAACTTGAGACAACTCTAATTCATCGTATACTTCAATAAAAATATAAAGATCATTCATTTTGATGACAATCTATCTAAATGCCTTTGAAATTTAAGTAATAAAGTTTTCATTATTTTTGGAATCATCTTTGCTGTTCTTTATTGCACTGCATTTAAAGATATTAATGGCATTGGTGTTATTTATTTAAAAAATTTTTATTCCGTTGTTCATCTTTTTATGCTAAAGACCCAAAAAAACATTACTTATCCTAATAAACAAATATCTTTTGCTGATAATGCAGCTTTCAGTCTATTTTATTCTGCTATCATTGCTGTTACCGTGATTGGAATATCTCACTTTAGTTGAGCACAAGTGTAACACTTTACAAACTCGGTTATTTTATTTCCACATTAAACTTGTGGAATTGTAGCTGATCTGAGAGCTACAAACATAGTTTTTTTTTTTTAAAACATTGTTACATAAATCAGGTGCATAAATTAAAGTTCATCATTAACTGTGCAAATTATTCTGCTGTCTTTAATTGTCTTCAAATTATCAATCAATCGTAGTGATTTAGATTTATTCCTATTAAGACCTACAAAAGATTCATTAAATCTAATTTTTTTTATACCTTCTATCATATACTGGTTTCATCGTTAATGAATGTATTGCCATTGTTTCAACATACCGATTGCATCTTTTTTTATCTGACTATGCCACTATCTATTATGTTTTTTTAGATTAACACAACCTGATATATTATTAATTCAAGTTTTATATTTCTGAATGAAAACATCAAATAGTATATAGTAAAAATTATAATCTATATCATTATTTGTTGCTATATCATAATTTTTGTTCCCTCTCATATATTGATTAAATTGCTGTATTTAATGCTTTTATTAGAATCTTTTTAATTAGCTGAATTAACTTCAATGTAAATTCTGCCATGTCAACTACATGAGAGTAATAATAAAGATCTTTTATACCTTTTTGGATCATAAAAATCTTTGCATTTAAAATGATGCTCCCCAGCAATTACACATTTAAACCTAAATTTTTTTATTAGAACTGTTATAAAAGTTATGTCTATTCCATTATGGTTCTCCATATTTAGCACAACATAGAAATGTTCTATTCGTATTTGACAATAGACAATATTGATAAAAACTATTCATCAATTAAATATAGTATTTGCCATTATCAATCTATTCTAAGTAAAACATAATTTCATCCACTGTATTATGTGATAGAATTACTATTTAAACATAAAACTTCTTACCTTCTTATAACTAAATACTTTTTTTATTTCCCAATGTCATCTAACCCTTTCAAAATCTTAATCTAGTTTTAAAAATATTTTCCTGTTCAATTTTCACTTGTTTGTATTACTTTATACTATTTACCTGTATATAGATTTCAGCTATCTTAATTATAGTGATATGTATTTTCTCATGGTATAAAGAGGAAAAAATAAAATAGTTAAAATTGATTCAGTTGAAGAATCCGACCTATTCAGAAAATTGGCTAAGCTATAAAAATCGAGTAATCTTCTATTTACAGGCTAATAAAATCACAAATGCTGAGTTAAAATTAGCTAGTTGACCTTGATTTTGATAAAGCATTGGTTCTATTAACTAACTTTTTCACTCCAAAACCCGTAACAATAATGCAAAGATATTTCAATCTTGATACATAAAGGTAAGGGAAAAAAAGCTAGAAATTTTTGCTATTAACTTTAAAAAACTAGCTTTAAAATGCAATTTAAAGACTTCCTTAATCAAGCCTTGCAAGATCGTTGTATCTGTGGGATGAATCTCAGGGTCAAATTCCTAATAGATCCCACTAGAAGAATCAACAGTTAGTTAAAAAATCCATTGAAGAAAATAGACTATAACATTCAAACTGTTGAGCAGAAAACTGAGTCAGTCAAGCACCCAGCTGACAATAAAAGTCACTACTCATATAAATCATCAACAATGAGTGAAAAGCATTGTTATAGATGTGATCAACTAATATGGACACACACTGAATGTCCCCACTGGTATTCAGTTTGTGCATATTGCAAGCACGTCACCAAATAAAAGCTGCTTGTTTTATATGGGAAAAATAAGTTGCTAATAATAGAATGAATGAGTCCATTTCAAAAAGCTAGAAAGGCAATTTAAGATCTTAAGAAACAAAATACCTGTATACACAATGTGAGAGGCATTGAGTGCTTTTAAATGCAGACTACTTATTAATGATACGTTTGTAACAATGGGAGTGGATACCAGATCTGCAGTGACATTATGTTAAAAAAGACATGGACTATCATTAATAAGAACAATAGATATCGGCAGTATCCTAGCAGCAAAACAATTAGTGATTATCAAGGCTATCTAGTAGCATTGCTGGATCAGGCAAGAGTGAAAGTTACAATGACCACTAAAACTAGATATCTGCTTTTAAGCAGAGCAATTTATTAGGACTTGACTAGTTCATTCACTTAGGTTTTACAATGATTAAAGTGAACCAGCTTACCGCAATAAATTCAAACAGGATTTGCCCAGAAGTAATCATTAATAATCCAGGTTTGAACCCTAAAATAATGCATGAAACTAAAAGTGCAAAAAAGTGGATAAGTACTCATGTTCTATGCCACATGTTTAAAGGAATCACGGAATGGGTTCCAGCAATCATGATCAAAGCTAAAAGATCACAAACATTGGTGATTAAAACTGCTGATAGATAACTATATTATTATAACAGAAACGAGCATAGATTAAATTACACATCATCAGCCAGCTGTAGTGAATCTACATTTCCAAGACCATCTATCAGCAAAGCCTTATAGGATGACAAAAAGTAGCAAGCCAACACCTGTGAGAACATACATTTCGAGATCAGCTAAACTTTGTCAAATGACAGAGTTTCAAGCCAAAAGTAACTACAAAGCAAAGAAAATACCTACCAACGCACCTGCATAACAATGTTCTCTAGGAGTCGAATTTAGCCATAAGAAGGGAATATATCCTACTTTTAAATAATGGACTAGTCCAGATTCCTTATGTAGATTGGTTTGAGCATTCATCCGCATGAACCTATATATTTACTGATAGATAATGCGTAGCCAATGGCAAAAACAGATCAGTAGGCAATACCTGAAAGACAGTATTCACATTCTCCAGGCAATAGCTATCAAAGCTAAATGGTTAAAGCAGTGAGGCAAGTTCATGTTCAAGACTGGAAGCTGTTAGAACTAAACATTGGCACAAGGTAAGCTGTCATAGTACAGCCGGAAGTATCACTGCACATACTCATGAGGCAGGCTGCCAAGGTAGTGAAATTTAGAAGGGCATGTGCAGTCTCTTTTTCCATATTTCATCTCGAACTAGGAGCTATACTTCAACAACGATAGCAGGCGGAATACAGCCATATTGTCAATATGAGAGTATATTTGTATTCATGTTTCACTAATAAGTATATATTATAAAACGCATGTTTACATATAATCCAGGCTAAACACAACTGATTTTGTCAATATGACTGTATATTTGTATTCATGTTTCACTAATAAAGATATGTATTATAAAACGTATTTACACGTGTTTTTGTTTACATGTAATGTAGACTAAACCCAACAGCTTTTGGATTGCGCAGTAAAAATAGTACTCCAGAAAAAGAAACGAAAAAATAAAAGAAAAATAGGTATTAAACCATGGAGAGAGATGAAGAGTTTGTTTTCTTTTTGGAACTTCACTTCCCATCACACTCCTGAAGCCATACAAGATTATCATTGGGCATCATTCCTAGCATCTTGGTTTCTGTAGGTAAACAAGCCTACTAGGGACTAAGCAGATTGCCCCAATCTTATTATTATTTTGTTAACGCCTGAAGGCTTGTCCAGGGTTTAAGAGCAAGAGTTTAGAAGAGGTAAAATACATTTTTCTAAATTTGTTGAATTTTATAGAACTGTACAAGCAAGGATTTTTGTCTTATGTAATTGGCAGATAATATATGTATTAAACTGTGTATGCCTATATTAGTGTATATTTTAGATCTTTGTTTTTTGCTTATATATTAATTACTGTGTCATGCAATATTAAATTATATTAAAATTAAATGTTCAATTCGATTGTATGTGTTTTAATTAGAGTTAGCTTATTACTATTTTGCTAGTCACCCAGCAGTATGAGATGGCACATAGCATTCTCTATTTGTTTTTTGAAGAATTACTAAATATCTGAAGCTTTAGAAACAAATCATATCTTTACCTTTGCAAATATATCCAAAATACTGTAAAATCTCTAACCATTGTTTTCAGAGTCTGTGTGGAATAAAAACTACATATATCTTAAGAAAAACTGTTAAATATTGTAAATAAGAACAACTCATTATTGTCTGAAGTACATATATATATAAAATAATATTTTTGGGTACAAACTATGTATTATTTTGCATTACAATCCGATATTTCGATGGACTAGCAACAGCCATTATCAAGGTTAACTTTTGAAAGAACAATCATTAGATCTCAAAGAATAATGTGACTCAGTGCGAGATGAGAAGTGAGATTCAACTTGAAGTAGTTCAGCATTCACAATATGAGGCTTCTCAGAATGTTTATTTTCCTCAGTTTTTTTCACCTGTTAATTTCAAGTTAATATTAGATAAAATGAGGTTTCCACATAGCTGGAATACGTTGTGCTTTATCAGCCCTATTTAAACCAGTAGGTCTCTTTAATATTTCAATTGACTCTCTCATGGTTCTTAAATCATATCTTTCCAAATTAGCAAGTATTTTTGTAAAACCATTAAGCATCATATGATCACTATCTCTTATACTAGCACATATTTGTTTATAAACAAAGCCAGAAACTAGTCTGGGGATATTGGATGAGTAGGCATTTTATGCACAAGCCTTCTGGTATTCATTGATTACTCTGGTTGGCACAGGGTGGCAATACTGTATGGAGAGTTTTGCTTTGTTTATAAGTATTTTTGTATTGTCCAAATCAGGTTTCTGACTGATATTGATAATGTTTCATCACATTTTTTTGCAATTAAAACATCTAGAAAAGAAAGCGATCTGTTATTTTCCACTTCCATATTAAATTTAATATTTGGATGCCAATTATTTATAAAACAAAAGAATTTAAGGCATCAATGCCATGAGACGATATGACAAATGTATCATCCACATATCTAAGCCAAATAGAAGGTTTTTTAGAAGCTGCACATAATACTTGACTTTCAAAATTATCCATGAAAAGATTAGCAATTACAGGTGACAGTGGAGATCCCATAGAAAATCCACATGCACATATCTAAGCCAAATAGAAGGTTTTTTAGTAGCTGCACATAATACTTGACTTTCAAAATTATCCATGAAAAGATCAGCAAATACAGGTGACAGTGGAGATCCCATAGAAAGTCCTTTAATTTGTTTAAACTTTTGAGAATTATAAACAAAAAATGAATTTTCAAGGCAATGCTTCACTAATGGAATAATAAACTCAGATAAATTATTGTATTGTGCTATTATACTTAATGCTTCTTCAACAGAAATGTTAGCAAATGTAGAAGAAACATCAAAACTAACCAATAAATCAGTTCCAGTTTTAAGTTTTTAATTATATAAATAAAATGACAAAATTTTTAATTCTTGATGGAATCCTGTCTGTCAATGGTTGTAAGCATTGGGCTAAATATCAAGCCAAAGCATGTGTAGGAGAACTTATAGCACACACTATAGGATTTCATCAAGAATTAAAAATTCAAGTCATTTTATTTCTATAATTAAAAACTTAAAACTAACCGGAACTGATTTATTGGTTAGTTTTGATGTTTCTTCTATGTTTACTAATATTCCTGTTGAAGAAGCATTAAGCATAATAGCACAATACAATGATTTACCTGATTTTATTATTCCAGTAGCGAAGCATTGCCTTGAAAATACATTTTTTGTTTATAATTCTCAAAAGTTTAAACAAATTAAAGGACTTTCTTTGGGAACTCCACTGTCACCTGTAATTGCTGATCTTTTCATGGATAATTTTGAAAGTCAAGTATTATGTGGATGATACATTTGTCATATGGCATTGATGCCTTAAATTCCTTTCTTGTTTTTATAAATAATTGGCATCCAAATATTATACTATGGAAGTGGAAAATAACATCACTTTCTTTTCTAGATGTTTTAATTGCAAGAAAATGTGATGAAACATTATCAATATCAGTTTACAGAAAATCCACTCATACAAACAGATATCTTGATTTTAATTCTCATCATCCTGCATAAATTTTTTCTTTAGCAAAAAGTCTTTTGTCTAGATAAAGAACATCTTACTCAAGAAATAGAACTTACAAAAAATATTCTACTTTCTAATAATTACAATAAAAACATCATATGTAAGACTTTACATAACATTAATACTAAAAAGAAAAAAGAGGATAGAATTGACAATTCCTCTTTTAGAGTAATTTTAGCTTACATTAAATGGGTTACTGATAAAATCAGCAGAAGACTATCTTGTTTTAATATAAAGACTACTTTTTCTACTGGCAAAAAAATTGATTTTTTTATATTGTGACAGTCAGATGATGTATGTTGGTTTAACCCAGTTCGAATACTAAGCGAAGTACCTCGAGGCCACCCATACGCGAGATATAGCCATACATAAATTATTTTTCAACCGGCCACAAAGCTTAGCAACAGAGGTAGAGACATGGACGGGAACACCTACGGAGCTAAATAGTTAAATGTGCATAAAAATGCTACGAAAAATGTGTTTTTCATGCCTGAATCATTGGAAAAGCAAAATAAAGCATTTAAAATAACATTAGAAACTGAAGCTTTTTTTTTTTAGTTAAATATGTTTAATTGATGGCTTTAAAATATTAATAATGACTTAATGGCCTCCGCTATTCCCCTAAATTCATGAAAACTAATTAGACAATGAAAACAGATTAAACGATATAATATTTTTGCGATCTAAGTCTTTTCTTCCCAATTTTAATAAAATTGTCAACTTGAATCTCCTCGATAAAGTACAATAGTAAAAATCTTTCGCAAAGCATTTTCTAATTGCTTTGCGCTAAAAACAGACGGTTTAAAAATTATTTAAAACGTATATAGCTAAATCAGATATACATAATAAGCTACTGGCGGACAAAAGAGGCGTTATCGAGGAGATCAAGTTGGCAAACAAAGGAAACTTACTCGTATGGAATTTAGAAACATAAATAAAATTAGAAAGAGATTTTAAATGAAAAGAATTAACTTTTAAACTTAACCGCAATGGAATACAAAATATTTACACATGTTAGTAATGAAGAATAGTGAAGGAAAAAAGGTTAAATATAGATAGATGATCACACATATATATATTTAAGACTAGTCTAATAATAATGGTTACATTACAAATATCATTAAATAAAATAATTCATAATATGTTCAGAAAGGTATGAACAAAAGGGTAGAAAGTAAATAGTTCAATGGAGGAGAGATATGATTACCGTCCTGGTGTCTTTCTTGGTCATGTTTCCTACGGCGTTCGTGGCTTGATCCGACCATCGATAGGTATTTGCCCGGACAAGGAAAGTGGAAATAAGTAGCATGCTTTTATGAAAAGTCCTACAGACACGGCACAGAGTTCAGATGACTATTGAGTGGATACTAAGGCATTTTGATGGTATTTAGGAACCTCGGCGATAGGCAAAGCTATTTATTTGCCTAGCCAAGCATAGTAGAATCCATCAAATTCATATGACTTTTAGCTTGAGCATGTTCAAACTTCTCCATGATTTTGAAGACGACAGTTGTCTAACTTTTTGGAATAAAATCTCCACAAGCAAAATCTGAAAGAGTTCTCCAAAGAGAAATCTGAATGCCAGCAAGAAAACTCTGAATAACCAAGTCTTTTGTTCTCACTTTTATTTATACCCTCTTTGTCAGCTACCTTCTATTGTTTGTATGATCTTAGATCTTGATAAGCCCACCCACACTCCTTTGTTTCAAGGTAACATTTTCTAAAAATAACTTTTACTTTTTTCTTCTAAATTTCTTTCTTTAAAGTTTGAATTTTATTAATTAAAAAAGAAAGAGAAGGCCATCTTTAATTTGCTTTGAATGGGCTAACTAATTACAAGCATACATTCTTTTAGAAAATGTTGGCGGGCTTATCTCAAAATAAATCATACGCCATATTTTAACAAGATTTTAACAAAAAAATATATTATTTCTTTTAATAATATAAGCATTTTATTTCAGCAGAATTTTGCATTAACTCGTATTATATACGATTGACGTATATATATATGTTTGACTAATAGGTTTTACAAGTAATTTTTATTAACAGAAATCTAATCTTAGAATGGAATTTATTTAAAACAAAATAGTTAAATGCAAATACAAATTATATAAATGTAATTAATTTTAGCTTTAATGCAAAACCCTGCTGATATTGGACTATAAACTTAATTCAGGCCTACAATACTAATTAAGTTTATAGGAGGCTGTGAAGCATGGATCGGACTTCAGATCCATTGCTTCAATATAAACCTAAAGACAGAATATTTTTGGAACACCAAGGAGCTTATGAAATTCCATGTTTGCAGTGCTCAAGAAGCTATGTGGGACAGTCTAATAGACGAATAAATGTCAGAATTAAGGAACATAGAAATGCTTTTAATCAAAAAATTAGCACATCAGTTTTTACTTCCCATTTTTTAGAAATTGGTCACAAACCTGATTTGGACAATACAAAAATACTTGCTAATTTGGAAAGATATGATTTAAGAATCATGAGAGAGTCAATAGAAATATTAAAGAGACCTACTGGTTTAAATAAGGCTGATGAAGCACAACGTATTCCAGCTATATGGAAACCTCTCATTTTATCAAATATTAACTTGAAATTAATAGGTGAAAAAACTGAGGGAAATAAACATTTTGATAAGCCTCATGTTGTGAATGCTGAACTACTTCAAGTTGAATCTCAATTTTCATCTCGCACTGAGTCACATTGTTTGAGATCTAACGATTGTTCTTTCAAAAGTTAACCTTGATAATGGCAGTTGCTAGTCCGTCGAAATATTTGATTGTAATGCAAAATAATACACGATTTGTACCCAAAAATATTATTTTTATCTACATCATATAACCGTGAAAACATTAAATATAATATTATATATATATATATGTCATTATACTTCTTTTTTTTTATTAAGAAGGTGATTTAATTTTATCAAGAAGATGGTAAAATTTGCAGCTCGGAAACTATAACAGTAAAAACGAAAAATCCTTCAAAAAGTATATACAAACTGCAATTAAAGTTAAAAGCCATTTCAATAAATAGGAAAGGTCTACTATACAAGAAAGATTAAACAATTGTATCTATTTCAAAGCTTAGCACTGCTTTCAACCAGGCGGTCATATTCATAGCACAAAGACAGTTTTGTGCCTAAAAAAAGTCTGCTTCTGATGCATTTTTTTTTGCATGTATCTGTTTCTGTGCTATAAATACGACCTGCTTGGTTGAAAACAGTGCTAGTTGCAATTGTTTAATCTTTCTTTTGTAGTGGACCTTCCCTACTTATTGAATTACAAACAAATAAGGAAAGAAATAAAATTTATTCAGTTAAAAGACATTTATTTTATCTGAACTTTCTTGTTTAAAAGAGGGGGGGGGGAAGGTGGTATGATCATATTTTTATATTTGAAATTAAAACCAAATCCATGGTAATATATTTATGTGTATCTATAATGAGACGGTCATATTTATTATGCATGATTGTTTGGTGTTTAGTAATATTGTTTAATTTATTTTCAATAGTTATTATTTAATATTAGTAGAATATACATATCATTAAATACATTTTATAAATGTTAATCACATTTAATACTTCATATTGTAACGGTAAGAAAAGTAGAGCTGCTTTAACCTAACCTAGAGATGTAGATAGAGGGGGTTCGAACCTCACCTACTCCTCTAGATTGCTACTAAGCGACTTACTCCCCAAACCTCATTAAAATTTAATCTTAATGTATGCCCGGTGGTCAGGGAGAGAAGAGACCACGAAAAGGAATTTTTACATATATAATGATCAGATGTACATACGTATGTTACAAAAGAAAACAATACTAAGTAGTTTTATTTATAGTGAATGAAAGATAACACAAACTTTTATTATTTACATTAAAAGAATTCATACAATGTTTTACTAATAGTGTCACAGGCTATTTTCACTGCAACCGGATAGACATATTTGAAAGATCCATTGATCGTAATGATAAGAACAGACAAAATTTTACATTATCATTTCTTTCTTTAAAATATTCCAGCCAATGGAAGTGTTACGTAAAAGAAATCAAGAGAGAGAGAGATGATTCATTAACTCTGTGGTTGAAGAACATAGAAATAAATAGGTGGTCAAACTCAACTAAACACTTTGGACAGGTTTAAATCACCGCCCTACTTATGATTTAAGAAGAATGATAAAGTGACCCCAGCAGGAATTTCCAGCTATAATTGAAACATTTCGATGATATTTTGAGAAAGATTTCCTAATAAATATAAATATATAAGACCATGCACACAGGCGATAGCATATAGTGGGCTGTGAGGCTCGAGACATAACAGTTACCAAGAGGTTACCACAAGACCGGATAGCTCTCCATCTCTAAACTAGGTTAGAGAGAAAAATGGAATCCGTTCGCTAAACGCGGATTCAGGATCGGAGTTTTTGTTGCTTATGTCCAGTTACGTACATTTAAGGAACTGAGATCGACATGAGATCCCGAACAATTTATTTTTCAGAAGGTCCGAATGTAGATATGTTAACCTAAGCAAACTTGGCAAAAGAAGCACTGTAATTTATGCTGAGCGGCCTAGTAGATCACCCGAGGCACGATACCTTATAAATACGGTCAACGACCTTTAAACTTAAAAAAGAAACCCTCTGCAAAATATATATCTGAGGAAAGCTCAACTATCACTGAAAATCCAGAGAAAAATAGTAACTTCACTTTTATAAAATTTGAATTAATAAAAAGAACAAGTGGGTGGATATTTTATTTATTTAGTAGAAATTTAACCCATTCACCACTAAGCCAATGCTATTTAATAATTTTTTAATACATATTGTCAAAATGTACTCTCTCTTAGTACTAAAATATAAATGCGAAAGTTTTATTTCACGCTCTTTAAAATATAACTTTAAATTTGTAACCCTTCATTGACTAAAATATACTGGCATTCGATAAGGATCTTTCTTTTATATGTATATAAAAAAAACTAAGTTAAAATTTGGAAAATTTTATAATAGAATATCTAGCAATTTAAATCTTGATTTTAAAATAGTTTTGCACTTTCTATGATTTGCTTCCTTTTCTTTCTAAATAAATATTTATATAAAAGAAATAACTTAATTACGGGAGTATAATGGCGGAAAGTTAAACGAAGTATTTTTCAATTAAATTAATAAGAACTATGGCCGCCATTATATATAATAACCCCTCCCATTACGATATAAAAAAAAAAGAAAAGAAGGCAATTAATGAAATATAATTTCACAAGATTCGAATACATAGATTTAAAAAACATATCTATATATAGAAAAGCATAAATATACCTTGAAATTGAAATTACAAAAATATTTTAATAATTTATGGGAACGTTACCGGTAACTAGATGGGTAGGTCAAAATGAGATCATTTGATGTTTCCCCGCAGGTCTTCTCGGTTCTTCAAATTTGTTTTTCCATGTTTTTGAGGGCAGATTTTTTTTCACGGATACAGGGCAGATACTTTTGTTCTCTGGCTGGCTTACATGATTACGACTCCGACCTCAGGAACAGCTCAGGAGAGCGAAGGCAAAAGAGGTTACTCCCGCATTTTTGCAGAGCAACACATTTCTGGATTTTTATTTATATGCCGAAAAATAGAGTGCAGTTTGAAGTAAGTACAGCAAGCAAGAGTTCGCTATATTGTCTAATTTTTCAGCAAAATTTCTTCCAACTAAATTCTTAACATTTTCTCTCTGACCTTCAGCACTGGTTACCCGCAAGCATAAGACCCTGAACAAAAGAAAAGTTCTTTATTTATACCCTTTTTCCATTATGTTTTTAATTTGCTAATTAGTAGCTAATCATGCCCGTTGTTTCAAATTTTTCCTGTTATCTATTTTTATCTAATTCAGAAAAATGTTTTACTAATTAAATTCCTTTTCCTAATGGATTCTATTTAATTAAGAAATTCATCGAATTCTACCAAATATATTTTAAAAATAATTGCAATTATAATTTTAACTTTCTATATTTTATTTTATTAAATCTTTTAATTTAGGCAACTATTTGAGAAAACAATAAATTTAATTTGAAAAAGAAACATACATTCACTGTGTTTAGACTTAGGGTCTTAGTTAGTCCACAGTGAATGGTGAAGCCAGCATATGTATATTTATATATATATGCACAGCTTCAATATAAATATATTTTTGTTCAAATAACATAATTCTGTTTAATATTTTTGCTTTATATTCATATATTATTTGTAAATAATGTGTTAGGGTTATAGTTAATTTATTTGTTGCTTTATGTCATTTATCTACTAATTTTATTACATTATTGAACTTTGGACATAAAATGTTATTAAATTTAATGTTTTAAAAGTTACACTAAGTGTCTAAAGTTACATTTCTTTTGTTGGAAAATCATCATCACTACACCATTACCAGAGACTACTAATTATCACATGCATATTAACTAAAAATATGATTTAAAAATCTGAAGAAAAATTGATTTGGCCTAAGATGTGGTATCATAATTATCAAAGTAAATCTTTATTGAATTGAATATTAAATTATTATACATTGCTTCGATTACATTAGTCATCGCTCACATACATTGCAAATGTAGTAAAGTATATTTATTATTAAGAAATTATCTCAAGAATTAGTTTCGTTTAAATTTTGACATGATGATTACAAAAATAGGAAACCTAAAATAAAATAGTGATACAGTTTTAATTATAGATAAATGTTATGAGTCAGTAAAATCCCTCTTGATATTTTATAGATGGTATAAGTAGTCAATTATGATCAATGATAATCCTGAGATCCTCTTAGAATATTGTTAGTATGGTTATTCTTAATTATAGTGTTATAAAAGTAAAATAATAAAATATTACCATACAATAAAATAACAATACAACTTATTGAGTAGATTAATTTAAATATTCCCATTATAGACATTTTATTCTATTAATTTAAGCATTATTGTTAGTCATGAGAGTATTTAGATGCTGAATAAGGAGTGTCTGGATATTCTTATGCTATTGGATAAATACTTTAGTATTTATTTAATGTTAAAGGGTATGTAATCTTGTTAATAGGATAAGTGAGTCTCACAATTTTTACGATTGATTAATTATAATTGAAAAAATGGTAAGTATTAAATGATATCTAGATAAATTCTTAGTGTAGCCTAATATAGGGACTTGCCATATCTGCTAGGGGTCGTTGGCAGGATACAGTCTATACATACACCTGACGCTCCACCATGTAGAAAAAACTTTGCTGTTAACTGAAAGATGAGCCTTTGATTCCTCTTGTCAGTGCCATTGTTATTACTATATGATTTTTCATGCAACAAACAAACAAAGATAGGCTACTCACCAGCATGTATCAGCCAGCTTGGTGAGTTTATTGCCTTTTTATCTTTGAATTTAATATCAAGAAATATCATGACCTTCTCTGATGGTTCTTATCTGAAATATTTGTTGAGTTTTCTTGAATGCAAGATGAACATGTGTGGTAATGATCATAATTTTTATACAGATATTTACAATCATGACAGACAAAAGTAAATTCTGACCATTACTCCGTAGAACTGTAATTCATCACCTAAAACAGTGATTAGTGGCTGAAATATAAGAATCCATTTTTTTGCAGAAGCCAGACTGCCATTTAATGATGGCTTATTATTTAATACTTACAACTACAGATCACTTTCAAGTGAAGAAAGTTAGTTCAAATTGAAAGAATGGTCTAACATTAAATGTGACATTTTTAAACCTTGTGAAATTTAATTTACTTTACTCTATAGATCTAAATATTACAAGCATAAGTGGATGGAGGTCTCTATAAATAAAAAATGGAAGAATAGCCTTGTAGAGATTGATGATAGATCACACAGAGTTGAAAAATTAGTATTCAGATTAATGGAAGATACTAAAATGCATAATTCAAGTTTGTGCCTTAATAGATTTTTATTGTGATGAACATAAATTTTTATATCGATGTATAAAATACTTTGATCAGATTATCAATATTTTTAAATTGTCATGAGAGATATTAATTCTAAAATTGATAAACAATTTAAAGTGTTGTTGGGAAATTTGACTATGATAATAAAAGATTTGTGGAGATATCAGAAAAAGAAAAATGGTACTAATTACTTAGCCGGGATTGTTTGCTTGATGATGTTGTTGCCATTCAAAAACAATACAATGCAATGTTACCGGGCCGCAATTTTTTAAATACAGCTACCTTTTTTTTGACTTTATTTGTATTACGCATTAAAGTCTACCATAGTAATTTTAAAATATTGTTTACTCTGATCAAAAGCCTTTTGTACATCCATATGAAAATCTTCTACTACTTCATCACTATGAGAACTTGTTGGCACATAAACCTGAATCATCTGCATTTGATATCTGCTATTAAGTTGTATAACTAATCTTGCTACTCTGTCCGATATACCATCAATCTCCCCAATGTTGTTCTTCCACTTTTTATATATAATGAATCCTACTCCATTTGTATTTCCGATATTTGTACCTTTATAGTAGAGTACATGTCCACTTTTTAAATTAATTGTCTCTTCATCTTCTAACTTCGCAAATTCCAATAATGTCCCATTTAATATAAGACAGTTCTTCTTATTCTTGCAATCTTCCTTCACTTAAAAGTGATCTGCAGTTGTAAGTACCGAAATAAAAAGTTATCAAGTGGCAGCCTGGGTCCACAATCAGGGGATTCTTAACACCACCTTCGGACACCAACCGCTATCTTGGTTGGTGACTTTACAGCCTCCTGGGAATAAGGACCATGATTTATTTTTGTTTGTCATGATTGTATATATCTATTGGAAAAATATTTATCATTTACACATACATTCATTCTGCCTTATCAGGCAACTGAGAAGAAAGACAATATATATATATGGATTTGGTATATATATATAAAAATTAATTTGGGTTGCATTAATATTATAATATAAGTGTATTATTATGATTTAGATTGGATTTATATTGAACCCAGTGGGAGTTAGATCGAATAAAAAAAAGAATAAATTTTTTTTTACTCTTTAATAAAACAAAATTGTAAAACAAATTATTGAACAACTTTCTTGACTTTTTTTATATATATAATACACAATTGTTTATTATTAATTCGATCTACTCCAGCTGCAATTTAATATTGCACCACACCGGCCCCTCAGGCAGAGAAAAGTACCCAAAGGGTACCCATAGCTAGACCGAAATTATACAAGGTATAATTTACAGCCACATTTACAAACTACAGAACTTTTCCTGCTGCTGAATTCAAATCCTGTCATTCAAAGCACTTTATTTGTTTTGAAGTAAACTTCAGGCACCAGTTAATTACCAGAAGTAACCAACATCCGCTGGATGACCGCCACTAAATTCAGTGCCTTATAAATCCCAACTAGCTCAATCGAAGAATCGACCCATAAATACTAATTTTCAAAAAATAATTTATTTAAAATACTTTAAAATTAATTAGAGAACTCATTCATCCCTTTCTTGAATAAACTAATGATTACATATAATATCTCGAGCACACACATTATAATAAACATAGAACATTAAACAAACATGAGCATTAACAACATTATATCACGTGCACACATTTTCCGTAAACTACTTGTTTGTATGATTGGGAAGTTCTGGGAATATTTGCTGCTTACATTAACTGCACATAAATAGTTCTTATATGCTAGTTAAGAGTTCAGTTCTGTTGACTCTGGATATTTCAAAGATTGCAATGGCTACAATAATAAATTACTGAATCAATAAGAATAAAGAATAATTAATATTATTACCTATAGGTATTTTTAGATGCGCGTTCCTTTGGATAGATGGCTGCTTTTTTCTCCTGTGTGATGTGTGTTGTACCAACCATTTGCGATTTGGATTGCTGACGAATGTGCTTCCTTGATGCATTTCAGTCCGGCAGACGAATGTTTGAATGGCTCAGGTTGTTAGATATTCATTGTGGCTAATTAGAGGCCTTCAGATATTCTAGGGCAGTCAGAGACTGGAATACAGCGGCATACTTCTTCTGATTAGCATCACGTGTTTTTCTTGGCGTTCACAAAAATATATATCTTTTATTTGCACAGACTGGAATAACACCGCTAAAAAATGATCTGTTCTGATTATGACAAGTTTTTTTTAGGCCTATTTATATGTGGCTTTTTTAATGTTCGGCTTGATTAACATTTAAATTAGTTAAATTCCCATTATTCGTTCACATTTCTCATTAGATTAATTTACTTAAGATAAAATTTAACTTTTTAATTATTCCCATTGTTTATTTATAGCCATCTTTGAATTTAACTTGACTTTTATGTTACGAACTTTACTTTCTGTTGTTCTTTTTTTAAAATTCAACTTATTTTTATACGCACACATATATACACATTTTAATGTACTTTTAAAATCCACACACCCATCCCTCTTAAATAATAAGAGAGCAATTTTTAGTTTTTTATGTAACAGGTCTTTTTTTAATTTTAAACCTTTACTTAGTTAAATCTCTCTTCCCTTCATTTAATTGTTTTCTTATTTTTCTTCTTTGTTTTTTTTTTTAAAAACTTAGTACACTTCTAAGAGTAATTACGCGGCTTTTTTTTTTTCTTCATTTTTCTTCCGGCAATATACACCAGGTTTTTACAACAAACTTAAACAAGACTTCTTTTAAAACTTTTAATCTTAAAGTTTTATTATTATTTGTTATTAAATATTGTTTTTATATATGTAATGAAATATAAATGGAATATTTGCTTTGTGTTTGAAGTTGAAATGTAAATTATAGCCTGTAGATGGAGCTGCTGTAGAAGAAAAGAATTGTAACGTAATTTTAAGTATATTTGCATCTTGATAAGGCTCTAATTTGAAGGCGAAATCCAAGTTGGTGAAATTAAATATAATATTATTGTAAAAGTTGTCTGATTAAATAATTTTTTATTGTATTATTGTTTTATATATGTGAGTATTTTTATGTATATATATATGTTTTGAGGATATGTATGTGCATATTTTTGATATATACATATGTATGTGTGTATATTGTTATATGTATATAAAGTAATGGTTATATGTTTATATCATTTAATATTGTAGCTCTAATGAAGACTGCAGGACAGTTGAGACTATCAGGAAAATAAAGGAATTATATTAAAAGAATTTTTGCATTTAAAATGTATTGTAACCAAATATTTATGAATATATGAAGAAATGCAAAGATAGTAAAGGAGAAGAATAAGAATATACTTCAAAAAATATAAAATAAATACAATTCATTCTAGGAATCATAGAGCAGTAAATTATTGTTCTAGTAAACAAGATTATGTTAAACAAATAGATTTAATAAAAGAAGAATTTATAAATAATCATTAATCAAGTAAATTTATAAATGATAATATTAGATGGATAGAAAATAAGATAGATTATATAAATAGTAATAAAGAAAAAAGTAGTAAGTTAATTATATAGGTATTGAAGCAGCCAATCTGATACTCAGATTGAGCTTCACAGCCCACTCAGAATCTCCCACCACCAAACCACATTCAAACTCTATCCTTATGCGTATATATGCATTTATTAACATTTTTTTTTTTTGCTTGATTATTAAAATAATCATGATGTAGATATTTACTAATATATTAATTTAAATATCTTAAATGAATAAATATTTTATATATTATATTATTCGTATATGTGCGTAATGGATACATATATATCATAGGTGAGGGGAGATTATTTATAAAGTATTTATTATATTAAAATATATTATAGTAATTTGTATTTTTGAAATTATATTAAATTTTATTATTTATTTTAGTAATGGCGGTCAAAACGGTGATGCAGTCCTGTCGAATATTCTTGAATGCAATTAAGTCAATTAACTGGAAATCCATTAGTCCAAATTAAAATGTTATAATTTTATAAAAGTAATGTAAAATCCATTAGTGGAAATTTTAGCCACTTCCAAATTTGTTTTAAAATCTAAGATTATATTTTTAAAAAATCGTTTAAGAAATTCTTAGCAGGATTGCATTGTCTTTAAAATTTATCAGAACAAAGGTATGCATATGGCATGCAAATGCAGATCGTCAAAGTAGATAAGTTGCCTTAAGTCATGTTGTTAAAAGTATTCCAGAACAATTTCAAAATCATATAAATAGCGCTGGTTTGAACACTCCGGGAGAGCAAATAATTTGAGAAGACCAATGGCCAAAAAAAATCCACGTTAGTTGTACCTTTGATTCAATGTATTGTGAATAGGTAAAAACTTTACATTTTCTCACTGTTCCAGAATGGCCGCTTTTCCGACACCATTGCCCAGAATCCAGATACTCATAAACTATTACTATGAACCTATATACTGAATAATAAAAGTGCTACCTGCCTGACTAACCTGAACAAAACTAAATCTAGTCTACTATGGACGTTTTCAAATCATCAAAGAACCGCCATCAATATTGAACAAGGTAATAAATCAATGCTGTTGCTGTAACTCCTACATTTACATGTATAATCTCAATTTAAAACTATTTCTTGTCTAATTCTTCCTTTAAATGTAATGTAATTCTTTTTATCTGATCTGAAGATCAGACATATCTAACTAGTATAATTTGTAAAATCTTACCTTATTGTTAAAAATATGTTCAACTCTCCATAAACTCTTAATCTTTCTTCTATCATTGAGCCTCTAGTAAATAATTATGTTTCCTTATTTCACATTTGTGCAGCAACAAATATTTCGTATTTTGATTATTATGTTTTATAGTTTATATTTTAAATAATATGCCAATAATTTTCTAAATTTACAAGAACGTTCACTCTCTTTTTAAATCCCCCTCCCCTCTTTTCATGGGGAGATCAGTTTAATTATTTTTAATTAGAACAAGCTTATTTCAATTACAGCGGACGCTTGCAAATTTAGGAAAAACAACTTAATTATATGACAGTGTGATTGCCGAAAAATAGTAGAAATCTGCTTTTCTCAGAAATGTTTTCATTTTAATTTAAAATAGTAGTACTAATTCTAAAAGTTCAAATCTGTTTTATGTGAAATTAAATCAGTATTTTATTTTATGAAATCAATAACCACCACCTAACTCTTATATAGACAATGATGTATACGATATCATCAAACCATTTAGAACCGAACTTTCATGTTGTTTTAACATTTGTGGGAAGTTTTATATATAAATTAATTTAACAGGGGAAGGGGATTTCTATTTCAATATTTTGTCGTTTTATTAATGAATTTAAGCTCTCCCTTACTGTTTAGTATTTAAATCATACCATTATGCAGGCTATTCCATAATATATAGATATTAATTAAGTATTCTTATAAAGTTTTATATGTGGTTCCAAGCATTGGGTGCATACCTGTCTCCTCGTTTGTTATATATATTGTGCTTTGTTCCATGGGCATATCGGAAAAACTAAACCCCGTCTCGTATCTCCAAGTCTAAGAACAATGCCAAAATTTCTTGGGACTTCTATTGCCGCCTGAGCTATCTCCATATCGGAATTGTTCTGGGAAAACCGGCCCATCATAGCTCACTGTGGACTCTTCTTCGTTAATTAGCCAATTCTGCCAACGTCTGCAGACATAAATCGGTCTTTTCTTCTTCAGTGAAATTTTGGAAGCACCTTTTGGGATCCGTGACTGGATCACATAAGTATGCCACCATCCATGCACCGCCCTTTTGTTCTCGTTCCAAATAAAACCTATGAATATCTATAAGCCATAATGTTATGATTTTACTAAGCAGATTTCTTTATATTTATTATTTTCATGTGTGCGTCATTTTGAGACGCAATTATATATGTTCTAAATTAGCTTTCCCACACACGTTTTCTTACTCAATATAAACTGAGATTATTCCACTTATTAATGTAAAGTGTATTTTATAATAAAGTTATAAATTCCAAATACTCGGTCAAGTGCTATAATTTGTTCTTTCTAGGGGTGGATGTAAGATTCATTTACATACTCGAATAGCGTTATTGAAACTGTATTTGCAAATATTATTGTTAATCGATTATTGGCATAAAAATCAGCCGCAATAAAAATAATAAATTAATGAATTTATTTGTAACTTCTTAAATTATAAAAGTAAATTCCGTGTTATATAATATAAAGAGGCCAGTGAAGACTAACAGAGAAATATAATAACTCATTTGTATATTTAAATTAATAAATATTATATTAATAAATATTATATATATATATCATAACCCTTAGAATCATTGTTTTATTTATTTAAATTATTATATTTTGATTAATAAATTGTTTGCTCTGACTAGATGATCTCCCACTAATCCTATATATATAGATATCGTGAAAGGTCATGATATTTAAATGTACCAAACTTGTGTATTTTATACTCAAAGGTTCCATTATATTATTTCCAATTAGTCTCCTTGTGTCTCTGCTTTGCGATGCCAGCGGAGAGAGATAAATTAGATCGATATCATCGGGATTGTTGCTCATAAGTTGGTAGATCTGGAAAATAGGCAGATAGGGCAGAGTTCATGAGTGTTCCTGACTTATGTATCTTGTGCATACTTTTGCCTAGATGCTAGATCTTGTTATATGAACAGACAAAACTGACCGATATAGTATAAACACAGGAAATAATTACGTAATTAAAAATTTAAATAATGTTATAGATAAAATTAATAAAAAAATTAGTAACATAATAAATGTTAAAGTAGTTAATAAAAAGAGAAAAAATATGATTAATATTTTAGAAAGTAAGTATATTAGTTATTATAATAAACATTTAAATAATGAAAAAAAAATATTCTAAAAGTAAATTATGAAGGAGAAACACAAAATTCACTATATAGAAGACTATTGCAGCATAAATATGATAAAAATTCAACTATATACTTACATAAATTAGAAGCAGGGCATGTGTTTGAAAAGGATTGTATAAGGATAAAACAATTTGCAAATAATAAAAGGGATAGAAAAATAAAAGAGGCTATTTATAATAATATTAAGCTAGTATTAAATAGAGATTTGGGCCTGAAAATTTTTTTTGATATGAAATAAAAATTTAAATATTTAAAAAATATGTACAGTGAGCTGCTAAAAGTATAAATGCAATGGTTATGTTGTGTTATGTGTTAGTAAAGGGGTATTACATTACTTAGAAAAAGTACAGAGAAGTAGGAAGACACGCATTAGATGCAGATGTGTGAACTGCAAAGGAGGCAATTCAAGAGAAATGAGATGGTCAAGTTTTTATATGAGAGATGCAAAAAGCAAAATGAAAATATTCAATACATTGCATTTTATGGATAATAAAAGAATAACCAAAATAGTATTTAATTGGGTTATAAATAAAGGGCAGATAACAATATGGGTGAGAAAAGTTATGCGATATACAGAAGATTTGGATAAAGAATTTATGTCGGTATACTTATACAAAAGGTGGGATGATTGTGTTAGGAAAATTGTTGAGTGTTAAGGAGTGGGATAGAAGAATAGATGCATTAATAAAGAATAGGGAGATGGAAAAGTAGTATGGAGAGTAAAAAGAGTTTAAATATATATAGAAGTAAACAGAATATTGAGTGCCAGTTAATTTATGATAATAGCAAAGAAAGTAGTTTACTATTTAAGATGTGAATGGGATCTTTAGCAACAAGGGAATATACACATAAATGGAAAAATATGGTCGATTTAGTCTGCAAGTTGTGTAAGGAAGGCATAGAAAATATTAGGCATCTGTTAATTGAATGTAAATGCCTGATAGCAGAAAGGATACAAATAATATTGTGAAAGAATAAATATAAAACAAAATGATTATACAGAAAGTGGATTATTGGTTTTTATGCTGGGTTTGGGGGGAAATAAGAGGGAGTTAGATATAAAGGCCATGGAGTTGACAAAGATTATGTTGTGGAAATGGGATATAGCAGGATATGGGAAACTTAGATCAGGGAATCGAAAAGGAAGGTAAAGTGGCTAACAGGTTTCTCTGGGCATAAATGCTGAGAGATTCCTGACTCCGTATAAGGAGAAGTCACAGTACATCACATCACAAAATTTTAAAGAGGAGCTATTAACAGTATAACTAAATTTTAAAGTTTGAAGATAGCAGTTGAGATTTCGAGATATAAGTGAAAGGTGGATAAAAATATATTTAAGAAATAATAATAATATCATAGATTAAAGTAAGTTGTAAATATTAAATGTTAATTAAAATGAATAATAATAATGTAAACTATAAATGATATAAAGTTGGACTTAAATATTTAAAAGAGTAATAAGAGTAAAATAAAAATGGAATATATATGATTATAGGAGGTATTAATTGATAAATATAGAATGTAAGAAGAGTAAAATATATAAAAAATGTAATAAATAATGATTATAAGATGTAAAATTATGTGTTCATGTATATTTATATTCATATATTCGTATTATGTCGTAGTTCTGAAGAAATTGCTGAGGCAATTGAAAAGAGTTGTAAATAAAGCATTGTGAAACAGTAATAAAGAGTATAGAGGATTTAATATTATATGGATTTGGCAATGCAATAAGAGAGATACAGTTATTATACTTCTTACAGTTATTATACTTAAAGATTCTAAAAAGAACTAGAAAGAGATCAAATGTGGGATGAATAAATAGAATAAAATGTTTTTTTATGTGTTGTGGAGAAACTAAGAAATAGAGTAACAGGATTAAATTTGGAAAGACCTTCATTCTGCAGTGGATCGATAATGTTTGAAAATAATGATGATGATATTTAATCTCATGCAGAGGTTTTCACTTGTTTTTTTATCATAAGTCTAAGAATTATAAAATAGCAATAGAATGATAACAGAAATAAAATATAGTTGCTCCTTGAATTAGGAAACATATAAGAATATTTAGAATTGAACTAGTTGCTGTTAATTAAGAATTAAAATTACCATGCTTATAACTCTCAATAATGATGTTACCAATTTTTAATTAGTTCAAAAAAAAATAATAAAGGCAGTTATTAGCTATTTTTAAAAAAAATTCAGTTGGAAATTAGCACTGTGACTTGTCAATGATAAGTATGATAAAATGACAGTCTGAAAATTAATACAGATGAGAGAAAATGGTTTTACTTACATGGGATCAGTTCTGGCATTAGAAAGAGCAAATGAAATGTATGAGAAGTTGAATGTAGCAGAAATGATATAGTATGATTCATTGTTATTTATTTTTTTTGTTTTTGTAATGCTTACATAAAATAAAAGTTTTGCTTCAAAATGAAAACCAATCTAATTTTTAATAGTAATAGCGAGTATTCATATCTCATCTTTTTTTCTATTAAGGTTTTTTTTCTTTTATATATATAAATATATATATATATAGAAAGGACTTTGCTATTAACTGAAAGGAGACCCTTTGATTCCTTTTGGTGGCCTTAAAGGAACCGAGCAGGGCAAATTCTTAATGTCCACTCCGTACGTTCTTGTCGTTGCAACTGTTATTACTATGTGATTGTTCATATAGTATACAAACATGGATAGGCTGCTCACCAACACGCATTATCCAGCATGGTGAGTTTATTGGCTTTTTGCCTCCGAGTTTAAGAATATTTTTTCCAATATATACAATCATGACAGACAAAAATAAATCATGGCCCTTATTCCCAGGAGGCTGTAAAGTCACCAACCAAGGCAGCGGTTGGTGGCCGAAGGTGGAGGGTGCTAAGAATCCCTTGATTGCGGACTCAGGCTGCCATTTGATGACAACTTTTTATTTAGGTATTTACAACTGTAGATCACTTTCAAGTGAAGGAAGATTGCAAGAGTTAGAAGAAGAACTGTCTTATATTAATTGGGACCTTATTGGACTGTGTGTGAAGTTAGAAGAGATGGTGAAGAAACAGTTGATTTAAAAAGTAATCATATACTCTACTATAAAGGCACAAATATTAGAAATACAAGTGGAGTAGGATTCATTATAAATAAAAAATGGAAGAATAACATTGTGGAGATTGATGGTGTATCGGACAGAGTGGCAAGATTAGTTTTACAACTTAATAGCAGATACCAAATGCAGATAATTCAGGTTTATGCCCCAATAAGTTCTCATAGTGATGAAGTAGTAGAAGATTTTTATATGGATGTACAAAAGGCTTTTGATCAGAGTAAACAACATTTTAAAATTGTTATGGGAGACTTTAATGCTAGAATTGGTAAACAAATGAAAGATGAAAATGCTGTAGGTAATTTTGGTTATGGTAATAGAAATGAGAGAGGACATAGACTTGTGGAGTTTGCAGAAAAAGAAAAACTTTATATTATGAATTCTTTTTTTGAGAAAAATGTTAAAAGGAAATGAACATGGAAGCATCCAAATGAAGGTACAGCAGAATTGGATTATATTTTGACTAACAGAAAATACATATTTCAAGATTGTAATGTTCTTAATAAATTTAACACAGGAAGTGATCATCGATTAGTAAGATGTAAGATACATGTTAATGCAAAACTAGAGACAAAAATTATTAAGAAAAACAATATTTACAGTTGATATTCCTAATCTTCAGAAACATTCTAATGAATTTAAATTAGAACTTACAAATCAGTTTCAAGTATTAGCTGATTTTGAACATGATTCAGATTTGAATGACATTAATAGGAAAATAACTGATACACTTTTAAAAACTGCAACAAAGATAGCTGGTAGAAAAAAGCAGCAATTGACCAATAAAATTTCTATTGAGACTAGAGAATTTATGAAGAAAAGAAGGAATATGAGGATATACAACAATGATGCATTAAAAAAGATTGAATATCTCGAATTTTGTAAAATGGTGTGGAAAAGAGTTGAAAATGATATAAGAAAGTATAATTGTGAACTAGCAAGGAAAGCTGTAGAAGAGAATAAAAGTCTAAAGAGTGTAAAACAACATTTTGGTATTGGTAGGAAATTTATATCTGCAATAAGAAAAAAAGATGGCATTATTACTAAAAAGAGAGATGACATCATGAAATGTGTAGAAGACTTCTATCAAGAATTATATAGTAATAAAGAACAAGTGCCTCCTATACCTATTATATCTTCCGAATTGCCCAGAATTTTGAATGAGGAAGTGAGACATGCAATTAAATTTATGAAGAAAGGGAAGGCTCCAGGTAATGATGGAATTATAATTGATATATTAAAAGAAGCAGGTGAAGAAATAGGATAATTTTTAGCAAAGTTATATACCAAATGTCTAAATGATAAAGATGTACCAGATGATTGGAAGCATGCAGTATTAATATTAATATTTTGAAAAGGTGATAAAGAAGATATTAGAAATTACAGACCTATCAGTCTTTTATCAGTTTTATACAAAATTTTTACTAAGATAATTACAACTCGTCTACAGAAAACATTGGATTTCCACCAACCAAAAGAACAAGCTGGATTTAAAAGTGGTTTTAGTACAGTAGATCATATCCAGGTATTGAGAGAAGTTATAGAAAGGACAAATGAATATGAGTTGCCATTATGCTTGGGATTTGTAGATTATGAAAAGGCATTTGATTCTATAAACATTTCTTCAGTGATTAAAGCATTGGATCATCAAGGTATAGATCCAGGATATTGTCATATTTTAAAGAATATTTATAAACATGCAACAGCAACAATTAGATTACATAATGATAGTAGGAAAATTAACATTGAAAAGGGTGTAAGACAGGGTGACTCCGTATCTCCAAAACTTTTTACAGCAGTGCTGCAAGAAGTATTTTATGGATTAAAATAGGAAGCTAAAGGAGTGAAAGTAAATGGAGATTATTTAAGTCATTTAGATTTTGCAGATGATGTAGTTGTTTTTGCAAATAATGCTTTAGAGCTACAGGAAATGTTGCAGGAGTTATCAGAGGAAAGTAGGACTAAAGATAAATGTTAAAAAGACTAAAGTAATGTTTAATAGATTTTCTCAAAATGATTATGATGAGTTAGAAGAAGTTAACAGTTACAAATACCTTGGTCAGATTATTAATACAGATGGAAACATAATGGATGAAATTAATCATAGAATTAAACTTGGTTGGAGTGCTTTTGGTAGAAATAACTTGATACTAACAGGAAATATGTCTATGTGTTTGAAAAGGAAGATTTTTAACAAATGTGTTTTACCAGTTTTTACTTATGGATCTGAGACTTGGACACTTAATAGAAGAGCAATACAGAGACTTCAGACCACTCAAAGAAGTATGGAGAGATGCATGTTGGGAGTAACAAGAAGAGATCGAAAATGCAATGTATGGGTAAGAGAACAAACAGGTGTTACTGACCTCATTGAAAAAATTAAAAGACTGAAGTGGAGTTGGGCTGGACATATTGCTAGAAGAGATGATAATAGATGGACGATTGAAATTTTGAACTGGATTCCAAGAGATTGTAAAAGACCCAGAAAGAGACCATATGTGAGATGGATGGATGAAATAAGAAAGTGTGCAGGGGTGATGTGGAGAAAAGAAGCTAAAGATAGGAAAAGATGGATTGAACTTGGAGAGACCTTCATCCTGCAGTGGATTGATAATAGTTGATGATGATGATATATATTACCCAGTGCCTTGGAATATCTCCGCAGTTATACAGTCACTATTTACTAACTTTGAAATACTGTGATGTCTGCTATAATGAATGCTTCTCCAGCAAACAAATTGTACATTAAACATTTTAATGGAAGACATTTTTTATTACAAGATTTAGGTTAGCAATTTAATCCACTTAGCAGTTGTTTTATATCTTTTGTACAGAAAATACTGTATCTATTTTTTTTAATTATTCAATTATGTTAATATAAGAATTTTAGTTATGAACTTGAAAAACAGTGTTAAAAATTTAAATCATTTTGAAATAATAAAAAAATTCCTAATGAGAAATCAATAAAACTCCAAAATTTGTCCTAAATATGATAGTCAAAACAACAAATGCAAGAGTTATAATAAATACCATAGCTGTTACAGCATGCACGCCTGCAAAATATTTCAGACTTTTTTTACTTTCTACCATGATTGTAGATGATATCTTTTCAATTTATAAGGATTATTGTTTATTCTATTTATGTGCATACGATTTTTTTCTATATACATCGGTTAACTTTTCTTATACAGTTGTAATTGATATAACACTTTCATCCACTAGTCATTGCGATGAGAATGATATCAAGATTAAGATATTGAAAGCTGTTCAGCATAAGATAAAATTTATTCTTAAGCTTTTCTTACTCAGCATTCTTAGCGCTTATCGATTACAATAAGGTTTTCTTTTGTTTTAAAAGTTTGATTTAATTTCACTAAGAAAAGATTATGCTTTTCGAATCTAAATTTAAGTAGTAATAATGTATATTAAATTAAACAAGTTTTTCCTTATTGTATATCAATCAAACCAAAAATGTTTCTGGTACAGTAATTAGAGGTTATTTCATTTCAATGTATTTATACTAGGAAATATTATTTACACTTTTCACATATGTAATATTTTTTCTAATGCTTTTCGAACTTATATGTGCAGTATTAAAGGTAAATTAATGATTTTTTTCCTATTTAAATATTTGGGTTGGATGCTGAATTTTATTCTAGTCTGAGGGCCTGACACTGATTATTTCTAAATACATGTAATAATTTCAAAGTATGTTAGGATAAACAAATACTATAGTTAAGGAACTTCTGGAACTTAATGCATTCATTGCAATAGCCTTTGTTATAGTACTTTTTTTTACTAAATAAATATAAGCATTCATAATGCCTCTTAATAAAAATCCGAATATATACAAATAATTTATAATTAAATATGTAACTAATGATCTAAAAAATATCCCAAATTATATTTGCGAAAAATCAGTCTGTGTTCCATGAAAAATTATGAAAATTAATATAAACCTCATGATTTTAAATACTCTGCCAAGTTCAAACATGTTTAAATATACTGGCAGTATAATCTACTTATGCTTAATGCTGACCATGACATCAACAGTTGTTAGCAATGTAACTAAGCCAGCAATATGTCGGCATGGCCAGCTGAACAGATATTATTCATGACAATACTCATCTATTAAACACATTATTGTATTATTTTGTTTAAATATGTAAGTTTTTTGTTATTATAATAATAATCTTTTATTAGCACATTTATTGATTCGCATAAATTTTGTAGTTAAACATTTTTTATTATATAATTATTATTATTATAATTTTATATTACTATTATAACTCTACTTTCCCCATATCTCTAATAAAAATTGCTAAAGTCATTTTCACCTTTAAAAGTGGAGATAAAGATAAGGTTAATAACTATAGACCCATTTCACTCTTACACACTATTCCAAAGATATTTGAGTCATGTATATATAATAAACTAGTTTATGATATAAGTAAATTATTGGCATCAGAGTAACATGGTTTTGTACCAAATAAGTCATTAGAGATAAATCCTATCACTTTATGATCATATTGCACATGTAATTGAGGACCAGTGTAGAATGGATGTTATTTATTTTGATATGTTTAAATCCTTTGATAAGATTCATCATTTTTTTTTCCTTACTAAATTATATAATCTTGGGTTAGCAAGTAATGTAGTATGTTAGTTTGGATCTTTTATAAAAGATAGAACAGCTTTTGTTAAGTTTAATGGACAAATTTCTTCTTAATAGTTATCTTGGAGTATCTCAAGATAGTATTTTGACTCCATTACTTTTTAATATACATATTAATGAACTTAGATCTTGTCTACAATACTCTCATCTCCTCTGTTATGGTGATGATTGTAAGATTTTTAAACATGTCTATTCTATTCATGATTGCTTATTGCTTTGGGATGATATTTATAGTTTTTTCTAACTGGTATGGAAATAATAAAATGATAGTCAATGTGGACAAATGTTCTTCAGTATTTTACTCTAATAAATCTGAAATTTTAAGACTTGAATATTATATCAATAATTTTAAAATAAAATCTACTGATACTGTTCAGATCTTGGAATTATATTTTCTAGTAATGGTTCCTTTCATCATCATATAGAATTAATAATAAATAAAGCTCTCAAGATGGTGGGAGCTATTTATAGATATGGTAGTGCTTTTGAAAACTTCCCTAAATATAAACTTATTCTATCTTTGGTTCTTTCTATTTTGGAATTTGGATGTTTTATAGAATTCTCATTTGAAAAGAGACACAAGTCAAATACAATTGGTTTTTAAAAAATTTTCTAGTTTTTGTCAACTGAAAAATGATTGTGAAATGTCTCTTATAGCAAAGACGAAACCTAGAAATATGAAGTTTTTATACAAAGTTATTACCGAAAAAAATATTTCTTATGATCTTAAAAATGCATTTGAATTATTGTAAATATGAAAATCGTGCCCATAATTATTACTTAATTGAAAATTGTAGAAGTAATACTTCTAAAATTTTCTGCCTTTTTTCGTGTATCTAATACTTACAATTCAGACTTTGTTAATGAAAATTTTTTTCAACTCATTATTTATTAATGATTTTCAAAGATTGTTATATATATATATAATTTGTGATTTTTTGATTATTATTATTTTTACTATTCCTAAAACATACAATATATACCTTTTTTTATGTGCAATCTGTAATTGGCTTTTGGCTGTAGATATATACATTAAATAAAAATTGAATTATTATTATCATTCTCCTTCCTCCTCTTCTTCCCCTTCTCTTCTCCTTCTTCATTGTCATCAAAAGTTATATGATATTTACATACTTATGCCTTGGATACAGTGGCATGATAATTTTATTGATTTGATTTGACTGATATTTTCATTGCTAATTCCATAGGTATGGGAGTGTCAAATAGGGGTCTACATCACTTAACCTCTTCAATTACAATTTATTAGAAACCCTGGGTGTCCATGATAGATTTTTCACATTATACTTTTAATAGCTGAAATACTGCTATCATTGTTTAATTTTTACAGCTATTTATTTCTGATCTTCTTGTTAGTTAGTGTCTCTTTTTCAATCTTTCATTAATATTAATATTGCTCTAAAGTTTTATTTGTTCTGCTGTGTGAGAATCCACATTTCATATTGTCCTTTTAGATTCTTGTTCATTGTTGATTTTGTTTGAATAGGTTGTGCTTATATAATGGCTAGTTTTTACAAGCTCTTATAAATTAGCTTGTAATTTTAATAGTGACCAGGTGGACACATAGATATCTAGATCCGCAATTTTTGTATTTCTGCTCTTTATTTGTTGTAGCTTATTGTAAAATGTTGCCGGATGCCTTCTGGAGTTATTTCCCAGGCACAATATATGTTATATGCACCAATATGCATAAAAGTCCAAAGATTGCTTCTCATGCTATAGGGGTTGTTGTCTGCTTGTGTGTAAAGTCTGTTTTACCTGTTATATAATTTATCTTGTTTTATATTGATTTAGCACACTATTTTGTGTAGTATTTAGTGCTGCACAATTGTAATCTACGTTGTATTTCTTCAGCAGCATAGCACAGGTTGCAGAATGGTCTATTGACCTATAAGGGTAACGGTATCATAAGAAATAGGATGGTAATGCAAATAGGTTTAACTTGATCAAGAAGTTGAAGAACTTCGGTTCCATTGACCATTTTCTAAAATTTTTAAAGATTTGCTTGTTGTTTATTCTGAGCATTAAGCTTAAGGTCTGAATGTTTGTGGCTGGGTTGATCAACTCATATGTCTGCCAGTATGTGTATTTGCTATCAAATGTGAGTATTGTAGTTCCAACATTGATTTGTGCCGAGTGTGCTATTGATACTAGATATTTATATTATTGTTGTTGTTGTCGTCGTTCTTGATGCTGCTGCAACTGCTATTGTTATTATTATTCGTGTTCAGTTATCATGCTTGGTTTATGATTTAAAAAAATGTTAGCTCTTCTTAATTAGATAGATTGACACTCCAAATTATGAAAAATAATAAATAGACTTTTATACCTGTTTTGGCTTTCTAGTTAACTTTATCTTCTGATTTATTTCCTGAGTGTTTGAAAGTAGGGGTTATTACACCCATTTTTAAAAAAGGTGATCCATTGATTATTAGCAGTTATAGACCCATTTCTATAATTTCTATTGTTGCTAAATTATTTGAAATGATAGTTAAGAGTAAGATATCATTTTTGAATATTCATAAAGTGATTTCTGTGCTTCAGTTTGGTGTTATTGCTGGAAAGAGTACTTTAGATGCTATTTATAATCATGTGCAGAATCTAATGGTGTCGTTGGATAAGGGCCTCAAGACAGTAGCTGTTTATTTGGATTTGTCCAAAGCATTCGACTGTTAATCATACAGTTTTAATACATTATTTACATGGTTTTAGAGGTCATTTTGCTTCTTGGTTGTTAAGTTGTATGAATGATAGGAGACAGGCTACCAACATACATGGCATTATTGGTGATTTTAGATTGGTTAATCATGGAAATTCCACATGGTTCTGTACTTGGTCCAGTACTATTTTTGATATTAAACAGGAAAAACTCTCCATACAGTAGTGCCAACCAGAATAATCAATGGATGCCATAAAGCTTGTACATAAAATTTCCTTCTAGTGCCTACTCATCCAATATCCCCAGACTAGTTTCTGGCTTGTGGCCTTTGTCAGTGAGGAGCCCTTGGATCTGAGAGCACTGCACCTAGATCTTAGGATCTAATGCAACTAGTCTGGGGATATTGGATTAGTAGGCACTAGATGGGGATTTTATGCACAAGCATTCTGGCATCCATTGATTGCTCTGGTTGGCACAGGGTGGCACTACTGTATGGAGAGTTTTGCCTGTTTAATAACAGTTAGGTGCTAGCATAAGAGATGGTGATCATGTGATGTTTTTATCTTGGGGTGGATGATGATTTTCCATCACTATTTTTGATATATATATATATTGTAACGGGATGGGGTAGATGAGGTGAACCTGGTATGATGGAAAATCATCATCCACCCCAAGATAAAATGAAATATCAATAATTTACAAAAGTATATATAAGTATAAACTATCTAAGGGCATGAGATCAATAAAATCTCTGAGATCATTGATGAGATATCAGCAGAGCAATTTCAAGCATAATTAACCATCAACCAGCATATAATAAGTCAAAGTATGAGTAATATTCAAAACATCATTCATTGTCATGAATGATCAACAATTAAAATAAATCAGTACAATAAATCAACAGTCCATCTTGTGGTTGGATTTGAACAATAAAAAATATAAATCAACAGTCAACCTTGTTACTGGATTGGAAATGAGTCTTCTGTAGACCAGCTAATTATTGAACCTTTGCCACCTTGGGAAATTATTTAAACATTAATTTGAATGCATCACTTAAGTGCTAATCCATCATAATACTTATCCAGAAAATCTAACAATAATGCTAGGATATTAAAACATGTTGATCATCATCAATGCTCTGGCCACTTAAGTTTCATTAATGTACTGGCCAACTATAAACTTAAATTTTTAATAAGACTAATCTAAAATAAAATATAGTGCATGGGCTACTCATTTGCGCCAACCAGGATGATGGTTGATCATCTTTGGATGCCCCAAAGCACTAAATACATCCCCATTTATATATTCATCCTGTGCACAAATCTAGCTCAGAGAACATAAGCTCTATTACTGTATGTGACCACGAGATGATGGAAACAATTTTTAACAAATAAGTTTATTAATAACAAAAAAATGGTGTTATGGCTCTTCACATATCAATTAAGCCTTCTGATTTTGATTACTATACAATTAAAAAATATCACCTTTACGTTTTATAAAATTACAGTACACAATTCAAGTTATTACTATGGTTTGCATATATATGCGCACAGATGCGCGATTTATAATATACAATTAATATTCAATAATAACAAAAAATGATTAAAATTTGCATAAATGTCCTATTTGACAAGCATTGACATATATGTGCACACATGAATATACAGTATAATTGATTTATATCATAAATGTCGTCCAACATGAGCACGAACATAATTTTAAATTTAAAAAAGAAAAATGTGTAGTATATAAAAAAAATAAAAATTTGGCTCACATAAATAAAAATATATACAATTAAAGTGAAAGAATTTATGAGAGATGAAAGAGAACAAATGGCACTAATAATAATTTTATATGCTACAAAAGAAAGATAAGTGCGATTAGTTTGTTGAAATATATATGGTATTAAAGAAAAAATATATATAAATTCTAGATATAGGAAAATAAGTGTGGGTAGGCATTGGCACTAGGTTAGGAAACGGCATGCAAACGGTATTGGGGAGAATGTAGTGGGAGAAAATTGACCAAATACTCAATGTTGATTATAAACTAAATAAAATATTAAAGATGTATGATATAAAAAGTGTTTAAAATTATAAATATACCAAGAAATAAAGCCAAAATGGAGACTCAAAATAATGAAATAGAGAATAGCGAGATCATAGCTTTATTAACCATCGTGCTTGAAAAACAAAAAGAAGCAGCTAATGAATATAAAAAATAGCCGAAGAGCTTAGAAACCATTATAATGAAAGGAGCAGAAAATTGCAAGTGCAGACTGAAATGCTTGAAAAATTTAAAGAACAGATCAGTATGGGCCATAACAAAATAAAAGAAGAAATTAGGGAAGAAATAGAAAAGATTAAAATACAAGTAGAAAATCAAATAGAGACTGCTTATGAAGTGATAGAAAAAAATAAGATAGAAAAGTAATTGAAGAAATAAAAGTTGAAGTTATGAATGTAACTGTAAAAGTAAATCAAATGAATTGTAGCAAAATAGCCTGCAAACTGAAATAAAAAAGCCAGCCCAGCTGAGTGCAAATGCACATTACAAATAACTTCGTGAGTCATCCTGAAAAAAAAATTTCCAGCCGATTTACGATGGCCCATATAGTATAGTCCGTCAATTTGACTTCAATGCCTTTGTGATAACCAGAGGCAATATAGAAATAGGAACATTTAATGCCAGATCACTAAAGTTAATTGGGGAGACGAAAAATAAAGAACCACCAGACAAAAATTAAAAATATGTAATCTGATGGATTCGCCGGCTTGACTTTCGTTATTAACGACCATGTACCTGGAATAATGAAAATGTTAAACAAAGTTTAATGAAATAAAAATAAAATGTTAAAAAAAATTAACCTAGAGTTTTTTTAAAAAAATGTAAAAACGAGTATCAGAGTTAGTTTTAATAATGAAAAATGAAATAAAAAAAAAATGTGACAAATAAATTCTTCAAGAACTTAATGTGAAAGTGTTAAATCAATCTATGTCAAAACCCTCGATTATGTCTTCTTGATTATTGAGATATTCTAGCTCATAAGTCTAAAACATAGCGGAGCGTGACGCAAACAAAATAAATGTGTAAAATCAAAATAAACAAGCAAAATGAAAATGTTTCTTTTAAAATAAAAAAAGAGTAAAAATAACACTTTAAAAATAAAAGTGAAATATACAAGCGTATGATAAAAATACTAATGAAAATAAATCATAATAAAATAAAATTTAAAAAAATGTGTTAAATTAAGATTGAGATGTGAACGAATATTTGGGCAAAAATAAAAAATTTCAGGCCCGATTTTTGTTGGATTAAGCCTTTTCTTGCGGTAACTTTGTTTTACAGATGGGTAGTGCAAAGAATAAATAATACTGATTATGATGCGCCAGTAGAAAAAGTCCTAGCATATAATAAATACCAAAAATTATGCACTTTTATGCTTGTTAGAGAAGCTATAATCTGGAGGAAAAATTTCTAGTAACCAAATAAAATAAATATTTTCGTAAAGTCGAATGTGCAATAGAAGAAATCCTGCCATTCGCAATCTTAAAGTCCCTGTTCGTAATCCGTTGTGCACAAAAATGCCCATGCTGTAATCACGACAAATTAAAAGTTGGTTTAATCAGCACAAAATCGATCTGTGTGTTGAATTGCCTAATACTCTGCTGCCTGCCTCACTTAACATTGCATTTATTACCTAATGATGAAAACTAAAATTCACTTTAGAAAAATAAAGTTAGTAAAAATAAGAATTTGAAGTGGTCAATACTTAAGAAAAAAGTGATCAACACACTTAAAATTCTCAATTGGGAGGAGTGTGATGTAACAGACATAATTTACTTGTTTGTTTGTTTTTTTATTTAAAAAAAATTAAAATAATCCTAATTCAATAGGTTAAAAAAATAGAGGTGAAAATTTAGAAATAAGTTAGGAATTAGTAATAATTATAACTTGTCTTTCTTTTATATATTTTTATTTTATGATCTGTCAAAAATACTCTTTTTAAAAAAAGGGTTTTTAATTAAAAAAATAAAAAGTTTCTTACGATTAATTAAAATAATTTGTACAAAACTATTCAGGCTCTGGAGATTAAAATTCCAGTCTGATTAGTTAAACAATATATCTCTAATTCTAATCTCTGTAATTAAAATTAAAAAACAGAAAATAAAGAAATGTAAATTATAATTAATTTTTTTTAGAGATAAAATGTATTGATAATGCGGATGAAACTCAAGCAAAGAAGTGGTCAGAGTAATATAAAAGGCACACATTCTCTACTGTATTCAGTTGAGTTTTTAGTGAGAATTAAGTCTGAGTTAAGTTAAGTGAGAGTTTTAGTTGAGTTTGAGTTTATTTCAGTTAAAGAATTACTGAAAAGAATTATTGGCTAGAACCAAACACTTGTTCGGTCATTCCTCTGCTTTTCTCCCGTGTGCCATTAGCAAAATGCTGTAATAAATTACTCTAACTCTCCTTCTGCTGAAGTTTCTACCCACTTTACTAAATTAAGTGAAATAGACATGCAGTAGAACAAGACACCAAGAAGCTTCCTTCATATTACTAATACCTGGACCAAGAAACTAACTGGATCTGGGGACAAAGGGGTCATCACCCACTACAAAGAATAACCAAGAACTGTACATACCCACATACAAAATCCAAGAACTGTGCATACCTACCATGTGAAACAATAAGATTCGTATTCGAATCTTAAGTTTCACCTTTTTTTTGTCTTCTCTCACTGACCGGTCTATCCCGCCCAAATTTAAACTTTTGATATCGGGTTGTGTGTGTGACAATATTAAAAATGTACAAATATGTGTAGAATTCAACATAAACACGCACACATTTCGATCTCAAATTAAAGGCAATAAATACGGATAAAGTAATATAATTTAGATTTCTTTAGCTAAATAAATCTTGTGTAATATTAATCATTTATATTGAATTTATAAAGTTCGTATTTATTGCTTAGTTTGAATTTCGTTAAATAATAATTCTAACAAAATCTGATGCAATAATTAATTAGAGTTAAAATAATTTTATTCCCTTTTGTCTTTGAAAATTTAAAAGCATCGGTCAGTGATAGATAATAAATTAATTAAAGAAGAATTCCAAAAAAAAGTGTAATTAACGAATGTAAAAAAAAAAAAAAAAAAACAAACAATAGCACAGCAGATTTCTTTCTAATTAAAACCAGCAAAAGCATTGATTATCCTGAGGGCAAGATAAAGAAAACCTAAAAATATCTCAACAGAAAAAAATTAAAAGATCAAGATAAAAAAAGGAGGCCATCTTGGACTTGCTGGAGACTTTCACTTGAATTTTAGCTTTGCTCTCGAGTGGAGAGTCTAAAAATATCTTAAAGTAAATTGATACTGCAAGGTATGACCGAGTAAGCACCGAGATTATTCTCCATCAGGAGATGGTCCACTGTATGCCGACCTTCACCTTGCCCATCGTAAGAACGCCATAATGATCTGCTGCCTGAAACAAACAAGAAAGCCGCTGCTGTTAAAATCATGAAATGCCAAAGACAAGAAAGAAAACTTCTAATCACGAACAATCTGCTATTAAACTCATGGAAGAGAACCTCTTATAAAACAGGTACCTGTGTGTATATTCCCAATTATAGAGTACTCTAGTAATAATAAGCTATAGCTCATCTCCTATTATTTGTCTAACTTCTAAATGTTAAAAGTGTAATTTTATAAACTAAAATTTGAGAATTAATGTAATCTGTAAATTTCTCGCATAATCTAGCTTATCTCCATCTATCCTTAAGTGTGTGTTTCTCAAATCTGCATTTATTTATAATGATTATTGAAATATTACTTTCTCATGATTGTCTTAGTTTTAAAGCTAAATCTATAATTGCTCGAACCGTGAATGCGTGTCAAATTGTCATTAATATTTGTTTTATAAATAACTTAACTTTCACATAAATCGACACGCATTCACGTAATCAGTTATTGTAATGCAGGTCTACAACTTCATAATGGCTGGCATACTCGCTGTAATAAGTCCCCTTTTAGATATTTTTTATTATTATTAAGTTTTAATGAATAATTACGGAAATTTCATTTCTTTGAGAGTCACCAATTTTCTTTCAGTCAACGTTGATAATGGGAGGCCGAGTTTGAAATCTAGTTAAATATTACCATAATCTTTTAGCTCTTATACATGTGTTACGTTTTGAAGCCACGATGGCCCATTCCACGCCGTGAATACTCCGGATTCTATAGGGTTGAATCAAACCCAGTCGTCCTACACAAGTGGACATGATAATGTTCCCGTAGGGCTTGACGACCGTCACGCAGCCAGCTGGCAAATTGCGACACGGACCGCTTGTCCCTGGTTATGCTCATGTGACACCTTACCTCTTCGGGTCGAGGCAGAGACCAACCTGAAGCCCTTATAAACTTATTCACGGCATTGCAGTTTCAGTGCTGCCATTTTATATCGCCCTTCTAAAGCGTACCACGTGTTCCTTTATTTAGTTTATCATTCTTTATATCACTCCGCCTCGGCATTATCTTCGTCATCCACTCTCAAATAAATGTTCGCCCTTAGTTGTAAAATAAATATTTTTATTAAATAAATGTATGTCTGCTGCCACGGATGACTCTTGCAATGCAAAGTATAAAGCCCCTACAGTACGCATTAGAAATACTCACTCGGGAACCTTAGGTAGCTAGATTACGCCTTCATATAAATGAATGCTCTTTATAAATAAATGTACTTTTATATATAGTAAAATTGCCAATTAGCTATTGAAACTCTGAATATAAAATATGATTCATAACATTAATAATGTGTTTTTATTAAATACGTAAATAAATAATTTTAACTGTACGTCTGTAGTCAAGTTTTCATTTATTCGATGCCCATTATATATATTTCCTCGATTATATATGTGAATTAATATTCGTTTGATTGTTGGCCAACTCGGAAACAATACCATGAATCTCATGCATCTCCCTGACCACCGTGCCTAAAGAAGTGTTTACTTGTGTCGCATCAGAGGCGTTGTTCCGTAGATTGTAGTGTGGAACCGATAAACTATGTTCGAACTCGGTACCATGAGTGGCTTCGCTACTCGATGGTGCTGCTGTTCTGTGTGGTGGTCGAATTCTGCACTATGTTAACGAGATACACGTGTTTTGACTGTTACACATGGAAACCAAAGACTATTTGAACTGCCTATGGAAATTAAAGACAATGTTGAAACCACAAATAAGCTCAAAAGGATGTGCTATAAATCCTAGATAAATATTTTTTATGTCAGTATTAAAACTTTTATATTTCATTTAAAATAGAATTCATAAATAAGCATGCAAAATTTGATAAGGGTATACTATCCAATGTGTTTATATTTTATATTATATTATATTTAATGATTATCTTTTAATAAATTTGTTTTAATTATTAATGTCGTTTTTCCATCTCTTTCTCTCTTCATTCATATAAGCAAATGTGTAGCTGGTCTCATGTGAAGAACTAGCCATGAGTCAAGCACGTGCAACATGTTAGTGACATTTCATGTGTTCAAATCTAAGTATCAGATGGCACCCTGGGTTTAAAATCCATTATAAATTTCCCCATGGGATGTTTCACATTTCATGCAGCCCGGGAGCTACTTCGGTCTGGAAAGGTGACTCGGTTTAATATTTTATTAAATCACAGTCTGACCGGAGGTATGATTGATATGTAATTATTTGTCATATTTACTCTCCTGCTTGTGTAATGGGTCCCTTAAAAATCATATTGTAAATTAATTTGATGAGTTATATATAATAATAAAAAAAGTGTAAATAAATAATTAGAAAGTTTTTAAAATTAAAAAGTTCAAGTTTTAAGAAAGTTTAAGGACAGGTAATTCCCATTACAATATATAAATGATATTTTTAGTTTGTGTTTGAATTAAAAGATTTGTGGGTTTGCCGATGATATTGCTCTGTCTTGTGATGCTGTTTCATATAGTATTCTGGAGCAATTGATTAATGAAGATCTAGAATCAATAAGTAACTGGCTTATGATAAATTGTTTAACTGTAAATTATAATAAAGCCAGAGATATTTTATTTTTTTATAAATACTTCACATATTCACTTAATATTAGGATTTGTGGTTAATACAATGTTCATTCAAACAGTATTTGTACATGTTGTAATATTAGTTTTGTTGATAATTGTTGTTATTTAAGCATCTTTATTGATTCAAGGTTATCTTGATCAAAACACATTGTCTACTTATGTTCTTGGTTATGTAAAATTAATTACTTATTTTTTTATCTTGTGAAATTCATACCTAGATCTACCTTGATGACTGTATTTTATTTGTTATCAGAGTATATTACATTATAATATTTCTATTTGAATTGGCTCTACTGATTATTCACAATCTCACTTATGTACTTTGCAAAATTACACAATACATATTATTTTTGGTAACCTAGATTGGCTTCTGTGCATGATGTAATCATCAATTTTTGTGTGTTTTCTGTTTCCACACTACTATATAAGTTTAGAATTATTATTGATATATATGATCACCATTTTTTATTGTCGTAAAGTGTTAATTATAAGTAACGCTTGGATAACAAATTTCATCTGGCAGTTGCAGATTTTTCTTTAATAAGAAGTCGAAGACAATTTAGTTACAATGGACTCGTGCTCTTTAATTCTTTTATTACTAACTGCTCAATAGTTGTTGATCATTTATCTTTTTATATGTTTAAAATTTTGGTTATTGCCTTATCTGTAGTATTTTGATCAATTATTGTATATGTTTTTTATTTAATGTATATATTTACTTTTTTTTTGGGGGGTGTATTTATTCATATATTTTTAATTTGTTTGTTTTATATTTGTAAATATAATAATGTATTTTTAGTTTGTAATTAATAACTTAAGAATGACTCCTAGTACAAGTTTTTCTTGTTTGGAGTATTTCTTTTTTATGTATATGTATTGTTTAATTTGATTATTTAATAATAAATAATAATAATAATCCTTTATTAACACTTTTATTGACTTGCATAAATTTTGTGATTGAACAGTTTTTATTAATTAGATTATAATTTTTTTTTATAATAATTATAAATTATTTCTTATTATAATTAAAGTATGTACTTATTTCAGCATTACAGTTTTCAACTATTTTACATTTGATTTTAAATATTAGAATGTTATTTATTTTGCAATCTTTAATTTTTGTTACTAGCTATTTTATCAAATCATTTTTATTATAATTGCTTTTATATTATTGACATCTTTTTAAATATTTTCAGATTTACTTTTGTGTCTTAAAATCTTTTTTATAACATTTTTTTTTTTTTTTTTGTTCTATTGATAATTCTAACTAGTATTAGAATTTAAATATTATTCAAAAATTATCTATGGATTCTTGGCTAAAGAGTGAAACATTAAAACAAGGAAGAACAAGTACTTATTGTGACACATTTATGGATGCAGAAGAAACTGATTTCTTCAAAATTTAATTTTAAAAAACACATATCATCTAAGAGCATACCAAAAAGGAAATACAATCAAAATTATTTTAATTGGGGGTTTACATATTGGCAATACAGTTGCACCTGATGCACTATGTGTTATATGTAATAAAACAGTTCATTGGCTCCACCTGAACTTCATAGACATTTAGAAATGAAACACTGGTTACGAAGAAAAATATATTCATTTCTTTCAGAGATGATGTGATTCACTAAAAAAATTAAACTTTAATGATTATAGTTGCTAAAAATGAAAATGTAAGTACAATGGAGGCATCTTTTCATGTGAGTTATTGCATTACACATAATGGTGAAGCTTATTCAATTGGAGAGTCACTCATGAAGCATTCTGAGATAGACATGATATTACTCATGGTAGCAAAGAGTCTGCTAAAATAATAGATATATACATTGAAACAGTAGGGTCTGCTTTGCAGATCTTCGTTTCACCTTTTCTCACCTACTTCCTACCCTCATACCTTAGTTTGAACCCCAATCTATCGTAGTGTGTCTGTAATACACTTATATACCGAAAATCCCGCCTAATTTTAAACCACGAGCACAATGCTCGTATTATATATATAACTTATTCCCAAATAAAATAAAATATTATGAATTATGTATTTGTTCACATAATTTATATTTATTAAAAAGTAAGTTATATAAGTCGTAATTGCGCACACACTATGATATCCATTTTAAAAATATCAAAATTATAATTTGTTAAAGTTATTTTGTTTGAATCTATTTACAAATATATTACTGTCGTAATATATTTTGATTTAAAATAAAATTCATTTAGTAAATATTCTTTTAGTAAATAGATTCAAATATTGCAATTTAAAAAGTAAAATCATTTTCTTTAATTTAACAAAAGTTTTTCCAAATATTTCTGTTTAAATAAATCAGGGACAATAGTTTAATTAGTTAATGTTCTATAAGTTTATCTAAAAACAGCAGATGTCCACTTAAGGTTTTTTTTAATTAATAAAAGTAATTTTAATTAAATCTTGTTTGTAATTCGAATGTCGACAGGGAAAGTAACAAAAGAAATTAATTTATGTTGAATTCCTTTAGACATTCCGATGATTAATTACAGCTGATAAGTCCGATATTTTTGTAATGCTCCAGGGCAGTTCTATTGTTAAATTCTACTATAAAAAGGTTTTTCTTTTGTTCGAGAGAGTTGGTATTCTAATGTTTCTAAGACAAATCATTCTGAGTTCGATTCTATTAATTTGTAAATCTTGACATGACAGAGTAGAGTGCAAGAAGGCTATCTCTCTCCGAAATGGTCATATGCTGCCGTAGACTATCGGAAGTTATCACAGGGAACCCCGGAACTGCTGCTGCCAAAATTATGAACATTTCCAGATTTTGCTGCTAAATTATATAAAAAACCTGCCGACCATCAATCTACCTAAATGCTTCTCCAGAGGTAACCCTAAATTAACCCAAGAGCTTTTGTGATTCATAACTAACATGCTATAGCTATTTAACATTGTTTTCTTATATTTCATATAACTTCATTATGTATTTCTTTAACGTGTTTAAATATACTCAACATTTTGCTCTCTATCCTTGGGTTAATATTTTCTATTTATAAAGCTTTCTTTTATTTTATTATGATAATGTGTCAGAATCGTCTTTGACCGAGTGAACTATTCCCTTTATTGAAAGTAAGACGCCGCTATTAAGGCATATTTTAAATTTATAATTTTCCAATTTTATTATCTTGCAAATCACTCGTTCGAGGGCGATTCTTTTCTTTAATATAATATAATCACATAGTTTAAAATCTACATGTTATTGATTTTAATCTACCATGAGAGTATGTGCGAGGTCAGTGATTTAAATGTGTCCCCAAATGCATGATTGCGTATATAAATTATACTTACTTTTCAAACCCGCAAGCATGCATTTTCCTATTTTAATTACCGTGTTCTACTTTAATTATAAAGTTCATCATTGACATCGAGAATGTGCGGACCCTTTTAAATGAATTTCGGGGAATTTGATTGGGCATTTCTCTTAATCCGAGTAAAACCCATTTAGTATGTTTTTATATACACTAGTCTCGTATTGCTGGTAAATGAATTGGTTGTTGAGACCGCTTTGTTTTATTTTCCAAGGATTCTTTACACGGCAAAGTCCGTTCTTTTCGCTTATTGCAAGTTTCCAGGCAGAGGGTGTTCACAAATGACACCCCTGGGAATTACACGCAATCGTCACCCAGTCGCTAAGTTTCGGCTGTTCATCAAAATACTTTCCTACGGGTTAGCGGCGAGATGCCCTCCGTAATTATTTCGGATCTTCAATATTGTTTTATTTTATATTTATTTTACAAAGCATCCGTGACTTAAACGTGTCACACCCTCCAACTTTAATAAATTCATTATCAGCAATACTGACCTCCCAATGCAACTCTAATTATTATTATTCTCAAATAAATGCTTTGATCCCATTCCCACTTTGTTGCTTAGTAAGCTTTAGTCCGTGCTATTCTCGAAATCAATAAACATTTTAGAACACTTAATTTTCAAATATTTTCTTAAACTTGTATAATTACTCAAAGCACCTCGCACATGTTCCTATCTTGTCAAGCACATTATCGTAATGCTATTAGCCCAAGGAATAGAATATATCACTTTGTTTTAAAACCTTTTGTCATTTATTGAAATATAATGCCAACAATTATTTAATACGCGTCCCTGTCTCATATAAGCAGACAGTGGCATTATATATATATATTTCTATAAATAAATTGTGTGAAATTATTTAAAACTAAATTTGATCTCTTATTTTATTTGATTCCTATCACTGTCTCGGTCTATATATATATATTTTCTGCATTTCTTTTGTAAATCCATAGACGTTAATTAGCCACCCAAACTTCTTTTAGTATAGAGTCTTTTGTTTCTCCCTGACCACCAGGCACTGGTCAAAGGTTATACTAGTAGTGGAACCAGATGCGTTATCACGTAGATGGCGCTGTGAAATTTGGACTTTAGATTCGAACTTAGTATATCTAGAAGGCAACCCCTCCTAGAATGTTCAGTTTCGTGTCTGGGGTTTGAATTCTGTAGTGTGTTAGCGAGATAGACGATTCTGACTGTTACAACATTACAATTATCAAATATTGTTTCACGCCGCATCAATGATCTTTAAGCCTACATAGAAAAGGTGATAATTCATCAACTAAGAGTATTTTTTCATCTCATATGGAAATGCAATATTATATTATTCTAACTTATTAGTTTTAGTTCGATATTTTTTTTTTTTTATTTTGTCTTATATTTATAATTTAATAACTTATTAAAGTGTATAATGTGTGTGCATAACATATTTTAATTAATAAAGAAAGAGAAAAGAAAAACAAAAATTTTTTATCTTTTCGTATAAACAAGATAAAAGCTTTCTACTAATTATTTAAGAAGAAATATATTTTAATTGTACAAATTTGGAAAAAAAAAAATAGTGGGCAGAAAGAATTAAATTTGAAATCAGGTTCTATTGTGAAATGTTAATGCAAGTATTTTTTGTACAGTCATATAATGTTATGAATAAGTTCCAATTGCATCTTACTAAAGATTCACCTGATAAATTGGGAGACAAAGGACAAAATATTTTTTTGCTGTTTTTATTGTTTACCACCTCTAAAAATACCACAGAAGTATGAATCTTATTTCAAAGGAAAATCCAAGAGAGGGGGATGTAGAAAGAAAAACTAAATTGAAAAAAGAGAAGGTAAGGATAGAGTAAGCAGGCATTGAATCTACAATGTTTTTTGGCTAGAAAAATCAGATATTTCCCAGGAAGTCTTGCCTTGTTTGCTGAATCCGATGTCGCTGGAATTGATTAGGCCTGGAAGGAAAGGTGCAAACCATCTAGCCGAGGTCACAACACTAAGCCTAGATAATGCACATTCATGCAAGAAGCATGCAGTCATATAGTCAAATGCAGAAACATCTCCCTCACCAAGTAATTTTGGCTATCAGATAGCTGCCAGTTAAGTGTGATGCGGAGGATCGATGCCAATTCAGTCAATAGTAACAGTGCTGCAATGGAGTTGGTAATTATGAACTATTTCTTTAAGTGGATGCTAAGATATTTTTTGGGGGATGCAATTTGGAAGGATGCTAAGATATTTTTTGGGGGATGCAATTTGGAAACTCATTTCATACCTATAATAAGATGATGTATTTGATAAATTGGCATTTCTCTCATTAGAGCTTGGTATTAGGTTATCTTATATACACTTCATTCATAATAGTTTAAAATCATATTTTTTTATAAATTTTGTCTTCTATACATTTTGCTTTCCTCTGTGTGTATGTGTTCATGTAGCTGAGACAATCTTAGAAAATTAGAGTGAATAGGATAGGTAAATAAGTCAATAATAGAGCCCCTTATTGTCGATTTAGAAATGTTAGTTCTTTCACATAGACTAAATGGCGAGGGTTTGACTTGGTCCAGTGACAAAGTGATCAACTGTATAATATATCTAGATCAGGGTACTTGTATTTGGGTGGAGATCTCAAAAAGCAACTTGTAATATCTGCCGATCCATAGAATGGGCTGTCAGCATATTCCCTTGAATGAGAATAAATGTTCAAAGGCCATATTGAGAAATAGCATATGTAAAGAGAATCTGGAGCAGGTTGAGGAGAAAGGTGAAAAGATTCTCATTTGGGTACATCACTACATAGCTTATAAAGTTTGATTTGATAATTTTATTTGCATGTATATATGAGTTTATAATGTAACAGTAGCGGGTTCGAATACGAGTACTAAAGGGAGTAAAGGGCAATAATGAGTACAAAAGAGTGTTTATTGCGATTGTTATTACGGATTGCATTAATAGATGAGATAAAATTTATAGATATACATTCGAACCCTGTTGCAAAAGAGTATGAGTGAAATACATTAACTATTTAAAGGTATGAATGTATACATATATATTTATTACACGTATTGTTGTGATTGTTGCATAGAATTAGTTACTAACATATAGATTTGTATGTGAAGAGGAGCGGTTATGTGTGCAGTTGTATTTTTATATTTTTGTTGTTTATTAATATCATAAGTTATAGTTATTTAAATAATGTCATTAGTAGTGCATGTTTCTTAATGAAAGCAAATTAAAATATAAGGCTGGAGAATAATAAAAGAAATTGCAAGCTGTGCCATGAGCGATTTCTGTTAATGACATTTGTCATCGGAATTCCAAGAACTGGCCAAGTTAGTATTTTGGAACAATGGAAGCTAAAAGTATTCATGAGATATGGTCATCAGCGTATGGATAGATAAAAAAAAAAAAGTGAGGTGAAAGACAGTTAAAAGAAAAGAGCTATATATATATATTGATTTAGTAGTGATTCAGAAAAGTAACCGTTAGAGAGAAAGAAGCATGGAAAGTAAATTTCATAAAGTGATTTTATTAATTAATAAGAATGGATTTCATCGAATGCTGTGGTAGTGTAGATTCGTTGAACCGGCTCAATGGACAGCTATTTTGTGACCTGCCTGAACTTTATCTATGGAGATTTTTGCCGTCTATTTCAAACTAGTGAAATGATCACGGAACTCCAAACAGTAAGAACTTTTGTCAATCGATTTTAGAATCATCTACCTAACCTCTAGGATGGATTATCTTATGTGAAAATGTTATGGAATCTTTCATCATCTTTCAGACCAACAATTCTCGCTAGGACAATCACCATTATAATACTGTAAGCTTACAGATCATCAGCCTTAAACATGCGAACGTTCATTCTCAAATGAGATAATTGTGACCTTCTCTATATATATATTAAATGAACATATAATGATAAATTAAGAAACCTGCGCTTTGTCCCAACTTAATTTTAGAAATAGATTAAATCATTTAATAAATACGACTATGACATATAGTTGCACTCTTTTGTGAATGTATATATTGATATTATATATATGTTTCGGAATGAATGAGTCGTACGTATGTTTGAGATATTAGTATATACATGTATTAATAAATCTTAGAATTTAAACTATAACTTGTATATTTATTTGAACCTTTTCTTTTGTTTTCGAGGGGTATAATTCTTATTAATTGGTAAGATTGGCGCTTGAGATAGGACTTGGTCTATGCTCATAAATATACCTACTCGAAGCTTGGGTAATAACCTGTTCTCACTCAAATTCTTAGAATAGGATCACGGGTAGACTGTTAAAGTAAATTATGTATTACCGTTGTGGTTTATGTTAATTGGTATTTGGGTACAGCAATTAGGTGCTTGAGCGTTTGGGTGTCCATATTATGTAAATAAATAAAAAAACTAAGGTTTGGCTCAGATCACAAAACGGGGATTCATTCAAATCTAGTTCTTGGCTATCTGTTTAGTGATGTCCTATTGCAGCCATTTATGTTCTGCAGTTTAATAAGCTTTTCTGTATCACAACATAGAGGCTTAGAACAGAAAAAAATTAGAAAATGGGTTCCCAATGTGTATGGCTTGTAGAATGATGAGATCGGCCTGAGAAGGGAGTAGGGCTGAAGAAAATCGAGACATTGAGGATTAAGCAAAAGGGTGAGATAGGATTCCAGGAGGGAATTTTGAGATTTAATTAGAAAAATAATGTTAATAAAGGAAAAAATAAGCAAAGTTGGAAGTTTTATACAAAGCTCGGAGGTGAAGTTCAAAAACCCTAAGCTAGTCAAAATGGTAGATGTATTTCAAATCAATCACTGAACTAAAAAATTGTAGTGACAGATAGCAAAGAAATTAGACAAATGAGATTCATGATTGAGAGTATCAGAAAATACGTGAATGGGTTAAAAGAGAAAATAGGGAAATTAAATTAGAACGGAAGCAGATGACATCTGACACTGAGGTGGGGAGAGAAGAGAGCAGAGAAGAGATTGGAAGGATGATTAGAGAACAACCTGCAGGGGAAATAAAATACAGATAGATAGTGATCATCCTGAGAAAATATTTCAAGAAAATACAAATGGAAACCAGCCTAAATGAAGAGGAGGAGGAAGATAAGTCAGATAGGGGCCTGAGAGCGAAGTTCACCCACATTAACATGTTCAATGGAAGCGGAGGAAATCCCGTTTGAATATCTGAACTGTTTGCATGATTTTTTTTGTTAAAATATGAGAAAGGGGGGGGAAATTTTTGTCGTTACCAATCATTTAGATGGTACAACCCCTGAATGGTGGAAAGCCATGGAATATAGTCCATGAATATTCCAAGAGAACAAAATGATACTTCAGGGGTTCTGGAGCATGGAAAAACAGAAGTCCATATGTGTGGATTTCTCATGACAAATATGTAGCCAATTCTTTCAAATGCATGCTGCCAAGCTGAGATTGCTGGAAGCTTATCCTATGGGCCAATACCAGATAGTAAGGATGATTAGATATAATTTATCAGTTGGAATACAATGTAAGTTGGCTGAAAACTAGGTTGTCCATTGAGGAAGCTATTGAGATCTTAGTGGACATGGATCACAATGATCTGTACAAGGAAGAAAAGGAATCTGAAATCAAATGGGGGGAATTATAACAAACCTATGATGCAGCCCAGCTATATACGCAGAAAAGGGAGTGGAGAAAGATTAAGTGGTAGAAAAAGCATTTGGATTTTTTTTAAATTTCTTTTTATCATTTTTACAATATGGTATTAGACATGCTGCACCTTTTCACATTCACATCAATCCGCTGATAACTTTGTAATCTTGCGATCTGACCACGATATTTTAGCAAGATTTACAAAGTTGTCGGGAGGTTGATATGAATATGAAAAGGCGGGACACATCTAATAATGTATTGCAGGACTAAAAATAACATGTTTACACACAAGTAAAACTATATATATATAAAAATAAACATATGTATGATTTTGAGGAAGAAATGGGTAATTAAAAACATTTTAAACCAAAAATTTGTTATCTTAAAAACTACATTTTCTCGGCCCCTGAAAATATATCAAATTAAAGATGCCATATACACTAAATTATAATTTTTTAAAAAATGATAGGAATTTATTGTGTTTAATTGAAATTTAATTTTACTACAGAAAATGGAAATCTGAACTGAAAAATTTCCCCCCAATAATGGACTTGTGATTGCAAGTGTGTCATGATTTTCCACAAAATGCTAATAAATGTATTTTTTTAAAAAAAAAAAAAAAAAAAAGTTCACAACAATAAAGAAAAACAAAACAAGAAAAAGCACAACAATAAAGAAATGTAAATTATAAGATTTTTAGGTAATCATCTGAAAATGGGTGTGGTCGCTTGGTAGGTTGTTTATGTGTCAAAACACAAAAAATGCCATTTCTTAGACTGGACTTACGGCTAAATACAACACTTATATTGTCTTAGCCATTGCAGACCACTTTATATGGCATTGCACAGAAATATTACAGCCTGTTTTGTGCTTTGCGACTGTTTCTGCAAATTTCATACTCTTCACAGTTGACTACTGTATCGTTTGAGAGTGTCTTGATTCCATGCGGGCATAACTTTCAGATCTCCATAACAGAGTAATGTCATTTGAACTTAAATGATGGTTTGAATTACTAAGAATTGTCATCTTGTCACGACCCTTCCGTACAGAACTGGTAAGTGTAAAAAATTGGCCAAGGATAGTAATTCGGCCGAAGTCACGCACTAAATCAGGTTTAAGTGTGAAAATATACAAGACCAATAAAATGTCTGAGAAGAAAAATGCCCAATTTTTAAAATTTGATCAATTGCTGACAATTTGTTAGTCTTAACAACAGAGTTTGATTGTTTTTATTACAGAAATCAATTCATTAAAAAAAATAAGTTCAAAAAGGTCAAACATTTGTGTAATATTTTTGTTATTTTATTCGAAATTGTCACAAGTATTTGGATTTTCTTTTTTCAGTGGAGGTTAAAACAAGTGTTTATTTTGGTTGAGTTGTTATTAATAACAACAAAAAAAGAACCCCCCCCCCCCCAAATTTGAACAGTTTATTGCAAAAGCAAAAAAAAAGATAATTCAAATGAAATGTAAATAAAAGAAAGTTGTTGCATAAAAAGTCAAATTTACTTTTGGTTCGAATTATTTATCGTGGGTCTGGGGGATTTTAAAACAAGTTTGTCATCACTGACATAAAAGTTACTTTTGCTTTAATAAGAAGAAAAACAATTTATAAAAAAAAAAAGGCTGAACATTTTTTTAAAAAAATAAGTCTAAACAAGTCCAAAATATTGGTATTATCTTTTTTCAATGGGCGGCTGGGTTAAAACGAGGGTAATCATCTGAAATCCGGGCACGGCTGCTTGGGGCGTTGATGCTATACAAAAATCAATCAAATATAACGTTACCGGGCCGCCGGGCCGCCGCAACTTTTTTTTTTGATTAAACAAATTTTTTATTTCATTTACAACATGATTTTTTTTTTATTAAACAAATTTTTATATTCATTTTTTTTTTTTTTAACCTGATATTTTTCTTTATCCAACAAATTTTGGTCATTTAATTTTGAATTTTAATTAAAACTTTGGACTGTTTCATGACGGAAAAACTTTTTTTAACCACGCCGAAAAAATATAATGGGATAATTATTTGGGACTTGTTTTGACTTTGTTCTACTTTTTTTTTTTTTACTTGACTAAATTGTTTTTCTTCTTATTAAATCAAAACTAACTTTTGTGTTGTTGGGGGGTTCAAAAATTGTTTGAAATCCCCACCCTCGGATCAATAATTGTAACATAAAGTCAATAATTTTACTTTTTTTTTAAACAACTTTTTTTCACTTTTTACTTTTATTTATATTTCATTTGAATTAGCCTTTTTTTTTTTGCTTCTACAATAAACAGCTTGGGGGGGGGGGGGTTCATACTGTTAGTCTTAACAAAAAGTAAACAAAAATAGTCATTTATTTTAACCCCACTTGTTTTATCCCTGATGAAAAAATAGAATGCAATTATTTGGGTATTATTTCGAATTTATTCAACCTTTTTTTTTAGCTTGACCAAATTGTTTTTCTTTTTATTAAATAAGTAATTTTTGTGTTTTTTGGGGGATAAAAAATTGTTTTAAAACCCACACTCGGAAAAAGAATTGTAACAAAAAGTCAATAATTTACCTTTTTTTTTTTTTCAACAACTTTTTCTCACTTTTTACTTTGATTTATATTTCGTTTGAATTACCTTTTTTTTTTATTTTTTGCCATTCTACAATAAACTGCTTTTTTTTTTTTGAGGGGGGGGGATTTCGTACTTTGTTAATATTATCAAATAGTCAACAAAAATAGTCATTTATTTTAACCCTGCTGCAAAAAATAGAATCCGAATACTTGTCCATTTCTAATGAAATGAAAAAAAAAAAAAGGACACAAACTTTGGCCTTTTTTAAAATTATTTATTATTTTATTGCTGTAATAAAAAGTGGACATTATGTGGCTGAAAAAAAGGACACAATCTCACACACTTTCTGTACTCTGCATGTTCTCAGATCTTTTAGTGGTCTCATATATTTTCCACGCTGAAACGTGACTTAGCGCGTGAGCTTTGTCAAAACGTGTTCAAACATACACTTTGCCAATTTTTTTACATATTAACCTTTTTTTAGGGAAGGGCGGGGATCATATGACAATTATTAGTAATTAACAACATTATTTAAATAGAAATGGCATTACTCTATTACGGAGATTTGAAAAGTTGTTACCGACTTGAAATTCAAACACCCTCAAGCGATACAGTAATCAGCTATGAATAGAACAAATACACGTAAATTGTTCCAAAGAACAAAACAGGCCATAATATTTTAGTGCAATGTCATGTAAAGTGGCCTGCCATAATGGGTTGATATAATATTAAATGTATTAGCCCATAAGGCCAGCCGTAGAAACATCATTTTTATGTGTTTTGTACACATAAACAACGCCCCAAGCGGCCGTGCCTGGATTTCAGATGATTACCAAAACAATTTTGTTCGTCGTGAGTGAGTCAAAAGTTTTTTTTTTTTTTTTATTAATAAAAATGAGAAAAGCAAACCCAAAAAATATTTTTGTATTAAAAAAAATAAAATGATGAAAAAAAGATAAAGTGAAATAAAAATATTTATTTAACAAAAAAAAACTCAAGCAAAAAAAAAAAAGTTGTAAAAAACAAGTCCGTCCGTCCCCCCCAAAAAAAAATCAATATAAATCGCGGCCCTATAACGTTACATTTGATTGTTTTTGCATAGCAACAATGCCATCAAGCAACCATGCCCGGCTGTCAGATGATTACCATTTTTCATCCTGGCAGAAAAAATTTTTTGATATTGTTTAGTATACAAAAAAATGTATCATCATTTTTGTGTAATCTACACCACATAAATTTGGCCAGGTATGAGTTGTGTTGCTTTGATGCCCCTCGCTGCTATTTATTTCACCAAAAGACCCGATTACTTATGAAAACAAAATAAAAATATGAAAATTACTTTCACTCACTTAAAATTAATAAATCAATAGTGGTTGTCAGAAAGAAATCTGGACAATAACTGAAATAAATTTCGAAAACCACGATTTGAAAAAGAGAAACATGTTTTTGATATAAATCGCATGGTTTAATTTATTTCAACTTGATGTCATTGTAAGATTACACATTTATTGTGGATGTGAAAAGGCTCCTTTCTCATCTACATTCAAGGACTAATACTCAAGTACCAGTTTTAGTTTAATTTTTTTTTATTTTAATTATCTTGCATTTATAATTTAATAACTTCAAGCACAAGTGCGTGTGCGGCGCAACTGCTCCCAAAAGCTGTAATACAAATACAAATAGCTAACTAAAAATATTAAAACAGCTGAGCGCTTTCATATTTAACTTAATCGGATTATTACGTGCATGGAGAAACAAGTTGCTGACAGGCAGATATTAAAAATCAGCTTGTCGATTTGCAAACTACAACAAAGAATTATTTTCTTAAAAAGATGCAAACAATTCCATGTATTTCCTAGATTTTGCAGCTTCAATCTCAATCGAGCAGTGTACAACTATAACAGCATTTACTGGCAAATGAGAAAAAACATCTTTTAGATCTCGTTATCAGAGGTTGCCAGAGGCTTTGAAGAAACAGAGCAAAAGGAGCCGTAGAATTTTGACACATTTTCCCAAAGACCCACTCGTCATCCATCACTGCACTAAGTTGGATAGGAAGTTGGCATTCAAATACCACAAGAAATTTGCGTTTCTAGCGCACAAGCAAGGAATTACCATCCCCGACGACAACAAGCAAACATTCGTGAATCTAACACAAACAATACTCCCTAAAGAAGTAAAGGATGTGCTAGCAAAAGGCCCCAGATTCGTCGGAGGGACATGGAAACAACCGGATATGGAATTAATAGCGAACATAGAGGCTGGACTCAACCAAGATCCGCAAAAGGACGAATATATAGCACAGATCAACACAGCAATGAGACACACGGCTTTAAAACCAAATACCAAACAGTGGGACATAAAAGTAAAAACAACAAAGCAATTCTTTGAGTTAGAAAGAATCACATGCATGCGTGAAGACAAGGGAAACAGATTTGTGTTGATGCACACCCAGGAATATATTGACAAGATTAACACACAGATTGATAAGTTACAATTTCAGAAAATTGATCAGTTCAGTATTGCTAACAATAGAGACAAATTCATTTCATCCATTCTTAAAAAACATTGCAACAAAGCCTTCACAAAAGCAGAATATTACAGTCTATACCCATCATCATCAGTGCCACCCAGGATTTTTGGAAGTGCCAAAACGCATAAAGACAACACACCGGTCCGATTAATGCTGGATTTCAGTGGAGTACACTATGCAAAGACAGCCAAGTGGGTGAACAAAAAACTCATCCAAATGTTAGGCTTTGGAATATACACTATCAAGTCATCTGCACAGTTCATTTCCTCCGTCAAAGATTTACAATTAAACCCAAACATCAGACTGGTCACTATGGACGTTTCCGAATTGTATGGCTCTGTCAATAGAAGCACATCGATCCAAATAGTCAGAAATGAACTTTTGACACAAAAAATAGCTCAACCACTGGTTGACTTCATCCATGACTTTCTATGTTGGTTGGACAGCAACATTGTGGCATTCTTCAGAAACCAGTGCTTCTCCATGAAACAAGGCTGGCCTATGGGACTGCAACTGAGTGGTGTAGTCACCAGCATCTTCCTAAACTATTATGAGAGAAAAATCATACCTAGTCTAAACCCACCATGCCTTCTAGCATACACCAGATATGTGGATGACCTGTTCATTGCTGCCACCCCCGAGATCATTACACAGATCAAAACCGAATTAGAAGCCAACACAGCACTAATTGTTAATGTCACAACTGAAGACACTCACCAACAAGTCAAATACCTTGATGTCAAAATAAAAAGAGAAAATAACCACTGCCATTATAGCATGGCCATCAAACCGTTGGAAATCAGATGCCATACACACACCCAATCTCACACACCCACAGCACATAAATTATCGGGTCTAGCATCTTTTTTGCATAGAAGCAGATTGTTGTGTAAAATCGAGGCAGATGCAAAAACAAATGTAGCAGAATATAGAAATGATCTACTGAATTTAGGCTTCAGACAATCCATCATCGACAAAAAAATCTCACACATTCAGAATAAACCTCTCAACTCTCATGCCACACAGGATAAACCCAGGTTATTACTTCCATACATACCCAATTTACACAAGAAACTACATTCCATCTTTAACAACAAATATCAGCTCTGTTTTCGAACCCCTCCAAATTCTAACAATCTAATTAACAATACCAAAGATCAAACTCCACTGTTACAGACCCCCCATACAGTATATAACATTGCTTGTCCAAATAACCATTGCAAAGGCACATATTATGGGGAAAGCAGGGCATCTCTGGCCACACGATTGGCACAACACAGGTATTCGTACAATAGAGCTCGCAACGATCCTTCTACTTATTCAGTTTTTTATCAGCACCAGTGCACAAGTCACCATGAGTGCATTCCGGACAATCCTACCATCGTATGTAGAGAGAGACATGACCTCAAAAGAAAGATCAAAGAGGCTTTATTTATCTCTCGCGACAGCGATGCCATAAACAGGAAGGACACGTGTTTTTCTCTATCAAAAAGATGGAATTAGCATATTTGCATAAATTTAAACGTAAGCAAGCTATGATTATGAAGGCAAGATCCTTTGAAAGCGCTCAGCTGTTTTAATATTTTTAGTTAGCTATTTGTATTTGTATTACAGCTTTTGGGAGCAGTTGCGCCGCACACGCACTTGTGCTTGAATACATACATTTCCCAAAAGTAAAATTATTTAACTTAATTTAATAACTTATAAAAGTGTATAATGTGTGAGCCTATCTTATATATTAATCAATGAGGAAAAAAATCTTACCTTTCCTTATAATCAAGATTTAAAAGTTTTCTACTAATTATTCAAGCAGAAATATATTTTAATTAATATTTACACAAATTTGAAAAGTTTTAAAATCCTGTTTAATTACGAATGGCTTTGAAATGGAAAAAAAAGGTGGAGAGGGGGGTCTAAATTTTAAATCAGGCTCTATTATGAAATGTTGTTGCAAGTATTTTTTATGTAGTGGTATAATGTTATGAATGAATCCTAATTGCATCTTACTAAAAATTCCTCTGATAAATTGGCAAAGGACAAAATATTTTTTTTGCTGGTTCTATTGTTACTATTTTTAAAAATACCATAGAAGTACGAATCTTATTTCAAAGGAAATTGAAGAGGGAGCTGTGTATAAAGAAAAACTATAAATTGAAAAAAAAAAAGATAGGGGAAGTGGGGATAGAGTAAGCAATAGGCATTGAAAGTGAATTAACATACAAAACTATTTGCCGTGAATCTACAATGTCTTCTGGCTAGAAAAAATCTGATTCTTCCCCAGGATGCCTTGCCTTTGCTGAGCCCGATGTCATAGGAATTGATAAGCCCTGGAAGGAAGATACCAGTCAGCTAACCGAGATCACAACACTATAAGACGGGATAATCCAGATACATGAAAGAAATATGCAGGTATATGGTCAAATGCAGAAACCTCCACATGTGATTTCGGTGATCAGATAGCTGCCATAAAGTGTGTCTCGAAGGGTTGACGCCAATTCAGTCAACAGTCATTTACAATGGAGTGGAAAATTATGAACTGTTTCTTTAAGTGAATGCTATGGCATTTGTTTTTTTTTGGGGGGGGGGGTGCAATTTGGAGACTCATTTCATACCTATAATAAGATGTGTTTGGAAAATTGGTGTTTTTCTCAATAGAGTTTGCTATTATGTTATCTTATATCTACGCATTCATAATAATTTAAAACCATATTATCTTTTATAAATTTTGTCTCGTGTACATTTTGGTTTTACTCTGCATGTGTGGATATGTGTTCATGTAGCTGAGGGAGATAATCTTGGAAAGTTAGAGTGAATAGGATAGGTAAATAAGTTGATAATGGGCCACAGAGATACTTATTGTCGATTTAGAAGCGTTAGTTTTTTCACATAACCTAAATGGCGAGGTTTCACTTGATCCAGTGTGATATCGATCAATTGTATAATACATCTAGGCTAAAGTACTTTATTTGTGCGGAGATCTCAGGAAACACCTCATATCTGCTGATCCATAGAAGGGGAGTGTCAGCATATTCTAGAGTGAGAATAAATGTTTAATGGTTATATTGAGAAATAGCATACGTAAAGAGAATCTGGGGCAGGGTTGAGGAGAAAGAAAGGTGAATAGAAGATCATCTTACCTGGGTACATCGCTACACAACTTATTAGAAAACTTAATAAAAGTTTGACTTGATAATTTTACTTGCATGTATATCTGAGTCTATAAATTACATATTACAGATGTGCCTTATGCTACTGGGTATTTGGGTACATCAATTAGGTGCTTGAGGGTTTGCATGACTGTGCTACATAAATAAAGAAATAAAACTAGGATTTGGGTTAGTTTTTCAAAATGGGGATTCATTCAAACCTTGTTCTAGACCTTCTGTCTAGTGGCCCTCTGTAGTGGCCATTCATGTCCCACAGTTTAGTAAGCTTTGCGTATCAGTCATTATGTACCACAACACTACTGCAAATAAATTAGTCTGCAGTTATCATAGGGCTCACTATATTACTGATGTTTGTTCATCATGTATGTAATAATAGTATGGAAGAAAATGGTTTCAATATCTAGAAAAAAGAACCATGAGAGAAGATATTTTCAACTGTGTTAGTAATTGCATTTCAAAGGAGGATATTGGTTGAGAGAAGTATATTAACATTTGTAATTATAGTGCTCAAGCAGTGGTAGGAATCATGGAGTTATAACACCTTCTGCTAATATCTTCAAAAGCCACTAAAAGTCATCGTGTTTTGAATCACACAAGCCCTAGTAACAAAAAAAAATGTTGACATATTTATTAATTATATAAATCTGAACAACTTCCACACAGATTATTTAAAATTTTATGTGATGAAAATGAGTAGTTGACATAATTCACTTTTCTGAATTGAGATGGCTATTCAGAGAAAAAACCCTATTGAGACTTTTTGAACTTTTAGTGCATTATTGGTGTTTTACATCAAATGATTTAGGACTGCATTTCACTGAATTCTTTAACAAATCCTTCGTGGTTGATGAGTCTTGCATATTTGGCAGATGATACGTCCAATGAAATTAACTTAGAATAATGAAATAATATTAAAATTTTTAATGTAAAAGATAAAATTGCATATTTTAATACAGTTACAATTCTAGATTTCTACAGTAGAACAGAGTAATTTTGATTGTTTCAAGCTTTCAATAAATTTTTAATTGAAATAAATTCTAAAGTAGATGATGAAGCTTCCATTATAATTTTAGAATACTTGTGTAACTTAAATCAACTTTTTTGCAATATTTTCCAGTCTGTTGAGGACAATCCCTGCATTTGTAATCCTTTTTACAGTGACACTAAACCAGTAGGCTTCTATGCAAGGTGGTTATGAAATTCTAATTGATTTAATCTGTGACTTTGATTTTACACAAAAGTACAAATATCTGCCATTAAATGATTTCTGGACAAACAGAAGAGCACCCCTGATGTGTTAAAACTAGATATTCGTGTTTTGCCTTTTTTTTTTTTTTACAGTGATATATTTATGTAAGGCAGGATTTTTAAGTTATGCTGCAACCAGATCGAATTACTGCAACAGACTATGCTTTAGTGGATATCAGAATTCAGCTTTCCAATATTATACCTGATATCAAAAGAATTTCTAACTCAAAGATCCAAAAAGTCATTCATTAAGAATGTAACTTTACTATAATACACTATTTTATTTTACTTTTTTCATGTGTTTTCCTTTACATAATTAAAATTTGAGAATATTTATTTTAGTTTCTTAACCTTATATTTACTTGCTTAATTTATTATTAATATTTACATACACTATAAAATAACAATTGTATTCTGTTTAAATTTTAGAATTTGTGAAGTGTTCTGTTGAATGAAAAGTTTGGAAAATGCTATAATAGAGTTTGGATAGATGAAACTTCTTTTTTTTTTCTCTATTTCTGTAAATAAAATAAGTTTTTTTAGTTAACTAATCTAGCACATTTAAAAATTTTCCAATAAACATTATAAATAATTGATATCTTTTTTTTTTTTTTTTGTAACTTTTAATGTAAAAATTACTTGAATAAAATCATTCTGATAGCAAAAATTAGTATTTTATTTTTAAAGGATTTTTTTTTTTGGTGAAGTTGTTGAATAAATTTATATTAATTAGATGAAATGCTAAAGATCCAAATGATTATGATAAATAGAATAATATTATATTATTAATATTAATTTTTAAAATAAATAATATTAAGTTTCATGGTAACAAAAAATTATATAACACATCATTTAAACATAACACTAATGCTGCTTCATAATTTATATTCTTATTTAATTATTTTTTTCATAATTTATATTCTTATTTAATTATTTTTAACATAATTTACAAAGTAAATCTGACGTATTTTATTTTTTCTTTTAGTGTCTGTACTTTAACAGAAATTACGGAATTACTATGTAAACTTGGTATGATCACTGAAGAAATATTAGTAGATATAAAAAACTTTATTAGTGGATCTACTATGATTAAAGAACCATGTGTTAAATCAAAAAGAGAGGTAATTAATTATGCATTTTGATTGTAAGTTTGTGTACTTTTGTATATGTATTTATATTTTTATATCACGTGCATATACTCGTAATAAAGAGTCATGCATCACATTTATCTTGATCTATGTTTGCTAAGTACTCCACCCGAAAGTATTAGGGTGATTAGGCAGCAGAGTATCATAACCATGTAACCATAAATTAGTAGTAGTTTGCTAATATTTCTCATCTCCCTAACATTTATTGTAACATCAAAATAATTAGAGCTAAATCATAGATTACTAATATAAGGTGACTTTAAATTTAATTATAGTTATTAGAAAGGTCAATAATTTATTATAATTCCAATATTAAATTCTAATAATGAAGCTTCACAACCAAAATGTATGTGTTTTTTTTATATATTTTTAAAAAATAGTATAACAAAAATTAAGGTAATGTTAAACAAAAAACTATAATCATAGTTCATTTGCACCACAAATTATAGAGTTTTGCCATGATTTTACCATCTTTACGTAAGAAATTAATAAATATGTTGCAGGTAAACATGTTTTATAATTGAAAAAAAAAGTTACGTGCAGAAAATAGAGTGTATATTTATATTATTTCCAATAATTTCAAATATATCTGTCTATGCTAAAGCAATAGCTTACATTATCATTCTATTCCAAGTCTTCAGTTTTGAGTTTTTAATGGGCAGTGACCAGATGGCAATATTAATCAAATCTCTAGGTTAGTTTCTGCCTATTGGATTTTTTCGATGATGAGCATTGGATTGCAAATTCATATTGAACAGTCCCTTTTATATTATTCTAGCAAATGATTGAAAGTTTTATGCATAAATTTTGAAATCTAGATGGCTTGCTTTTTTGGTTGTATAGCTCTGGCAGTAAGTCAGCAACCATATAGCTTAATGACCTCAGTTATATAACAATTGTAGATTTGTTTGACCCATCTCATTTTACATTCTAACATCTGAATTTAGAGCAATAATCTGTTCTATCAGTTGATACCAGATGAATTACTTAATTAATTTTCACCTATTAGCTTCATTAGTGGGAGGCAATTAATTTTTGTATTTATATTTGTTGACTTTAAAGTAGAAGGGCAAAATGAATTACTAATCTTAATGCGTTATTGTTCTAGTTAGAATGAAAGTTTATTGGAATTCAAGTAGTAATGAAGTGATAGACAATTTTTCATTCCAAAAAGAAGTGAAATTGAGTTGAATATGCCAGTATATTCCACAAAGGAAAAAAAATTCTTTTTGTAGATTAAATAAACTAGAGACATCAACATGCTTGTTTATGCCTATTGTATATCAATTCATAACTTTCTGATTTTTACAAGGGTAGTTATCTTCCCCTTTCATTAGGACTTTCTAGTGTAAGTTTGATTAATCATTGGATTCTAGATGGTATCGTATTATAAAATCCACATCTTCAAACTAATTTCTGGCTTTTGCTTTTGTTTAGTGAAGACTGAGATTCAAAGCTGAACTAATGCACTTATTTTTCTAGCTAATATACTGAAATTAAAAAAAGTCCTTTAAGTTTTTGTACCCAGGCTATGTGATCTACATAATTATTTAAATCTGACACTATATCAATTTTTATAATTTTTTATAACCTCGATTTTATGATTATTATGGATACCTTTTATCTTTTGAGTAGGAAGATCAAATATTAAACCACTAAACATCACATGATCACTGCTTGTGTGCTTACTCATGTTTCCTAGAGATTATTTTTATCCCACTTTAGAACCATCTGCCAAAAGGTTTTAAGATCGGTTTTTGTTTTTGCCTTTATCAGTGAAGACTATGATTCAGGATTCAAACTAATGCATTTATATATCTAGCTGGCATCTTTTATTTTTCTAAAATTAAAAAAAAGAAATACTGTTTTGAACCCAGGCTAATTTGCTTACATAATTGTAAAGGTCTAACACCAGCTTAATTTCTAGAGATCTTATGGCAATTATCCTCTTATTTTTTCAGTAGAAGGTTAATACTGTTATGGTATTATGTCACTTTTTCATAATCTGACCTATGCTTCCAAAAGCAGTTGTTTTCATCTACTCTAGAGACATCATTGGATACCAGATGGTATAATACTATAAAATTTCTATCACCAAATACTTTCAAGTTATCCTGGCTTTAAAACCTTAGATTTTTTTTTTTTTTTAAATGGGATATTGAGTTGAAAAGTATAAAGAAATAAAAAATGATTTCTAGATACATAAAGCATTAATTCCAGTTTTGAATCCTAGTTTTCACTGATGAAGGAAATACAAGATTTCTCTCTGAATGGGAATTGTATAGCAATATATTATCTGATATCCATTAATTATATCTCATTACATTTTTCACCTTAGCTCAATTATATCACAACTATCCATCCGCTAAAAATCCGGACCAACCTCTCACACTGTAGATACATTAGAAACATACACTTCCATATTGCACATTATAATTTTTAACTTTTTATTTAGAGATATTTAAACTTAACTTCATTATATATATATACATTTATTTCATTTCTTATAGTCATTTTCCAGAAACTTAGATGACCATATATTTAAATAGATTTCAAACTCCCATTACTGAAATACATGATTAAAAACTTGATAAAGATAAATGATCATGATGGAGAAATTTTTTATTGCCTAACAGTGTCTTTATATTATTATAACTTTTCATGATTTAAAACTTTAAGCACTTGTTAGCATCTTCAATTGGTTTTGAATTCTTATCCATATGCTACCAATATTCAGTGGGAATAGATTACTAGTTGTTGATAAGCAAATGAATCCTTCCTCCTAGGAATCATTTTAATAATGAAGTTAACATAATAATGTTACTAAGTTACTTTTTCCTAATCTCTTAACTATAAGGACTTGTAATTTGTACCTTTTTTTCTTTTTTTTTATAAATGTGTCTTAATAACATTATAATTACACCTGATAAGTTGAAATATCAACGAATTCTTTTTTATTGTTATAGAATTTAAATGAATTGTGCATACTGTGAATATTTTGCATATAAGTGGTTAGACTGTATCAAATGGATGGACTAAACAATATATAAATCTAAATTCAAACCACATTCTATTGCAAATATTCAAGTTGTAAAAAATAAAATAAAATACTAGGTGCATTTTGTGATTTTTTGACAGAAAATAATATTTTAGATAAGAGAATTGTTTCTAATCAGATAAAGAAGATGCATTTATATATAAAACTCGAGCAATTTTTTTAATGAAAAATAATGAACTTCAAAACTATATCATCTATAATCCATGCTCTGTGATTTAGTACAATGGTTTTATAATGGATTTGAATACTAAACATTTTTGGATTGAAGCTCATTCTGATACTTAAATATCATATGATCAGCAATTTTATTTTTTCTGTGATAATTAATGCACTGATAGAATGACATTTTCAAGAGTTTAACATTTCTGTGTTGAATTTTGCCTTGTGCTTAGATGTCGTGATCGTTCAAGAAATTATTCTTTGACTATTTTGTTCTATGGGTTAGGCATTGTTTCCGATGTAATATTTTTTATTTCTTTTCTTCCTTCGTTAGTTACTTTTATTAGTATAGAGCCTGGTCATCATGAACTATTTGTGCCGTTGATCATCTCCGTATACTGATAGTAACAATGGAATTATGAATTTTTGATTTTAATTTCCTTTTTAATTTTTTTTTCCTGCTTAAACCCTGCATAATTAAGAAAGCAATGAATGGGGCAGACATAATAGAATATTTCTTATGTGTGATCTTTGCTTGATGCAGTAATAATTATTAATGAATCTCTTTTCTAGATTTAAGACAAGTTTCAGCTGACAATGATTGTATATTTAAGCAGCTCTATTTAGGGATTCCCTGCCTGTCATAAAAGTGGAAGGAATTTTTAAAATGTGATTTACAAATGGCCTGTCTCACACAGTTTAGCTAGGTCATTGTATCTGGCAGACAACTTATTAAAGCCAGAAATAATAATATCAGCAGTAGTAGTAAAGAAGGAAGAGATGGTAGTACTAAAGATAAATATAAATAATTTTTTTATTAATGGAATGTATGAACTGCACTTGATACAAACTCTTGAGAACTTGAATTAAGCAATATTGGTGACTAAGTAGCTATCATGATATAAGATTGATATAGCTGCTCATAGAGAAACTTGTTTTCTAATTTGTTAAGATTTAATAGAACATATAGATAGCTACAAATCCTTTAGGAGGGCAAATCAATGTGTGAAAAGAGACAGTGTGATATTATATTTGCTATAAAATCTAATTCAGTATGTTTTATTCTTGGAATTCCTCAATGTATCAATGAATGATTATTGGCATTAAAACTTGAATTGCCCAGTGGTATCCATGTTCATTTTATTAATGCATATGCGCCAATATTATATTCAGAGAAAAAAACCTTTTAATCCCTCCTGGATAATATTGTTATAAATGTATCATTGAAAAAATCAAATTTATTTTTGGAAATTTTAATGCAGGCAGTGATGCAAAAAGTCATCTCTAATCAAAAATTGTTGGGAATAATAGTGTTAGTATCGCAAATTCAAATGGTCTATTGTTTGTTGTATTTTGGCACAATGCATGGTTTGACTATTGTAAATATTTTCTTTAGGCAAAAAAAAAATCTTTATAAAAGACCAATGAATGCATTTACACTCAAAACATTGTCATTTAATAGCTTATATTATAATTAAGAGTGAGAATACTAAAGTTCATATTACATGAGGGATGATTTACCGATTAGTATTCTCCAAGATTTAAATGATTGCATTAAAAAAAAAAATAGCCTTATTTCAATAATATTTGCAAGAAAATTGATGATCAGTGTTTAGAAATATTTATTATGTGCACTAAATTTTACCTGCTATTAAACACTAAAAATTTCTAATTTGGATTTTCACAGTTGTCATGTTACGGAAGTATGGAATTCTCTTGAAAATATGTTATAGATACAAGTTTATCTATTTGTGGGTTTATTAAAAAAAAATAATCATAATTGGTTTTTTGACAATGATCTTATTATTATTGATTTGATTAACAAGAAGCATAGCATTTTTGCCTGATAGAATAATAAATTAAATGTGGAGCTTGATAATAAATTTAGAAATTTAATGTCAAAGTTCAATGACTGTTAAGAAGATTTAGAAATGTCTGGTAGATTAAAATTAAACGAGATACAGACATTTACTGATTATAGTCACTTTTTATTTTTTAGATGCAGTGAAAGCCACATGAACTACTGAAAAATGGAATCAGAGGCCTACTAAATATGGAAATGGTACTCTTATTTGGTGACCGTGATATTTTGAAAAGATGGAAGGAGTATTTTGATCATCTTTTCAATAATGATATAAGAATTGAGATGATGGCTATTAATTACTCATTTATATTTGGACAAAGATATTCAGCTTAATGAAATCAAAACAGTTCTTCTTTGTTTTAAAAATGAAAAGGCAATAGATCCTAATAAAATATGGCACTGTTTGAAATTAGTTGATTTCCCATCAAAATTTATTCATATTATATAGTCAGTCTGTACTGGTGAATTATCTGGAGAAGTTTTAAAATATAGTAGTGTTTGAAATTAGTTGGTTATCTATCAAAATTTATTCCTATTGTAAACAGTGTTTTCCATCTACTGGTTCATAAATTTTTTGCCAATCTGTGACATTTATGCAAAAATAAACTGAATCATATTAATTAAATTTGTATGTCAATTAATGCATGTGCATAAAATGTATCGCATCAGGAGGTATCTTAGTTGGCGGGACATGTAAATTAGCCAGAGCAGCAAGATATTTTGTGAGATATTTCATGTTAATGTGTTACTTGTTTTATTAATTATTTGTTAATTTTTTATGTTTTTATTTTATTTTTGTTTGTAATCGATACAATAAAAAAAAAAAACTTTTTCAAGCATCTTATTTTGAAAAAATATTTAGATCATTTGCTGGTCTACCAAAAAAAAAGATAGGGAAATGATGGCATGAGAGGAAGTATTGTTATTACAGATGCAAAATATGAGGCATTTGAAATGAAAACTGATGTTAAACAAGAAAATACTTACTTGTGTTACCATTGTTTTCAATTTTTCTGACAGTTGTCTTTGAAACTGCTATAGAAAGACTTAATGAAGATCAAAATGCATTGCAGGTTTGATGTTAGAATTTTTTTATTTGAAGCAATTACAGGAGAATTCTGGATTTACAATATGCTAATAATTGTATGATTTTTGCCAGTCAGAAGATGAATTTCAGAATGTACTTAATGATTTGAATACAACTATTAAGACTTTAATTAAATTCAAGTTCATTATCAGCCAATGCTGGAAGAAAAATATCAACTTTTAACTTGGATAGTTATCAGTTTGAGAATGTAAACCAATTTATAAGGAGAAAAATGGATTTAGATGCTGACATTATCATAGACTACAATGTGCTGTTGCTGCTTTTAAAAAGCTTAAAAGATATAATTTTTGTCACAGTAAAATATCTAATGTTATTAAATTAAATGTATATAGAATTGTTATTTTACCCAATGTATTATAAGGAAGTGAGACTTGGAAATCTTTAATGCACAATTAAGGCATTAGAAAGGTTTCGTTTAAGTATGCTTCATAAAATTTTAAAAATAAAATGGTAAGATCATAAAACTCATCAATATATTGTCAAAATTAATAGTTGTGATATTATAGAGTTCACTATGTAATAAGCCTATTTCTTAAATATACTGAGTGTTTCTTGGAAATTAGGATTGTTCCCATCTATATTTATTCTCCACTCCATCTCAAACAAGTGATACATATAAGCTGAGTGCTTGTATATTTATGGGAAATTATGATCTGTCCCAATTAATGAGTGCTGGTTCTGCACAAAATACATATATTGGAGATCATCTATTTTTTTCGCATGTATATGATCATGTGTATTGGTTAGTTGAGATGGAGTAGAGAATGAATTTAGATTGGAAAAATCCTAAGTTCAAATCCCTCTATTTACTTATATAAGAGTTCACTGTTGTAAAATTATATTTTCATTGAATTGTTTATATAAATTAATGAACAATACAATATTTTTTAGAAAAGTTATTTTATGTTAAATTTGAGCATGGTTTTCATTGGAGAAATAGACTTTGTTTGCACAGTAAAGATTATCTCAAAGACATTCTTAAGAAGTAGACAGTTATTTATTTTAACTGGGAAGATATTGCTGAAAATAGAATATATATTGAAGAGTTACAATTAGACATAGTGTTGAAGTGTTTTGGATAGAAAAGTTTTCTGCTGGAATTAAAAGATATTACAAAATATCAAATGGAACAATACATTCTAATGTGTTTGTGGTTACAGATTAGTTTATATAATCATCGCAGAACTCATCTTTAGGGTTCCTTTTTCATGGAGTTGGAATGGACATACTCCATTATATGTAGTTGTTGATTTTGATGATGTCTATGCAAATTCCTAAGAAGTTTGAATCTGCAACTGATTAGAGTTGAGCATGATCCGGGAATCTTCAGTTACTGATTTGTGTCACTCTTCCATTACACTAATCCAGGCAGGATAGACATTGCAGTGTTGAAATGATTGATTCAAAGGCTGAAGATTTTTGAATCAAAAGAGAACTGGAAATGGCATTCTCAAATGCCACATGCACAACTAACCATTTTTGTTATTATATTCTAACCAGAAATTACATAAGAAAAAAAAATAACACTATCATTTATAATCATATTGACAGTAGTTTATCTTGTTGAGCTGACTATTTTAATGTATACAAAGCGAAATAATACTAAAGGAGGGTCATAAAAGATTGTTTCTATTTAACTGCTTTGTTATTTATTAAAATGAACAACTTGTTTTGCCACTTCTGGTGCTTAAACATATACTGTATAATAAAGTGAACAGATCTTGTATAAGATGCAGAAGATTGTACTTTGGAGAATAGGTGACATCCTAAACAGTTGAATTCTTAAATAAAAATATGATTCTTCATTTACTGTTGAGATTCCCATCAGTAAAATTGAGTAAAGCTTTTAGCACAAGGGGCTGTTGTTAAATTATTTCTTTGGTGATCACATACTTAATTTTTTTTTATTTACATATTATGTATGATGTTTGAAAACATTTTAAAAAAAAAAATGATTATTTTAAAACAATAAGCAACAAAGTATGTTTTTAGTCATTATGTGTTTGTTTATATTAAAAACTTTGACAGTATGTAAACTTTATATAATTCTATAATTAAAACACTTCCTCTTTTCTTTACAAAAACTTTATTTGTTGTAGAAACAGAAGTAAATGGATTTATGTAAACTTTAATGTGTATTAACAAATTTGATATGAAACATTTGTAAATAAGAATTTTAATTCGGCCATTTTTCTTTTTACATTTAACAATGGAAAAAAAGAAAAGCTATTCCCAAAAAAATTTTAAAATTGATATCAAAGAACACTTAATAAAAATTTGAAATGAACAAAATTTGAATAGCGCTATAGTCTTTTTAATTTCTTAGTGTATTGATATAAATATATTTATATTTAAAGTTAATTCTGCACAGCAAGTTTCTTAATGGTAAATGTATTTATGTAATTAGTGACTACAAAACAGAGTTGATTATTAATTGTAAGGGATTGAGTAGGAGAAATTCCTAATGTTTATTTTATTTGTTTTTGTCATTGCAACTATTATTATTCATACAGTAAATAAATGAAGATGGGCTATTCATCAAGATGCATTAGTAGCCACCATACTGTGTTTATATTGGATTTTTTATTTCTAAATTCTAAAATCAAGAAGTCTTTTCAGTTGACTCATAATTTTTAACTGAAACATTAGTTGAATTTTTTTGGAAATAAAATAGAATGTGTTTATGAATATTTTTTTTTTTTTAATGCTTGCAGTCCTAACAGCCCAAACTAAATTATGGCCCTCATTCCTAAGAAGTTGTAAAATCATATATCAAGGCTGCAGTTGGTAAGCAAAGACAGAAGAATGCTAAGAATCTTTTTATAATAAACCCGGGCTGAAATTCAGTTGTGATCTTTTGTTTAACTACCTGTAGTTGCAGAACATTTTTAAGAAAAGGAGACTGCATGAATTGGAGGAAAAATTATCTAATATTAAATGGGCCATTATAGAACTTAAGAAGTTAGAAGAAAAGATGAAAAGACAATTGATTTAAGAAATGGATGTCTAATTTACTACAAAAACACAAATATTAGAAAAGCAAGTGGAGTGATTTATTATTTTTTTTAAAAAAAAATAGAAAAACAACATTGTGGAGTTTGAATCCATTGCAGGATGAAAATCTCTCCAAATTCAATCCATCTCTGATCGTTAGCTTCTCCACATCACCCCTGCACACTTTCTTATTTCATCCATCCATCTCACATGTGTTCTCTTTCTGGGTCTTTTACTTGGAATCCAGTTTAAGATTTCAATTGTCCATCTATTATCATCTCTTCTAGCAATATATACAGCTCAATTCCACTTTCAGTCTTTTAATTTTTTCAATGAGGTCAGTAACACCTGTTTGTTCTCTTACCCATATATTGTGTTTTCAATCTCTTCTTGTTACTCCCAACATGCATCTCTCCATACTTCTTTGAGTGGTCTGAAGTCTGCGTTGCTCTTCTATTAAGTGTCCAAGTCTCAGATCCATAAGTAAGAACTGGTAAAACACATTTGTTAAAAACCTTCCTTTTCAAACACATAGGCATATTTTCTTTTAGTATTGTTATTTCTACCAAAAGCACTCCAACCAAGTTCAATTCTATGATTAATTTCATCCATTATGTTTCCATCTGTATTAATAATCTGACTAAGGCATTTGTAGCTGTTAACTTTTAACTCATCATAATCAATCTTGATTTTCATATTTTGAGAAAATCCATTGATCATTACTTTAGTCTTTTTAACATTTATCTTTAGTCCTACTTTCATCTGATAATTCCTGCAACATTTCCTGCAAATCTAAATGACTTAAAATAATCTCCATTTACTTTCACTTCTTTAGCTTCCTATTTTAATCCATAAAATACTTTTTGCAGCATTGCTGTAAAAAGTTTTGGAGATATGGAATCACCCTGTTTTACACCCTTCTCAATGTTGACTTTCTTAGTATCATTATGTAATCTAATTGTTGCTGTTGCATTTTTATAAATATTCTTTAAAATATGACAATATCCTGGATCTATAACTTGATAATCCAATGCTTTAATCACTGAAGAAATGTTTATAGAATCAAATGCCTTTTCATAATCTACAAATCCAAAATATAATGGTGACTCATATTCATTTGTTCTTTCTATAACTTCTCTCAATACCTGGATATGATCTACTGTACTAAAACCACTTTTAAATCCAGCTCTTCATTGGTGGAAATCCAATGTTCTCTGTAGGCGAGTTGTAATTATCTTGGTAAAAATTTTGTATAAAACTGATAAAAGGCTGATAGATCTGCAATTTCTAATATCTTCTTTATCACCTTTTTTAAATATTAATATTTATACTGCATTTTTCTAATCATCTGGTACATCTTTATCATTTAGACATTTGGTATATAACTTTGCTAAAAAAAAATGTCTCCTTTTTTTTAATATATCAATTATAATTCCATCATTACCTAGAGCCTTTCCTTTCTTTCTAAATTTAATTGCATGACTCACTTTTTCATTTAAAATTCTGGACAATTCAGAAGATATAATAGATATAGGAGGTATTTGTTTTTTATTGCTATATAATTCTTGATAGAAGTTTTTTACCCATTTCATGATGTCATCTCTCTTTTTAGTAATAATTCCATTTTTTTTTCTTATTGCAGATATAAATTTCCTACCAATACCAAAATGTTGTTTTACACTCTTGAGACTTCTATTTTCTTCTACAGCTTTCCTTGCTAGTTCACAGTTATAATTGCTTATATCATTTTCAACTTTTTTCTGCGCCATTTTATAAAATTTGAGTATTCAATTCTTTTTAATGCATTATTTTTGTATATCTTCGTATTCCTTCTTTTCTTTATAAATTCTCTAGTCTCAGTAGAAATTTTATTGGTCAATTGCTGCTTTTTTCTACCAGCTATCTTTGTTGCAGTTATTAAAAGTGTGTCTGTTATTTTCATATTAATTTCATTCAAATCTGAATCATGTTCAAAATCTACTTATACTTGAAACCGATTTGAAAGTTCTAATTTAAATTCATTAGACTGTTTTTGAAGATTAGGAATATCAACTGTAAATATTGTTTTTCTTAATAATTTTTGTCTCTCTGGTTTTGCATTAACACGTATCTTACATTTTACTAATCGATGATCATTTCCTGTGTTAAATTATTAACATTACAATCTTGAAATATGTATTTTCTGTTCGTCAAAATATAATCCAATTCTGCTGTACCTTCATTTGGATGCTTCCATGTACATTTTTTTTAAACATTTTTCTTTTTAAAAAAAATTATTTTATATATACTATATATAAAAGTTATTATATATATATATGTCTATGTATGTGCATGCTAATTTTGTTATTTTATTTTGAAATGATTTTACTTTAGTTGTGCGATTTAACAATATAATATAAATTGCTTTTAGTTAATTTTGTAAATTCAAATTGTCAATGCTTTTTTTTAAATCTCATATTTTATTTCAAATGCTCACAATAGCAGTTATTATTTCATTGCTGATATAAAGCTAGAGAGATTTATGTTGAGAATATTTTATTCAGGAAGATTTTTTTTCCTGGAAAAATGGAACCCTAGGAAAGGCTATGAAAGCATGACTTTATCATTAATTAATTATTTTTAGATGATGAAGTTTATTTTGAGTCCTTAAACTTGATTTTGAGGAGTTGATTGGGAAATGTAACTTATTTGGGTTCTGTCATCACCATTAATTATCTACTTTATTTATGACTGTATATTGGAAGCGCCTTCTCTGGGTTACCGTTATAATACAGTTGTATGATAGTGTAATATTCTATCCAAAATTTTTTACAACTACTTTATATGAAGTACTTTTGGAGTAAAATGAGAAACTAAGAAGGGAAAAAAATAATGGACATTATTTAAATAAACTAATTATAGTTGATGTTATAAAAGTATCAGATCAAAGTAATAAAGTAGACTAAAAATATAATGTTTTTTTAATTTTTTATAAAATAATAAAGAAACTACAAATACTGTAGTCAGAATTTTAATACAGATGAAAATATACTGAATTAAATTAAATCATGAAATTAAATTTATTGTAGAAATAATTTAATCTTAAAATGAAAATGACTATATGTTTGAAAAGGAAGTGCTTTAATAGATATGTTTTACCATTTTTTCATATGAATATAAAACTTAAACATGACAGATGAACAAACAATGCACTGATTATAGACCAAACAATGACATATTATAACCATCCTTTTAAAAGATTATCGAACCATTGGATAATGAAAGTCTCTGAAAGTTTAATGCAGTTTCTTCAATTTATAGTTTGCCTTTGCCAGATAAACTTTTATTTCACCTACCTATTTCCTATGTGATCCCTATCTAGGTTTTTTACTAATTGTTTGTTTCTTAATATCTTTTTTAGTTTAGTAATATATCTTCCCATATTCTTTCAGTGGTGTTAGTAACATCGGTTTGTTACTCCTAACATATATCTACTCATACTTTGTTGAGTAGTCTGAAGTCTCTATAATGCTCTTCTGTTATTTGTCCAAATCTTAAATTCATAAATAAATAGTGGTAAAACACAAATTAAAAACTTTTTCGAACATATAGGCATATTTACTTTTAATACAGTTATTTCTACCAAGAGCATTCCATTTAAGTTTAATTGGTACTGTTCTATTAGCTCGTGTCAGCCGCTTGATGGCATTATTTATATGCAAAACATAAATATGCATTTACGCGGTCGTTGCTGGCCTTATTTCTATGCAAAGGCACAGAAAGAGATCGTTTTGCATGATGTTCTGGTGGCCCTCCTGCTGCTTCGTGTTATGCCCTTTATCCAATGTTCAAATTTCGCATGTGAGAGGGTATGGAATTCAGCCTGCCACAACTCTTCAAATATGCATGTCAAGGTAATTAGCTTACAAGTCATCTGACCTACTATTACCTCCTAACAATTGTAAACCTGTCGCCATGCTTCCCTACTCAATGTGGAACCTTCAAAAAATTCGGAAAGGGTATGTCCAATCAAGATTTCGACCAGCTCACATTTGCTCGAGAACACATGTGACAAATAAAATGGCTGACTGCAAAAATGAGCTGTTCAAATTGTACCTACTGCGTTCACAGAAGCTGGCGTGGTAGCGTTTTTACAGGGCAACAACATTCTCTTACATGCCAAGAGATATGTGTGTGGCAAAATGATGAGACTGGAAACATCCAAACCGCAGTTCAGATGCAAATTCCATTCCTGTTGGCGAAAGTGTTCTCTTTGAAAGGAGACCTGCTTTGACAGCTCCAGAAGCCCGTGTATTTTGGAAGCCTTAGTGTGAATCAGGTTCATGAATGAAGCATGCTTCGGTATGTTCATTTCTTTGGTTTGCCCATTTAAAAGGAGTTCACTTCGGGCATCTCTAGTATGAAAGGATTGGCTGATGAAATATTTCAGAAAGCGATAAAAGAGCGTAGACCCACGATACCAAATACTACACAGTATTGCAGATACAGTCAAACAACCTTATTAATATTAATATGTAGGTATACCACTCCATACGTTACTATGCTACAAAAAAAAACAATCCATTATGAAATGAATAAAAAATTCCTTTTTCTTAAAGACATTAATTAATTTAGATGCGGGTATTAAATCAGCATTTTATTCTTAGCACGAGTAATTATTAATAGCTACCGTCGTTGAACTCTTTATGCATATGATTCTTATTGAATATCTAAATCTATGAAAAAGATCGCATGGTACCTCTCTATTCCAAAGATTAAATTAGCAGACATGTATATAACTATTAGCCTTCTAATGCATAATTAATTAATACTTATCTGGTTTGATTAAGTATACATATATAACTTGTCTCATTTATTTCAAATGAGTTCCACCTTACATAGCAGGGCAATATTTTAAACAGCATTAAACTGTTGCACATGCGCTTTGGATTTTAACTATAAAATGAATGAATACAAACATTTCAAACACATGATAAAGTCTTTGGAAAAGAACAGTTTAATGCTTTAAAATATTACAGTTTGTAAAAAACATCGCGCTATATAAAATAATTGACTTATTTACATAGCAGGGCAAGAATAAAATTTGAGAAAAAATTGTTTTGAACTTATTTTAATTTTTATCATCCATCTTCTTCTCATTTATATAGACATATTCCACATCATCAACTAAATAACAAATAAACAAGCTTCTTGATTTTATAGATACGCTAATATACATTAATATATAAAGATATTAAAAATTTTTATGCCGGCAGCCCGGTAATGTTATTTCTGTGTTTTTGCATAACATCAATGCCATCAAGTGGCTGACACGAGCTAATAGAAGAATACTGTTTAATTCTATGATTAATTTCATCCATTAAGGTTCAATCTGTATTATTAATCTAATCATAGTATTTGTAGTTTTTAACATCTAATTCATGATTATCAATCTTTATTATCTTCTGAGAAAATATATTGAACATTATTTTAGTTTTTTTAGCATTTATCTTTGGCCCTACTTTCTTATATTCATCTGATAACTTGCAATATTTCCTGGTCACATTATCTGCAACACTAGATGTTTTAAATAATTTCCTTAGCTTTCCATTTTAATCCCTAAAATATTTTTGCGAAACTGTTATAAAAAGTTTTGAAGATACATATCACCCTATCATACATTTTTTTCAATGTTAATCTTAGTATCACTACATAATCTAATCACTGCTGTTTCATTTTGATAAATCTTCAAAATATGACATCCCAATCTTGATGATTCAAAGCTTTAATCATGATAAAATGTGCATAGAATCAAATGGCAACTCATATTCATTGGTTTTTTCTAGTAATCCACTCTTCTAAAATTACTTTTAGATCCACATTACTCTTTGGGTTTGTCTTAAGTTGAAGCTATATGTGAATTCTAGTTATCTGGGTGAAAACCTTGTTTAAAATTAATAGAAGTTTGATAGGTCTGCAATATTTTATCTTTTTATTACTTTTTTTAAATGTCAATATTACTACTGCATTCTTTCAATCATTTAGAATATCTTTATCATTTAAACATTTACATATAGCTTTGCAACATTTTTTTTATTTTTTCACTTTTTTAAAATATCAACAATAATAAATTAATCTCCTAGAGTTTTTTCCTTCTTCATAAGTGTGTGCATCATCTCTTCACTTAAAATATTTGACAATTCGAAGAATGTAGTAATTGTAGAGGATGCTTTGTTTTCTTGGTGATTATATATAATTCTTTATAGAATTCTTTCACACATTGTACTCTGTTATCCCTCTTTTTAATAATATTTTTTTTTTTTTTGCTGAAACAAATTGTCTTCTAATACCAAGATACTATTTCGTAATTATGAAACCTGGTTTTATTAGCTGTACATGCAGAATGATTTTCTTTTTGTTTTAAAAATCTATGATGTATACTAGTGGACAAAACCAAATAAAAATTACCTCTTATTGACAAAAACCTAAGGAAATCATGGCCCTAGATTACTATGTCTTTTTGTCACTTCAAAAAAATGAAATACTTAGTAATGGCTTAATATTTAATTTTGAAATTTGTAGGAGTGTATTTTGTACCTTGAACTACAATCCATCATACTATCAAGGCAATCTAAGTGCAACACATACCGATCATGAAGCCTGAGATTGCAAATTCAGGCCATGGATCTCTATTTGTATCAATGGAGTGGAATAAGTAGGTGATCAAACTAAATATAAAACATATTTACATCTACCATGAACTCTCAATCCAACCCATGTAAACACATAATGTGAAAGCTGGAATGTTTATTTAGTACATACTTAAATTTGAATCATTGAGGCTAGTGAAGTAGGTTCATCAGATGGTTAATTAGATGAACTGATCTGTAAATGAATCCACTGTTTTTGTATTTGCTTGCTTGTATCTAGGCAAACCTTGCCTAAAGCTTTTTAAATCTATCTTTTCAATTAGTCTATTGATACAGAATTAGAAAGAGTTAAATTCCATCAGAAATTAACCCTTATGAGGAATAAAGGAAAAGAGAGGGCAAAAATCTCAGTACCCAAATTTAGAGTGGGTAATGAAGTGGTATTTAAAACCTCCAATGTGAGTAGTACTGATTCACATATAAGAAGTTCTTGAACTTGTATATAAAATTCTTTTGCCATTGTTGGACACCGGGATAGTAATGCTTTCTGGGTTGACACGGGAAACGGTATAAAAGGTATGTACAATTTCAAGATATTGAAACTATTTAAAACTGAAACTCCGTAATTTAAATGAAGATATTTGTGCTAAACTCTTGAGGCATGTGGATGATATACATTATGTTGCATTTTGATGGAGGGATATCTATCCAGAATTGTAGTGATAGATATGCCAACTTACTACGGATTTTAACAATTAGATATACAGATTACCAACATTGATTTTGCAGGAAGGGGAATAATTTTCTTTTGTTAGTATATAGGTTTTTAATATATTTTTCCTGGAACCATCTATATCAGTTGATGACTCCTGATATAAGAATTAGTATTAATGGTTTTTGTTTATATGTATCATATTTCAGATCCACATTTGTGGTAATGTCCCAGTATAGGGGGAGGAGCCTTAGGTTGTACAATAAACTAATTTTTAACCAGTTGCAGCAAAAAATCCCTTGTACAGATTTTGCAGTTTTGGGTGTTACTATGGTGCTGTGATTACTCTTCTCTATGTTATTTTAAACCTATCTGTAGCATTAGATAAACGTGCATTTTTTTTCTCCCACAGTTGTAATCTTAATATGTCAGCATTATACGGAGTTTTTAGCAATAATAGTAGCCTTTTTTATGATTGACAATAGCCTATTTGTATGATAGTGCTAGGAGAGAGGTGAAAATGATAATTTCTGATTGGCTGTATTTTAGCCTATGGCCAAGTAGCATTTTGAAAACTTGTAACTTTCAGCAGTTTGTTTACAAATTAAAAGTTATTTATGCAGTATTTTTGTAAAAGACTTATTTTAAATTGAAAACTTATCTCTCCATAAAAATATTTTTTTTAAAAATATTTATTTCGAAAAACATCTCTTAAAATTCATTATAGCAAAACAGAAGCAATTTCTACTGGACAAACTAAAATGGTAAATAAATTATTTTTAAAAATTTTAATAAAATAAGTAATATTTTTTCCTTTAATATATATTTTTGGTATTCGTCAATGAGCCCTATATCCCACTGGATGGCGCTGTTTTCGCACTAAAACACATAAAAATGCTGTTTCCGCGGCCGACACGTTCGAACCTGCATTTTCTATAATACAACTTTTTTGTTGTGCTACAGATTGCAGGCCGCTATGTCACGTCGCAGTACAGCATGTATGTTTTACGCAGCAAATACATTTTCCGAATACTGCACAGTTTATAAAATGGTTACGGCTTGGGGAGAGGGTGTGTTTTTTTGAATTGGATGGAAATGTTGTTTTCTTTTGATTTTTTTTCTAGTTTAAAGTATTGAAATGTTCCAATTTTTTAAAGTAATAATTAACAGACTTTTTATACCATAGTGTATTGAAGTTTTAAGTAGTAAATGTTGACGAGATATATGTATAAAGTGAGTTGGAAGTAGGTAACGAGTCAAGTACACGAGACAAAGAAGATTGTACCGTCTGTATATTTTTGAAATAAAAAAGAGCGTTAACACAAAAATATCCAGTAAGAAAAGTACAATTGTACACTGTTTTTTTAAATGTCATAAAAAGCATATATTATAAACATTTTATATATATATTTGTCATTGTTTAAAAAAGTTTTAGTTTCTTTTCTCCGACTACTGTTATAATTTGTTGAATATAGTTTACGTTTATTGTTATCATTTATTTTATAGATGTTAGTAAAAAAATATTTACAAAAATATGATTTTGATATTTTTTTATTTTCGCATTACAAATAACAGAACACTAACCGTAACAAGTTTTACTTTTAGTTGTCATTCTATTTGAAATAAAAACTAGTGGTAAACAACAACAACAAAAAAAAAAAGCCGTAACCCCAGTAAAAAAATCTCCGATAGAAAATTGATTTTTTAAATAAAAAGCAAACTAAAAAAGACGAATCAAATTGTAATTTGTTTATTTTATTTTACATTTATTATTATCATTTAATTTGTATACGTTAATAAAAAATAATATTTAAAATTAAATAATATTTAAAAAAGACGATTTTCTTTTGTTTTTATTTTCGCATTACAAAAAAACACATCAAAATGTTTATAATTAACAGCCCGGGAATGATCATATTTTATAGTTTAAGCGTGAAAACTGCGCCATCGAGTGGGATATAGTAGCTATTCGACGACAACCATATTTTTTTCCTTTGATGATAACTAACCCTAAATTTATCTTTCTTTAATAATGTAGAATTTAAATATCTAAAATTTCATTCAACTATTTTTTGAATAGGTAAATTTATCCATTGGCTATCTAATATTTCTTTCTACTAATTTTTCAAATTGGTAAATTTATCCAATAACATAAAGCACCATTTTTTTCAAGATAAGAATTCCATTTAGAAATAGCTAATGTTAAAGTTTACCTTTTAAAATGTCTTATCACTTGAAAGCTTAAATTTGTAATAAATAATGTTAAGATTATCAATATATTTTATAGAAAAAAGGACTTATTGTAAAAAATAAAATGTTCATATATAGATAAACATATATGCCATGTTCACTAAAGTATATTCAAAATAGAAAGATGGAGTTTGCTGCTAAATGACTTAGTCATACATTGGCAAGCTTAACCGTACTTTCTCAATTCATATGCAAATCAGGCTACTCAGTGGAAGATGTTATGGCAGAATTATATTTATATTCAATCAGTTATTTTGGAGAATGATCTCACTATTAGAAATTAATGGTATAACATTAAGTTTTTAATTCCCATGTGTATAAACTTTACAACGAGTAATTTCAATTTTATAGAACAAAAAATGAAAATGTGAGATATTATTGTTTCTTTCTTGGGTGAAGGGGATTATATATATAATGGGCAAATCTTTCTGTGAAGAGGGGATGGTTAATATTATGAAATGGGTGAATTCAACTCTGAAGATGGAGTCATTATGCTTTTAGGGAGAGGGGAAAGAAAAAAAACAAATAATATTTTGAAATATCGACCCTAATACAAAAAGTCAGACTAAGATTGTAATGTAAATAGAATATTTAATTATCCACAATTGAGTGGATGTGCATATATCATAAATGGATTCAATGCTTAATTTAGAAATACTTAGTAAAAATTGATATTTGGTTGGCATAATAATTTTTTTTACTTGCTAGCAAAAGCAATTTTTTTGTGTGTATGAGAATTTAGAAATGATTAAGAAAGAATTTATTTGTATTTTGTTATTATTTATTCAAGAATTTTGGAAATAGAAAATGATAATAAATGTAATATATATAATTAAATGTTGAATAATTGATTAAAATACTTGCAATTATATGTATTATGAAAACAATATGCATTCAGAATGCGAATGTTGATCTTTTAATTAAGGATATATATATATTTGTCTTTTAAAAAGAAAAAAAAAAGGGTTTTAAAGATATTTTCTGAATTAATAAAAAAAAATTTTAAGTAAGGAATTTTTATCAAGTAGTGGGAGGTTATAAGAGGAGACTAGCTTAAGTTAAAAAAACAGCGAGAGAGAAAGAGAGAGGCACTGAGAAAAACATGGCAGCTAGAAAAAAAACTAGAAAATAAGAATGGAGGTGTGTGTTAAAAGATAGAGGAATATGGCTAGTGTAATTGATGATTTAATAAACTTAAGATGTCTGTGAGTGTAAGATTAATCAGTTTCATATCAAGATATAATACTGTAGTCCTAGTCAATATCAAAGGCAAACCCATAATTTGTGAAGTTTAAAAAGTTACTTGCTAAATTATGCTGCTGTTTTTCTACATAATGTGCATTATGGAAATTAATCATATGGCCAGATAATACCCAATTTAATATTAACCATGTGGAACCTTTTGATATCTAGATTGCTGCCTGAGAAATACCATGCCTATCCACTACTAATTTAATAAATATGTTTTGATCACCTTCCTATAAATCTGATGGAGTCGTATTTTTTTTTGTTTAATCAAAAAGAGTGTAAAGTTATATATATATATATTAATCAAGAAGACGATAAAACAACTCAGTAGAACTGTGGTGAAGAGAAATAGGAATAACTCTTAGGGAAAATAAATAAATTGCATGTCAATTTGAAGACAATTAATTTAAAGAAACATTTTTCTTTTTTTAAAAAAAAAAGAGGTATATTTATAGTATTGTAACCTAAAATACACAGAAATTTGCAGTAAGGGATTTATATATTTTTCTTTAGTGGTAGAAGATCTTACTAATTACACATGTTTTTGATGATTATTAATAGAATATTTCAATTCATAACTATACAAGATGATTACCATATATGGGTATTTATTATTTGATGTTATTGAGATAGACAGATCATTAGATTTACTATTAATCACATTTAATGGCATTTTGTTTATATGTAATATTTTTATACATTTACAAATTATTTGCAAATAATTTTAGGACTGTGTATTTATTATTTATTTGTGTGTGTTTTTTTTTTAATAAAACGTAAGTTATTAAAATTTATCTGTACCATGTCTTTTCGATTTCATTCAAATTATATGGAATAATTAAGCCTCTCTTCAAAAAATTCCGGTTGTTATTAGATAGTGGCCTATCTAGAATAATTTATTTGTAGAAAAGTGGCATTTACATGTCTATTATTAACCTATACATGTAAAGATGTAAGGTATGATTGAATACCAATAAAATAGAAATAAAATTATATTTTGGGATGAGGAAGTGCTAAGTAAATTATCTGAAATAATCATTGGGACGCCACCCCATCTTTTGGAGCTGGAATTCCTTCATACACTAATTCTTGTTACAATATTTATTTTAACTTTGTAGTATTAGGATGTGTTTTATAATTATTTTAATTTAAAATAAAGATTATAAATTATACCATAGTCTGCTTAATATTTGAAAGGAAAATCATGCATGTTAAAAATCGTTTATAATAATGTTTTATTTGTGAAGATTAAAAAACCAACTTTTTCTATCAAGAGAAATGAAGACTTGTTTTTAATTCTATTTTAATGATTGTTAGCACATTTTAGTCTAAGCTTTTTTAAAATATATATATTGCCTTCTCATGCACATCGCTAACAATTTATTAAACTAATATCTCATGTTTGAAATTTGGGCAGTATTTTAAAATATTTCATTGACATCAATTTCTGGCACATTCAAAATTTATCCAAACATACAAATAAATAAGCAAGAGTTTTTAACTTAAAACATTTAAAAAAAATTTTTTTTAAATGCATTTATTAAATTTGAGGACTAATATACTAAAAAGCAAAAAAAAAAAATATTTTTTTTTGTAATGACATTTTGACTGGTATAATTAACTTTAAATAAAATCATGGGACATCTGTAAATTAATTAATTTATAGATGCCTGATCTTAGACAAAAATAGTTTTTGCTTTTTACATTAGTCTTCAAATAAAGTTTGTTTTTTTTTTTTAAAAAATAATAATTTTATATAACGTTTAAATTATTAGTTTTTATCCCTATCATTTCATAAACAGAAAAATATATTTTCAGTATTTAAAATTAAATTTGCAGCCTGTTAACACTTAGGCTCGATGATCATGAAATATTATGTTGTCTTCTACTGAACACACATACAAAATTTGAACAAAATCCATCTATTGTGCACGATTCCAAACTTATTGAACCAATTTGATTGTGGTTTGAAGTGTGACCTGTCAGCACTGTTATTCTGGACAACCCTGAAATATTGCATTATTATCGAAATGGAGCACATGTATAAAATTTGAAGAAAATCCATTTGATAGGAGTATATTAAAAATCAGTTCCAAGATTTGACTCAAACAAACAGAAGTTTAATTAAATCAGTTGTAATGTTTATTTTGTGACATGTCACTTTCCAGAGCAAAGCTTTCATTTTGTTTAACTTCATGAAAAATGATTGAGAGAAGGAATCAGAACTAGTTCTTTGCATTTAAAGAATGAAACTTTTTTTTTTAAAAAAAAAAAAAATGTAATAATTTGGAAAAAGCAATACTATTTTTTTTTTAATTTGATTTATACATATTTCATAATTGTATATAGACTCTAGAAGAGGAAAAAGTACTACAAAGTTGTTAATTAAATTCATCTTTATTATAGAATTATAATTATTGTATGTGATGAATATTTAAATATAAATTTGTGAATAAATCAAACTGTCAAACTAATTTTTTATTTATTTATTTTTAAGATAATTTTTGTTGAGATATATATAAATTGTATTATGATCTGTTACTAAAATAAATGTCCAAATATATCCGTAGCCATTCAAAAATTTGTATTTTTCATTAATATATTTTTCACTTCTTTCTTTGCAGTTCTTTAATTATAAGGGGGAGGGTATATTTTTCCTTGCAGGCTTTTTAAAATGGGGGTGGGGGCGGACATGGACAAAATGGCTCTTAATGTTAAAAAGTTTGCTGACCCACGAGTTAGTGCATTCGCTAAAAAGAAAATAATATTTATTATAAACAGATAATAGTTATAAAATTGTGCATATTATTTTAGAACTATAATGTGTTTGTAATATATATACAAAACATACCCTTTTCTAGTATCAAGTATTGATGAATATCTAGATCCATCAAAATGTTTATAAATATTAATAAAAGGTTGAAAAGTTAATACATTTTTTTTTACTTTAGTATAATAGTTTTTAAGTTCAGATATTTTTTTCATTTTTGTAGGATATGTCTTATTCTGCTCGTTCTGCAACTTGTCAACATGCATTAAGCAAAAACCTGCTAAATTTAATGGAAGAGAAAAAAACAAATTTGTGTTTATCAGCTGATGTCTCAAAATGTAGTCATATTTTACAGGTATTGTCATTTATACATTTATAATTAGAGAACATTATTTATATATTTAATATAATTAGTTTTTCTACATTATGTAAATTTACAATCCATTTGAATTATAGCTTTATCAAATATAGAAAGACAGATCCATAGATTATTTTAGGGTACTTATAACGTAATTGGGCTTGGCCACTTGATGGCGTTCTGGCTCGCCAAAACACCTAACAAATGCCGTTTATAAGGCCTGACTTACGACTATAGAAAACATCTATGTTTGTCTTAGCCATTAGAAGGCCGTTTATGATGCGTAACGCAGAAATAATATGGCCTATTTCTGCTTCGCGACAGTTATTGTGAATCCACACACTTATCTTTCGTTTACAGTTTGATATATATGTGTGTTTAGTTGGATTAGTCAAATTTTTACAGTATACGTTACACAATATTTGTATTTATAATTTATTTAATAAACATGAATTTATAGTAATTTTCTAAATGGCCACACCCTTGTTTAGAGAATGTGTAAGGTGTAAAAGATTGCCGAGGGTAGGTAAAAAAGAATTCGGCCGATATTGCGTGCGAAATCTCGTTTTCACGTGAAATACCATGTAGTTGATAAAATGTATGGCGATCAACTTTTTCCGCAGTTGCCGACAACAGAAGCCGAGTATTTCAGCTGTCCAATAAAAATATACACGATTTTTTGTAAATTTCATAGAAAGCACATATTATAAACATGTTTAATAAGTAAATAAGACATTTATATGTGTTTGTTGTTATTTAAAAAAGTTTGAGTTTCTTTGTTTTGTCGGACTATGGTTACGATTTTGATATCTTTTATTTTAGCATTACAAACAACAGAACACTAACCCTAAACCTAACCCTACACAGTTGTTTTATTATGTAGAAAGCAATAATTAAGCGAAAGACATCGCTAAATAGACATTGCAGAGTAGCAGCTTTGTCCAAAAACAGCGATTTAAAAATATAAAAAAAAAAGGTTGTCGTTTACCAATAATTAAGCGAAAGACATCGCTAAATAGAAATCGCAAAGTAGCAGCTTTGTCCAAAAACAGCGATTTAAAAATAAAAAAAAAAGGTTGTCGTTTACCAATAATTAAGCGAAAGACATCACTAAATAGACATCGCAGAGTAGCAGCTTTGTCCAAAAACAGCGATTTAAAAATAAAAAAAAAGGTTGTCATTTACTAAATACAAAATTAAAATTAAACAACTTTTTTAATAAAAAGGCATGAAAAAAAAGTTATAGCAATCAATAAATTAATAACCAAAAAAAAAAGCGATTCGATTTAAAAATATAACGCGGCCCTGAACATTGTATTGTATTGTTTTTGACTGCCAACAACGCCATCAAGTGGCCAAGCCCGATTACGTTATAATTACCTATTTTAGATTTCTTTCTCCCTTATTAGTTTCATATCTAGAAATGGCTTTTGTCATAAGGTGATTTATTGTATTTTTTTTCAGAATCCATCAACTGTATTCATCTTTTTTTTTAAAGTATATGTTCAATCTAGTATTTCTTTTAATTTCTTCAAAAAAAATTAAATATTTATATATAATTCTTTTTTCCCATGTAATCTTTTCTAACATTTCTGTGTTTTTAACTTTATTCTGTTAACATATTTTCCATTCTTATCTATATCTCTAGAGCCTCCTATATTTTCTTCTTTAAATTTTTTTTAATTGTCCTTGTCTTTGTTTCATATAAGCTATAGTTCTACAAAATACAAGTTTTTTTCTAATTTTAAGGGAGTTATGCCATATTAAATTCTTATTTATTTAACTATTGCAATTTCCACTTTAATTTCTCTATTTAATCTATTTCCCAAATATTTAAAAATCACTTCACGCTAAAGTTTTTTATATTTTATGTATGTTTATTGCTTTAATTTTAGTTACATTATTTTTATCACAAACTTCTTTATTAACAAAAAACAAAAATTATATACAAAGTTTTTTTTAACTTTTTTAATATTTTACTAACTTCATTCTCATTATTAATAATTCTGATACAATGAATTCTTTTTCTCTCTCAACATTAATTCCATTTTTATCAAGATAACTTTCATTTAACAACTCATCTAAATAAGTATTAAAACATCATATCATATACTTTTTCCTACACCTATTTTTTTAGAAAAGAAGCCATATAATCTTATAAATATGTTTAAGTTTTTTTTTTTTTTTAGTTAATATCTTTGGCTTTTATAGCATCCAACAAAATAATATAATTTGCTCTATCAATAGATTTTTAATTCTCACTGAAAGAAATTATTAGATTCTCTCTTTTTCTATATATTATTCAATAATTATTCACATTACTCTAGTTCCTCTTTAGCTCTCTATTTTTAAATCCAATTTGCTTTGTGGATTAAAAGCCAACATTCTATTAATTAAAAATGTTTCTATTAAGATTTACATCAATATTTTAGCTGTACTTGAAATTAAATTAATTGTTCAAAATCCTTGTATTTAATGCTTTAGATTTTTAATGGAATCATAATGATTAAAAGAAAATCTAATTAAACAAATCCACATTTATCACTGACATTTTCGACTGATTAGCAGTCTTCTTCAGAAGTAAAATATAAATAATTACTCTGAAGAGATAAAATATTTTATCATGTAAACAATACAATTAAACATTATATCCCATTATAACTTGACTCCATTTTATATTATGCACATTACATATACATTATAACATGCCACATTCAATATATATATCAATTACATATTGTAACCTAATATTTACCATTATAATTAATTAATATAATCAAAAAACTAAAAATTTTATTGGCTTTCTTTTCTAGTTAAATTCACCACTATTATTGGTCAGATAGCAGATAATATAATCAAAATGAAGTCTTGCATAGTACTAAGAGAATATAAATTTGTAGAAAGTATTTAAAGATGTCTTCTGAGCAGATTTTATTGATCAATGTGTAAATAAAATACGTCTATGTTAATATTTTTTTTTGTTGTTTGAAAAGCTCAGTCAAATTTTTTTTTTTTTTATGTACAAATAGAAAATCAAAAATAACAAAACAAAATATTTGGAACAGTTCTACAATAATTATATTTAGCTAAAATAATAACGCCAACATTTCATTTAAAAATATGTGTGTGCATGCAATGCAATTTCTATATGCTTAAAACTTAATCAGTTTAAAATTTATAAATGTAAAGCTAGTAAATTAATTTATTTTATTTAGCATTACAATTCAGTTAAAATATATTTAGTAAAATAAAATATCTGAGAAAAGGAATATTATAAATTATTTAGTTGTTAAAAAAATGATTGTAAAATTTTTTAAATGAATCAGTTTAAGATATAATATTAAAGGTTTGATATTATTGTTTGTAATTCAGTTGTTACTAATTTTTTTTTTCTGAGCCAATATTATATTTGGTAAAATGAAAATACACACAGAAAAGGGTAGTTTTTTTTAATAATATTTAGCTATATTACTGCCTACACCACTATATCCATAAAGCTAAATATTATTTTTAAAACTACCTTTTCTGTGTATATTTTCATTTTACCAGATATTATTATTATTTCATTTCAATCATTGTCTAAAATTTATACATTTGGAATAAACTCAGACATTTATGGCTAATATTTCGCATTATCATAGCAACAGACATTTTTTTTTTCATAAAAGCATAAAAGAAATAAAATGTTGTGGATAATGGTGATAAATTAAGATACTAGCTGATTAGAGGCTATAAATATGACCTCATCAAAATTCAGTCAATCTTTATAAAACTATAGTGTAACCAGGATTCAGTCGAATTAAATTTTTAAAATAGCTATTTTGATTGTTTTCTCCAGAATGGCATAGTAGACAAACTCACTCTGGGCATTTTGCCTCATTGGCAAACTCCCTTGAACTAAATAGGTAAACTACAACAACAAGAATTATCACCAAATACTATTTTAAAGACAATCCAAATTATTATCTTCAACTATTGATGGAATTTTTGAAAATATGGGGTACTCGTAATATCAATCAAATCATTTGTCTTTTTTTTTTTTAAAAAAAAAAATTTGAAATAACTTGTTTGGAAACTATTTTGATTATCTGCCTATGGATTAATGAAAATTAAAACTTTATACAATATGAATTTAAATCAATGTATAAATTTGCAGTTTTGGAGATATTGTTTAATTTTTAATGAAATTAATTCGGTCTATGGATTATGATTTATTTGCTAGATCTTATAAATTGTTAAAACAGCCTAGATTATAGCAAAATAAATTAAATATGTGATAAATGCCAACCATAAGTGTTCTCTAAAGAATTAAACCACCCTCTTTGCATAAAACTACAATTCAACATCAGTCCTATAATAATAGATTTATTATTATGAATGCCATAATATGAAAATATGATAAACATCATAAATTGATCAGTAGTCTTTCTTAAATGGATTAATTTGCTAACTATGGAATCCGGAGTAGGATTACTAAGGGTGCTTTTTGAAATTTCTTAAAATCATTATATTAAATAGGATGTGATATGTTGGACTATTTCCATCATTTATGAGTGAATGTTGAATGTATAGAAAATTTTAAAAACTTTTTTCAAACTTTTCAAATACAAACAACTTGTTAGTAATAACACAAAAATTGACAATACAGGTTAGTAATTACACAACGTTTCGAGTAGTATTATTCTCCACTCTTTTTCAGGTGTTGCTGGCCTATATGCACAGTGACAATATTCGCTTAGAAGTTGAACTCGCACCTTTAGATTCTTGAATATCGAATTTTAAGGCAAATGCTCTCTACCAACTGAGCTATTCTGTCAAAGGATTAGAGTTAGGCCAGCAACACTTGAAGAAGAATGGAGAATAATACTACTCAAAACGTTGTGTAATTACTAACCTGTATTGTCTATTTGTGTGTTATTACTAACAAGTTGGTTGTATTTGAAAAGTTTAAATAAAGTTTAAAATTTTCTCTACATTCAACATTCATTCATAAATGTTGGAAATAGTCCAACATATCCCATCTTATAATATACCATCATTATAAACATTATATTAAGTGTTACTACTCATTTAAACCTACAAAATGAAATATCTTGTGCTTCTGATTTAATGTGTATTGCGTATATTAAATTATTGCCAATGAATTATAAATGTTGTGTAAATATTTCCACAGGATATTTTAAACCATTCATGAAAGTAGAATTACATATTTGAGGAATTACTCTATAAACTTTGTTTATAATTGTTGAATTATTTAGTTTATAATTATTATTAGTGTAGTAATAAATAAATAATAAAGTTCTCAAGATAATGCTGACATAGGTATAGGTAACAACTTTATATTATTAATAATGACATTGGAAATAAGTATAATATATGTTATTTATATTTTATATTGGAGACAGGTTGCATTTAGATAAACTAATTTCTCAACTTCAGTAAACCCATTTATGCTTCATTGATTTTATGTTTTATTAGTCCTTGAATTCAGTTTCAGATTAGTATGTAGCTAAACATCCTGGGTAGAAGATAAGGAATATTTATATGTTTAGTGCATGTGATATTTGTATAATTTGGAATGCTATATTATGCAATAAAGCATTCTTATAGTATCAATAAAATAAATCATATTAGTTAGTCATATATTCCTAACAAATTACTTAACATTTTAAATATAATATAAGAAGCATAACAAGTCATTCTAATAAAAGATATAAAGGTCATAATGAACGAACATCACATGATCATCATTTCTTATGCTAGCTTATAACTTATTAAAACAGGCAAAACTCTATACGTATTGCCACTTAGTGCAAGCCAGAGTAAGCAATGGATGCCAGAAGGCTCGAGCATAAAATCCCCATCGGGTGCCTACTCATCCTATATCCCCAGGCTAGTTTCTGGCTTGTGGCCATCGTCAGTGAGGAGCCTTGGATCTGAGAGCACTGCACCTAGATCTTAGGATCTAATGCAACCTTCCAGCAGCCACCTTTTATCTCAACTATAAAACTATTAGTCTTAAATTGAAAACACTATAATATTTTCCATCCAAGCTTAGGATCTAATGCAACCCTTCACCAGCCATCTTTTATCTCTACTTAACTATAAAACTATAGTCTTAAAATTGAAAATATTATAGTGTTTTCAATTTAAGACTCATAGTTTTGTAGTTAAGTAGAGATAAAAGATGGCTGCTGGAGGGTTGCATTAGATCCTTAGATCTAGGTGCAGTGCTCTCAGATCCAAGGTTCCTCACTGATGAAGGCCACAAGCCAGAAACTAGTCTAGGAATATTGGATGAGTAGGCACTAGATGGGGATTTTATGCACAAGCCTTCTGGCATCCATTGATTACTCTGGTTTGCACTGAGTAGCAATACATATAGATAGTGTTGCCTGTTTTAGTAACAGTTATAAGCAAGCATAGGAAATGGTGATGACGTGATGTTTATTGGCTTAAAATCAATCCTGCCTAATAGGATAGTAATGGCTATGGTTATTAAAGAACCAACGTCACCAAAATTTATAGTACTGAACTGAGTTCAGAGCTATATGACTATATAAGCTAATGAATTTGGATTGAAAATATTAGTGTTTTCAGTTTAAGACTCATAGTTTTGTAGTTAAGTAGAGATGAAAGGTGGCTGCTGGTGGGTTGCATTAGATCCTAAGATCTAGATGCAGTGCTCTCAGATCCAAGGCTCTTATGAAGGCCATAAGCCAGAAACTAGTCTGGGGATATTGGATGAGTAGGCACTAGATGGAGATTTTATGCACAAGCCTTCTGGCATCCAGAGATTACTCTGGCTTGCACTGAGTGGCAATATGTATAGAGAGTTTTGCCTGTTTTCATAATGAGTGAAGCTATCTATTTTGTATAGCATTGTTAGGAGTACTAAGTAAATAATTTTTACTTGCTCCAAAGGAGTTAAAGAACTAGTCCTCTCTTGTAGAATGAAGTTGTTAATCTATTAAATATTGTTATAAAGATAATAATAATTAAGGATATTATAAAACATATTCTCCTGTAAGATTAGGTTTTGACTTACTCATGTCCAACTCACTCATTGTAGAGTACTTTATCTTTGCAACACTTTAGAATTAGACACATAATCATAGTCCAAGATTAACTTATTCACGGAGGACAAACTATTTGTTAATATTGTTATAGAATTTTATTATGAAAGTATGTGTATTATTTGCTTATCATTTTGTTATTTTGTTTATATTCTTGTAAAGCAATTGTTATATTTATATATTGTTGAAATAAAAGGCCATACTTCCTTTCTATTAAATTATATATTATTTATTAAATTTTTGTACATTTATTATTAATATTGCTATCTGAAATGCAAGTTAGTAGGGTAGGGTGATACGCAAGAAAATACCTTTTACATTCATCATAACTACAATAACTTAATAATTTTTTTAAATCTGTATATGTTTTAATTGAATGATTAAGATTAATTGGTACTGTTTAATTAGCCACTGTACATCGCTTGATGGCACTGTTTCTGTGCAAAAATACAGAAATATGCCATTTACGCAGCCACACTTACGGCATATAGAACAATTATGTTCATATTAGCTGTTTGTTAGCAGGTCTAGATGGCGTTGCACACAAATATTACGGCCCGCTGATGTGCTTCGCGACACTATGTAAATAGCATACACTTCACAAATCGCTACGATATGATGTGAGGGTGTATGTAATTCAATTTGCAACTATTAATGTGCGTTCTAGCTGACGTACTATTACATACTAATAATTGTAAGCCCATCCCCACGCTTTCCTATAGAGCTTGGAAGGTGAAAACAATTGCAAAAGGGTAGGGCCAAACACCATTTCCCAGAACTCACGCAATTAGGCACATTTGCGCGAGAAAAGCTACGAGACAAATCATAAGATTGGTTTGATCAGAGTAATTCATCTTTTGGCCAATCCTTCGGATCAGCAAAACCATCATTTCCCCCTGCACATTCCAGCGCTACATGCTGAAATTTAATTTAATGGAAATTTCATTTAATTCAGGCTGATCAGTTTGTTAATCTAATGTTTTGTTTATGATGTTTAATGTAGAATGCTAAGAATAACGTAAACTTGTGTGAGGTTGCATGTTTTAGAAATCATAAACTTGGTTTGATCAGAGTAGTGCATCATCTTTTGGATGATCCTTCAGATTGGCAAAACTATTCCCCCCGCATATTCCAGCGCTATGCGCTGCAATTTAATTGAATGGAATTTCATTTAATTCGGGCTGATTAGTTTGTTAATCAAGTGTTTTTTAGTACTTATTACTTAGCAGGGCTTGGTGCCTGATGGCATTGTTATCAGGCAAAAACATCCACAAATGCCATTTACGCGGTCTGACTTATGGCTAAGTAAACAGTTCTGTTTATCTTAGCTATTTCAAGCCGCTTGATGGCGTCGCACAGGAATATTATGGCCTGTTTTGTGCTTCATGACACTTTATACGAATTTGCACATTTCACAGTTGGCTACCGTATCATCTGACGGTGTCTGGATTTCAAGGGGCCACAACTTTTGATATCTCCACAGCAGAATAATTTCATTTCTACTTAAATCATGCAGTCTGACTCACTAAGAATTGTCACACCCTTCCCTACACAACTGGAATGTGCAAATTATTGGCAAAGGGGGATTTATATATAAAGGCCATGGAGTTGGCAAAGATTATGTTGTGGAAATGGGATAAGGCAGGATAGAGAATATGGGAAAAACAGGGCGGGTAATGGAAAGGTAAGATAAGGTGGCTAACAGGTTTCTTTGGGAATAGTGGCTTAGAGATTCCTCACTCTGAAAAAGAAGTCTCAATGCATCACATCACAATGCTATTATATACAATCATATAATTTTGTATTGAGCTATATGTAAATATATATTGATTAATTTTACTTTTAATTATGTTTACCAACTTTATATTGTTAGAACATTAAATACTAGGAGTTTCAATTTTTTTTAAACATTATTTTAGCAATATATTTTTATAATAATTTAAAATTTTGTTGTTTAGCTTTGAAACTATTTTATTATAGATAAATTTCATTTGTTAATATTACATTTGTTTAATTTTTTCAAATTCAGAATCTTGATGTAAAACTCTATTTAATTAATGTTTTCAAATTTTTATTTTTTTAAAATAATAAAAATTATAGATGGCCGAACAGCTTGGTCCTTACATTTGTATGATGAAACTGCACACAGATATTTTAGAAGATTTTTCAATAGAATTTATTGAAAAATTAAAGATAATTTCTCAGAAACATAAGTTCATTTTGTTTGAAGATAGGTGAGTAATATTTTTTTTCTACTTTCATTATTTTTTTAAAATGAAATTTAGTTTTCTAATTAGTTAACTTTAAAAAAAAGTTTTCTCAAGAATTTTGTTGAATAGATTGCTTCCAGTTATAGACGAAAAGTTATCTGCAGTTTAATGTGAGTCTAGGAATCAAGATTTTTGTTGCCAGGCAAGTGGGGAAAAAAAGTCAGGAACAAAGGAATGATTTATATATTGCTTTCATTGATTTGATTAAGGCATTTGAAAATTAGCTAGTTGTCCATCAAAATTAATTTGGTAGTTTTATATTAGCATGTTGTTTCTATGCTATCGCACAGAGATATGCCATTTAGGTGGCCTCCACTATATAAAGTTCTATTTCAATGCGTAAGTGTAGAAATAGTCCATTGTACAGGTGGCTGTGTCTATTTCTATGCTAATGCACAGAAACATGACGTTTAATCTGCCGCATAAGCCGTCGTGTCAGCTTACGCTCAGATTTGTGTTGCTCAGATTTGTGTTACGCATTTTGGACATGCGATCAAATTTCACTTTTGGGTACAGTATTTTGTGAGGATGGCTGGAATTCCGACTGTCAAAACTATTTTAATATTCATTACGACCTTCTTTCCCCCTATCTTCCATGTGTTATGAATATCTACTAACAATTATGAGCATGGTCTCGTGCTTCCCTAGCCCAGGTTTCGTATTCAAAAAATTCAGCAAGGGTAGGTGCAAGTGTGATTTGGATCAAATTACGCTTAAATTCATGTTTGTGTGAGAACAACTGTGAGATTAATAAAATGGCTGGATTAAAGTTTCCAAAGGTCAAAGTTTGGGATTTGCCTTGTTCTGAAACTGACGCCATCACATTTTTACAGCGTTATGGAGTAGTGGCACGTGTGAAGTGTTCGTGCGGAGAAGAAATGAAATTATATCATTGCGGAAGCTACCAGTTCAAATGCAATGCCGGTAAAAAATTATTAGAGCTTTGAGTTGCGTGTTGTTGTTAATTCGCATGTTAAGAATTCAAACCCCCAAAAAATTGTTTTTAAATGGATGTATTTCATGGAATAACCGTTAAATGTAAATATTTATTTGTGATATAAAAAATTTGACTTTTTAGAATACCAAACAAAAAGTAAGTAATGAAAAGAATAAAAAGTAAGTACTTTTTTAAATTAATTTTGATTTATGTATTTTTTGTAAATAGATTTTATTTTTAATGTGTAAAAAAAAAAACAAGGCTGGCCCCAGCAACATTGTATTTATGTTTGTTTACAAACAAACCATGACCTCAGGTAGTTTCAACATGCTAATATAAAACTACCATTTATTTTTATTATACAATTTCTAAATGATGGAGTGAGAGGAAGAGTTATTACAAGTGGAAAATTCAAGGCATTTGAAATAAAAACTGATGTCTAACATTGATGTGTTCTTGCTCTAATATTGATTTCAATTTTTATGACAGTCATCCTTGAAATAGTTTATAGGTCGTTGAATCAGATAGGGGTCAAAATACCATATACATGTGATGGTGTAATGTTTTATTTGAATTGATTAAAAACAAAAACATGAACTTCATTTTGGATTCAGGATTTGCTATAATAAACAAAAAGTTTTAATAATCAAGGTGTTAAAAATGAGTAATTTTCTTTTGCATATAATTAAAAAAAATATTGAAAGAAATACAGTATAGAATAAATAAAATTTAGAACAATGAAGGAAAACGGAAAAGTGAAGAGAGATATATAAGAATAAAAACAAATAATATTACAGTGAATAAGGTAAATAAAATTATAAAGAAGATTAATAAAAAAGGAAAAAGATAATATAAAAAGAAAATCTATTTAATTTACTTGATAACAAATAGATAGGATATAACAAAGGTAATGAAACAAGAAGTATATATTGTGCCAAGGCCAAATTGGCACATGTATATAAAATAATTTTGTCTAAAAAAAATTATTAAAATCTTTCGTAAAAGAGTTTGAAATAAAAGTTGGAAAATAATTGATTAAAAGTGGGAAGGGGGTTTTCTTTAGAAAGTTAAACTAAAAGTTTTATAAAAGGAAGTAAAGTTTTTCTTAATTAGTATTCGTAAAAATAAATAATTTAAAGTTTAAAAAATATAAATCTCTTTTCATTCAAGCTTATTATAATAAATTATATATGTGCGTGTGAGTGTAAAAAAATGTATGCGTGTTAGAATAATATTAAAAAATATAAATGAAAGTTATAAAGAAATTATATTTAAAAAACACACAGCGGTGGGCTACTAATTAAAGATATAAAAACAACACATTTATGAAGGCTACTACTGATTAAACAATCTTCAAAAACACATTGTCAAAGGATTAGTTACTAAAGGAATTACGACAACACATATTGCTGGAGGATATTAAAACAAAAACACTTCGCATATATAAATAGCCAGATTTTTATCGGATGTCAGTTTCAGCCTAGTTTTCAGTCAGTCTTGTTTCAATTCAGATAACAGTGCAGTTTATATTATGTATCCAGAAACAGAAATGCAATGCTGAGCGGCTTTTGGAAATATACACTCTTGTTTCAGCCTTTTGGTCCAACAAGATCATCAAAACCTGCCCGTGAAATAATGTCTGCATAACAGCTCAGAAATCCTTCGTCAATGTTCAACTGTCTCCAAGAATAAAACCAATGGATTAGCATCAAATCTCCTTAAGAAACATCAAATCTAACCGGTTAGATATACTCCGTCAGAAGCAGCCAACAACAAGCGATATCCACGTTCCAAAAATCCTAGGTAAAACATTTTATTATTCTCATTTATACATAGAAGCCACCGCTGTAATTCGTAAATCCTACAGAGACAAGTAATTTGAACTCTTAAGCATGCATAAAATGAACTACTGATGTGCGTGTTTGTGAATGTTAGATAATTTATCAATGTCAAATATTATTTTGCTTTCTCATAAGACATATTGTGTTGAATTAAAATGTGCGTGTGTTATATTAGATTTAGAAAATATTTACACTTAGTTAATGTTAATTAAAATAAATGGTCTTTAAACTTATACTTTATTTGTCGGTCAATTTTTTTTATCAATTTCTTTTTATCCATCTCTTTTGACCAATTCTTTTTCCTATATTTTATTATTGATTAAAATTAGACTGGGCTAGTTTTGAGATTGTTTCGAGCACTGGATTATGAGCCTACTGACCAAATACGTTAGTCTGAGACTAGCTGGTGCCCGGGGTTTACTCCAAAATAAATAAAGTGTTTGGATAGTAGGGGTTTAAATCTAGCAGCCGAGGTGGGCCATTGTTGGTAGTTAAAGCTATCAATAATATCTCCCATTTTGCTCGAACATGTCGGTTTGTTCACATAACATTTATAATTAAATAAGGTTATAAATGTATTATGAAGAAGTTTGAAACCAACCAAAACATATATACGTGTAAGTAAGTTTGTTCTGCGGAGCAAACCCAGTACAATATGATAAAATGTGACAATGTTTAGATATTGAAAACAAGTATGTGGGAGAAACTAAACATTCTATAAAAACAAGGTTAAAATAACACATGAAAGGACACAAAGTTCAATAAAAATATTACATACTAATAATATTAAGAAAAGAAAAATAAAACAATACTAATAAAAAAGATAAAACCAAAATTTAATAGAGATTCTGGAATTAAAATGACATTATTATAAGTATATTTCTTAAAAATATATATATAAAGAGAAAATTACGTATAAATAAATTATATTTTTAAAAAAATATTTACAAAGGAATATAAATATGAATGTGTATGCAGATAATATGTATTAATGACGTAAAAAAACTTAGCATAACATTCATATATAAAACAATGTAATATAAATTTAAGAGAGAATTATATAATAATAGTAATAATAAGGTTATATATGATATGGACTAGCAATATATAAAATGTACAAATAAAAAGAAAATAATGATTATATAGTTAGTTTAAATAATATTTAATAGACGGAACTTGAGTATAAAATAATTACTTTTTTTAAAAGCACATCTTAAAGTTTTAAGGAATTAAAATAGGAGTGGGTAAGTTAAAAAAGGGATCATAATATTTATGGTTTTTAGATATTTCTAAAAAAAAAAAAAAGATAAATATAAAATATTAGTAACAGAAGAATGAATTAAGATTGAACTGAGAATTATATAAAATAAAATAGGTATTTTATTAATGTGGCATAATAAAATTAAATTTTAAGTTTATAAGAAATAAATATAATTAGATTATTAAAAATAATAAAAAGATATATTTAAATTAATAGTTGTTCATGAATATATATATGCAGTACCATCCTTGATTAGATTTAAAATAGGCATTGTTATATTTTTTAAAAAAAGATTTATTGAAACTGTTTAGGATTGTCAAGTGATGTTTATCCTAATTTTGGAGTTATTGTAAATACATCTGAATACAAATAACATTTGCAATTTCTTTTATTTTTTAAATAATGTGACAAGTAATTTACTGTGCTAAATTATATATTTTACTATGCGGATATTACATAAGTTTGAACATATTGTGAAGGTAGCTCAAAATCGCTCCCACAACAAACTTTCGTCATCTGAAATGATAGATTGTTTTTTATGTAATTAGCATCTAAAGATCAAATAAATTATAAGTTTTGCTAGAACACTTAAAAATATATATATAAATGTTTTTATATTTTAACAGTGTATTAACTATATACTAAGGACTGGGAATGATGGGTAATATACAGTAAAAAAAACACACATATATATTAGTAATAAAATTTTATTACTAAGAAAATATAAACCTTGATTTTAAAAAAAAATGTACTTATTTATATTTGTTGATCGTTGTATTGTGTGGATTATATTAAACAGACAATGACTTAAATGAAAACAATAATCAGCAGTAGAAAATAAATCAAGTATTGTAATAACTGAATGTAAGACAGATAGTAATAATAATATTGCAAATTTATTTTATAATTTGTTTTTTTTTAAATGAATCGATATAAAAAAATATTTTAAAAGATACAACATTAGGAATGCTAGTTTTTAAACAATAGGAATAACGCCCGTATAAAAAGAAAACAATTAAAAATCATTTTTTCTTTCTTGTCTTGCATTTGATCTGAAAAGTCAAGTTTTATTAGAACTATTATTTTAATATTTTTCTGCAAAATGGACATTTTTTAAAAGCAGCGTCTCAACAAATATTAATGTTTTTCTAGTTAATTCACCATTCGGAAAAGAAGTAAAGGAAATGAATGGAACATTATCTAATTTAGTAATCAGATAAGTTAAAGTAATTTATCAATTTAAATTTTTTAAAAATATTATGATTTTTGTTTAAAAGAAACTAAAAAAGAAATTAGAACAGTTTATTTAATTTAAAGTTTATATAGCCAATATTACAAATAATAAATAGCTGTACTCTATAAATATATTTTTATTAAATGTAAACCGCATATATATTTATATAAACCTGTATATATAGTTAAAATATGAGATACATTGGCTAGAAGAAGTAATTGTCTTTGGGGTGGAGCATTTTTATTTATCCACTATGGCAATGTGAAAATTAATATTTGATTGTCTACAATTTAAGTGCCTGATAAGCTGGATCCACACAAGATGAAAATCTATGGGAGGATTAACACAAAACTTCCCACTGCCAATTTAAGTAAATTCAGGATGTGCTATATAAAATCAATCAGGAGTTTTTCAACATCTATAATAATAAAAAATACATAAATTATAAGAACTGTTTATGAAAGAAGGACTCTGAAAAATAGTAATGCCTGATTATATCGATTCATAAAATATTGTAAAATTATGTTTCATTTTCTTTTGTATAGATTTATATTTTTAATTATTATTTTGATCTTATATTTGGGAATACTACTTATAATTAAACCTGGAACAGTCCAATATAAGAAAATATCAAGAGAGTAGGGGAGGGGGAAGGTTGAAAAGTCTATTTTCTTTTTGTTTTTAATAATATCTAGGTGATTTATTTTCTACCAAGATTGTTGATTTTTCAGCTATGAACATAAAATTAAGTGCTCCAATAGAATGCTTAAACGGTAAGAGTTTTGTTGTTAATGTCACTGAAAATAATCAATGCTACAACATGATTTGACTTACTCGTAGTTATAGTATATGCTTTACTAACAATATTCTTAAGATATTTGTTATGAATGATTAATGTTTTTAAATTAATATTCTTTATAATTTTCTGTTCTACCATATCATGTGTTTTTTTATTATTGTTCTTTTCCATACTTAAAATTGCATACTACATCTGACATTGAATTTAAATTTTCATTGAGTTAGCAATCTCACTTTTCATTAATAATTTTTTTTTTCATTATCTTGGATATATAGATATCTATATTATGGGTGTCTATCATGGGAAATAAGGGTGGATAGTTTTGAATTGTTTAAGTAAAGAAATGATAGATACTCATCATAGACATAAAAGCTATGAATACATACGGATATATCCCAATAATTTATTTGCATTTGTAAATTTTTTTCTTTTTTTTTTTTTTCTACATTGATTGAGAGTTTATTTTATGTTTCTATATATCTTATTTTTTTTATAAATAAATATTATGAAGTTTTGTTAATTTGACAAGGTCTCTGTAGTTTTGTTCATCCAACATTTGCATTCAATCCAACATTTACATTTCATCTTATAACCAATATTTTATACATGCACTCCACCCACATTATTGTTTGATAAGTATGTGAGATGTTAAATAAATTATTTTTTTCTAATAGATAGGATAAATTATTTTAGTTGTTGATTAACAGTTTGCATAGATACATCCCTGTTAAGAGAGTCGAACGTGAATTCTTCCTGAGTTCGAATATTTGAGGCAACGGTTTTGAAAAAGGAGTGGTGAGATGTTAGATGAACTGATTTAAATTACATGTATTGTAGATTTGATGGATAATGCTTAGGCTAGTCTATTAAAGATAGATATAATCATGAGTCAGGTACTTCATCGTGTTATCTTTAGCATCCTACCTGAAGACCTTAGGTCCGACAGTAGTTAGATGCGAGCTTGCTCTTTCTCCTATATACGTGGATGGACCGGACTGTTGCATTTGGCACTATCAACTTTAGGGTATGAAAGATAGGTGTACCAGCACTTTTAGATTTGATGTAAGTTAATTATATATTGTAGTCGAAGTTGATAGATGTAGCCAAGTGTATTTGCGGACCGGCACATCCGGGTATATTTGACCAACCGTTACATCCTATTTTGATGTTTTTGCATTAACACTTTTATTTTGTCATATTTTAATAATGATAGATTTAGATAAATATCAAATTACATTTTCATATATGTGTATAAATATATGTGCGTGTGTATCTAGATCAGTGGTCTTCAACCCTTGGTCCGCGAACCGATGCCAGGCCACAAAAATTTTTTACCTGTCCGCGGTAGACCTGCAGGGAAGTTTATAATAACAAAATAATAAGAGTTCAAACTTTTAATTAATATATACAATTTTTATTTATTTTTTCATGTCATTTTTACCCAATTAAAAAAAAAGAAACAGAACGAAAACAAAATGTAATCAATCAAACATAAATTAATTTGTTTTTTTTTAGTTATCACAGATGTTTATGGAGGGAGGGGATAAAATTAAATTTTTTATTTTCTAAAAAAATTTAAAAAAAAAGTTTTTTATTATACAAATTCCATATATATATAACTTCATCTAAGGCTAAGCAGTTTACATCTTTAAGGAAATTTATCTATAGACTTCTGCCGGTCTGCGAAACCTTATCCTTATTTTTACCGGTCTGCAGGTGTGAACAGGTTGAAGATCACTGATTTAGATTATTGTGTAAATTTAAAATCATGTATTTTTTGAAGTAATATTGTTATTAAAGATATATAAAAATGTAATAATCTTTTTGTTAAACAAACAAATGTATTTTATTTAAGAAGAAATTGTAAAATCATTTGTTATTATTTCTATTTTAAAATATATTTATTTTAAAATTTCTTTTTTAAAACAAAAGAAAGCATTATGTTTAGGAATGCTGTTATATCTATAAAGCTTTAATTAAATTGGAATAATCACTAAATAGATTAAAAGAGGTAAATTTGAGATGTTCATTAGCTACTATATCTAGGCCAATGACCTAAATGTTGACAGTAAGCAAATTATATAAATTTCCCATGATTTAACTTAGGAGATTCTCTCTATATATCTCTATCACTTCAGTTGGTTTGGTATACTGCATTTTGCAGTAAATAAATTTTAAAACCATTATATGTTTAAAAACTATTCAATGCAAATCGCACAGTGGAAAGCTATGTAGGAAATTAACATTTTCTTTTTGGGAGGTACCTATTTTAACAACTAAGAAGTGGATTTATCTGCATTTTAAAAGTTATAAAATACTTATAAAGTTTTACTATATGAATTAGTATGCATATTGAACTGGATGCTTTATCCGCTTCAAAAGCACCATTGGAAAATTCAAAATTAGGATGTACAATTTTAAAGATTTTGAAAAATTGAATATAAAAAGTTTTATACTTTTTTTTTATTAAGAGTACATACCATAACACACATACTTGATTATAGACAGAAATATAAAGATGTTTTAATTTAAATGTTTTGATTGCGATAATTTCTTTTTATTTTGTTTATTGTAACTTATTTTTAAAAGCTGAGACTTATTTTTTTTAATTAATTTTGAAACAGATAAGAGCCTTGGTCAGATTTTGTTTTTTTTTTCAATTAAGATTAAGCGGGAGATAGAAGTTTACACTAGTCAAAACTTTTAATTAAAGATTAGGCATGAGATAACAATTCACATAAATAGCCCTGGGTTTTCGATTGGATTATTATTCTGCTTAGTCGGATTCTTATTGTGATTCTTATTCAGATTGCTGTTCTAATTTTCATATTTGCTCAATGTGGATCGCTGAAGTGGAATTTTTGCTGACTGCTGATAGTATTTGCTGCTTGCTGTGTTCAGGGAAAATTGGAAATAGAGACGATAAGTCCAGGATACAGAAAATATCGTAAAGAATTTTAATAATAATATGCAGTGCTAAATCAGCCCAAAGATGAACCCCGCAGCTCCATTATTGTTCCTTCAAGAACATGACCTAAAAGCCTAATCTAGAACTAATCCCAAAGATTGCTTTCGGACTCCTGAACAGATAAATGAAAATCAAAACGTTAGAAATGAACCCTATGTAGACCTGAATTTTGTGTATCCTGCTGAAAGAAATCCGCCAGACAGAACATTATGTTTCGAAGGTAAACTCACCTTTTCATATTATAACCAGGGCTTAAATCTCATTTAAATCTTTCTCAGTTTGATCTAAAAAGAAGCCTGTCTCTATAATAAGATATGCATACTCGTTTAAATATCATTAATTACTTTAGAAATATTTTTCTTTTTTTTTTTTATGTATTGGAGTCGTAATTTTAAGATTTTAAATTTATTTGTCTCAGAGTGTATTGCGAGTTCATATTTTATATTTACTGTTTTTCTTTCTGGTACTCATTAATTATTGTTAAAAGCTTGGGCAGATATTATTAGTTTTCTTTTAACTCGCCTGTTCCTTTTTTTTTTTGAAATTAATTTAGTCAATCTGGGTTTGCGTTTCCTGCAGATCATAAATCTTTTGGCTAGCAATTTATCGAATGTATTGTTCTGTTTTGCTTAAACAGTAGAGATTTTGGTTTTCCTATATTTCAGATTATCTGTAATTTTTTTTCCTCTTGTTGGAATCAACATAAGGATCTTAAATGTGGCCTTTTTATGAGCATTTGCAGGCAAATGACAATGCTATTGTGTCCGATGTTCTGCCAGGTTTTAGGAAAAGATCGCTCTGCACTGTTTTTTGAAATCCATACAAGTCATTCTTTTTGTTTTTAAATCTCTAACTAAAGAAAGCTGGAATTTGTTTAGTTAAATCACTGGTAAGTGAGAAAATGAACCTATCTGTCTAAATGTTTGATGCCAATACTCTTGTACACTCTCATAAATCTACTGGAGAAATCTAGGTCAAACTTTCATGTTTTGTTTGACTAATATTTATTTTTTGAATTTAATAAACCTTAAAATTATTTATAATTATTTTGGGCTGATGTTTGTTGATGTGTTCTTTCCTCAATTGTCTGAAAAATGTTAAAAATTTTTGTCTCTCCCTGAGTCTAGCTCATAGTATTGATCATCATTGTTAACTTTTTGATCACTGTAAATTAAATTATGTGATGTGATGTACCATGACTTCTCCTTAAACGGAGTCAGGTTTATCATAAAACAGTTTTTTGGGAAGACTTCCATTGTTCATTCATTTTCCATGCCCACTCCAACAGTAGTATGATTTTACAATAGTGATCTCAATAGTATCACATCCAGAAAGCTGAAGAGCACATTGATTGGTTTTATGGTCTTGCTATCATATTTTTAAAATTTTATGAAGCATCCTTAAATGAAATTTTTCTAATGCCTTTGTATTGCACCACCAAGTTTTACTTCCATATAATAAATTGAGTAAAATAACTATATACAGCTAACTTAATAACAAATAGCTATTTCAGCACCTTAGAGTCTGTTGTACCTCAACATCTAGGCTTACTTTTCTATTTATAATACTATCATAGTATTTAAGACTGATTTACATTGTCAGGTTGATAATCATCCAAGCAAAAGTTTATGATTTGGTCATCTTCTCTCACGTCATGCAGACAACAGATGATTTTCTTTTATAAGAGGACTATATGTTCCAGAGTCCAACCAGCATGCACACATTGAGTCTTAACAATATATTTTTATGGATTTCACTAATGAATTTGATCATCTTTGATTAATAGCAAGGAATAAGTAAAAGCTATTATTTGTTCCAAATGCCAATGGCCTTCAATCAATTAGCCAAAAACAGTTCTTCAGCTACGAATGTTCCCAGATTGTGTTCTGTGACATGACAAATATTAACCAGCAGCAAGTGATTTGTCTGATTATTTAAATCCTTTTCATGGCAATATAATGCAGCCCTCCCCATTCAAAATTTAAATCAATTTTATCTTGTTTTTATTAAGTCATTAATAAATTATTTTATACAATAGAACTAAATTAAAATAAATAGAATCTAAATTAAAAGAAAAAAATTGTATATCCATTTTTTTTTTAATCTAAAATAGTTTTCTTATCTTCAGCTAATGCATATTAATCAACCGATTACTTTTAATTATATCTGAAACCATTTTGTATAAAAAAAAATTTTCTTACTTAATAAAAATAATTATTATAAAATCATTATATTTTTATATTATATAGAAATATATTCATGTAACTACATCGTTTTAGGATTATATTTATACCAATAAATATAATTATATTTCGTAATAGAAATTATTTACAATTAAAACTTGTAGTGATAAAATGTATAGCAAATCGTTTTTACAATTAATCATAATTACTATGTTAACTTAAACTTTTGAGTTGGTTATTTTTAATTAATTATTAATATGGTCTTTGTAATATCAAATGATGTCATATTGACTTCAGTTCGATTCTATTACAATATATTATACTGATCAAAAGAACTTATGAGAAAAATGGAGGAAAGGGAGAATTTAAAAGAAAGGAATTTTACTAGATTTCATTATTCATAAACTTAATTCTTTATTCTAGGTTCACAACATTTTACATAAATAAGAAATTTACATTTGGTAAAGTTGATCAATATATGATTATATATTCTTGTGCCCACCAGATTCACAATGAATTTGGTATAGGATAGGTCAAGTAATTAACTATTTCTATCAATTCTATTCATGATATATATTAAATCTGTCAAGTTAAGCATCTTAATAGTAAAAATAATTAAATATCTGATAACAAAATTAAAATATTATGTACCTATTTTTCATGGGTGTGTGCTCTCATTTTCTACAATATCTATGCTCCAATTCCATCACTATATGGGATATCTCATATTAATATAGATATCTTTTCCAGAATTGTCAGTTGATCAGATACTCTTATTTGAATGAATTTAAATGCATACATAACATTTCTCTGTGCTTCTAAAATATTTGAGCAGTTTTAAATATTAAAATCACAATTTTATTACTAATGAATTCCAAACTATATTGCACTATGTACAATTATTTTTCCTTTTATCTACTCCTGTTTCTTGACTTATTTTCTTGCTATATTTAATTTATAATTTGATCATTACAACTTCAAAAGATAATTTATAAAAAATTTAATTCATTTTTAGCATTTTAAACATTACTTTCCATATATTGAATTATAATAATTGCATCTTTCATAAGAAATTGAAATAATATATAAATTTTTTTATCTTCATTTCTATTCTGAAAGTTTGACTTGGAGTCTCAAATAAAATATAGTTTTTGAAAGCAAGAGAGGAATTCCTAGATACAGAATATTTTAATTATCAAAATAGATATTTTAAATTTCTCATGAAAAATCCCCTAATGTTAAACTTCCGTTATTTCTTTTGGCGTTTCAATGGAAGATGATGAGCATAAGTATGGAAGGAGAATATTAATAAATGAAACTCTTCATCACTAACTAGTTTTTATACTTTTTTTTAAATGTTAATTGGTGAGGATAATTATTGATTTTTAAAAATCCACAACTGTTTGATACAAAGCATTCCATATACCATTTATTTTAGATTATATCTAACTATTTGAATTTTTTAATTAAAGAAAATTATTTTATTTTATTAAATACTATAATATTTTATTGTAATAAATATATAATTGCATCATAGAGAAAATCAAACTATTTATAAAATCATGAGATAATGCTAATTATTTAACAATTAAAATGATTCTTTATAATGATTATGAACTGTAAAATTATGCTGTATTACTCTTATAATTTGTTTTGTCATATTTAAATGAATATTAATTCATGCTTAAAAAATTATTAATCAACAGTTCAATTGTATGAAGATTCTTCATGGTTTTAGCATGTTAGTTAATTATTCACATCATAATTTATATATTTTTTATTTAGAATTGAATTTTAAATATTGAACCTAATTTCAGTTGCTGAATAGTACTCTATATAAAATAGCTACAGGTCAACTCTATTATTTAATATTTTGTGTTTTATTTAAACAAAAAGTTTGGAATACATATTTTTAGTTGAATATTTTAGTTTTACTGTAATATATTTTAACAATAATGTATTTATATATACATTGTACATATATCTTAATTTTCAATGTAATATTATCTTACTTATTAGGAAGTTCTCTGATATTGGAAATACAGTAGCTCAACAATATAGTGGTGGTATTCATAAAATTTCAGAGTGGGCACAACTTGTTACAGTTCATTCTTTACCTGGTCCAGGAGTAATCACAGCTCTAAAAAAGGTCTGTAATCTAAAAATTAAATCCAAGCATTAAGTATATTTTATGCTTTTAACATCTCACACTTTAAATGTCTCTCAATTAGTAATTCATTTTTAAATGCTAAAATCAAAAATTGGTTTATAATTATTTATTACTTTTTAATTAGAAATATCTTCAACTTTTTATGGGCTTTCCAATAGCATGCATCCAAGTAAAACATTATTTATGTTAGGTGGGTTTATTGTTAATAGATTAGCTTTGCTATGATTATGACACTCAGCACTGAAAATACATGTCTGTTTATTAGAAAACTAAAAATACATTCATTTCACATTAGAAACACACACATTGATGCTTTAATTGATATTACTACTATGGTTATATTGGTATCATTTTTTAGTGGACAAATTTTAATTATCCACCTTAATAATATTTATCGATTAGTATTATCTAAAGAAGATGATTAAATAAAGAATTCTATATTCAAATAATATGAAGGAAAAACAATATCATTAAGTACAGTGTGAAACAGAATAAAAAGCATAATATCTTGAATAAAATAATTAGTTTCAAGAGCAATTAACAAAGCATTGCAAAAGAAAAGTGAGCTTGATCAGATGTGGCTAACATTTGACAATCCCATTTTTTTACATGTATGGGTTTGCACGCACTAAGTATTATTTGCACTACTATTCAATTTTTTTTTGTTATAAATAAATAATATTGAACTTTTTTTTTTTAAATATAAGAATGTATTATAAAAAAAAATTAAAATTAAATGTTACTATAAAAGGACATCTGACTCTTCTTTTGCTTTTACCAAATTTTTAATGTTTGGAATTAAGCAGAATATTTTTTTAAATTTAAATTGCTCAAACATGATTCCATATTGTTTTTTAATCAATTTAATTGATGAAAACAATTTTCATAAAGAAGAAGAAACAGTTATAAAACGAAAGGCAAAAACTAATACACATTTTCTATGAATTATTCCTCAAAATTAAACAAGAGGGAAAATATCTATGTAATGAATTTGAATTTTATTTTTTTATTTTGAGTATTAATAAAAAAAATTTTTGTTTCAATATTATTTTACATGTTTTAGCCTCATTTTTTATTTTTATAATCATGTTCAACATGCCAAAATTTTTATCATAATGTGTCAAATTTAGCACTTGTATTTTATGTTGGTAACTAGGCATTACTACTTACGATAAAGGGTTGTTTGAAGAAAAAAAACCAATGTTCAGGTATTATACAAATCATCTAATTTTAAATGGAGTCTAGTAGAATAAATTCCATCACATGAAATATATGAGACAATAGATTGAATTTCAGTAATGTACAAAATAATAAATACAGTAAGTGATCTGTTAGAAAGTGTTTTGGATATAATTTTTTTAACAGACAGTTGTGTAATTTAAAGAAATAATTTTTAGCCTTAGACATAAAATTAAATTATGAAGCTTTTTGGAAATTATAATAATGTTGAGACAGATTGTTTGAATACTTAGGGTAAATTGTAGGCTAAAGACAGACAGAACTGCTGGGAAAAATTGTTTATTGAAAAGCTTATGAAAATTAGTAAAGTAATTCAATTTGGCATGTAATTAGTAGAAGAAAAATTATGTGGAAAAGAAAGAAATTGATCATTATTGTTAAAGAAAAAATTAATTTCAAATATTAAAAAGAATGAGGGATAAGAAGGTTAAACAAAGCAATTTCATGATTGGAATCTACTTTTTAGTAATTAATTGATAATAATATCTTTAAATAATTTATAATAATATATTTTTAACTGGGATGTCTAATCAATCTTTCTATCAGTTCTAAATAAAATCATATTATTTTAAAATTTGTATTTAATTGTTTGCCATCTATAGATTTGTATTTACTTTCATCTACCACTATTCCACTTTTTGCTACATACACAATTCCAATATAATAATAACTTTTGTTTTTGAACTAAATAACTTGCCTAATTTATTACTGATATACTGTAACTCCATTCATAATAAATTTATCTTTATAATCAGCACCACATTAGGAATTTTGAATGTATGTATGTATATATATTATTCTGGGAGCAGTTTTTTCATAGACAATGAATATGGAAATCTTATTATTGATTTTTCATATTTTTTTTTCAGGATGGATCGATAGAATGGGGAACTAAGGACCAACAAGCCATATTCCTGACATTCATTAATGTTGCTGAAATATAAATGAATCGTGTTATTTTTTTCTTTCTTAAATTAATGGAATTTTTATAAAAAAAATTGATATTTTGACAAAAAATATGTGAAAAAAGTAATGATCAAAACCATATGGAAGTTACTATACTAATTACATCATTTCTGAAGTTTAAAGCTTTTAAACTAAGAATATAACATTTTGAATTCTAATTGTCAAATTGGAAAAGTCGAACTTCTATATTACACAATTCAAATAGGTGGGTGTAAAAGTAGTGTTCAAATATCTACTGATGTTTTTGCAGTGTTTAATAATATGGAAACTAATTGATACTTGAAGAAGATTATAGGCCATAGTTATAAAGCCTGGAGATAATCAATTATTGTTTAGAGGTTTGTGATGATGACATTTTAGTTGTATTTGTAGATTGAATTATTTCCATAATCTAACATTAAATATTCAATGTCTTTAGAAAAATCACACAGGTTAGTATATGCATATTTTGAGTGATATTTTTTTCTTTCTTATCAGTGACAGTACTAGCATGGGAATCGAATCTGAATCTTTAGATTTTTGAATATTGAATTCTAAGGTAATGCTCTAAACAACTGATCGACCCTACCAAAGACAACAGTCACTAGAAATTTTATATACTCGACTGTGTAAGGTTTGTGGTCTCCAGATATTATGTATAGTTACACTAAGTCGACTTATGGGATTATTTGTCATAATTTTGAATTATCTTCTTTGCATCTTTTTCTTTCTATCCAATATTTTTGTATTTTTTTCAGTTGAACATATGTGCATACATGGTCTGCTACTTTAAACCCATCTGTTTTCTCTTTTCTAATCATCAGTTTGTCCTTTTGCAATCACTTTTCATGGGGCAATTGGTCTCATAAATATATATTTTTTCACATTCATATGGTTTCGTAGATGCAGTTTTAGTTTTTTAGCACCATGTTTAGGCTTTGTAGATGTTAGAATTCTTCTGTAAGCTTTTATTAATGCATCAGGGAATAAGCTTATATTAAATGCAAAGTATTTATAGTAGCCTTTTTTACATGAATAATAGGAATACTATGATTATAACTTCAGCAAAAAGCTTTATTCATGTTGTAGACTTAAACTTATAATTGTAATAAATGAAACAAATTTATTGATGAGAGCTCAATGAATTTTCTTTTGATTAATAATAAATAATGAGTTTGGATACATAATAACAAATCAGTGAAAAATCAGCCAGAAAAAAAAAAAAGGTGATAATGGTAGACTGAAATAATAAAAAACTATGGAATGCTTTATTTTATTTTTGATAACTGACATGAACCACCTATAGTCATAATGAATAATACTAACAGTTATCTTAGATTCATTCAGAAATAAATAATCAAGTAATCTTTTGTGATGGTACAAAACAGTTTAGAGTTGCAAAACTACCAAGATCACACAGATTATAGTAGCCAGTACGAGGGTGCCACTAAGCGTATGACCTAGCACTAGACTGAGAAGATTATTCTATGTTCATAGTGTTTATATCCGTAATATGGCCACATAATCTTTTATAGCGTAATCTTTCATGGACTCGAATAATTACAATAAATTCCCTCTCCAGAGGACAATATTCTTTTCAATACTATATACTGAAATAATGAAAGATACGCAAGTACAAATATGCAATAATCTTTATTATACTTTTCTTTTTTTTATTTCCCTTCCAAATCCCATCTAACTGCAATCCGAACTGGTTCATTCTTTTTCAAAATAAAATACTTTCCAATTAGCGCAATCACTTACCAATTGTTTAACGATATACTATTATTCTAACATTATAGTAATCTTTCCTGAGGAAATACTCTCATAACTAACCTATGACTGACAATGGTCCAACTTTATTGGTGGCAGCCCGTCCCAAATAGGAGTGACAGTCCAGGCGTATTATATAATAATGAGTTAGCTTATATAGTTTAAAATAAAACCTCTCCCTTGTTAATATTAAATAATTTAAGTTTAACCACACTAAATGATGGCTTAAGTGTCTTTTGTTTTCTTATGTCCATCAATTTTTCTCTAACATCCATTTATTAAGGCATAAGTATCTTGTGTTTCTTGTGACCGGAATTTAAACTCTTCCCAATTGAACAGTTCACATTTGTGAAACCAAAATCTACATACGCATGAGTATAACAAAGATAATAAAATAAAAAAAATGAAATCAATATAAAAACCTACCCTCTCCAAAATTAGATCACAAATAATAAATAAATTATTCAAAATAACCCCATACTCTATTGTTGATACTTTTACGAACTGCAATGGCTTATATGCATAGAACACAAATCTCTACTTATATTTCACTAATCACAATAGTTTATAATTATCTACTTGTTGATCTGGATTAATTTGACATCGACTATCCATTTCCTGAAATATTTGGCGGCTATAAGTGTGTCAAATTTAATCAAGGTTTTTGTCTATGGGTTGACATTTTTCCGTAAATTCTTGCACGAATTCTCCAAGTTCTCTTGCTTTTGGACACACCATTGACTAGCTGGCCTGCTTCATACTTTTCCATAGATGGAACTTCCTCAGCATACTTCAGGTGCACCTTCAGAGACAGTTTTCCCCAGGAGAGAGCTGGAGAACATTCTTGTAGCAACTTGCAGCAGTAATTTACAATGAAAAGTTTTAACGATCAATCCCTGAACAAAAGAAGACTCTGTAATTTATACATTTTTCATTTCTCTCCCTCTCTCTCTCCGCACATTTAGTTAATTTTATCTTCCAACCAGTATTCGTACCTTTTTGGTTTATTTTTAGCAAAAACTTGTCACTTCAATTTCTGTTCTCTTTTCTTTCGGAATTTTTAATTTAAAAAAAAAAGATCTTGATTAATTAATGAAATTTACAACAGATAGACTCTTACAATACTTTTAATTACAAATTGGTATTTAGCTTGGGTTTCAACACTAGAGTTTAATTGTGACCTTTTCTCATTTCCCCCCAACCTACCTTTTTCCAAGAATTTCAACAAAAAAAAGTTTACTAAAAAAACTTGTAACATAAGATAATTATTTATTTTGAATTATAATCAACTTGAGTCTGATTTTTTAATGAAATTTAAAAAAAAAAAAAACTTTTAATAGATTAATTACAAGATAATATGTTTTAAATAATTTTATAAAATTATATTTATAAACTAATGAAATAACTACAAAATCAAATATATATGTATTTATATATGAGATGGCAGAAAATACCATCTCACTATTATTCAAGTGATCATGTGTTACTCAAGCAATAGTAACAGATTGTATTCAATACTTCCATTCAATTCACTTATCTTTTCTCTTTCACTTGTGTCAGCTTGGAATCATTCTAGAAACCTTTAGCTCCTCAATCCATTGTAATCATCACTATGCTCAACATTTAAATTAACTACAAAATGAGTTTTGGTATATAATTATTTTTATTTAAATTATATATTTTTATCAATTTGTGTTGGCTTTTTTTTGTTAATAGTTTAAACTGATATTAGTTTATCAATCAAAGTTTTTGAAATGAAAACAATTTTTTATATATTAGATTAAATTTAACAGTAATATGTAAGATTTGAAGTCATTATTTATCGTGAATAACCTCTTAGTAAAAAGTGGTTTAAATGAATGTTGCTGAGTTCTGGACATTTGTAACATACAAATAATTGTCTAACTAGATATTATATTGATTATGTAATGTGCATGCATATTTTCTATGCACTGAATTACATCTTAGTGCTAGACTTTATATTTAATCAAAGGATATTAGGACATTTCTGATAGAGATGAAATCTTAAATGGTAGTTGTCTAATATTTGCATTTCAAGCCTTCCTTGAACTCAAATGTTAAATTGATCTTTGAAAACTTTTATTAAGTTCATTCATATTTTTGAGAAGGAAATTTGTGTAAAAATTTCTAAACAATGAACTTTTTTTTAAAAAAAAAGAAACCATTGTTTATTGCAAATGAAATAAAATTAGGGTTCCTCCTTCATCCTTTTTTCCTTAATGTAACCACCATTTTTATAGAAGTTGCATCTTGGTCTTCATTCTAGTAAATATTTTTGTTTAATTTGATGCAAAAAGATTTCACTGACTTATAAATTTTGCAAAAATAAGTGGCCAGAGATAATATTAATTAAACCAATTGTAATGATGAAATAACAGTACTTTTCATATAATTTAATAGTTTTTAATATTTTAATTGCATTATGTAGAATATTAATGACTATTTCCTAAAAGATTCCAGATCTTTTATTGCATAAAGAGAATTTTTCTAAAAGTGCTTTTTCATCATGTTGTCATTTCTAAGTAATGCACTTGGATGACAACCTTAATATTTACATATTTTGATTGTCTTTCAAAAAAAAAATTCTAAAAAAAGTAATATCATATTTATATTGTAACATTATGTATATATACATAGTACAAAAGTATGTGTATATATACAAGTTATGTGATATTATTAATAAAATAAGGAAAAATAAAATTATATTTCAATATTTTATTGTTCGGAAAAAGAGAAAAAAAGGTAAAAATCTTTGGAATCAAGTTAAAATACTAATGATAGCTTATCTTTCTTTTCTTTTGTATATTAAAATTTAACATATAATTGAAAACAAATTTATATATGATGTAATCAATTTCTGGACATAAATTTCAGACTGATTAAGTAACAATAGTAACTAATTTTCCATGTGATTAAAAATATAATGTAATCAAAAATATAATTAATTAGAAAAAAAATAAAGATCAAATGAATTGATGGTATGTGTAGGAATTGGGTGGGGTCGGATGGTATACAAACTGCAAATACCTATTGTCCCAAAAAAAGGAAAAAAAGAAGAGGGAAGAACAGCAGCAGCAGAAAAAGCAAAGGAGGAATCCAGTTTTTCTAGGATAGTTGACCAAAGAATCATTAAGTTTTTGCGAAAACAACTGATTCCAGAAAGATAATGCAGTCTTTCTATGGTGGTGACGAGCGAAGAATGTGTTGTTAGACCAAGCTGAGTGTTTGTTCGTTTTTCACTGCTGCCTCCTGAACACCAGTAGGCGGATGCAGTAATATCCCTGACTCGCCTTTGTCGATGTTTTACCTGTCATGGACTAAGCCACTACCAATAAAAGTCCATTATAAATCTAACATGATCAGAAGACAGGGGTGATCATCAAGATACTGTATTAGGAAAAAACCTAGGTAAATAGATATTGAGCTGATATTTTTCTGCCAGCTCATATTTATATATATATGCATATATTTTATTAAAATCATGTATATATTATTTAAAAATAAAAATTATTTTTTGAAATGGAATTTTGAAAGTTTTTTTTAAATAAATTATTTCGAGATAAAATAAAAATTAATGGTAAGATTTTGCAAGTTTTTGGTTTTTTTTTTAATAAAAGTTTTTCTTTTATTTTGTTTCTAATTCTTAGAAATTCTTGTTTCTAATTTTTAAAGATAGAAGGGTGGGAAAAAAAAGTATCGTTTTTTTTTTGTGATTAGCTCTAGTGTTGAAACTTAGATAGGAGGTATTTTTGTGCTATCTATTACGCTCATCAATTTGGAATGTTTCCACAGGATTAAAAAGCAAAATTTGACCAAAAAAGGACATATATTAAAGGTGTGAATCCAGACTTTGAGGACTCAAAAAAAAACTTATAAATTACAGGATTGCCTTTTGTTTAAATTAATTGGAATTTTGCTGGAGATAATGATTGTTCGATTGATTTTTGATTCAGCTTGGACTCATTTATGATTTAAATCCTGCAAAATTAAATTAAATAATATTTTAAAGTGTAGAGATATATGTTGAGTGGCTAAGAAGTATCAGAATTTTATCCCTCGTGGAACTTCTCTTTCCGACACCACCTGGAACTGCTATTGGAAATGCTGATCTTGCGAATAGGAACATGTAGAGCTAACCATGGAAAATGGACATCTCGGAATCCACGACAACTATAGGATGAGGTACTTTTTCCCACAGGATCAAGAAACTACAATGATCAATCAGGGTAACTAGATTTTCTTACAAGGAACATTTGTGTGTTAATGTATAATGGCATAATAGAATAATGAAAAGCCTTCATTTCAAATAGATATAAGTTTCAACAATAGAAGGGGCTTTTACGGGTTTGTTAATTACGTATATTGTACTAACTTAAACTAACCAATGTTATATTTTTTTATTAACCTTTTTCTCCTTTTCTATCATTGTTATATTAGTATGTATCTAAATCAAAATTGTATACTCGATCTAATGGAAGAGATATAAAAAGAGAAAGTAGTTCAGTGAGTTCTGGAATAGGGTTAACATTTGCGAGAGAGGGTTTCAGTGTTGTTACTAAGTGAACTCTTATTAGTAAATCACCCTTGAGTTCACTCCTACCATAATTATTGGTGTCTTTTAATACCCTTGAGATTAAGTGACTGTGCATGTTCATTCGAGAATAATATGTTAAATTAGTATTACTAATAAATAGATTGAGATGGTTTGGTTCAATAAATGCAGGGGGGGGGGTGAGAAGAGAGAGAGAAAAAGTGTATAATAAATAGTTCAACATTAATCACATGTTTGTTTGATTTCATTATTATTTAAGTATTATATTCCTTTCATAGAATTTAAGTCCGTCACAGATTGTTTTAAAGATTGCATTTGGTGATTGCCATTCATAAACAAATAAAAACCCGATTGAAGAAATCTTTGCAATCTGGTTCCACGTGAAAAAGCTTAGTGGCACAATATCATTGTTAGAACTTCTAAGTTTCATTTCAAGGATGAACTTTTAAATTTTATTGTAGATAAAACTTTTAAATATCATTGCTATTGGTAACTTTTAACTACGTATATGTAAATAAGCATGATTGTTAAAGTGTTGTAGTTTAATGAGTGTTCATATTTGTTTTAAAATGTTAAATATTCCTTTCTTTTTTTTTTATCTTTTAATAAATATGTGTAAATTATTGGTATAGTTTAAGTTTCTCTTTCTCAGTTTACTGATGGGTAAATAAATAATCTTAATTAGATAATCTGTGTTATGCTGGTCTCATGTTTAAATAGCTAGCCATGGGTCAAGTGCTTGAAGCATGTAAAGTCATTTCATGGGATCCAGTCTAAGACTGGATGGTGTCCATAGGGTTTAAATCCATTATAAATATCCCCATCAGATGTCTCACATTTCTTGCAATAATGGAAGGTGTACTTCGGTCTGGAAAGGTGACCGCAGTTTGTTATTTTTTATTAAAGCTCGGTCTGACCAGAAGTAGTGTTAATATGTACTTATTGATCATATTTACCCCTCTGCTTGAATAATGGAGTCTTAAAAATGAAATATTAAAGATTAATATGAGCTAAGTATAATAGCCATAGATTAAATCGTAAAGGAAGTAAATCCCATTACAAATGTCATCCAACGTGAGAGTTCAAATATTCATTCTAATTTTTTTTTTTAAAAAAATGTAATATAAATAACTGGCTCACCGAAATAATGAAATATAATAATTAAAGTAAAATGGATAAATTTATGGGAGATGAGAGAGGGAAGAGAACAGACAGCACTACTAATAATAATTTTTTTATATGCAAAAGAAAGATAAGTGGGGTAAGTTTTGTTTAAAAAGATATGTATACGTGGTAGATAAAATCAATAAATGTGGGTAGACAATGGTAAAAGTAAGAAATCTGCAGGCAGGTGGTGTTGGGGAGAATGTGGTGTCAAAAATCAGGCGAACACTCATATTTAGTATAAATTAAAGAAATGAATGAATTAGTAAAGCAATAATACATTGTGAATAATAAAGTATTTAAAAGCCAAAAGATATCAAAAGAAAAAAAAGTTCAAATCGTAAATGATTACAAAAAAAAGAGTTAAGGTTGGGGCTCAGAATAATGAAATAGAAAATGTTCTCAGTGAGGAACAACAAAATAAAACCGAAAAGTAAGAAGTCACAAACAAACAAGAAAATGGTGATATTATAGTGCTGATGACCAGAATGTTTGAAAAACAAGCTGAACAAAATAAAAAATCAGCCGAAGAACTGAAAAACCAAAAAAAAAAAAAGAAACAGCTGAAAAAATAAAAAAAAACTGCCAAAGAATTGAAAATCCAACAAAAAGAAGCAGCTGAAAAAATTTTTTAAAAGTGGCCGAAGAAACTAAAAACCAAAGTAAAGAAACGGCCAACGAGCTGAAAAATCAGTATAATGAAACAAACAGAAAATTAGAAGGGCAAGCTGAAATGCTTGAAAAACAAATCAGACTAGGCTATGATAAAATGAAGAAATCATGAGAGAAATAAACAAAAATAAAATGCAAGTCGAAAATCAAATTGAGACGGCATACCAAATAATTGAAAAAATAAAATATGTTTTAAACATGAGTTAAATATAGGGCTAGTGTGAGAAACGGTAGAGGAAACAAATAGAAAAGAAAAAAATAATTGAAGACATTAAAGTCGAAATTAATTTTAATAGAGAAAATAAATATTAGCAAATGGTAGCAGCAGGAAAACTGAGACATTAGTTGAAAGAAAGACTCTGATCAGGCGAATGTAAATGTACACATCTTAAATAACCCATCAATTGTAAATCAATTCTTAAAAATTTGGCTATTTTCTGGCCACGTAGGTGAAGCTCCAATAGAATTCTTAAATAGACGAGAGGTTATTTCATCATAAATCAGCTAGGCAAAGAGGCCATTATTGCAATTGCATGCAGCTATTTACAAAGGGGTCTCAAGCTTGATCAGATTCTTTATATAAGAAACCCATCACTTTCACTGAATATAAAAAAGCCTTACTAGGTAGCTATTGGAACGAGGATTGCCAAGAAATTATTCGTCACCAGGTGTTGCAAGATAAATGGTGGCCCGGTGAACCATTCACACCTCTTCGGAAGGCAAGTGGCAAAATTATGTTCCTTTACAACCATCTCACTATCCAAACAACATTATTTGGATAGGGCATCACAATTTCCCTCATAACATGAAGCAAGTGCTCATAGGTACAAAGAGAAAAACAGTCGAGCAAATGGCCTAATTGCTGACTGCTTTTGACAATACCAGACCAGTCTATGATGTGAGAGAGAGGGGATTTAAACCCAAACCCAGAGAGCCGACTATAAATACAATAAGGTTTAGCCATAGAATCAATTCGTGGAGTGGAGCCCGAAGACTACGATTCTCCAATAAACCCAAAAGAACAAAAATCGGAGAACTGGAAGTGATTCCAATATCGTCTATGAAAGCCAAAAAGAAGCCAAGGAGTGATTCACAATTCTCTAACACAATTGGCTATTCAAAAGATAGTTCCAAAATATCAAAAGGGCAAGGAGAGGGAAACGAGAAAGGGCCTCTGTAAAGTGTCTCTCATTACGAGACCTGGATGTGAGTCAGAGGGACAGTATATAAAAAAATTCTAATTATGAAATAAATAAATGGTAGACTACAAGTAGCTAATTTAGTATGTTCTTGGGACGAGACGCATGTAATTGGGACGAGACAGAACTTAAGTTAACCCCTCAGCATCGTCCAAAAGTAAAAATAGTAATAAAAGGAATAATAATGAATGCATTAGTTGATTCAGGGAGTCAAGTGTCCATAATTTTTCAGAACATGTTTGAGCAGATTATACATTTGAACCTTAGTATTAATATCTTGTCATTAAAGGCAGTACATATTACTTTAGCCAATAAAATCTGGGTGGTTATTTGGATAGAAGAAAAGGTATAGTCCCGTTATGCTTAATCAAATTTCATGCACAGCAGTCTGCATTACAAGGTTATAATTTAAATCAAATAGTATTTGGTGAAGCATTGCCCTTCCCACCCCAAGAAATATGTAAATTCACCAACACATGCTGCATACAAGATGATAGGCCATGGCCTGAAATAGTTAATGTTAAATGAAATCACAAATCCTAAGAAAGACCAGAAAAATGTGATAGAACATCTGGTGAAGGAGTATGAACACGTCTTCTCTGATATCCCTGGGATAATCAATGGATATGAGCATAGAATAAGGCTCACGAAGAACCAACCTTACCAAACTCATTCATACCCCATTCTTCACCAATACAGGGAGGAAGTAGAAAAGCAGTTGGAGAAAATGGAATGGGGAGTATTATCAAAATGCTCGTCATTATTTAATAACCCGTAAGTGATGGTAAAGAAAAAGGATGGATCACTTTGCCTGTGTCTAGATGCGAGGCAGTTAAATAACCATACCCGATAGTCATGTGCCTCCACCCAATTATGAAATATTAGTTAAATTTAAAAATAGCTTGTTTTCTACTTTCAATCTAATCAGTTACTGACAAGTAAAGTTACATTCCTTGGATCAGAAATACATCGCTTTTAAATACAATGGTCATTCGTATAGTTTCAATCGAATACCATTTGGTCTAAAAAAAATAGTGGGTGAAGCTAATGCAATGTCTAGATCAAGTGCAGTCCAGTGAGATTAAATAGTTAGTAGTTATGTATATCAATGATGTAGTAGTGGTGTCATCTAACATTGATGAACACATTTAAAATTTTTGTTCAGTGAATTCCAAAAGAAAATATTAAGATAAATTTTTAAAAAGTGTGCTAGCTGCCACGGAAGTAACATTTCTAGATCATATAATTAGTGAAGGCATTTGCCCACATACAGATAAGATACTGTACCGGTCAAAAGTCAAAACATGTTTATCCGTCTAACATGAGCTGGAACTCACAAAATGTACTTCAAACCCAGTCAAGCCAGAGATTTAGATCCAGGACCAGCCTGAATTTGAACCCACTCTCTAAGCCCCAGATCTAACACCTAATGAATAACATGATAGTGATGGCACATGAGAATTAATGTTAATCCGGCCCCCTAGCAAAGCGTGAGAAGACAATGAGACATCTATTACTATGACTAAACTAAAATATATATAAGCATGGCTGTACTTTTGTAAGTGGAGAAAAAAAGGAAATTGAACTACTCAAATAAGTTAGACAATAAAAATATAGTTTAATCTAATGACAAATTGTTAATTTACATATATGAATTAACTGCACACATTAGTATGTGCATGAATGAGCAAGTGGTAGATGATTACATAGTGTCATATACGCTATTATTTCTCATATGCTCTTTTATTAATACTATACTATACATAAACACACATCTTTGGTGGGTCCAATATTAAGATGCCAATCAATTATTAGAAAGAATTACATAATATTGCTATTAACACTTTGGATTACGGTTCTGAAACGTGGTGACTAACATTATTTAGGGAGCATTCCGAGATTCATTACAGATATAATATAAACCATTTTTACGCCATTACGGTCGTGGAAATACATAAAATACATTTGATTATATTTAATGAAAATTCTCTTAATTAGCACTGGTAAGAACGCTTTATTTTCCCCAAGGCAAATAGATACTCTTAAATACAGAAATAAGTTACGATGGTAGGATTGTATAAGATTGAAATAAATTTAATTAATAAAACTAGAAGTAGTTGGCATTTATATATCTTTTAAGCAGAGCGCAATTTTAATATTAGAGCATTAAAACTGGGTCATGAAGCAAAAGAAATAAATATACAAAGAAGTTTGTGGTGCTGACATTATAACCAAGAAATAACAGGAAAAGTCATGCTTCTAGACAAAAGACGGAGTGGATAGGCATGCCGTGGACATCGCCGACGCGCAGGTCTTTTTGTACGAAGAAAGTGGATGGGCATTGCATGTGGCAGACTTAGGGAATCACCGCCAGAGGCCTTTTTATACAAAGAAATGGTTCTGGGAAGCGTCAGCTATCCTCAGAACAAGGCTTGAAAAATAAATTTATAGGTTCGAACTTGTCGCAACCCCCAGATTAGAAGACTAGAAGCACGTAATATATATAAACACGAAGATAAGGCCAAATGTCAGTAACGCAGTAATGATAAATGTCACTAACAACATTGAATAAGTTTACTGCTTTAAAGTAAATGGCCCTTGTTTGAATGCCATAATTTATATAATTAATTTGCTATGCCACTAGAATATATAAAGATTTCCCTAAATAAATATACGTTAAGATTTTCTCTAGTAAAAGAAACATTAAGATTTACCCCCTTCCCTTTTTTACTATTTAAAATAATTCGATCCCACCTTCGTGGATTTTATAATAACTGGAATATTTAAGTACTGTATTTGATATTTTAAGAGTAGATAAAAAAGAAAGCTAGCAATTAGAAAACAACTAATAGGTCACCTTTTCAGAAATGAATAAATAATATTTTAAAATTTCAAAGTGTTAATTAGCTTAAGTTTTGGATTCACCCCGGGTAGAAAATCCAGAGTTAAACAAATAACAAATAGTTATACTAAAAACGAACCTAAAATGTTGATTTGTAAAAAAAAACAATCTGGCGAATGTATTAATTAATAATGTGTTATGTTTTAAATAGGGACGTTAATAACCTTGCTTCATGAAGGTTTATTTAAAAAATGACAGAAAACATCTTTATAAATTAAGCTCGCCAGTTTGCTTGAGGTTGGCATATTAATAATAAAAGCACACATAAAATCAAGTAATAAATAAATGATTGCACCAAGGTTAAAGAAAGTTAGAGCATATGAGAGAGATTAAATTTATAGAAATAATTTAAGAGCAATTTACATATTGTATTAGAAATAAAGTTAAATAATACATTAGGAGAAAAAGTCTTGATAATAGAGATTGAAATTAGTTAGACTAGCTTGACTTGCGGCTTGAAAATTTACCTTTCACTATTTCAAGAGTCCATAGTTTAAAGTCTGCTCATGCATGGCAATTGGTTCTTAAATAACAGCAAGCTTTTATTCAGCATTCCACAATTCTCCAGTCCGGCTTTTACTTCATTTTAGAATAGCAGAATATTATGGCAGCGGCAGATGATGGCCCAACAGGGCCAAGAAGGTTGGTGGACTTACTACTACATCTTTTTAAGTTTCACAGCGACGTGTAGTATGTTAACAATACCATTCCCTCAATAGTAGCTAATCTCTCTCGATTTAAAATCCAGCCATTTTATACCCTGCTCAAGTATTTCTGGAATGCTTTTAATTACTTAGTTCATTGTTTTTGAAAGATGCAACTGTTAGATAACGTCCTAAAATAAATTCAAATCTATTTCCAGATTAGAAATAGATTTGACAAAAATATTTATAACAAAGAAAATCTTTAATCTTAATCCCATTTTAAGTAAAAACTTTAATTAAAATACCTTTCCCAGATTAAAACAATAGTGTTTCCAACCCTTTAATTATTTTTAGACAATTTACAATTGCATCTTCCATTTTGGATTTAAAAAGAAAAGTATAGTATAATAGGAAAAAAAGTACTTTGAAAGAAAAAGTTTAAAGAATGACATATAATAAAATATTTAAAAATCAATATTGTTAGTAAGTTTTTGCTACTATATATATATTTGAGCTGCACCTATAATACTTTAATAAAAAAAAAAAAACTAATAATTAATAAAAAAGAATTAATAATAATTTTAAAAAATGTTATTGAAAGTTAAAATTTATAAATTTTTAGGTGCGCATCTCAGATATATACATAAAATATATATACATGACAAAAGGAACGGGATGGAATATAAGGTTTGAACGTAGGCTAGTAGGTGGAAACATGAAGCTCAATCTTAAGCTAAGATTGACTGCTTCATTTCTTTTCACATACAATGAAACAAAAACATTGGAAAAAAATGCCTTGACTAGGAGTTTTCAAATGACGACCAAAGAACAACGAAAAAATAATTTAATATTTATGTACATTTTTTTCTTGCTGAGTTAGTGTTCTGTTATTTCCCCTTGTTTTAAGAAAAATACATCTCCCGCCTAACCACTCACTGCTCCCCCACTTTATATATATCTGCCCAACTATAGCTTTGCTGAAAATTTATCTTTTGCTTGCTGGGGAAAAAAATTTTATTTAAGATTTTATACTAATCTAGTCATTTCACCTTTTAGTTTCTCTTGGTCGCACCCCTGCATCTGAAAAGAAAACTCGTAGTCTGGTTATTACATGTTTAAAATTGATACATCATAGTATTAAGCCAAAAAAATTTGCTCTCAATAATTTTTTTTATTTGAGTTCGAACCCTCCACTTTCAACATTTTTGCATTTGACTCACTACTGGTTAGCAAAATGTCTTTTTATAAGGGTGCCAGCTAACACAGAGTGATCAGTGATTTAGAAATTATTTACATATTTTTCATATATGTCTCAATAACAAAAAAAACTTTATATATGACTGAAGTATGTAGATGATTACATTGAAGAAAAAAAATACATATGTTCTGTACTTATGGTTGTAGTACATGGGTTTTAACTTTAACAACGAATCTTCCACTTTGAACACATTATTTTAAACATACCAAACATGGAGAAAAAAAAAGCTATATATCTTACAATTTTTTTTAAAATATATATATATAAACAGAATTCAGTACTCAGGGTATGTGGGTGTTTATATTGAAGCCGCACGTTGTAGGCGTCAAATGTGGAGAAAAAAATCCTATGTACTGGTCAAAATATGTTTATCCATCTAACATGAGCTGGAACTCACAAACTGTACTTCAAACCCAGTCAAGCCTGAGATTTAGGTCAAGGACCAGCCTGGATTCAAACTCACTCTCTAAGCCCCAGATCAAACACTTAATGGATAACATAATAGTGATGGCACATGAGAATTAATTTTAAATCCGGCTGACTAGCAAAGCTGAGCAAAACAATGAGACATCTATTAACTATGACTAAACTAAATATATATAAGCATGGCTGTACTTTTGGAAGTGGAGAAAAGAGGAATTTGAACTACTCAAATAAGTCAGACAATAAAATATCGTTTAATATAATGACAAATTATTGACATACATTTATAAATTAAGTACATTAGTATGTGCGTGAAGAAGCAAGCGGTAGATGATTACATAGTGTCATTCATGCTATTATTTCTCATATGCTCTTTATTAGCTAAATAATATATACTATACATAAATACACATCTTTGGTGGGTCCAATATTTAGATGCCAATCGATTATTAGAAAGAATTACATAATATTGCTATTAACACTCTGGATTAGGGGAGCATTCCGAGATTCATTACAGATATAATATAAACCATTTTCATGCCATTACAGTTGTGAAAGTACATAAAATACATTTGTAAAACATATTTGATTATAGGATAAAAATACTTAATGAAAATTCTGTTAATTAGCGCTGGTAAGAAGAACGCTTTACTTTCCCCCAAGGCATATAGATACTCTTAAATACAGAAATGTTATGATGGTGGGATTGTATAAGATTGAAATAAATTTAATTAATAAAACTAGTAATAGTTGGCATTTATATATATTTTGAGCAGAGCACAATTTTTAATATTACAGCACTAAAATTAGGTCATAAGCAAAAGAAATAATAATAGTACGAAGTTTGGGCGGTACTGACATAATGGCCAAAATAACAGGAAACGTGCTTCTGGACGAAAGACGAAATGAATAAGCATAGCGAGTGCCAGACTTAGGGAATCACTGCCAGAGGCCTTTTATACGAAGAAAGTGGATAAGCATAGCATGTACCAGACTTAGGGATCACCGCTAGAGGCCCTTTTATACGACATAAATGGTCCTGGGTAGATCACTATCCTCAGGACAAAGGCTTGATAAGAAAATCTATGGGTTCGAACTTGTCGCAACCCCCAGATTAGAAGATCAGACGCCGTAATATATATATATGAAGATAGGCCGAATGTCAATAACGCAGTATGAATGAATGTCACTAACGACATGAAATATGATTTACTGCTTTAACATAAATGTCCCTCGTTTGAATGCCATAATTTATATAATTAATTTGCTATGCCACTAGAATATATAGAGAGAGATTTCCTTAAATAAAATATACATTAAAATTTTACCTAGTAAAAGAAACATTAAGATTTATCCCCATCCCTTTTCTGATATTTAAAATAATTCAATCCCACCTTCGTGGATTTTATAACAACTGAGAATATTTAAGTATATACTATTTTAAGAGTATAGAAAAAATAAAATAACTAGCAGTTATATATAGAAAACAATCAATAAGTTACTCTTTCAGAATTGAATAAATAATATTTTATAAGATTTCAAAGCGTTAATTGGCTTGAGTTCTGGATTCACCCCAGGTAGAGTCCAGAATTAAATAAACAAATTTTAATACTAAACATAAAAACGTTGACTCATAAAACAATCTGGCGAGCGTATTAATTAACAATACATTATACTTTTAGGGAACATTAAATCATTAATTAATGGAGATTTAATTGAAAGACAAAAAGGATTTTAGAAATTACATTCGCCAGGTTGCTGGAAATTGGCGTATTAATAATAAGCAAGCAGATATATAAATTAAATAATAAATACATATAAATAAATGACCACACCAAAGTTAAGGAAAGTTAAGAGCATATGAGAGAGAATTAAAGTTATAGAAATTACTTAAGAGCAAATTACATATGCAAGTTAAGTAATATATTAGAAGAAATCTTGATAGATGAGTTTGAGATTAGTTAGACTAGCTTTACTTGCGGCTTGAAATTTACCTTGCACTATTTTAAGACTCCATATTTTAAAGTATGCTCATGCATAGTAATTAGTTCTTAAATAACAGCAAGCTTTTGGTCAGCATTCCACAATTCTCCAGTCGGGCTTTTACTTCATTCTACAGTAGCATGATATAACGGCAGCGGCAGATGATGACCCAACAAGGCCGAGAAGGGTAGTGGACTCACTACTACAACATTTTTTTGTTTCACAGCGACATGTAGTATGTTAACAATCAGTTCTCACTATAGTAGCCAATCTCTTATAATTAAAAATTCGGCCATTTTATATCTTTGCCCAGGTATTTCTGGAATGCTTTTAATTACTTAGTTCATTGTTTTTGAAAGATGTAACTGTTAGATAACGTCCAAAAATAAATTCAAATCTATTTCCAGATTAGAAATAAATTTGAGAAAATGTTTATAACAAAAGAAAATCTTAATCCCCATTTCAAGTAAAATCTTTAATTAAAAATACCTCCCCAGATTAAAACAATAAGGCTTCCAACCCTTTAATTATTTTGGGGCAATTAACCGTTCATCTTCCATATTGGATCTTATAAAATATACATTTTAATAATAAAAAAAAAAAACTTTAAAAAGAAAAAGTTTAAAATGACGTATAATAAAATATTTACAAAAAAAATCAATATTTTGTTAGTATTTTGTTCCTATATATTTTAACATAAATAAACTAGATCAAAAGATCCAAATATATTAAAATATCAAATATTATAACTTAATAAATGAAAAAAAAATTGTAACTTAAATTTTATATCAAAGAGAAAAGAATTGTATTTTATAAAATATTACCATCTGCTGAGTATAAGCTATGAATCAAAATGCATTGTAACTTAAATTAAATTATGAGAAGAATTATAATAATATCTGAGTAGTGGCTATTAAACAAAAGATCAGACGATGAGTTATCAATCATATCAAGGGGACTCATAAGTTGTAAATAGTCATCGAAATTTATTACTTTCAAGACTCAAGTAAATATTAATTATCAATAAATAAAAATATCGGTGGCTTTAAATTCATCAATTTCTACTTAAGATTTCTAAAGATATAATATCAATAATTAGAAACAATAATGCTTGGAGACTAGTCATTTAACGTGTCTGGCCTATTTCAAACCCTAGTTAGGCAGCCATTGTATCATCGATAAACAAGTAGAAACTATAAACAAATTATTAAGAACAAACTATTATAACTCAGGAAATAACATCAAGTGGGTGAGTACACTGGTGACTCAATAAAATATCTCCTCAGGTATACAGACAGTAGATTTTATCCACTTTTATCGCTTGGTTTGATGTCAAGTGCATATTTAAGTAAATAAGTGAATATGGTCTAGCAGGGCGCCACTAGATTATCTGAACCTAGACACAGTTATATCTTATAACCTTTTCACATGTACCGGGTTTGAATCCCTTTTTGGTACTTTATTTCTAACAAAAATAGAGGATTTTGTTTTTAGATCCATATCACTGTACGCACTAACATTTAGGTAAACAAAACATCCTTAAACTAAAGTGGTGTATATAAAATTCATCAGACAGTAATTGTTTCCTAGATCTTAACATAATAAATGCGTTTCAATATCTTTATAAGTTTTACTAGCTCAGATTATACTATTTAGGATGGCAATTCACACATCCTTGCATGATGTAGATGATGGAATGGTGGTCATTATAATATGTCAACTAAATACTATGAAATCAGTTATTTATCTATGGCCTTTAAACATTTATCTAGCTCATTAATTAAAATGTGATGATGACGGTAATGCTTTAGAACCGAGCCTAATCATAAAACTTTTTTTTTTTTAAAGAAATTCATAACTATTGTTTAATCTTAGTATATCTAATTGGAACTTAAATAGTTAATATTCACCTTGATGATGAATGATCACAATTAATAAAGACTACTTTTAATGAAATATATACGCCTCGTTTAATAAAACAAATTAACATTTATTACTGTATTTCTAACATATACATAAAAATTTCTAGATAGACATGAAAATTTATATTAACAATAACAACAATAATCATAATTGACTTTTAAAATCACAATATTAATTTTAAATTCTTCCCCTTTTCCCGTAAATGGTATAATGTATATTAAATTGGATGTCAAATTTGCTAAGATTTTCACTCAAGAAAATATTTCATAAAAAAAATAAAGACTCTTTTGGACACATACTTTATAATCTAACATGTAAAGTAGAATGAATAAAAATAAAGTTTAGTAGATTTGAAAAAGCAAGATTTCCAGAAACCAGTTTTAAATTACTTTTCTCCCCCTACCTTCTACGATCTGAAATGCTATACTTTAACTTAAAACACAATAATCTAATATTTTTAATACTGCCTATTATTTTACATTCACACACAATTACATATATGCAACAAGTATTATTATATTATTATGTAGATGTATTGAACCTCATTAAAAACAAAATAATACAAAAAAAATATTTTACATATTAATAACATTTCATAACTTTAGATTAATAGACAATCATAATTTTAGTACATATAAAATCATTAACTCTTATAATGCATGACTCGTCTAAAAACGAGAAGATTTGACATCACTCTAAATTGGCTACTTTTTATCCCACGTATACATATAATATGTCATTCGAAAGAAAATCAAAAGTTCTGTAAGATGGTGCCCTTTTCAGATTTATTTTACAAGTAAAAAATTAATAAAAATGACCATATATGTCAAACAAAACCAAAGCACCGCCTCCTCACCAACTTTTCTTGAATCTTATTGGCTGTCCCACTTCTGTCAGAAAGGGAAATGGCTGCCAAAAAGTTACGTTCGTTTTGATTTTTATTACGAAAATTATAAACGAATGTTTACAACATTTTAAACAATATTTGAATTGAATTACAAATTATTATTGATAAAATAATACTAAAAATCAAATTATTTTAGAAAAATAGTTAAGATATTACCAAGAATTATTTATTTATTGCTACATATTGATCGTAACGTTAAAGTGAAAAAAAAAAGATTGCGTCAATGGTTGGTTGAATAGCGGTTACTTTTATTTCACCGCAATTGAATATTTTTTAAATTATAAATCAAATTTTATTTTTGAAAAGACTTTCGTTTGTTTCATAATCTGACAATTCAGTAATATACTTTTTACAAACGAAACTAATGTATTTATATTATTAAAAGTGATCTATTTTAACAATAGATTTTGTTAAAGTTGTGAGTTGGCCAATTACAAGTTTTGATTTTTAACTCATTCGGCCAATTAAATAATAATCGTTGAAAGGGTTAATGAAGCTTATGTTTATCATTATTAAGAAATTATTGGTTTCAATCGATCTTGGTTGCTTTAAAAGTTCTTTAAACAAAAATATACCACTGTTGCTAAAATTTTACTAAGTCTCTGATATCATAAAGAAAATATATAAAAGAAAAATTTATATTACCAGTTTTATTCTTTGTAGCGACTTCCAATGATTCAAATTTATCTTGTTTAATGTCTACTTTTGCAGCAACAATTTCCATGTTTTTCCCTTTGGAACTGTCTCTTTCTTGAGATGTATAATTATTTGATGATGATGATTCTACTGAGGTTATTTGCTTCAGTGGACTATTTGGAAATCATTATGTTAACCTTTCTTCTCTTCCCGTCAAGCATGATTCTTTTAGTGGATGAAGCATAGCAGTTGTTTTCACATTTATAATTTTTCCTAGGTTTAAACTCAATCACTTGAACAATTAATTGGACTTGATGATTTAATATTTATCAGTAGATTAATCATTTTCCTGATCGCCTTCAAATGCAGATGAATGTTTTCTTCTTTCTATTTAAAAACATCTTAGTTCTCTCAGTCAGTCAAAAGGTGTAGAATATTCTTTTTTTTTTTATATTCAGACAAGACTTTTTTCTTTCCTATATGATATGCGGGCTGGATGGCCTGGTAAACAGACGACATATATATAAATTGCCTACCCCGCCATTCTTATCTTTTCAATCCTCAAAAAATTTAATATATATATAAAAAATGATTTAAGATTGGGATTTTTGTGGAGTTGAAAACGCTTGTCTTTTTTAGTTTCAATATTTTAAAAGTCTCCTCTGATTTTTCCCAGACTGGTTTTTATAGTTTATTTTTTTTAGCTAACTTGTTTAATTAGATTCCTAGTGTAACTTTCTCTGGAAACATATTTAAAAATCACACTACCTTGATTTTTTAGACTAACCTTGTTTTGAAGGAAAAATTGTCTTAATCCTTTTTTTTAACATCTCGGTCACAAATATAACACCTAAAATTTGAGCTGCCTTCTTTGATCAAGCTGATGGGAAAATTTTTAAAGCTAGAAGCTTCACCATAACAAATTTTAAAATAAAAAATAATAATTTAACAGATTTTTTTTTTTAAATATGTAATAAAAAAAATGTAGATTTATGTATGCAATGTACACACACACCTTATTCAAATCATTTATAAAACTGGCCTATAAAATAATCTAAATGCTTTTTAGAAATTTATAGTTTTAATATCTAAAATTAAATTCTTAACCTTCAAACCCCAAACTATAACTCTTAAACCCCAAATTATAATCATAGATAAACAGAATAGAAACAGATAATAATAAAATAGAAATAGAATAAAATATTAGAATTTAACAAATGCAGGTTAGCTTTGAAGAAAGTTTAATATTTGAAATATACAATAATTAAACAGCTTACACACATACTGCCTATATATTTGTTATAACTTTACTTTTTAACAAAAAAAAATTAAATATTGACTAACTAAATGTGTGTACTACTCTTTTTGAGTTTTTATCAACACACAAATACAGAACATAACTGTTGCCCCACTGTTTCTGTCTTAAGTTTTTGGAACTTGATCTTGTAGGGTTTAAACTTGGGTGCCCTACAGCTTCCTTTACTATATAAAAATGTGATGATTTTTGTTCCACATTTTCTTTCATGCACATTACTACAAATTCAGCTACTGACTAAATTGTAATGGCATAACATATATATTTGAGCCGCACCTATGTACTTTAATAAAAAAGAATTAATAATAATTTTTAAAAAATTGTTGGTGAAACGTTAAAATTTATAACTTAGGCGCGCATCTCAAATATATACACAAAATATATATATACATGACAAAAGGAGCGGAATGGGATATAGGGTTTAAACACAGGTTAGTAGGTAGAAACATGAAGCTCAATCTTAAGCTAAGATTGACTGCTTCAATACATGCAATTCAAGATTTTTTTATGTCCAAGAATAAAAAATACACTCGATCATTTTTAGGTTTGTGCAACTTCTATAATAAGTTTTATAAAAAAAAATTGTGAGCTTTGCTTCAATTATTAAAAAAAGATACCGTGTGGGAATGGGTGCCCAGAATGACAATAGTTTTCAGACAATAAAAAAAGTTTTCTTAAAAGAATTCATGTTATCATACCCTGAATTTAGTAGACCCTTTTACGTATAAACTAACAGTAGTGGATACAGATTGGTAGTACTTTAGTCTGTTAAAAACAATAATAGTAAAGGAAAACATCCATATATCTTAAAAATTTATTAAAGTTTATTTTATTAAGAATTCAAAGTGGTCAATACCTAAGTAAAGGAATTGTCACATTTAAATCCTCAATTGGTGGAGGATGTAATGTAACAATATGTATATATACACAGTTTATATGTATGGATATATATAAGACTTACATTATATTATTAATAAAGTAAGGAAAAATAAAATTATATTTCAATATTTTATTGTTCGGAAAAAGATTAAAATAGAAAGAGGAAAAAAAAGTAAAAATCTTTGGGATTAAGTTAAAATTCTAACTTTTGTGTATTAAAATTTAACATATAATTGAAAACAAATTTGTACAGGATGTAATTCTGGACATAAATTTACAGACTGATTAAGTAATACTAGTCACTAATTTTTCATGTTCTTAAAAATATAACTAATTAGAAAATAATAAAGATCAAATGAGTTGATAGTATGAGTAGGAATTCAAGCAGTGGGTGGAGTCAGAGGGTATAAAAACTGCAAATGCTTATTGTCCAAAAAAAAAGAGAAAAATGGAAGAGAGGAAAATAGGAGCAGAAAAAGCAAAGGAGGAAGCCAGTTTGTTTTTTCGAGATAGTTGACTAAAGGGCCTTCAATTTTTTGCTAAAACAACTGAATCCAGCAAGATACTGCAATCTTTATTCTGTAGTTTTGAGAGAAAAATGCATTGTTAGACTAAGCTGTTTGTTTATTTTCCATCGCCCATCTCCTGATCACCAATAGGTGGATGCAATAATATCTCTAACTCGCCTTTGCCGATGTTTTACTTGCCATGAACTAAGCCACTAGTAATAGAAGTCTATTATAAATCTGACATTATCAGAAGACGGGGTGATCACTGAGATACTGTATTAGAAAAAAAACCTAGGTAAATATGTCTGGACATTATTAACAGAACTGCTAAGCTTTATTTTAAATATCATTGCTAACGGTAACTTTTAATTTTATGTAAACAAGCATGATTGTTAAGTATTGTAATTTAATGTGTTCATATTTGTGTTTTAAAATGTTAAATATTCCTTATATGTTGTTTTTTTTATCTTTTAATAAATATGTGTAAATTATTGGTGTGGTTTAAGTTTCTTTCTGTCAATTTACCGATGGATAAATAAATAATCTTATTTAGACGGTCTGTGCTATATTCTAGTCTCATGTTTATATAGCTAGCCATGGGTCAAGCACTTGAAGCATATTAATGTCTTCTCATGGGTTCAGTCTAAGACTGGATGGCGCTCATAGAGTTTAAATCTATTATAAATATCCCCATGAAATGGATCATGCATCTTGCAGTCATGGTCGGTTAATTTGGTCTGGGAAAGGTGATCGCGCTTTGTATATTTTTGATTAAATCTCTGTCTGACTGGGTAAATGGTTAATATGTTAGTATTGATCATATTTATTCCTGTTTGAATAGCAGGGTCTTAAAAATGAAATATTAAAGGTAAATATGAGCTAATAAGGTTAAATAATAAATGTAATAGCCATAGAATAAATCGTAAAGGCAGTAAATCCTGTTACAATATATATTTATAATGTCTTTTTATTATTATTTTTTACACTTTCATCTGACAAATAAACAGTATGAATTGACATTATTATAATTTATTTTGAATCAATATTTTTTTAGACAGTGACTTATTTGTACTTAATGAGCTAAAAAAGAGCTCTGAAGAAGACTGATAAATGGTCAAAACTGTGAGAAATAATAATAAAAAAACATTATATAAAAAAAAAATACAAGGAAAGGAATAGTCATTTTCATTATAGTTTAACTGTTTATCTTCAAATCAATTTTAAACAAATTCAGGCATTCGTTTTTCACTATTGGTAATAGACAATTAGTTTTGGAAGAGTTGTCTGAGTTTTGCAGTATGTATACCTTGACCCTGAAAGTTCTATGTGGCAAAATTAATAATTTCTGAATTTATGTTTTTACCTTATGTTTTTTTTTAACAGTGTTATTTCAATATTGAATATAAATATACAATTATATGATTTACCCTGAAGATTATATAAGTAGTTAGTTGTGTATAACAGTGCATGCAAATAACCAGACATTTTTTTATTACTTTATGTAACTAAAAACCAATTTAGTATTTTATAGAGTTTATCATCTGCCACTAAATTAAATCACTCAGAGCAAAATAATATCTCATTGTACTGCAGATATAAATTTGGCTTTAAGCAAAACTAGGATCACAATCAGAATATTGTGTTAACTATTATATGATCAGAAGTTAAACTATAAATATACCACTCAAAAAGTGTCACTTCTTATGTTGACAGACTAATTATTAGCAACAATTAAATTGTAACTTGTTATTCAAACAGTTGTTTTGTAGCAATTTAGCTGTTTTCATCATCACTAAAATTATAATACTTTTTTTTGAGGGAAGAGAGATGATTGGGAAATTGGATTCTATTTTTTTTTTTCATGTATCTAATGTGCTGAGTCCTCTGCCAAAAGCAAATAAAGATAACTAGATATTAAGATAATATCACTATACAATATCACTTATTATAATTGGTGATGTTTTGACAAAATTTATTTAAGAATTTTAATATTTTGAACCACATCATAAACTTTATGAGCTTTTACTTTATTAAGATGAATTTTAAAGACATTTTTATTTTGGAATTTAAAAGTTGATTATTTTTATCTAGTGATCCTGATTATTTTTGTTAAAACCTTTTTTAAAAATGTTAGTCATATTGTTTTACAAAAAAAAAAAGAAAGTTTATCTGTGTGGTAAATGATCAAACTAATATGAAAGTAATGTACTTTTAAAATAAGAGTACAGTATTCATGTAAGATATTGAACGGGGAAAAAAGTCAAATGGGTTAAATCCTGGAGTTGCATTATCATATATCTTAAACATTCATTAAAGTTTAATGATGTCTCTCAACTATTGAGATATTAGAATAAATTAGATTAAGAAGGAATTATTGGCAATCATACATTCTGCCTAGTATTACACTTCATCTTTGGGCAGAAAATTAACATGTGTAAAGTTTCAATTATGTAAGGTCATAACTGTTTGTTTTTTTAATATAGGTTGCTAACAATACAACACAAGCTTGCATTTTGGTAGCTGAAATGAGTAGCAAAGGAAGTCTTGCAACAGGAGATTATACCAAAGGTATTATAATAATGAAATGTTTTTTATATAATTCTTTATATACATAGATTAAAAGAGGAGTTAAAAAAATATATCACATTTGAGCATTGGAAATGAAATGTTGAGTTTTGATCCAAAAACTTTTAGCTCTTGAGTTAATTATTACTCTATCAGTGTACCAAACTGGACATCCGTTAATTTATTTTTTTTTATTTTTAATTTGTTACCATTTGCAATATAAAAAAAAAAAACATGAGTTTATTGACTGGAGAAGTATATTTCTCCCTCTCAGTGATGATGACCATACCATAGTCAATGCATAAGATATTTAATTGCCAGTCAAGATTAATCTAGGATTTTTACTCTCTAGATAAAAATGTATGGTTAATTCTTCTCTAAATATGTAGCTAGATTACATATGAGCCAGTTATCTGAAAGTAAAAAGTCTTAGTCTGCTTGTGATTTTAAAAATTTTCCATCTAATTCACCTGGTTTGGATATTGTAACGGTCAGATTCGTATGCTTCGCTAACATAATGCAGAATTCAGCCACCACACTGAAAAGCAGCACGTAGGTAGCGAAGCTACCATTAATACTGAGTTCGAACATGGTTTATCCGTTCCACAATACACTCTACGAAACAACGCATCTGATGCTACATTAGTAAACATTTTTTTAAGTGCGGGGATCAGGGAGATGCGAGAGAGACTCATAGACTTTATTTTTGAGTTAGCTATATATAATATTAATATTAGACATTTATATTTTAAGTAATCGAGAAGATAGTATATTGAATATGTGTCGAATAAATAAATATATAACGGCAGACGTATAGTTTGAAATTATTTAATTATAATATTTTATACTAAAATCATTTAATTAATAACATTTGATTATATCATACTTTCAGTAGCGTATTACTCCGATACTGTTATATTTTCAAAGACATACAATTATTTGACTGACATAATCTAGCTACCTGAATTCTTGAACAAGTATTTCAAGAACATGCCTTCGGGGATTTAATATCTTTGCAATGCATGAGTCTAAATTAGGATTGATAATAGCAGCTGCGGACATATATTTTATTTAATGAAATAAGATATTTATAAGTGATTATGGGCAGACATTTATTTGAGAGTGAATTTATGTCATTAATGCAGAGACGGGGTCATACATTGAATAATAAAATTAATAATAAGAAACACGTACATTTAGAACTGCGATGCGAGTGTGGCAGTACATTAAAACTGCGAAGCCAATGGATGAGTTTAAAACAACAGGCTGGCGTTTGCCATAGGCCCTAAGGTAAGATGTCACATAAGCATAATCAGGTGCAAAGGGTTCGTGCCACTTACTCCCTGACTGTGTGATGGGCGTCAAGCCCTACGGGAACAAATTCATTATGTCCACTTGTGTAGGAAGACTGGGATTCAGTAAATCCTGTAGGATCCGCGATATCCAAGGCTCATAATGGGTTATCGCATCTCTAAACCGTAACACATGATAATTCACATAATATTTTGTTAAGATTTAATATAAATTTATGACTCGGTCCTATATCACTAACATTTAATGGATTTATTATTTAAATTAAAAACAATTGGGTGGGTGTTAAGAACTAATATGTCTGCTACTTGCTACGTAGTAGACTCCTGCATTTACAATAAATGAAGCACCGAATGCGTGTCGATTTATATGAAAATCACAAAATAATTTAATAGAATTAAATATCAATTATATGCTTTGCAGGACACACATCCACTGTTTCATGCAATCATGTATTTGTATTTTAGAGAATTATGGAGATTTCCGAGCCGACCAGCCAACATGAGTATATAAAAGAAATATATTAGTAGGTCGCTGTACAAGATGGCAATCGTTTTGATTAAGATTTATATTTAAATTTTGGCGAGGTCCAATCGGAAATCTTATAGGCATGCTATCATTAGATAATAAAAAAATATAAAATTAGAAATACGTAACCAAGAAATAGACAAAGGTAGGTAAGCTAGATTATTAAAGATATTTACATAATAGATTAATAATGAAATTAATAATTGTACAATTTATATGTAGAGTGAGCTATAGCTTGACTAATATTTAGAGTACTCTAGATGGCCTTGGATACAGGTACCTGTTTTATAAGAAGCTTCAGATTTCATGGTCAGTAGCAGATTGTTCATGAGTTCAAACAGTAGCAGTTCTTTCCAGCACTCAAGTTATTAATTCATTTCAATGGCAGCAGCAGCTTTCTGGTTGTTTGGGCAGCAGACCCTCTTGTTTTAATTGGTGAAGGGCACATGTGGAGGTTCGGGCATATGATTGACCATCTCCGGGATGAGAATAGTCTGGGCGCTTCCTACTCGATCATCTTGTAGTGGACGAATTAATTTTAAGATTTGGATTCTCTCAACCAAGCAGAAGCACAGCCAAAGTCTAACTAAAAGTTCTTAGAAATCCAAAATGTCCTCCTTTCTTTATCTTATCTTTTAAATTTTTATTCTATTTTATTTTTAGCTCCATTCATTTGCCCCAAGGAGAATCAATGCATTTTTATAAGTTTAATTAATTCAGAAAGCTGCATTTCTATTGTTTAGGTTTATTTTACCTTTTAACATTTTCGTAATTAAAGCTTTTAGGGAATTTTGTAATTAATTAATCTATTATCTCTCACCGACCATTACTTGCAAAATTTCAAGTACAAAAGGGAATATATAATTATTTTTACTCTTCTTTTAAATTACAATCTAATTTCCTAAATTATTATAAAAAGAAATTATTTCACACTCAGCTGCCTACTATATATATACAATTTTAATGCACAAATCAGCGCATAACAGCAGAGCTTCTTCAAATTAAATCACAATTTATTATTTATTATGTATTATAATTTATATTAAGTTTATAATAAATTGTGATTTAATTTGAAGAAGCTCTGCTGTTATGCGCTGATTTGTGCATTAAAATTGTATATCTAAATTATTATTTAAAATGCGATTTTAAGAAAAGCAACAAACTAATGAACATTTATAATTTAAAATAAATAGTTAAAGTTATATAAAATTATATAACTAAAAGAGAAATTTAAATCATCAAATAATTTTATTTATTGCTTTAAATTTGTTATCGATTACTACACACACAATTCGATACCAAAAAGTTTAAATTTGGGTAGGATATGGTGATGGGTGAGAGACGATAGAAAAAGTTGAAACTTAAGATTCAAATTCGAATCTTAACTGTTTCATTTTCCTTTACTTCCCGTGAATAATTAAAGAACAAATGAGGCAAGGAAAAAAAAAATTTTTGTTACATCAGATAATTTTAAACATGCAACTTATTTTTTTATATATATATATAGAAAGCAGAGATTACATGAAGCAACAAATACTTTTATATACCCAGATCTAGAATTTCTATTTTAATTAAGATGGCCTAAATTAGGCCGTGTCTGGTTAGTATTTTACTTATACTAATATTAGTCAAACAAAATAATAAATAAATTTTAGTGAATTAAAATCCTATTTAGCTAATTTATGTTCCATTATATCAAATTCGTTTCCATTTTTTTATATACATATAGTGATCGTCCTAAGAGGCTAACTTCTCTATAACCCTGGGTCAGGTGGATAGTATCTGCATGGTTTGAGATTATGGGCATTATATGTCCCTTTTATGGTGTCTCCATCTTTTAATAGATATGCGTTTGAGCTACATGTACGATCAGTGATAAAGGGTCCCTGGTACAAAGGGAAATTTTTTTTATATATTCTTTTATCTCTGTTGCTTTGTTGGGAGTTCCATACCCTAACATAGCTCCCGACCTGGAAATGTTGGCCTCTTCGATCTGCTTGCTACTTCCGTTCTGCCCTTTCCTTAAGGCGTCGGTGCACCTTGCTTCTGTCAGTTTCAATATCGATTTCACCTTCCTCCATGGTAACGGCGTCTTGATCAATAAAGAGTCCGCCTTACCACAATGTAAACATGTTGGTGTCATCCCAGTGGCCTCATTGATAGTTTCGTTGATATATCGAAAATTTTCAGTTTGATTTACCTAGCCTCTGTGGTTTTGATTAATATGGGTCCTAAATAGCCAGTTTATTTTCCTAACCCTTTCACATGGGTTAGACTGAGGATTTCGAATCGAGGTCAAAATATGTTTAAGGTTTTGCTGCTTCAACCAAGTCCTCCACTCTTGAGACTTAAAGGCAGATCCGTGGTCCGCAAAGGATGGTGATCGGTTTTTCGATCTTTACGAATTGACACCTTTGTAACACTCGAATTACACATCGGGAGTCCGCTCACATCACAGGATAGGCCCAAGCATATTTCGAGAATAGATCATAAGTTACAAGTAAATAATGGAACCTGCGGTAGGATGGCAATGGGCCATAGTGATCGATCGCAAGTATTTCATTTTGTGCGGACGGGATGATAGAGGCACCTGTGCCACTAAAGTTTTTATTTAGAGGTTTATCTCTTGCACAAATAACCCATTTCTTGAAGGTATTTGTCACATCTTCATATAGTTTTGGCCAGTGAAATTGTCGTCTCACAGCTTTTTTCTGTTTTCCTGGGGCCATAGTGCCCCACTAAGCCATGCATATACATGATGAGGCGGTTTCTGAGGTCAGGTGGTACCAAGATTCTCCAGTAAATTTTATCTCTCACAATCTGCTGCTGCAGCAATCCATTTCATATCCGGTATAGTTTTTTCCCCCCGAGCTCTTGTGCAGCGTTGTATCGGATTTCCTTGTTGATGGACAACTTGAATAATTTTTTGTATTGAGGTTGTTGCTTTTGCCAGTGTTGAAGATTTCTTAAACTTTTGTTCTATCTCCTGGTCCAATACCGTTGCTGCGAAAACCAATGGCTGATCGCTCGCTATGGGGTTGTGTGGCTCCATTTCTATAGGATCTCAACTTAATATATCGGCCACTGTATTTTCAGGCCCAGAGCAATAGATGACTTTATAATGAAATTTTTGAAGTGAAAGACTCCATCTGATGAGGCGGTCATTGTTCAGGTAACTTTTATTCAGAAATTTGAGACACCGGTGGTCAGTAATGATAATCACTTCTGAACCCAGGAGCATCTGCTTGAACTTGTTAGATGACTACAGGATTGCTAGTGTCTCTTGTTCTGTCACTGTGTAGTTTTTTTCGGCTCCTTTCAGAGTATGGCTGCCAAAATATAATATTTGATGTTGGCCTTCTTGGTTGACTTGAAATAGAACCACGCCCAATCCTTTCTGACTATTATCAGTCTGTAAATAAAAGGGGCGGGTAAAATCTGGGTAGTGTAACATCACAGTCTCTAAAAACCTCTTTACATGACTAAAGTCTTCTTCATGGGTACTCGTCCATTTGCATCGGTGGTGGGGTCTTATCAGTTCTATATTGGTCTAGGGAAATTTTCAATGGCTTCAACCTTGTCAGGGTGAGCCCTAATTCCTTGACCATCTACAACATGACCTAAAAAGGAAATCTTCAACGCAAAGAAACTTTTTTTTAAATTGACCATTATATTTTTCTGGGTACATTCATCAAAAAATTGTTTAAATCTTCCAAATGTTCTGCGATGTCTCTTGTTGCAACCACTACATCATCTACGTAACATACCAATTTTTTCTTTAACTTTTCTGACGACACTTGGTCCAAACTTCTCATGAGGCCAGCACCGCTATTTATCAGCCCAAAGGGTAACCTCTTAAACATGTGGGTTTTCCCGTTGTATCGGAACACAGTATATTTCGATCCTGGGGGTGGAGAGCTATTTGCCAGTAACTGGCAGTTAGATCAAGGGTAGAGAAAACATTCTTAGCAGTCAACTTGATAGATGTTTCTTGGATCGGTGGTGGAATGTCTCATTCAGGTATAGTAATGTTCAGTGTTTGAGCATCTAGACACAATCGTATGGTCCCATCTTTTTTTTTGACCACGACCAACGGGTTATTATAGGGTGATAACTCCTTTTCAATTACACCCCAGTCAATCATCTACTTAATTTGGGCATTCACCTCTTCCTGATACTAAAATGGGATCGGGTACGTGCGGGTCTGGAAATATGTCTCTTCTTTTACTTGTATCTGATGGACATAACCACTGATTTCACCTGGGACCTGGGAGAATATCCTACGATTTTCCATGAGTAATTGTTGTAGCTGGAATCGGTCCTCTGCCCTGTTTAATGACGATTCAAAAATTTTCTTTTGAATATCCTCATCAGGACTAGCCTCCAGACTTCTTAATTGGATTTCTTCGATTTGTTTATTATTATCAAAACTAATCTGTTTCTGCTGGAAAATTAGTATCTTTTTTTTATAGTCAAGGATACATTCATGTTGGGTCAAGAAATCGGCCCCAATTATTACGTCCTGAATTAGTCCTTTGATCACTAAGAAGGTGTGTCCTGCATTGGCCTGTCCTATCGATATTTCCAACCAGACTTGATAGTTTTCAGTTTTGGTCGTCCTTCCGTCAGCCAGCTTCATTTGGATCAGGCAAAAGGGGAGTCTGGGTATGAGTCCATGTTTTTCATAATTTACTAACCAATCTCTAGAGACGCAGGAAATCTGGCTGCCTGCGTCAAGAAGAATTTGTGCAACTGAGGCCATATTCTAGTATTAATAATTGGGCATGGGCCAATCTGAAGTCCCCAGGCCCTCTTCCTGGATGACTGATGTTAGGTTAGTCATCTTCACTACTTTAGCTGATGGCAAGGTAGATGCTGATACTGGAAATCACTTACTGAAGTCTTGCTTGATTGAATTGCATTTGGTTTCTCTTCCCTTCACTCTGATTGTTAGTAGTTGCTGATTGCCATTGTCTGGTCTCCTTCCATTCGTGATCTACTAATCTTTTAGGCCAATGGCTATCATCTAAGGTTGTAAGAAATTTCTCCCATTTCTTAAATTTCTTTGATACGGCTTCCTATCATCAGCTTTTGGGTAGTTAATGGTATATTTTGCTGAATCGTCCCAATAATATGTGTATCTGAAAATGCGAACGTTGTGAGAGATTTAAATCTGTTCGCTTGGCGGAGGAAAAACTGGGTATGTGTTTCTCGGGGTATTGCTCCATATTTTTCATGACAGAGCATATTGTATATTCTGCTTTGACGCTCGTCACTCCAATAATGCCTCAATAATGCATCTTTCTAACTGTCTAGGGTTTTTGGTTTTGATTTTACCATGTTCCACCAGTCTTTGGCGGAGCCCTGTAAATGGTAACTGACAATAGCTATCTGCTCATCTGGTCCTGCCTTGTGCAATTGATAGAAATTTTGTAAGCTCTCTAGGTGGGTTTGAGAGTTTTCCCTTATCTCTCCTCTAAAGATTTTTATCTGAATAATCTTTGCTAAATAGCTTTGAGGTCCAACCTCCATCTTTTTTATATCTTCTCCATCTCTATTGACTTGGGTTATTCTATATTCCTTTGCTATCATTTCTAACTCTCTCAAGACAAATTTTTGAATTTCCTGAGACTCCCTATCTCTTATCCTTTCTTCCTGTCCTTTTTTTTGATACATCTTCTCTTCTTCTCGCTTCCTCCTCGTATATTCTCATTTCTTCCCTATTCTGTCTAAGTATTTTTTCAATGAACTTTAGATTAAAGTCCATTGATCCTCTGTATTGCTGCGGAGCTTCCATTCACTCTGGTGTCGACTCAAAAGCTTCAGATAAATATACTTGTTGCTCTAGACTATCATTCTCTGTCTCCCTTTTCTCAATATCCGTTAGCTTTCTCCATGATTTTATTTTTCTTAAATATTCGTTTTATTTATATCTATTAGCATTAGACTGCCCCCCTCTTGTATCTCGGTCATATCCTATTTTCTATACTGCTGCTGTTTAACATATATAAGCTACTGCTGTCTAACATATATAATAATAACATTAATAAAACATTTACTGCTACTTGCTTTTTTCACTTCGCAACTGATTACTTTTTATATATAAAAAAACATTTCACTAGATCCAAGTATTTTTCATTCCTTATTAAACTACACATACGTCCCTGCTTTTTTTAATCTGTTTATTACGTATACTGTTCATCCATCCATTTGACCCACAGTATCTCACTCGATTTATTTTTCTTATTATTTTTATCGAAAAAAAATCATATATATAGAATAAATGGCTAACGATTAACTCGGGTTGCAAATGCTAAAAGAAATTTGTATGTTATATGTCTATTCAGGGCATATGGGTTTTTGTAACGAAGCCTCACATTGTCAGTGCCAAACACTAAAAACAAATTATACTATGTAACGGTCAGATTCGTATGCTCAGATTCGTATGCTTCGCAAACATAGTGCAGAATTCGACCACCACACTGGAAAGCAGCACATAGGTAGCGAAGCTATCATTAGTACTGAGTTGGAACATGGTTTATCGGTTCCACAATACACTCTACGAAACAACGCATCTGATGCTACATTAGTAAACATTTCTTTAGGCACGGGGATCAGGGAGATGCGAGAGAGACTCATAGACTTTATTTTCGAGTTAGCTATATATAATATTAATATTTTCGAGTTAGCTATATATAATATTAATATTAGACATTTATATTTTAAGTAATCGAGAAGATAGTATATTGAATATGTTGCGAATAAATAAATATATGACGCCAGACATATAGTTTGAAATTATTTAATTAGAATATTTTATACTAAAATCATTTAATTAATAACATTTGATTATATCAGACTTTCAGTAGCGGTATTACTCTGTACCGGTCGAAAGTGTTTGTCCATTCAACAAGATTTAGAATCTAAGCAAAAGTACCCCGAATCCAATCATGCCCGAGATACACAGGTGAGGAGCAATCATGAATTCTAACCTGTTTGCCCATTCCCCAAATCTATAACACTATGGACAACACTCTACGGTGATACTATATAAATTATTTACAACCCGGCCCATGCTACCACATTTTACATGAGACTCAACTGGTGGTGGTGATGAGAGATTGAGTGAACCCAAGATATTAAGTTAAAACTATACATAAATATACATATTATTAAGGAGATTCGAACAACTGGATTAGAGTTTAAAATATAAATATTTATTTTGACAAAAATTTAAGATGATTTTATATGTATATTCAACTACATTTAAAACTTTAATTTTGGTTACAAATATTTGACGATCTTTTTACAATTATTTTATTTTAATAGATATCAATTTAGTGCGGCGGTTAAATACTGATGTATATTTCAAATAGGATTTTATTCAATGTACAAAAATAAATTTATCTGGGTGATTGGTAGACCTTTATACATTTAGAAATACATGTAAAAATATAATAATAAGTTTCGCTGATTATAGGACTTGAATATAATACCCTTGGCATTGGATACATATTTTTCATTTATGGACTTTATTTACAACACTAAAATGAGGATACTTTGTGATCAAAATATACTTAAAAACATTTATTTATTTTACATTTTCGACATTTAAGAATAGAATATAGCGAAACTATAATTGCAGGAACAGCTTATTCAATAAAGGGGAGGGCAGCTTCACAAGAGGTTGGATTTAAACTCCAACAGAAAATATTACAAAGAGAAGAATTTTTCATTATTACATATCATTACGGTTTATTTTGTCAAACAGGCTAAAAGAAAAACGAACTATAAGAAATTGCGGTGTTAGCATAATAGCCGAATATTTGCAGATCCAATATTTTGAAGTGCTTTATCATAGTATGGAAGAAAACAGTCTAGCCGACTTGCCACCCCACATTTTATGGAATTGGTTGACAAAAGGTCCTCGGACGGAGATGCACTGGGCCAAACTTTGCCGGAATTATCCTATGCATTTCTCTCATTACGCAAGTGTGTATATAGATATGGTCTAGGGACATTGATGAGACGACTCGGGCGTTCCGACGCACGTCTCTAGATAAAGCTTAACATGAAGAGTGGCCTATGCTAACAATGCTATTTATAACAATATATAATCATTGGACTTAAAGACTAAATATAAAGCCTTAAATAGTTTAATAAATACGTAATGACATGTTAAAATAATAACCCGTGTGAGATAAAATCATTGATTAAAAGTTAACATTATAATTAATGAAGTGTGCATTGCTCCTCCTTGAATCAATTCTATTATGTTTAAATATATAAAAAAAAAAACCTAAAATTCATGCCCTTAAAAGTACGAACACAAAACAGGATTTGTTCCCCAGTCTTTTTGGCGATGATGATGAATAAAGAAATTAATAACACTAATGTACACCAAAATCCATCCCAGATTGAAAAATATTTATACATTTTGTATAATTTTACGGTATAATATTTTTAAAAAAACAACATATATTCATTTTACAAGAAAAACTCAGACTTACGAACTATTTAGAAATAAATAAATAAGAACTCATGAATTCCCCCTCCCCTTCTAAGTTCGTAAAACCGGGTTTGATTTGCATTTAAAAATAAAAGTTTAGTGAAAAATATCAGTTAAAATAAATTATAACCTCACTAAATTATGAAAGAAAGTATGAAGCGTGAGTTGGATTAAATAGTTTACAATAATATTAGTTAGGTTTATAGAGAATCTATACCAAAGAAATAATTATTAGTTTTAATGTACTCGCCGATGAGCGAGTTAAAGAGATTAAATATACAGAAAACATTAATTTAAAGAGAGTTTACAAGTTATAATTTAGGTAATACGATTATAATGACTTTGGGCTGGTTACCTCAGCATTCTATGGAATACAGACGAATTTTCTGTGACAGGCGGCATTCTTTGACATGTTTCTTGGCCTTGGCGGTTTTTGGATGGCACGGAACACTTGAATGGTAGAAGCTACGTCATGCATGGCAAAGATTGGAGCTGAAGATGGAGCGGAAGGCAGCTGAAGTCCCTCAAAAATTACACAGACGTGAAGTCGGTTAAAGACTATTGACCTAACTCTCTGACACAATAGATTTTTGGCCCTATTTATATAAAACTCTAAGGTGTTCAAAGAATGTTTTTTTAAATTAAATTTCTTATCTTTAATTTACAGAAATATTTTACCTATTGTTAGTGGAGATGGAATCGTTAGATAACTGTCCAAAAATAATTTCAAATCAATTTCCAGATTGGAAATAGATTTGATAAAAAATGTTAATCTCTAATTAAAATCAAATAGCTTTGTTTTAAATTTTACTTTAATTTAAAAATTCCTTTTTAATCATGAAACAAAGTAATGTTTCCACCTCTTTAATTATTCTTGGACAGTCGTCTTCCATCTTGAATATTTGTATACTTATATGAAGAAAATATTTATAAAATAAACAACACATAGTTAAGAAAAAAAATACAAAATTATTTAAAGGATTTGCTTGGGCTTTTGTATATATATAAAAGCTCCGTTAATATATGTATATATCTGAGTAGCATCCATAAAAGTCAATGTTTAAAATTAAAGAAAATTTTTAGTTGAGATTTATATTTATAAACTTTTATAGACGCTTCTCAGAAATATACATATAGTTTATATACATGTGATGAAAAAACAGTGGGGTAAGTGGTAGAACAGTGGAGCTTCGGCTAAGATCGACTGCTACAACTCCAATACTGTTATATTTTCAAAGACATACAATTATTTGGCTGACATAATCTAGCTACCTGAATTCTTGAACAAGTATTTCAAGAACATGCCTTCGGGGATTTAATATTTTTGCAATGCACGAGTCTAAATTAGGATTGATAATAGCAGCTGCGGACATATATTTTATTTAATGAAATAAGATATTTATAAGTGATTATGGACAGACATTTATTTGAGAGTGAATTTATGTCATTAATGCAGAGACGGAGTCATACAGTGAATAATAAAATTAATAATAAGAAACACGTACGTTTAGAACTGCGATGCAAGTGTGGCAGTACATTAAAATTGCAGGTGCAAAGAGTTCGTGCCACTTACTCCCTGACTGTGTGATGGGCGTCAAGCCCTACGGGAACAAATTCATTATGTCCACTTGTGTAGGACGACTGGGATTCAGTAAATTCTGTAGGATCCACGATATCCAAGGCTCATAATGGGTTATCGCATCTCTAAACCATAACACATGATAATTCACATAATATTTTGTTAAGATTTAATATAAATTTATGACTCGGTCCTACATCACTAACATTTAATAAATAACGTATTTGGCTCTCAAAGAAATGCACTTAATGGATTTATTATTTAAATTAAAAACGAGTGTAAAAAGCAATAGGTAAATTGGGTGGGTATTAAGAACTAATATATCGCCACTTGCTACGTAGTAGACTCCTGCATTTACAATAAATGAAGCACCGAATGCATGTCGATTTATATGAAAATAACAAAATAATTTAATAGAAGTAAATATCAATTATATGCTTTGCAGGACACGCATCTACTGTTTCACGCAATCATGTATTTGTATTTTAGAGAATTATGGAGATTTCCGAGCCGATCAGTCAACATGAGTATATAAAAGAAATAAACATGAGTATATAAAAGAAATATATTAGTAGGTCGCTGTACAAGATGGCAACCGTTTTGATTAAGATTTACATTTAAATTTTGGCGAGGTCCGATCGGAAATCTTATAGGCATGCTATCATTAGATAATAAAAAAATATAAAATGAGAAATACGTACTCAAGAAATATACAGAGTTAGGTAAGCTAGATTATTAAAGATATTTACATAATAGATTAATAGTGAAATTAATAATTGTACAATTTATATATAGAGTGAGCTATAGTTTGACTAATATTTAGAGTACTCTAGATGGCCTTGGATACAGGTACCTGTTTTATAAGAAGCTTCAGATTTCATGGTCAGTAGCAGATTGTTCATGAGTTCAAACAGTAGCAGTTCTTTCCAGCACTCAAGTTACTAATTCATTTCAATGGCAGCAGCAGCTTTCTGGTTGTTTGGGCAGCAGATCCTCTTGATTTAATTGGTGAAGGGCACATGTGGAAGTTCCAGCATATGATCGACTATCTCTGGGGGCAGAATAGTCTGGGCGCTTCCTACTCGATCATCTTGTAATGGATGAATTAATTTTAAGATTTGGATTCTCTCAACCAAGCAAAAGCACAGCCAAAGTCTAACTAAAAGTTCTTAGAAATCCAAAATGTCCTCCTTTCTTTATCTTATCTTTTAAATTTTTATTCTATTTTATTTTTAGCTCCATTCATTTGCCCCATCAATGCATTTTTATAAGTTTAATTAATTCAGAAAGCTGCATTTCTATTGTTTAGGTTTATTTTACCTTTTAACATTTTCGTAATTAAAGCTTTTAGGGAATTTTGTAATTAATTAATCTATTATCTCTCACCGACCATTACTTGCAAAATTTCAAGTACAAAAGGGAATATATAATTATTTTTACTCTTCTTTTAAATTACAATCTAATTTCCTAAATTATTATAACCACCCCCCCCCCCTTTTAAATATAATATATTTTAACAAACAATATAAAACAAAATTTTTCAAATTAAATCACAATTTATTATGTATTATAATTTATATTATGTTTATAATAATTTGTGATTTAATTTGAAGAAGCTCTGCTGTTATGCGCTGATTTGTGCATTAAAATTGTATATCTAAATTATTATTTAAAATGCGATTTTAAGAAAAGCAACAAACTAATGAACATTTATAATTTAAAATAAATAGTTAAAGTTATATAAAATTATATAACTAAAAGAGAAATTTAAATCATCAAATAATTTTATTTATTGCTTTAAATTTGTTATCGAAATGTGTGTGCGTTTATGGTGAATTTTACAGATATTTATACATTTTTAATATTACTACACACACAATTCGATACCAAAAAGTTTAAATTTGGGTAGGATAAGGTGGTGGGTGAGAGACAATAGAAAAAGATGAAACTTAAGATTCGAATCTTACTGTTTCAATGTGAAGTTCAAGTTGTAAATATAGCAGATACATATCCTAACCAATTTGCTATTCATTATGAAAGCTAAAACCTTCAACAGATACGCCTTAAACATGCTTACGTGACAGCCAATAAGATGGAATAATGACATCACACGGACCTCTCAATTCTCAAACACAAGTCAGAACTATAGGAAAAAGTTCTGACTTGTGTTTGAGAATTGAGAGGTCCGTGTGATGTCATTATTCCATCTTATTGGCTGTCACGTAAGCATGTTTAAGGCGTATCTGTTGAAGGTTTTAGCTTTCACGTTATTACAATATCTGTTTACGCTTAATAAATTTGATATATTCCTTATGATAGAAAAAATGAAAACATTTAATTTTTAACTATTATATTATAGTTTTATAAATATGGCAAAAATCAATTTTATTCTATAAAAATTGTTGTAGTAGTTTTTTGAAAATGTTCTAATATCAAATAATTTTTAATAATAATTTATAAACATAGTTTGATATCTTTTTCTTCTAACATTTATTTTTTATCAATAAAAAATTTTTATTCTTTGTAATAAAAATGTTCTCAAAATACTAATATAGAAACACAAAAGAGAATACAATAGTATTCAAAAAATATTTTTAAAATTATTGTAAATAAAACTTACTGTGTCTTGAGGGTCAATCAGGGAGTTAAATAAATAAATAATATACTTTGAAATGTATATATAATAAAATTTATTTATGTTATATTTTGGAAAAAATGTTGCTTTAGTAACCGTAATTTGTATAAGTTATAAAGCTAGGATTTGTGATTCCAGAAAAAATAGAAAAGAATAGAAACTTAAATATAGAAAGATATTGTAAGTTTAAAAACAATGAAAAAAGATTGCTAATAGATAAAAGAAATGTGAATAATAATGTTGGCAATGAAAAAAGATTGCTAATAGATAAAAGAAATGTGAATAATAATGCCAGAAAGACTTGATGGATTTAAGTATAGAAAAGGGTAATCTTATATAATTAAAGCATTAAGCTATTTTAAACTAATTAAACAAAAGAATACAGAGGAAGAGTCAGTTTAATCAAGATCTGAAAGACCTAATTGCAGGTGAAAGGAATGTACACTGATGCAATTAAAAGCTTGGTGATAATTTGTGGAAAGACCCATTACAGGGGGGGGGGGGATAGCTGAATGTAAATAGTGGTTTCCTTTTATAATAATACCAGATATTAAACTGCGAAAAGGATATAAATTGTGATGTTGCTGGAGTGTCGTGGAATGTCAGGAGAAAGAACCCAAAGAAAAAGCTGTTGGAAAATTTGTAGCAACTTTTCTACTACGAAGGACGTCATCCCAGAGACCAAGCCTCTGTAGATGCAAACAGCCAGTTAGGCAATTTAAACAGCTCGCACCAGTCTTATTTTTATTTGTATTATGCTCGATAAGGTCTCATATGAGAACTGTGCAAAGTCGGACTGTGAATATAAACAATTTGTTGATTATTTACTCAGGTTTAAGAATAGTGAAGAGAGTGGTTAGTGTTTAACCGTGGGAATATTAGCATTTAGTGAGACGTTAGTAAATGCAGAACTTTAGGAAGATATATATGTGGGCATAACTTCCAGAGTGTCAGTTGTTAATAGTCAGCAGAATTACTGAAGGCGCAATAGTATTTAATGTGTTATGTATATTAATGTAAATAGATATATTTTTCAGCTTTTTTTTTTTGATGTTGTTTTTTAAAATTCATAGTCTATAATTTTTTTATTTTGTTGGCATTCAACTTCATGGGTTGAATACACAACAATTTAATAATGATCACGTGATAAAACAACATAAAATGCTAATGGCCCATTAATATTCATATGCTATTTATTTTCCTTGGGTGAAAATAGTTTTCTTTCACACTAGGAATAATGTAGTTATTATATTTGTGCTTTCAAATCAAATGTTTCTTGAAACTCAAATAAGGTTATATAATTTTTATATAGAATAAACTATTAAGTTCGCACAACAGTGCATACATTGACACTCACAATTTATTCATTTGTATTAACTACCTCTGCTTCGTATTAATTACTTTTCACTGATAATAACCTTTTCTATTCATGAACACATGTTGTTTTTCACTTTCCGCTATTGCATTGTAGACTTAGTCATGGCTAGTCGATCTACTACTCTTTTATTGACCAATCTTTACTACTGATCTGTTATCACTTCAAATCCATACTAACTTTTATCCAGTTGTATTTTTATATTGAACTATACCCATCATCTAATATGAGTATTGAATGTAATATCACATCAAACAGGTTGGTATACGCATACTGTTTCAAGAGGTATTATTCTCCCCTCTTCTTCAAGTGTTGCTGGCCTGACCAGTTTTTAAAGACATTCAATACTTATATTAGATGATGGAAATAGTCCAATATAATAATATAACTAGAACACCATCATCACAAACCTTTAGGAAATCACTAACTTTTAGCTGCTTCTTTCTTTTCTTCATTTACAATGGGGGGGGGGGGTATCTTATATATGATCTTATTTGTATGCAACTAGCTTTATTTGCATACAAATTCTATTCTAATTTAATCTATAAATTAGGACAATTTCTAGAATAATTTTCTCAAATAAGTGGAATGTTATTAAAGTAAAGAAAAACGCGCATATTTGTAAAAGTAAATAATCTTTTATTTACTTATACGTTTTATATACACAGATATTTTACTCCTTTCCCTACTCTAGAAATATGGACTTAATTTATTACTATATCTTTATGCAGAGTTTTGGCAGTAACTTCCTTTTTTTAAAAAAATAGTTCCACCTTTTTTTCCCTTAGGCACCAGCATTTGTTTATCATCAATTAAATTATCTTAGTCTGAATCAGTAATTAAATCCTCTAATAAAAAATATTTTTTCTCTAAGGATTTATTTAGATGAATATCTGGCAAGATATCCATAACAATAGTAAAGGTGTTTAACATGTCTTTTCAATTCCCACCTATTCTGTAATTTTATTATTTTTATATCCTTCGACATTACTTTCACTGTTTCACCAGGTGTCCATTTACAGTTAAGTAAATTATGTATCCACATTTTTTTTCTTACTAGGAACTTGTGTCAATTTAGACTTTATCATTTTTACAAGTACGTAGTATTAGCTTTGTTAATTGAGTCCGAGGAATTCTAGGTTTTTTTCCACACCCAATTTGCTATGGCTGAACTATTTAAAGTTTCAGGGTTTAAGAAGTTATTATTCACATTTACATAACTACCCATTGTGGTCTGAATTAATTTCTTCCTAACAATGGACTAAAATTTTTATTTACTATGTAAAATGTCAGTCATTTCACATTAAAAACTCACTTTACCTCAAAAATCAATTTTATTGCCATTTATATCTATAATTATCACATCCATATCTTGAAGTGTTATCTTCCTTGTATATTTTCCGCTGATTTTAATCCAATCTCTCAGAGATATCAGTGACAGACCGACTCCACTGCTCACTTTCATTTTTACTGTTGGACAATAAATAACTGTGTCTAAAAATATGTGGTCCATTTCTTTAACATTCAGCCAGTTTATACTAACATTCTCATAATTTTTATTTTCCTTTAGATTTATAGTCCAGTTTTATAAAATCAATAGCTCTGCTTTCCCTAAAATGTCAGACTGTTGCTAAACAACCTTTTTTATCACAATTGCTATAATTTTTATTTCTGTGTTTCCACTTATTTTTAAAATGTCCAAATTTGTTGCTTTTTTCTATCACTTTAGGACTCTTAATAAATTTTGTTTTATGAGCGAAACTTTCCCCGATTATTGTGGGACTATAAACTCCTATGTGTTATTTTGTAAAGTTTCTTGTGCAACACATTTCTCTACAGCTCTTTTATAACTTAGGTCAAGATCACTCAGCAAATATTGTTTATTTCCAGCTAAAATCACAGTGTTTAGCCAGCTTCCTTAGAACTAAATCGTAGTCAACATATTTTTCTTGCAGTAGTTGTTTCAGTTTCTCAATCTCAGCTGTGCTATCCATTTCAATTTTTTCTGGATGTTTGAAATCGGTAAGTCTATTTGCAAACTGTATAAAGTCTTGACCTGCAAAATAGAAAGGATCGACACTGAGATGCTTATCTTCCATTTTATTTATAAGCATATTGCACTCCACATGTGTTCTACATAACTTTTCCTTGATTTCATATTGGTTATATCAAAAATTCACAGATTGCAGAACCTAGGGCCACCCTATTTTATTATTTATAGTAGAAGTTATCCTGTCAACTGCTGTCTCCTGAGGGTCTTTAAAAGCAGCCTTGGAGCTAAATAAATAAACAATATACTTCAAAATGTATATATAATAAGATTTATTTAATAACAGTAATAATGTGGTAAAACCAACATAAAAAGTAATAGTTCATTAATATTCATATGCTATTTATTTTCCTCGGGTGAAAATAAGCTTTTTTATCCCAGAGTAATCCAGTTATTTTATATATTTTTCAAATCAAGTATTTTTGAAAGATATAAATTTCCGTATGAATAAACTATTAAAGTTCGCATAACATTGTTTATATCGGCACTCTCAATTTATATGTTTGTATTAAATACCTCTGCTACTAACTCTTGCTATTAAATGTCGTCAATTTTTTTTCAATTACATTCAACTGTTGGTAATAATGGCACACAGTTTAGTATTGAGTAGTAGTATTCTCCTCTCTTCGGGAGTTTTGGCCATTTAAAACTTTGTGTATATACTAACCTGTGTGCTTGAATATAAAGCAGGCAAAACTCTCCATAAAGCCAGAACCTAGTCTGGGGATATTGAATAAGTAGGCCCTAGATAGAGATTTTATGCACAAGCCTTCTGGCATCCATTGATTATTCTGCCTTGCACTGAGTTTTGCCTGTTTTAATAATAGTTACAAGCAAGCATAAGAAGTGGTGATCATGTGATGCTTGAATATAATTGAAAAACTTTAAAATAGCACATAGTTTAATATTACATAACGTTTTAAGTATTTCTCTCTTTGGGTGTTCTGGCCATTTAAAACTTTATGTATATACTGTAACCTTATATTTTAATGTAAAATATAAAGCTTGATAGAACTGATTTAAAAATTTCTCTGTCTTCTTGGTGATTTGATTGTTTTGGTTTGCATTTTGAACAGACTATTTGATTGGTGAGAATACGTAGTATTTTACCTTGCTTATTGCCTGTATTATTTTAATGTATTTAAAATTGCTCTTTTTTTATTCACTGATTTAGGTCAAATATGTTTAACCTGTAAGAAATGAACAGCATACATCAAGTTTAATGAATTTTGATTAAAAATAATAACAATCCTTACTATTCAAAATAATCCTTGAAATTATTTTCATTTAATTCAAAAGCCATTTATTTAATTAATTTTTAATCATTAGATAAAATATGATAAACACGTTTGCATTTCAGTATAAGAGAGCGTTCATATTTTTTTAAGAGACAAAAATGGTGTAAGAATAACATGTAAGCAAAACATGTTACGAATATTTTAAAAATAATTGATAAGCAAACAGGTTAAGCAAGAATTCTCATATGAATCAAAATACAAAATTATGATATTTAATAACAGTACGAGTGGCTGAATTTAAAGGAGTCTGTTCAAGTCTGCCAACCAGGGAATCAAATTGCTAATAATTTTCTCGATATCTGCATTTGAAATATGTCTGAACATTTAACTTTGAAAGTAGAATTAATAGCACAAGGTCAGTATGTCTGGAATATTTTATTGCATGCAAACTGACAACATCAAATAAATATTTTAGCTGCAGATGATTCCAGACATGAAAACTTTACTTTTTAAAAAAGGTTTAAAATCAAATTTAAATGTTAAGTTTTGTTGAAACGCTACTTTAATGTCTCTGTGTATGCTACCAGTAATGTATTTACTATTTAATTTGTTTATTATTTGAATAATGATAACAGCTTTAAACAATTAACTAAAACTACTTTCTGATTTCTATCGCCGATGTTGAATTATTAAATTATTTTGCTCTGATTATTATTCCTAGATTTTAATGTGGATAGATAAATTAACATAACCTGGATATCATAAATTTGGAACAATGCTTGATAAAAATGTAGAATTTAATAACTTATAAAGAACATTTTCATTTAAACTACATGTCATGCTTTTGAAATTATCTCATATTCATAGAGCCCACGTAAAATCCATTAATTTAAAAGTACTCCTAATAATTAGAACAAATGGATATAATCACATCTCTGAAATGTGGCTATAATTTAAAATTATTATTTTGTGTGATGTGTATTTATTGTTCAAGACATGTTATATTTATTTCATGGGTAATATTTAATATTCCAAAATGTTGTACACTTTTATATATGTGAATTTATTTTGATTTTATTGTCATATGAACTTATATGTGAGATTCATGATTTGTACTTTTACTATGCTTAAATTAAATTCATGGGATTGAATAGAATATTTGTTTGAGGGAATAGCTCTTGTGAAAAGCTTGAGAATTACTGATAAATTTATGGTGTGTGTCAACATCTCATGGGTTATCCTATGAATCTTTCCAGGCTTCTGTTCCTATCTATACTTGTGTCACCTGTATTACATTATTATTATGTTTATATTTTAAGCAGAATAAATCAGTATATTAGTTGTCCTTATTATCAAAACACTTTTCACTATGTCTGTATTCACATCTGCTAAATTGCTGGTGTTTTTCTGAATTAGTAGAATAATAATTGAGGAGGATGATTTTGCACTTTGGATATGAAGTAAATATTTATACTGCTTTATAATGTTATAGGGCATTAGTTTGTGCTGGTGATTAATCTGCAGAATAATTACTTGCCATTTTCTGTATTTTACACTCATTCCTGTGCTGGTGGCTAATCCACGGAATTTTGTGTAATTATACTTGTTGCTTGATGGTGATGTATAAACCCACAGGGCATTCAGTGTTGTATCATTCCTATGTGTAGATGTATGCATCCACAGGGATATCATTTTACTTTATAAATGTAAGTTTGAGCAAAGTTTTTGTGCTATGTTGCTAAAATCATCTTTTTCATCCATAGATATAACCTGTGAGTTCGGTCACAAAGTGTAGCAGTGCATCTTATCTAAATTATTCCCATAATGTATTACATGTTTGTTAATTAATATTTTAACTGAACTGAAGTTTGAATCTTCACTTTAGTTTAGTATTGCATTATGGCTAATTCTTGCAAATATAATATTATTTATTAAAAATTATTATAAATTTATAGTATAGGTTCATTGGTTCTGGAACTGACACATTGGGTATTTTATGATTTGATATTGAATTGCAGCATTTTCCTCAAGACTGAAATTAAATCAAGTTATAACAAAATTTTATGATTAGGCTGATTATAAAACTGTGCCTATGATATATCTATCGAAGTAAACAAATGGAATGGTATTTTATTTATTCTATTTATTTATTTGTTTATTTATGTATTTATTTATTATATTAAAACATCATTGCTATTTGTCATTTATAAAACCAGAAATCCTATATCTTGAAAAGAGCATATATTGGAGTACATAACTGTTGTCAATATGACATAAGAGTCTTGGTAATATTTTGGGAAAATATTTGAATGCTTTTATTCTCGGTAGTTTGTGATGTGTGGGTACAATAAAATCCCATTTGCCTTTTTCATCACTTTAGCTTTGCTTTGTTGATTCTAGTACATAATATAAAATTGATTGACTTTATAAACTTATAAACAGATTTACTAGATAATGCTATGATTGAATTTATTTTCTTAATTTATAATTGTAATTCATCAAACGTAACAAGAGTCTCACTGCTATTTATTAAATTATAAATTTAAGTTTATAGGGAAAGAACCCAAGTTTTCCATGCTTAATATTATTGCATTAAATTATAAATTTAAGTTTATAAGGAAAGAACCAAAGTTTTCCATGCTTATTATTATTGCAAAGCTCATACCTAGACTAGCATTTGTACCAAAATCATATATGTCATCCTAAAATTCATAATCTTTAACAGTTGCACAAATTATGCTATCTTGTCTATGGTCGGTCATAAGGTCTCATGTAATGAAAATTGTAGATTAAGACTTTGGAGGATAATACAAATTACAGAAGTATAATTTGTCTTAAGTAATTTAATGTACTCCCACATACTGCTACGATAGGTCTTCGCAGTGTACCTGGCTTCAACCAGATTGGATCATAACATATTTCATATTATACCAATAATTTTGCTTGTTGTGACCTAACCAGACTTTTCGGTTACAATACTAACCTATGTGCTTGAATATAATTGGAAAAATTTAAAACCTTTAATTTTTTTTTCTTTCTAAAGACATCCCATTTTTAATGTTAGATGGTGAAAATAGTACAACTAAAATATCACAAACCTTCAGGTAAACACAGTACTAAAAAAAATACTGAAAAAAATAGGAAATTATTTTTTTATTTATTTTTTGAATTATGGGTAATGGAAAACATCTATATGGAAATCACAGATGCAAAAGAATTATTGTCTGTTTATTATTCAGAAGTGACAGGTAGTTAATAATAAATAGGCAGTAGATAGCAGTATAATCAATGATTGCAATTTCTGATAATTTGATCTTCATTCAGACAAGGAAATCTACAAATAAAGAAGTACTGTATTTCTTTTACTATCCTTAGTGCTAATTTACATAAGTAATGAATTTAAAATTTTCCATTGTTGAATCTTTCAATATATTATTTTAGTTACTGTAGTAAAATATATATTTTTAAAAAACCTACAGAATTAATTCATTTCTTTGTCTAACAGTTTATTTTACCAATGAAGGTTAAATAATAAGCAAAAAATTGCCAATGTTGAGTACAATTCTTACAACAATCTACCTAAGGATTTGTATATCTGAAGTTTGCTTTTCAGTGAAAGGTCTAAAGTAACACTGAATGTTTTTCGTAATGTGGCTAAGATATTGTTGAAAGTCTGTATCCTTTTTTCTTTTATTTTTTTGTTCAAATACAAATTGATTTTGTTGAGTCTATAGGATATTGTTTTTTAGATTCATTGACATAATATAGTGAGATTATTCTATATAACTGGTCTATTTGTTCTTGATTAGTATTTGAATTCCCTCTTTAACATTAGAATTTCTGATCATATTGATTCTTTAAAAACAACTTTATTTTTCAACTAGAATCTGATTTTTAACATATTTATAAATATTATTAGAATATATTATTATTTGCATTTTTTTTTTTTTAACTTTAGGATTTGATATCTTTAAAGATTTATTGTTCTTACAACTTGTATTATTTGCAATTTTGTTGTTGTTGCACTTTTCTGGCATTTACTTTGTTTTCATTCTAAATACTCTTTTTCATATTCACCTGGGATAATTTCAAATATATAATTTTTTCCTGCTTCAGTGCATTTTCTATTAAACTTGAGATTTTACTTGACCAGGCAGTGAAAATAAAGTTGGTTAATTTCTGTGAAGTTTATTTGAATGGTCTTGAATTATAGAAATGATTTTTTGGTTGTTTGAGGAAATGTCATTAGATTTGCACAAAGTTATTAATCTTTTTTTTTTCAAAGTTCTTATTGCATTTATTTCTTTAGTGTTTTATTTTTCAGTCACAAAGATATATTTTGTTACTTATTAGTTTACTTTGTCTACCTGATGTCAATGGATCGATTTTACCATCCTCATTACAAAAGCAAGTTGTTATTTTTTTTCCTAAGCTACTCGTGACAAGAAGTGGTCAAAAGCATATTGTCTTGAATGAAATCTTCCAATTAACTTTAATTCATTTAGTTTTAAAATACCTGTGCATAAATTATTCATTTTCATTTTCACTCTGTCCAGATTTAAGAAAATATGTTTTTTTTTCTTTATATAGCTTTCATAAGAAATGTTAAAAATCTGATAGATAATTTTGGAGTAACATACATCTCTAAAATAGTGACTGGTAATTAGATATTCAAATGATATACAGTTATTTTTTAGATTAATATTAATTATAAAAGAGTTCTAAATGAATTTAATTTTAGTATGTTAGCACTGACTGATATTGTAAACTAATGAAAATATTTTATTTTTTTTGATAATCAAATAAAAATAATTCCATGTTAATTACTAAAACTGTCAAATAATGTTTGAATACTGAAATGGTGAAGCACAGTGATTCCATTCACTCAATCAAATTGTTTTGTTTTTTTAATTTTCTTGTCTGGGATCAATCCAGGAATAAAAATTTTTAGTTCTTAAGTCTGAGATTTTGATCACCGCATTAAACCATGTAGATTAATATGGGATTTAATAATAATATATAGCAGGCTTTTCATTACTGAATTATTTGTCACTTATATTAATTCCCCCACCCCGATAAAAAGCGAGATGGTTTTGTTGTTGTTTAATGAAGATGGGATTTTTAAGTAATAAAATCATTTATTTATTATTTGATTAGTATTAATTCATAAATTGTTATTTTGGATGTAAATATTGAAGAAATAATTCTCAATCAAAGTATGTTGAATGATTTTAATAGTTGCTGAATAAGTTTGTGTGTTATCTCTATTTTTTTTTGTTGTTGTTGTAGAAATAGATTCTAAATTAGTAGTATAATTTTAAACTATTAATATTTTTATACATATACAGTTAATATTATTTTATAGCTACACTGAAAATGGCGATCGACAATCAAGAGTTTGTTATTGGGTTTATTTGCCAGTCATCAATAAGTGATGAGCCAAATTTTATACATATGACCCCTGGTAAGATTATTATTATTATAACTATTCTGAAACTTTAAAGTTTGACTTTACTTTCATTATTAAACAAATTTGAAAACAAAAGCAAATTTTACTTGAATATTTTTCACTAAAAAGTAATTGTGTGTTTAATTGCTATGAAATACATATGATTTATAGGCTCCAGTTAGTCTGATGGTTTTTGTTTTTATTTATGTTACTCAACTGAAAATAAATTTCAAATATTTAGCTCTGAATCCATCACTGTGTCAAATTATCCAGAGTAAACAAATTATATTACCAATAAGCATAATAAAAAAAAGTTTTGTTTTTTTTTACAATTAAATGTTTTTGAATAAATAAATCTTTTTTTTTTTGTATTTATATTTACCTGTGCCTTATTTTTTTTTTCCACTATTTCCTTTAAATATCATTAATTAATTGAAATGTAAACAAATTACTAACTACTATTTATAGTATTCAATCATATCATCTAGTTGCAAGGTTAATTACATTTAGATTATTTTAAAAGGGGGGAGGGGGATCTGCTTTTCAAGATTTTCTTTAATTAAAGTAAAATAATAAAAAAAAAAAATTCAATATTTGCCAATCCATTTTGCTTAGAAGTAACAAATTAGGAACAAAAGTGTACACTTTTGTATTTGACAATTTTTTTTTAAAAAAGTATTTTCATGTTGCATATAATCTTAGCCTGTTATTCTGTAAAAAAAAAAAAAAAAAGTTCATTGTTTCTATTGTAGATTTGTGAAATTTTTTATATTTAAATATTTTTTAAAAATAAGATAAAAGTTAAAGGAAAATAATTTCTTTCATATTTAAATATTTTCTGCAATGTTTCTTTTTGCATGTAGACAGATTTAAGATTTTCAAAAGAATTTATAAATAGTTATATTAATATAAAATGGATTCATAAGCATGTCCTTATTCTATCAAATATTTTTCTTTTAAATAAATTATAAAAAACAATTTGAAAATAAAACTAGAGGACACTGTTCAAGCTTAAGTGGCACTTGATTTAGAGAAGTAAGATTCTAATTACATCTTATAAAAATATATAATCAGAATATCAGTTTTTGGCCTACTATCCACAAATATCAATGCCAGCTCAGATGTTCACATTTCAAGAGGCATTTTCTTGGCTTTGGTCATTATCAGAGAGAATTTAAAATTCTCAGTTGGAAGTAATGCATCAAACCATGATCTTTAACTTCTCCATAGTCAAGTGAGGATGTGGATATAATAGTACTCCATTGATTACCAAGCATACAGAAAATAAATATGGAATAGGGTGAAAAGAACTGCTCTTGGAACCTTATAAATCTAATAAAGTCATGATGCATTATTGCTATGTGCATGGTTTTTTTTAATAAGAGCTTTCTCTTAAAAGGAATTGTAATATTAATTATTTTTAATAAATATCTATATAGGAATATAATTTTTGTACTGGAGATATTACATATAATGTATTTTCATATGTAAAATTGCAGACATAATTTTTTTTCAATTTCACTTTATTTGACAGAAACTTTTTTGATGTGATTCTTTTTTCCCTGATTTAGACAACCATTTTATTTAAAAGAAGTCTTCTCACTTTAAAATTAGATTTTATCTGGTCATACATCTTTCTCTACATATGATACATTCTATAATTTTGTTCTATTCTTCTAAAAATAATAATAATAATCAATATATGAATTTTCAATTATCTGAACTTATTTATAATTAAGAAAGCCAAACCCAATACAGATTTATATTTATTGCATATTCGAATGACTTTATTTATTAGTTGTAAATAATTCGTTATAAAATCTTTTCAAATTTTTTTATTCTGCATCATAAATTAATTTTTCCCAATATTTTCAGCATAAAACTGGTGAAAAGTTTATAAATTTTATAAAGAATTAATTATATTTTAAGTATTTAATGCCCTCTTCATTGTAGCACAGCATAAATTAATGAATTTAAAAACCAAAGATTTCTGGATCAATCCTTATTTTAAAAAATTAAATACAAGTGTTGTGCTCAAGCTGTGGTTATGTGAACATCATGTGGCCTTTGAGCAATTAATCTTAATATTTTTTTATGTCTTTAATTTTTTAATCATAGTTTTATATAATAATATGAATTATTCTATTTACTGAGAATATTAATTAAGTACTTATAAACAAAATGATTGTTCTTTATTAATTCTGCTTCACTAACATTTATTTTAATTGTTATAAACAGCAGTTCTCTAAAATCATCTACTGTAAGTTTCAGTTACCATTTTCAGAACAGTTTATGGCTTTTGCCTTTTTCACTAAGGATTGAGATTCAAAATTGGAAATGGTGCAGTTGTGCATCTGCCAGCTTTGTTTAATTCCATTTTAAAAATGTGAAATTCAAACCATCCTAACCCTTTGAACTCAAGCCAATCTGTTTGAATTGTCATATAGATCACGTTTTAGCTCAGTAATCCATAACTACATATTGTAATCTAAGAAATTAAATGATTTGTTATTTTTAGCTGCAACATTATCTTCTTTATTTAATTTTTCGCATTTCAGTTGATATGTTCTATTTCGGGAAATTATATCTACTATTCTTGCCAGTCGACTTTCTATATAATGGTTTTTTATTTCATTTATTCTTTTAAATTTGCAGTCTCATTCTATTCTTAAATTTCTGTTTACACTTTGGAAAATTTTTGTTCTCTTTAAAGATCAATAATTTTGTTGAGATTTAAAAAACAATGTCATCATAACAACAGAATCCATTGGTATTGAATCTTCTAGTTGCTTACAAGCTATTAAAAATTTTCTGCCCAAATTAGTCAGCATCATCAAACAATTTTAGTAAACCTAGCATCAAATTTTTAATAATGATAAAACAATTAAGTGGTGGTAGTCAATTGGCTAACTTTAAAGCTGCAAAGCATACAGTTCCTTTCATATGAGGACCTGTGCAATTAATATATATTTATTTTTAAATTTATATTCATCTGCAGTTTTATCTAAATAAATATATATTTAGCGCTATTGATCAATCAATATTCAGTGCCATATTGGTTTTAAAAAATATTAATAGTAATAAAATGGTAAAGTAACTAAATTTGAAAATGTAGTTAATATATTTTTTATTATTATTTTTAATTTTGTTTATATGTGTTTAATTAATTGTGTTAATAAAATATTATGGGTAATTTATTTAAAGGTGAATTTTGCTTAATAATAGGAATATGTTTTTACTCTGAATATTTAAGATGACCTCTCTTAAAGATATTCATAAATTTTTCTGCTTTAAGTTAAACATCTTGTCTCAACAATCTTATTGATCTACAAGAATGTTATGATATTGAACAAAAAGATAAATACTATCAAAAACTTATGGAAAAAATGTAGAAATGTTTTTTCAATATTTTTAAAATTATGTTTTTATGATGTTAAACATAGCACTGCATAATATATATGTAATTTTTTTTTTTTTTTGACTGTTTTCAAAAAAATATTGATCAGTCAGTGTTACTTTGATATCATTTTCTATTCTAAAAAGTATGTAGACACTTGTATATATATAAAATATAAATATCTTGTCATGCAATTAAACAATTAAGAATAAGATTTTTTTTTTCTTCCAGGAGTGAGGTTACTGAGTCATGGAGATGGTCTTGGTCAACAATATTGGAGTCCCGAAGATGCTATTTCTTTAAAGAAAACTGATATTATTATTGTTGGTAGAGGGATTTATGAAAGTCCAAATCCCATTGAAGAAGCTAAAGTATATCAACAGCTAGCTTTTGAAGCTTATGAAAAACGCGTTAAGCAGTAACCTTGGATATTCTTTAGTCTTTGTAAATAACTAATAAAGTAATATTTCTTTAGTAGCATTGTGACTTTTTTTTATTGTATTTTTAATTAATTTTAAAGTTACAAAATATTAAAAAAAGAATGCATATCTATATTTCAGGAGATTAATTTTGTCTAGACATTTAGAAAATAAAATTATGATAGCCAAATTTGGGTTTTATTAAAAGTTCTATAACTTTAAGCTAAAGTGGCAAAAATATATAAGTTCAGTTATTTATTCCTGATATTCAAAATACTTATCAATACCTATAATGTAATAGATTGCCAAAATGTGTTTGCTATTATCTGAAAAGAAACCCTTTGATTTCTCATTGAAGTTTTAAAGAAACTGAACAAGACTGATTTTCTAATATCCACTTTTCTTCTTTTATTGCAGCTGTTATTACATGGATGGTCTAAGACAGAAATTGCCTACTGAACACAGATTCTAAGAATGATTACAGATTTAAGATGCTACTCTGATGATTTTTTATTTAGCTACTTATAACTGGAAATCACTTTCAAATGAAAGAAAACTGCATTAATCGGAAATTGAACTTTATGGAATTAATAATAGTTAAAAAAAAAAACAATTGATTTGAATAATGCATATGTATTTTACTATAAGGATAAATATGGGAAGTATAAATAGAATAGTATTTGTTATAAAGAAAAGATGAAAGAGTATCATTTTGGAGATTGATGATAATCTGACAGAATAATTGTTCACTTAATGAATCATTTTAAATACAATTAATCTAATTTTGTTCCATCAAGTCCTGATTGTAGAGAAAAAACATTTCATGGAAGATTTTCATATTTAATTAGAAAATGACTGAAAAATCAAAGTGTTATAGGTAAATGTGATAAAAATAATAATTAAATAAAAATATACATATGTGGAATTTATAGGGGAAAAAATGCTTTATTATAAATTTCTATTTGAGAAAAATGCTAAGTTAAAATAGACGTAGAAATATCCACGTGAAGATATAGCAGAATTTGATTAAATTTTGAGTAGTACAAAATATATATTTTATAACTACTGTAAATAAAATTGTTTATGCTTTTATTATAGTAATCAATTCATACTTTTGTATGTAATGTTAAATTACATTTAGAAAGTGAATTAAAAACCTCTATAAAATTTGCAATAATAATAGGTACCTCTGCTTTTTTTATATACATCTATGCCTTTTAATTGTGATCATGTAATATATAATGCAAATTTAGAGTCCAAAAATTTTGTGATTTATCTATTTTGGGATCGTATAAATAATATATTTCAAAAACGGTTTTACTAGTATGGTGTTATTTCAATAATTCCAAGTATTAATTTTACTACTAAATATATTAATATTTCCAGCAATAAAATTGTTGGAGATAGTGTTTTATTGATGGTAGTTTAAATGTTGATCAAAAAATTTCTATTATTGCATCTCAAAATTCCCAAGCTAGCAAAACATTTTCTACGCAGCAAACATTGAAGTTCTATGTTAATTCTACATTTGAATGGGTTTCTATTATTGAAAATGATAGATTTGATATTATTAATATATTTAAAACTAAGCTCAATGGTAATATAATTAATAATACTGTGTATTTATATATATATATTGATTAGAAGAAGTTTAAATAAACGTTAAACAGGTAAATATAACCTGTTCTGAAGCAGACTAATAGACAATTATAACATTACAAATTGCACCTAAAGTAAGTGGGTGCAATTTGTAATGTTATGATTGACTATTGTTTACATTCAGATCAGGTTATATTTACCTGTTTAAAGAGGTTTATTTAAACTTCTTCCAATCAATAATTTCGATCTCTGTAGTAAAGTTGCAATCTTTAGTGTTTAACTGAACACACACAGGCTTATTATATACCTGTGTCTATATATGTAATATATAGGGTATATGAGCACAGACTTTCACACGACCCACCACTCTCCACACTATCTCATAACACTGATACACTTGAACACATATATGTTGAAAAGATAAATAATCACCAATATACGTATTTCATGCTAAACCAGCAGTCATCAGTTGGTCCAGATTACCATCTCCACACATATATGGTTTAGCATGAAATACGAATATTGGTGATTATTTATCTTTTCAACATATATGTGTTCAAGTATATCAGTGTTATGAGATATTGTGGAGAGTGGTGGGTCGTGTGAAAGTCTGTGCTCATATACCCTATATAATCTTTAGTGTTTATAAATATATGAAACCATTAATGGATTGCTAAATGGAAGTTGCCTTGACAAAAGCTTGAAATTCTTGATTGTTATCTATATTGGGATTTGTTTGTGGTTGGCTGGTTTCTAATGGTTATATATATATATATTATAACAGGATGAGATATCAAGAAAGATGTGGTCATACCAATGGTGATGAAAAATCATCTCAAAATATAATAAGTAAATATTAAAGTAATTTTAAATTTAGATATTATTTAAAAAATGTTAAAGTAATGTTTAACATCACAAATATATATAAGCAATCAATTTTTTTTTTTTTCTCATATGTCATAGCATCGGCCGGGACGCGAACCCACACCCGTCTGCAACAAACTACTTGCTTGCAAGGCGGGTGCGATGACCTCTCGGCTAACAACGCTTGACCATTTTTATATATTCAAGAAATGTTATATATTCAAGAGAGCATGAGATCTGAAGAGATCTCTGAGAGATCAGCCAACACTCCTTAGAGCAACTATGAGTATAATTATAAATCCACCAACATTATCAATAAGTATAAGTGATACTCTAAATACTATTCAAAAGAAACCATCATCATGAATGATCAATCAAAATACATTAATACAACAAATCAACAGTCCATCTTGTGGCTAGATTTGAACAATAAAAAATATAAATCAACAGTCAATCTCGTGACTGGATTGGAAATGGGTCTTCTGTAGACCAGGCTAACTACTGAGTCCTTGCCAGCTTGGGCAATTATTTAAACACTAATTTGGATGCACCACTTAAGTGCTAATCCATCAGAATGCATAATAAAAAAATCAGAAAAACAAAACATGCTGATCATCATCAATGCTCTGGTTCATTTAGCGCTATAAATGCACTGGCCATAATAAACTTAATTTCTGATATGATTAAAATAAAATGTAGTGCAGAAGTTTAAAAGGACATAATCTTATGCGCTGACCAGGATGGTGATGATTGATCATCACTGGATGCCCCTAAAGCACTCAATACATTCCATTGTATATTCAGCCCATGCTCAAATCTAGCTCAGAGAACAAGCACTATTATTGTATGTGACCATGAGTTGATGGAAACAGATATTCTAAAAATATTTAGAACTACTGGAATACTTTTTAACTATAAGTTTATTAATAAAAAATTGAAAATAAGGTTTATATGGCTATACATGAAATTAATTAAGCCTTCTGATTTTGATTAATATACAAATTTCAAGTTATTACATTGATTACATTACTTCTTAATAGGTTTATATAAATGTGTGTATATATATCCGCATATCAGTGGAATATATTGATTTGCATAACATCCCCTATATTTACAATTAAGCTCCAGGTTTGTGAAGAGTATCTGGTTTTCAAATATTTATATAACATTTGAATTTATCAAAATAATAGAATTACATTTTTACCTAAATGTGTCTATTGGACATGCACTTGATATATCTACACACACAGAGTGCAATACATTTTATAATTATATTTCAATCTTCATAAAATAAGTGATTAAAAATGTAAGTTACTACATTTTAATGATGCAGATATCTATTAACATGTGTGCACATGGAAATGTATGTGCACACTATTGTTTATACATCTTTTAACTTGTCAAAATAATAGTTATTAATATGCACATTTTCATAATTAAATTCTTTGCTGAAATTATATAACATTCATATATTTTTATTGTAAATTTTACTTTGTTGTTTGTTTTTTCCTTTAAAATACATACTATTAAATTTTTGACAGTTGATTGTTAATTGATTATCAAAGCATTTTAAATTAATGTAAAAGATTTGCTTTTTTTTCCATTTCTTTTTGTTTTCAAAATAAAATAAGTCTGATTATTATAATAACGTTTTTTAGAATTATTTTAAAATCTAAATTTCAAAATGTCTTTTTTGTTCTCAACAAATAAGATTAAACAAAATCTTTCAGAATGTCATTTTTAAGAAATATGAAAATTATTTCTTTACAAAATACATATAGCAAATCATCTCTCTTTTAGATGTTTGACTCAAGCAAATTACTTATTTGTTTTATTTTAAGTTACTTAGTTAAAATGTCTTTTAAGGAATATTTAAAAAATACAACTCACTGTATATATGTTTATCTGCTTCTCTGGATATAAACAGAAGCATACCTATAACTATTTCAACTGATAGTTTCTCTTGATTTAGGTTCCCTTCTGTCTCAGACTTCAGGCCAGCAAACTCTTCTCTATATTTAAACAGACTAGTGAATATAGAAATGGGTCGGCTTCATGATTCAAAACTTCAGCAGTAAATTAGGGCAGTTGCTTCCTTGCATTCTTATATCTTCATGGCCATTCTGCCAGCCATCTCTGCAGCTAGTTGTGGCCACTCTGTTACAGTTACTAACAAACTGCAGTTAAATCTTCACAAAATATTTTAGCTATTAGCTAACTGCTTCAAAAATATTAAGACAAGAACTCAAAAAAAAAAAATTCAAACATTGCAGCTGACCAATTTGGCCACCTGCTTAAAATATTAAAACCAGACTCTTCTGACCAGCTCTTACAAATGCTACAAGAATTTTTATTTTTTTTAATCAACCCTTTTATAGAATTGGTTTGGGGTGATAACACATTTAATTAAGTTTTTTTCTTTTCAAAAAGATCACTAATCCTTTTTAATTAAAAGCTACTTTTGAAAGCAAATGCAATTTTATCAAAGGTGTGATCTACATGTTTTTACTTAGATAGTGAAATGCATACAAGTTTGAATTAAAAGATTTTTCAAAAAGAATAGATAATAGAAATATTTACAATTATCAGTTCTATTTTAACCATAAACACTTTAAATTTCAAAATCAGAATAAAAATATTAATTTGTATTAGACCTTTTAAGATCTTTATTTCATAATAGAATTTTATTTTAAATTCAGAGTTATTTAACCCTTTATTATTCTAGGATTGTGTAAAAAAATCCCACCAATCTAGTGTGACTATACATAATGTATGGAAACCACTAATCAACTTTGCTCTTAGGAAAAGTGGAGAAATCGGAAGGAACCTCATAGATAAGTATATGAAATTTCAACAGACTTGCCTTTGGCAGGATGGCTCAGTTGGTTAGAGTGTTACCTTAAAATTCAAGAATCTAAGGATCCAGGTTCAAATCCCATGCTAGTACTGTCACTGGTCACACCAACAACATGAGAGGAGAATAATACCTCTCGAAACATACATATACTAACCTGTTTGATGTACTATTACTAACAGTTGAATGTATTTGGAATATTAATAAATAAAGTTAAAAAAATTTTCTGAAGATATTCAATGCCCATTAGACGATGGAAATAGTCCAATATAAAAATACAACCAGAACACAAACCTTCAGGAAAACACTAAGTATTTGGTATGGACCTGATACTATATCAAACTTTAGACATGAAATATTGTCTAAAACTGGCCAGAGTAGAAAATCATTTAACTTTCTTATGTAAATCTGAAGAGATAATTCCTAAAAGTTTGCAACTAAAACCTCCAATTCACTCTCGGAGAGCGATTGAAGCTCTATTAAAAGATGCATTCCATTAGAATGTTTTCTAAAAAACTTAATGATGAAGACTAAATGAGAGTTTCTCAAGCAGTAAGAAAATCATTCTACACTACATGGAAAAATAAAAGAATGTCAGAAGAAGAAACTTGCTATAACCTACATGGGCATATCAAAAATCATAATGTACCAACTTCATCTGTTAAAAATCTGTTCTAAACATCTTATATGTGTATTGAATGTCTTTAGAAAAATTTAACTTTATTTAAAAATTGCAAATACACTGCTATTTGTCCCAACAATGAGAAAACATGAATGATCTTTAGATCTTACCAATCCAGTGATGACTTGCTTCTGAATGATGATACATATTGCTTATTCAGACTAAACAACATAACCTTATAATTTTGAGTGTCATTATTGGTTTTATCTCGTGTAATACTGGCAAAGCACAGCAAAACATCAAAACTCTCAACCTACACTTAGGGAATTACAAGTTTTCCTGAAGAAAGAATGATATATAACAAACCTACCAATGGCACCATATATGATGGTAAATACATAATGAAGATATGTCCAAAATGAGAAGCTAAATAAAGTTAGTGGTGGTATGAACCCAAAACATGCACCTACTTTCTCAGGGTAATAAAATATGTTAGAACTTTTGTCTCTAGACATAATAAATGGGAATGAACCATAAAACATCAGAATATTAGTCAGTGAAAATATCGGAGAGAGTAAACTTCTAATAAAATATCATTTTTCATAAACAAGCAATACTTTTTAAAATAATATTAATAAGTGAATCTCTGCCAGGCATGCTAGACCATAATGTAAAATCATATTTAAAATAGCATATAACAATGTTATAAATATATAACTTAAACCTAAGCCTACAATTTTATCAAACCTTTATATATATATATAAATAAAAGATTGATCTTGCATAGCTCCTGGTTTAATATTAAATAAATTCACCAAGGAAGTCTGTTTCTCCATTATACTGGTAATATAATTCAAAAGATGCATTTGCATTGACAGTTTTTTTCCCCCATAAAGACTTCATACACACAAAGAAAATAGTAAAAATCAGTCATATATCACATGACCTATATAGCTTGTATTACCAATATGTAATACATAAAGAGCCTGCTACTACCTCTAAACAAGCTTAATTTTTTTTTATCATAAAAAAAAAATTAAGCTTGTTTAGAGCTAGTAGCAGGCTCTTTATATATTACAAAGAAAATAATAAATGGCCATTATTTCACAAGTCATTAAACAATTGAGAGAGCAGTTCAATACTTATAGCATTACTTTGGTTTTCACTTTATTTAAGACAATTATTTTAATATAGCAGTTAGCACACATTCTCTTACAATTTAAGCAGAATTTTTCAGACACTATTTAATAGTGGTTTGAAACATTTTCAAAATTAAGTAAACTTTCTTGGTAGTGTTTAATATAATACTTTGTCACGAAATCCCATAATCAACCTAGTGTGTCTAAACTGTAACGGTAAGAAAAGTAGAGCTGCTTTAACCTAACCTAGAGATGCAGATAGATAGGGGGGTTTGAACCTCACCTACTCTAGATTGCTACTAAGCGACTTACTCCCCAAACCTCACTAGAATTTAATCTTAATGTATGCCCGGTGGTCAGGGAGAGGAGACAACAAAAAGGAATTTTAACATATAATGATCGGGTGTACATACATATATCGCAAAAGAAAACAATACTAAGTGGTTTTATTTATAGTGAATGAAAGATAACAGAAACTTTTCTTATTTATATTAGTAGAATTTATACAGCGCTTTATTAATGGTGTTGCAGGCTATTTTCACTGCAACCGTATAGACATATATGAAAGATCCATTGTTTGTAATGCTAAGGACACAAATTTTACATTATAATTTCTTCTTTAAAAATATTTCCAGCCAATGGAAGTGTTACGTAAAAAAAATCAAGAGAGAGACATGATTCATTAACTCTATGGTTGGGGAACATAGAAATAAATAGGTGGTCAAAATCAACTAAACACTTTGGAGAGGTTTAAATCACAGCCCTACTGATGATTAAAGAAAATGAGAAAGTGACCCCAGCAGGAATTTCCAGCTATAATTGAAACAGTTTGATGATATTTCGAGAGATTTCCTAATAAATATACAAGACCATGCAGAAAGGCGATAGCATATTGTGGGCTGTGAGGCTCGAGACATAACAATTACCAAGAGGTTAACACAAGACCAGATAGCTCTCCATCTCTAAACTGGGTTAGAGAAAAAAATGGAATCCATTCGCTAGACGCATGGCCCGGATTCAGAATTGGAGTTTTGTTGCATATGTCCAGTTACGTACATTGAAGTGTCTGAGATAGACATGAGATCCAGAATACTTTATTTATTTTCAGAAGATCCATATGTAGGTATGTTAATCTAAGCATACTTGGCAAAAAGAAGCATTGTAATATATGCTGAGCTGCCCAATAGATCACCCGAGGCACGATACCATATAAATATGGTCAACTTCCTTTAAATTTAAAAAGAAACCCTCTGCAAAAATATATATATTATGAAAGCTCAACTACCACTGAAAATCCGCAGAAAAATAGTAACTACCTTTATAACATTTGGATTGCTAAAAAAAAAAACAAGTGGATGGATATTTTATTGATTTAGTTGAAGTTTAACCGACCCACCACAGAGCCAATTGTCGAATGTACACTCTCTTATTACTAAAAAATATATATACAAACGTTTTATCTCACGCTCTTTAAAATGGAACTTTAAATTCGTAACCCCTCATTGACTAAAAATAAAGACATTTGATAAGGATCTTTCTTTTATATATATATTTTTTTAAAAAAAAAAAATGTTGAAAGTTTTATAATAGAATATTTAGCAATTAAATCTTGACTTTAAAAAAATAGGGTTTTGCACTTTCTATGATTTTCTTTCTAAATAAATAACTATATAAAATAAATAACTTAATTACTGGAGTATAATAGCGGAAAGTTAAATGAAGTATGTTGCAATTAAATTAATAAGAACTATTGCCGCCATTATATATAATAACTCCACCCATTACAATATAAAAAAAAGAAAAAGCAATTAATGAAATATAATTTTACAAGACGCGAACACATAAATTTTAAAAACATATATATAGAAAAACATAAATTTAGATTGAATTTGCAAATTAAAAAGATTTTTTTATTAATTTATGGGAATGTTACCGGTAACTAGATGGGGTGGGTAGAGATGAGTTCATTAGATGTTTCCCGTAGATCTTCTCGGTTCTTCAAATTTGTTTTCCATGTTTTGAGGGCAGATATTCACGGATACAGGGCAGATACTTTAGTTCTCTGGCTGGCTTACATGGTTATGATTCCGGCCTCAGGAGAGCGAAGGCAAAGAGATTACCCCCGCATTTTTGCAGAGCAACACATTTCTGGATTTTTATCTATCTGCTGAAAGAATAGAGTACGGCTTGAAGTAAGTACAACAAGCAAGAGTTCACAATATTGTCCAATTTTTCAGCAAAACTTCTTCCAACAAAAATTCTTAATATTTCTCTTTGACCTTCAGCACAGGTTGCCCGCAAGCATAAGACCGAGAACAAAAGAAACATTCTTTTTTATACCCTTTTTTCCATTATGTTTTTAATCTACTCATTAGTAGCGAATCATGCCCATTGTTTCAAATTTTTCCTGTTATCTATTATTTTATCTAATTCAGAAAAAATGTTTTATTAATTAAATTCCTTTTCTTAATGGATTCTATTTAATTAAGAAAATTTATCTTATCGAATTCTACCAACATATATTTTAAAAATAGTTACGAATAAAATTTTAACTTTCTATATTTTATTTCATTAAATCTTTTTTCTTTAACACAATTCCTTCTTTAATTTATGTAACTATTTGTACAGATGATAATTTAGTTTAAGAAAGAAACATAACATTCACTGTGGTTGGACTTAGGGTCTTAGTTAGTCCACAGTGAATGGTGAAGCCAGCATATATATATATATATGCACAGCTTCAATACATAATGTATGGAAACCACTAATGAACTTTGCTCTTAGGAAAAATGGAGAAATTGGGAGGAACTTCATAGATAAGCATATGAAATTTCTACAGACTTGCCTTTGGCAGGATGGCTCAGTTGGTTAGAGTGTTACCTTAAAATTCAATACTCAAGAATCTAAGGATCCAGGTTCCAATCCCATGCTAGTACTGTCACTGGTCAGGCCAGCAACACGAAGAAGAGAGGAGAATAATACCTCTCGAAACATGCATATACTAACCTGTTTGATGTGCTATTACTAACAGTTGAATGTATTTGGAATATTTAAATAAAGTTAAATTTTTCTGAAGATATTGAATACACATTAGATGATGGAAATAGTCCAATATAAAAATACAACTAGAACACAAATCTTCAGGAAAACACTAAGTATTTGATATGGACCTGATACTATATCAAACTTTAGACATGAAATATTGTCTAAAGCTGGCCAAAGTAGAAAATCATTTAACTTTCTTATGTAAATCTGAAGAGATGATTCATAAAGGTTTGCAACTAAAACCTCCAATTCACTTTCAAAGAGCTGAGAAAATTATTCAGAGAGCAACTGAAGCTCTATTAAGAGAAATGCACTCCATTAATAATGTAGAATATTTTCTAAAAAACTTAATGATGAAGACTAAATGAGAGTTTCTCAAGCAGTAAGAAAATCAACGTTTAAGTAAATTCTAAGTAATTTCATCAACGTCATTTAATCAGACAACTCGAACCGTAATTTAAAGTGAATGATCTATCTTCACGCTTTATTTGCCAGTACTTAGGATTTGCCCATATATAAACATTTGGGTTCGGAAAGAATAAGTGATTTTATTCTTTCTTAAATGCTATATCTTGTATGGGCACTGAAAAGTATTCATTTATTATTTAACACTCATTAAAACGCATGTACAGTAGCTGTAAAAAAGGCTGATATTTAGTGAATTACAATTATAAACATTGCGCTATAGAAATAGATGCTTGTTTACATATGTTTGAGTTTCATTTGAAGGTGATGTTTAAGTAAATTCTAAGTAATTTCGTCGACGTCATTTAGTCAGACAACGCGAACCGTAATTTAAAGTGAATGATCTATCTTCACGCTTTATTTGCCAGTACTTAAGATTTGCCCATATATAAACATTTGGGTTTGGAAAGAATAAGTGGATTCATTTTATTCTTTTTTAAATGCTATATCTTGTATGGGCACTGAAAAGTATTCATTTATTATTTAACACTCATTAAAGCGCATGTACAGTAGCTGTAAAAAAGGCTGATATTTAGTGAATTACAATTATAAACATCCAGCTATAGAAATAGATGCTTGTCTACATTACATGGAAAAATAAAAGAATGCCAAAAGAAGAAACTTGCTATAACCTAAATGGGCATATCAAAAATCATAATATACCAACTTCATCTGTTAAAAATCTGTTCTAAACATCTAATATGTGTAATTAGCAACAAAACATCTAATATGTGTATTGTAACAGTCAGAAAATGTGTGACTTGTAAACATAGTGCAGAATTCGACCACCACACAGAACAGCAGCACCATCAAGGTAGCGAAGCCACCCGTGTTACTGAGTTCGAACATAGTTTATCGGTTCCACAATACAATCTATGAGACAACGCATCTGATGCGACATTAGTAAATATTTCCTTAGGCACGGTGGTCAGGGATATGCAAGAGATTCATGATTTTATTCTCGAGTTAGCCAATAATCAAACTAATATTAATTAAACATTCATATTTACATAATCAAGGAAATATTATATAGAATGAGTATCAAATAAATGAAATGTAACTGCAGGTGTATAGTTTAAAATTATTTATTAATACATTTTAATAAAACAATCATTTACTAATAATATTTTGTGGATTCAAAGCTTCAGTAGCGGGATTTGCGACATGGTTATATTTTAAAGAATACATTTATTTATTTAGACATTTTATATTGAGGACTTCAGTAGTGGTATTTCTGATACTGTAATGTTTACAAAAGGAATTCACTTATTTGAAGGCATCATCTAGCTACCTAAAATTCTCAAGTAAGTATTTCTAATGCATGCCTTGGGGAATTTATACATTTGCAATGCAAGAGTCTAAAGTAAGATTTAAGAGTAGCGGCGGACATATATTTATTTAATTAAATAAAAATATTTATTTTATGACTAAGGGCAAACATTTATTTGAGAGTGAATTATGAAGATAATGCAGAGGCGGAGTGATATATAGAATAATAGAATTAAGTAAAGGAACACGTACGCTTTAGAAAGGCGATATGAAATGGCAGTATATTGAAACTGCAAGGCCGCGAATGAGTTTATAAGACTGTCGGGCTGGTCTCTGCCTCGGCCCGATGAAGTAAGGTGTTACATAAGCATAACCAGGGACAAGCGGTCCGTGTCGCAGTTTGCTGGCTGGCAGCATGATGTCAAGTCCTACGGGAGCACCCATTATGCCCACTTGTGTAGGACGACTGGGGTTAATTTCAACCCTGAAGAATCCGGAAATTTCACGGCGGAATGGGTCATCGCATCTCTAAAACGTAACACATGTATAATGTATAAATGATTATGATGAGATTTTAAATAGATTTCTAACTTGGCCCTACATTGTCAACATTTACTAAAGAACGTTGGCGACTCTCAAAGAAATGTAATTTTCTGGAATTATTCATGATGATTTAATAAATACAAAACATATATAAATTGGGAATTATTATAACTAATACGTCAGCCATTTGCAAAGTAGTAGACCCCTGCATTACAATAAATGATGCACTGAATGCGTGTCGATTTATATGAAAGTTAAGTTATTTAGGAAAGTACATATTAATGAAAATGTGACACACATTCACTGTTTCAAACGATCATAGATTTAAACTTTGAAATAGAGACAATTGTGAGCATGCAATAATTAAATATAGATAAAAATGTAGATTATAGAAATACACACCCAAGAAAGATAGAGTGAGGTAAGTTAGATTATTAGAGACATTTACACATTACATTAATTATTCAATTTTAGTTATACAAATGATAGTTTTTACATTTTATAATTTAGATAAATAATATAAAGAAGAGCTATAGCATGTTATTAGAGTACTCTAGAGTTTGAACACAGACAGGTACCTGTTTTATAAGAAGTTTTCTGATTCCATTAGTTTAGCAGCAAAAAGTTCAGGAGTGGCAATTCTTTCTTGTATTTAGATATTTCATTTACTTTCACAGCAGCAGCAGCTTTCTCATTCATTTCAGGCAGCAGATCTTCATGGTGAATTTATGACGGGCAATGGAAAGTTCGGCATCCAATAGGCCATCTCCCGATGGCGAAAAATCTAGGTGCTTTACTCGATCATACCTTGGCAGGAACAAATTATTTTTATATTTTTGGAGACTCTCAGTGATCGAGAGCAAAGCTAAAGTTTAAGTGAATGTCTCCAGCAAGTCTAAGATGGCCTCTTTTTTTATCTTGATCTTTCACATTTTTGTTAAGGTATTTTTAGGTTCTACTTAATCTGCCCTGAGGATAATCAATGCATTTCGTTGGTTTTAATTATAGAAAGCTGCCGTTCTATTGTTTACATTTTACATTTACTAATTATATTTTGGGGAATTTTTCTTTAATTAAACTATTATCTATCACTGACCGATGCTTTTAAATTTCAAAGACAAAAAGGGAACATAAGATTATTTTAACTTTTAATTAAATATTACATCAGATTTTTTTAGAATTATTATTAAACGAAATTTAAACAAAGCAATAAATACGAACTTTATAATCCAAAATAAATGATTAAAATTATACAAAATTATATAACTAAAAGAAATCTAAATTATATGATTTTATCCCTATTTATTGCCTTTAATTTGAGATCGAAATGTGTACATGTTTATGCTGAATTCTACATAAATTTATACATTTTTAATATTGCTACACACACAATTCGATACCAAAAAGTTTAAATTTGGGCGGGATAGACCGGTCAGTGAGAGACGACAAAAAAAGGTGAAACTTAAGATTCGAATACGAATCTTACTGTTTCAGTATTGAATGTCTTTAGAAAAATTAACTTTATTTAAATATTCCAAATACTATGCTATTTGTCCCAACAATGAGAAAACCTGAATGATCTTTAGATCTTAGCAATCCAGCGGTGATTTGCTTCAGAATGATGACACATATTGCTTATTCAGGCTAAAGAACATAAACTTATAATTTTAAATGTCATTATTTGTTTTATCTCGTGTAATACTGGCAAAGCACAGCAAAACAGATTTATACATCAAAACTCTCAACCTACACTTAGAGAATTAAAAGTTTTCCTGAAGAAAGGATGATATATATACTAACATACCAATAACTCCATATATGATGGTAAATACATAATGAAGATACTTCCAAAATGAGAAGCTAAATAAAGCTAATGATGGCATGAACCCAAAACATGCACCTACTTTTTGAGGGCAATAAAATATGTTAGAACTTTTGTCTCTAGACTTATAATAAATGGGAATGAACCATCACAACTATAAAACATGAGAATATCAGTCAATGAAAATATCAATAATATCGGAGAAAGTAAACTTCTATCTAATAAAATATCAATTATTTCAATGCAACAATAATGAGAGAGCTAAGCTCCATCTCCAAATCATCAATGCAAATTCACATACTTTGCAAACATAATGGTCAGATAACATATACAAGAGAAATTCTAAACTCTCAGTAACAATACTAAATTGATGCTTAAAACTGATATGGTAATAATATAGTCAAATATGATTGAATAAATGTAGCTCTAAGCAATTAAAAGAAAAGAAATATGCATCATTTTTCATAAACAAGCATTTATTATAAAAATATACTTACAATAAAGGACAAAACAATACTTTTTAAAATAACTTAATACTAAGGCATGCTAGACCATAACGTAAAATAATATTTAAAATAGCATATAACAATTATAAATGCATAACTTAAACCTAAGCCTACAATTTTACCAAACCTTTTATATATATATAAATAAAAATTATTGATCTTGCATAGCTCCTGGTTTAATATTAAATAAATTCAACAAGGAAGTATGTTTCTCCACAATATTGGTAATATAATTCAAAAGATGCATTTGCATTAGCAGTTTTTTTCCATAGACTTCATACACACAAAGAAAGTAATAAATGGCCATTATTTCACAAGTCATTAAACAATTGAGAGAGCAGTTCAATACTTATAGCATTACTTTGATTTTCACTTTATTTAAGAATTATTTTAATATAGCAGTTAGCACACATTCTCTTACAATTTAAACAGAATTTTTCAGGCACTATTTAATAGTGGTTTGAAACATTTATTTTCAAAATTAAGTAAACTTTCTTGGTAGTATTTAATATAATACTTTGTCACACATATCTTATAATTAAGCAGCCCTCTGAACAAAACTGCAGTTTAGTTCAAATACTCATATAGCAGTTTGGTCAGAAACTTCCTTCTCTAAGCAGGTTTGAAATAAATATTTAAGTATAGCTGTTTCACAGAAAAATAAGCGGCTAATTATTTAGCACTGAATAGATGTAAATTCTATACCAATAATTTTTCAAAATTTAGGAACATTTTAGTTCATAAGTGAAAGCATAAATGACTTCATCAAGCTTTTTTTTAGTCAATATGATAAATAACTAATTATTGTGATAATATAAAGATCATTAGTGTCTACAAAAGTTCTTTTTCTGAAAAATTAGTTGTTTTTTTTTAAGAAATCCAAGACAAGATAAAGCATTTTAAAAGTTTCTGACATTATAATGAGTTATAAAAGTGTTAAACTGTTATAATTAAGATAAACTTCTATATTTGCTTTAAAATAAATTTAAACAGTTTTCAATGAACAAAGTTCTTAAATGAAATAGAATAAGTTAAGCTGTAATGTTTTAGTTTTGGAAAATAATGCTTTACTCATCAGTAGACAATTGGTTAACATTTTTCCAAATTCTTTCTTCAATATTGCAAATTTTCATTTGATTTGAGATAGAAAATGCAGCACCTGGTGGAGTTTCTATGTGTTCATTTCACTTGGGAAAAAGAAAAACTTATTTTAAAATTTTTTTTATACTTGTTAAAGCTTTATAACTTGCTAATGTCAATCATTTTGATTGACAGGAAACATTTCCTCTGAAGTTTTGCATCTTTAAATTAACAGTTAATTAGTATCTATTGTCTGAATCTAAAAGTAGTGATAATTTAAATATCAACTAGACAATCAGACAAACAACAGTTTAAGAATGTTAAATAATTACAAGACAAATTAATTACATTATGTTAAATAAATTTTTAAAAATTACGTAATTTTTTTTTTAAACTCATCAAATATTTTATTTAATTTTTAAATAAAATACTCTGAATAATATTCAATATTACAAACTAAAACTTACACATTTAGAAATCATCCCATATCTTTTTAAACTAATTTAATTCTTTCTTTAAATAGCAATAAACTACCTATTTTTAAATCAATTAAAATGGACTGATTATTATTAAGAACTAGTTTAAATAAAATATTTTAATTATGAAAACTACACATTAAATTTTAACAATAAAGTAAATTTAATTAATATGGTTGATTCAGGCAACTTCTCTAATATTATTAGGTCTACTTTTAAATCTAATTTATTAAAATCTATTTTAATTATAAACTTAAAATACTTGAGCAAAATATAATATTTACTCATCACATAAATACTTTAAATCATTTATTATTTAGATTTGTCTATATTTATTTAAGCCAATAAACATCACATGACCACCATCTCTTATGCTTGTGTATAACTGTTGTTAAAACAGGCAAAACTCACCATACAGCAAGCTAGAGTAATCAATGGATGCCAGAAGGCTTGTGCATAAAATCCCCATCTAGTGCCTACTCAGTTTTGTAGTTAAATGGAGATAAAAGGTGTTTGCTGGAGGGTTGTATTAGATCCTAAGAATTAGATGCAGTGCTCTCAGATCCAAGGCTCCTCACTGATGAAAGCCACAAGCCAGAAACTGGTCTGGGGATATTGGATGAGTAGGCACTAGATGGGGAGTTTATGCACAAGCCTTCTGGCATCCATTGATTACTCTAGCTTGCTGTGTGTGGCATATGTATAGTGAGTTTTGCCTGTTTTATATTTATTTAAGTTTAATAGATATAATTTACAAAGATATTTGAACTTAATAAAAATTTTATAATTTTTTTTTTGGCAAGGCCTAAAGTTATAATATATATATATATATATATATATATATATAGAGAGAGGGGGGGGGGGCAATTAAAATATTAGAATGATTAATTATAGTGAAACTTAATGACATTATTGCTTTTAGTTAATGAACCTGATTTTTTGAGTTTATGCATGAGATCTCTGATCATTATTGGGTTTGGATTTCTTTCTTGCATTATTCCAGTTAAATTTTCAGATTATTTTTTTTATGCTTTAAGTATTGACTGTGATTGCTTGACAATACTGAGAATTGGCAGTGTTTCTTAAAGGGTATGCTGCAGCACATTAGTGTACTGTGAAATCAGTCTAGATTACTAAATAAATAAATATGCTAATTTAATTTTTATAAAATATCAATCACTTCATAATTATAAATAATTTAAAATTATTTTTTAGCTCATCCAAAAATGGATATAAGAAAATTTGTTACATCAACAGAACTAACAATGACAGCAATACTAGTAGCAGTTCTGCAACAAACATCTGCTGCCAAAGCTAATAGTAGTAGTACCAGCATGGATGAACTCGGGCAAAAAAGTTGGGAAATTAGTACAAGAAAAGGTAGTGAAAAATACTTAAATTTTGGTTTTACATGGACAGGGGACAAAGATTCTCCATTGCCTTTATGTGGACATACAAAAACAAACATTGCAATGATTCCTAACAAACTAAACAGCATTTGGATTCTGAGAAATTAATGGCAAATACCAAAAGGCAATAAGGGTATCTGATAAAGCATAAATTGCCTCAGAAATATCCCAACTTATTGTATAAAGGGTGAAACCTCGTGCAATTGCAGAAATGTTAATGGTTCATGCTTGTCATAATTGTGAATTGTATGTTTTGCAAAGAAGCAGAAGCTGAAATAAATAAAAATTCATCTCTGACAATACTACTAGCTAGTCAAATATTCATTGATATGTCAGAAAATATTCAACAAATTTAATAGCCAAATTTTTGTGCTATAAATTGACCGATAGCAGAGAAGCATGATTAATGGGGATTCAATTATCCAATTTTTATTTTGTCAAGAATTGCCAGAAAGTGAAATATTTAGTTGTATTGACAATTTTTTTCAAAAATACAAATTTATCATGGGATTTCTCCGTCAATGATTGAACATGAGAAAGATTTTTGGACGTTTGCAAAACAAAAAAAAGTCAGACATTGTTTCCACACATTGCATTATTCATGAGAAATTAAAACTTCCCACAAAATTAAGCACTGTTTTGAATGATGTAAAAATAGTTAACCATATTAAAAGCAGACCTCTAAAATTTGTGATTATTCAATGAATTATGTGAGAGCATGGAAGCTAATTACAATTACTTATTCCATAATGAAATTTACTTGTTTTCCAAAGGAAAAGTTTTGGTTCGTGTGAGTTAAAAGAACTTTGTATATTTTTTAAAGAAGAAACAAATGGCAGAAAAAGAATATTATTAAAACAAAAATTTTATGATTGAGCAAATGAAATGTGGTATGCAAGGCTGGCTTGCCTAGAACATATATTTGTGAACCGTAACATTTTAAATACAAAATTTTCAAGGATGAAATGAAAACAATATCAACAGATAAATTAATTGCATTTAAGAAAAAGTGATGTCTATGAACAAAAAGGATTGATGAAAATAGTTTAGCCATGTTCTCAAAAATTCCTGAACATAGAAATACCATCATTAGAAAAAACATTTGGTTATGCTTCAGAAGGCAATTAGAAAATATTTTCCATCAATCCAAACAGATAATCATGACTGAATTTAAAATCATTTTGTTCATTATACATCAGACATCAATCTTTGCCTTAAAGAAGAGGAAGAAATGTTTTCCTTCTCATCTGATTGAACATTGAAAATAAAACATTCGGAAATTTCTCACGATACTTTTTGGAAATTATTAAGAGATGAATATCCAAAATTATTTTTAAAAAGCAATAATTTTCTACATCATATTCGAGTTAAGATTTTCAGCTCTCACTAATATAAAAAATAGTAAGCGATCATGACTGAAAAATCTCAAAGACGAACTGAGAGTTGTTTTGTGAGAAAAAGACCGGATGTAGAAGAACTAGCAACATTATCGTTAATCAAATACTTCACATTTATTGTCATTTTAGTTTCAAAATACATGTTTATTCATCTTTCATATGAATTATACAAAGTTACATATCAAATATAGTGTTTCTACTAAGATTACATCACATATACATAGAATTCTTATCAATCAAAATACACTGTAATTTACAATGAATCCAACATAATGATCGATAACATATAATAAATCAACATGTTAATTTACTTTAAAAGGAACCTTAGAAGCATTAAATGATATCAAATTAACCTAAGCCTCCTTTCAGGGCCATCCATCAGAATTAACATTTGATTGCATGAAAATCAATTTACAAGAATATAGATAACTTTTCATAGCAAAACTTATTAAACCAAAGGTCTTAAAACATTACATACAGCAAATTTTAGTCCCACCATTCTGGTGTGCATCAGTTTTCTTGATTTACATACATTACTTTAATGAAATATCCCCATCTTTGAAGCATTATCACATAGTCAGCTTAACTAAATGTTTTTGTTTTTGCTTAGACATCAAATCATCTGATTACTTCAGTTGTCGGACCTTCACCTAATGTCCACTCATAAAAAGTCCATCTTCAGCCAATTCTTGATATGAGTGATCCACTGAATATTCCCGTGGCTAGTTTCTTGTACAATGTTATACTTCAATATCCTCTAGACTTGTACATTGTCATTGATTTGAGACCGATTAGCCATTTTTGGAAAAAACTTTTAGTATTTTTAATTTATTGTAATAAATACGCTATTGTTTTAACTGGGTCATAGTCTTTCTCACTCTCAAAAAGTAGTTTATTTCTCAGTGTCAAATACAGAAATTGATAAATGTTGCTAGTCATATAATTCCAAAGTGATATTCCTTAAATGCTTTTATCAAATGTATGCACGTTGCTTCGCCATTTGATGGGATTACGCAGGCTAGTCCAAATTTCCTCTAGTATATATATACCATTGTCTCATCATTCTTTCTACATAAAAAGCAGATAGTGTCCAAATCATAATCTTTTTGATTATGCAGAAAAGCTGCGGTAGGTAAGGCCTCTAGATTGACCTTGATCAGAAAGTCTGTAAATCTTGGTTCTAATTTTAATTGCTTAATCAACTAGAGAATCTTAAGATCCCAATGGACAGAATGTTGTCTATTTTCATTGTATTTGGGTTCATATGTATTCCAATAGTTTATCTTGCTATTTAATATAGTTGCAGTATTCCTGACCTTAAGATTTTCCAAAACCAAAGATAGTTGTTGTGTATCCATAGCTTCCCACTTTTGGGTGGGGGTCGATCCATCAGAATAATTTCTTCCGAATGAATCGAACTCTCCATGTCAGGATTATTGAACAATTTTACCAGGATATTATGAGTACATTGTATTAAACAGGTCTTCATTGCATGTAGACCTAGACCATTTAATTGTCTCGGACTTTGCTTAGGCTGATGACAGGATCCTTCCCCCTCCCAACATAACTTGCTACATTGAATTTTGACTTCCCTTATAAAGGTTTTCATCAGAGAAAAACCCACAAGGAAGTATGTAATCTTTGGGAGCATAACAGCAACCATCAGAGCTATTTTCCCAAACAATGACAAATATATAGCCAGAGATCTGAAAAAAATTGCTGTTTTGATCAATAAACCATTTTCAATATCCTTCCTCATCTCAAATGGGGAGAAGCAAGATAGTATCCCAGGGACTTCTGAGGAGGAGCCTTGAACCTGTCGGAAATTTGCTTCCCAGTCTTAATCGACCATATGACCAACTTCTCATTGGCCCTTTAGACCAAATTTAGATATGAATTGGTTCAAGAGCTCAAGCATTGAAAATTTCTTCCTGTGAAGTGAGAAAACCCACCACCTCATCCATATAGGAGATGTGGTGGATTCTCTCCTTCAGCAAAGGGATGGCTATTTCCTTAAGAGATGCCTCGATCCTCAGCAGGAAGGGATTCACATAGGCAGTGAAAAGGAGTGCACTAAGAGGTGAGCCATGAGGAATGGAAACATCAGGCTTGAATTCTGGAAAGACTCTTCCATCCAGAGACAGAAACACCTGATTATGAAGGAAGTTCTCTATCATCTGGAGGTAGCAGCAGGAACCTTGAGTCCTTCCAAGACCCTCAAAAGTACATCAACTTTTGATGCAATCAAAAGCTGCAGCAAAGTCAAGCTGTACAGCAACTGACTGCAACATCTTTATGTGAATATGGTCTACCAAGAGGTGAAATCAGCTCACAGCTTTGGCCACCAAACTCCCCCTCTTGCCAAACTAGTAATTGGATAGCTGATCTATGATGTCTTGAATATCAATTTTAATAAGGCTCTCAACTGCCTTTACCAGTAAAAGGATCATCAATATGGGCCTAAGATTCCCCAGGTTTTGAGGGCCCTCAAGCTTCTTAACCAGGGGAATCATGGCTATCAGATTGATTCCTGGAAGTTCCCAGAAGCTATCAGCCAAAAGATCAGCCATTCGCTTAATAATAGGTGCTGTAAATGCACTCAAATGAAGCAGACAGAATCTGGGAATACCATGCAAGCCAGGGTGAGTTCTCTCTGGCATCATCTTAATTCTTTCTGTGATTTTATGCATGGAGACCTCACAAGATTAAAAGTTTTCCTGCTAAAAGCAACTCCCAAGGCTTAAACTTATTTTCATAATAATCATGTATCTTGGCAAGCATGAAAGACCCCGCATATAGGTTGACATCTATCTTGATCAATCAGTGCCTTTTCTGCCAACCCCAAGGGCCCACCTAAGGTAACTCTGGTACAGCAATGCTGATGTTGAATTAATTGCCATGCTCTTTTGATCGATAGATATTCAGCAACCACCTCCTGTGTAGCTTTGTATTTTGATTTCAACCCAATAGCTGTTTCAATGTTCTGTGCCTTTATGGGCAAATTCATTAATTTTTCAGCAATCTTGTCTAACTTTGATATCATGCGCACAGGGCTCTTGAGATTAAATTTTCTTTTTAAAATCTCAGTAAATTGCATCTATTGAATATGATGTAGGCCTTAGATATCAATTGAGTAATGATATTAGTACAGGTCAACATTCTGACTGTTCTAGGGAGCTCAGATACCACATTACAGGATATCAACATTGAATTCCCACTGCAAGATGTTCAAAAAAGGTTATTGGTTGAAGCTCCACTTTAATAGAGTTAAAAATTATAGGAGAGACAAAGAGCAAATCAATTACAGTCTTTGCTTATCTTGTATAATATGAAAAGGCCTTCTCTGGAAACAGGGATTTGCAAACAATTGAACACATTTTCTCTAAAAAGTTTCATAGGATAAATTGAAATCATCAACAATTATCATCAGAAAGGGATTAGTTATCAATGATATATTTAAATTTTGCACTACTTTATGTATAATTCCTGTTTACCTTGATAAGTATACATTTATTAAATTTAAAAGTAAAATTTTGGAAATTTAATAACCATTATTACACAGTTATTATCAATCTTAATTATCTTGAAGAAGGTGATTGGTGAATTTTTATTTATTAATATTGTGACCCCTCCCATTACTGAATTAAAAAAGGAGTAATGAAAGTATCCAAAAGCATTAATCCTGTCAATAATTTGATGATTAGTTTGATGATGCATCTTAATCTCCCCAAGACATCAGGTGCCTGAACCCTAAACCACTGCTCTAAGGCAAAGGCTCTTGCTCTTGAATTTAAGCCCTTGACATTCATTGATGCAATTTTAATCATTCAGAAATGAGATTAAGATTGTTCTAAGTCAATCCCTGACTTGTGGGAGACCTATTCTTGTTTTCTCACAGATTATTCGATTTCACTTCAAGCTCCAGGAGCTGTAAACTTTCTTCATCATTATTGACCAGGATGGATGTGGATACTTTTTCCTTAACATCTAAGCTCTATCCATTTGTGGGACAATCATTTCAATATTGCATCTGATAAAGTCCTCTGGAAATGATTCCATCAACAATTTAGTCAAGCTTGGAGAGCTAAGCCAAGTCTTCTTAATTGATTGGGGTGGAGAGGAAGTTTTCTGATCTGATAGATCTAGTAGATTCTCCATAAATAAACCTGCTTTCACAATCTGAGTTCACCCTTGTTTGTGGAGTGGATGAATCTTTTTGTCTTCAATCTTCTTTTCCTTTGAGGAAGACCCTCACATTCACTTCCTAATACTTTATTCTCTTGAACTGAAACATTTGAATTCCATGATCTTAAATCCTCCATTGAGAACAGAATATCTTTATTTTGGGAAAGTCTTTTAAGTGTTCCTGATTGTGATGAATTTTCTTCATCAATATTGAAACAGACAGATCGGAGAACCGATCTTCGTTTCAGGTGTTTTATGTACGGTAATTCAAACCACTGTTCGCCCGCAGTGAGATTTTGTCTATTTTAATTTATAATAAAAATTAATTATATATTTTATAGTTTATTAGTCAATGTGTAAAGATGCCGTATATAAATGTCGCAAACCATGAAATAATATTTGTGTGTGCGTGGTTTGCGAATTTATATCATTTAATTTAAAGTTTCAGTGCGGGCGTATTTGTTTTAAATTTTAGTTTTAAAATTGTATAAAGTCGTCTAAAAATACTGATCAAAAATCACATTCCTTTGATCAGTGTTTTTAATTAAAATCTAATTGCACAAATGTTCAGAGCAATTAAGTTGTAGTCAAAATTAGTAAGGAATTTTTATATGTAATTAATGTATCGATTTAAAAATGGCATATTAAATTAAAAGATTGCTAAAAACAGATAATTGATTGTTGGTCAAGCTGCATCGCTAGAGGCTAGAGAAAGTAGGCGGAACCTAAAACAAAAACAAGTCGGAAAGGTCAGCAGTGGCTATTTTAAAAAAAAAACTTACATTCTAACTTTGGTCGTGTTTGAGAGAGCTAGTCTCGAGACAACACAGCAGTTAATAATAATTCAAATATCTTATTAAGAAGTTTACTAGTGAATCGCCATGTTCATGGGCTAATTGCCAGGAGCTGGTCCTTGCCCGCCAATATGGGTCCTCGTGCCGCTGTTTGATCATGTTTCATATACTTCAGAATTTCCAACTTCCAATCTCAAAATTTACTATGCCTTACAAATAACTTTCAAAAATGCGCGCCTACGTTACAAGCCAAGCTGGATGAAGAAAAAGAGAACTTTATTACACGAACTTTAACTTTCTTCCGTGCTTAATGTTATCAATCAAGTGAATCATATGTAAGTTTTTATATCATTTATAATGCTATTATTTAACCTGTCAGTAAATTTTCTTTTCTTTTTAACCCTCTGCTCTAGTCTTTAGAAATAATTTATAACATTTGTAATTAATCGTAATAATCATTTAAATGAATGCATTTATATTGTTTTGTGTATTGCTTATTTCATAAACAAACATTGCCAATAGTAATATTTCCAAATCTGTGTAAACTAGTGTGTAATAATGATCAATTTAATTTAAAAGTAATTTCATGTTCTGAATTAAATATTCTTTCACATTCCGAGTTAGTAAATGTTAAATCACTTTATTATTCTATGTTCAGTTGTTATAAAATTACAATCCAAGTTTCAATCTTAAATATATATATAATCGTTTCAAAGTGTTCATTAATGTTATGTATAATATGAGAAATAATTCATTGCGTAATTTGATACTATCGCTACCGCCTATCAACCTGAAGGGTTAGGAGTCCCAGAGTAAAATTAACTAATTATTGTTTTTTCACCGTCAGTTTAATTTCGCTATGTTTTATTGGGATAAGGATCTCAGCCTGTGGCGTAGAAACAGACAAATAGTTTCCAGGTTTTATATAATTTCTTTTAAAAATCCGCTTCAAGTATTCGTCCTTCACGTCTGTGGCAATGCCTTCCCTTCGCTGAAGTTAGCGTCTCGCCATTCTACCATTGGGGAATGAAAGCAGTTTTTCTTTCCCGGTAATCTCTTGGATCACCGGGGTTCGAAATAACCCCGGCTGGTTGTCGTGTCCCGGAACTACTTGGGGGCATTAAGCCTTGTCAAAGAACAAGCCGCCCGGTATTCCGTTAATGCACCGCAATTGATTACTGTAGGGCTCTTGAATATAGGCAACCACCAGTTCATATATTTTCCACGTCGTATTTATATAAAACCACCAGTTCATCTATTTTCCATGTCGTATTTATATAAAACCATCTCCACTGTTCGTCTACGTTCCGGCTCGAGCCTATTCAAATAAAATAAGTAAACAAAAAATCTTTAGATAAATATTTTTTCCAATGCTCTAATACTCTGATTCTCTTAACCACCTGTCAATTATTTAACTACCCAGCTATTGGCATGAGTTTGTTCATTAAATAAACGTTCACTAAAGACTAGTAGCCAAATACAAGAGGATTTATGAAGTCTTACCGTACTGTATAACACTATATTTATATGCTGTATATTTCTATTATATAACACTATATTCATGTGCTTTCTATTTGTCTTATTTAACACTATATTATATGCTTTATATTTTGCTTATTAAACACTTTATTTAATCTTAATCTTTGTGTCCTCCACCTTATTACTCTCTAAGTTTATTTAGCCACTTTCTGTCTGTATTGGCAACTTAAATATATACGTTACATAAATGACCGTTCCAGTATCTAGAGTCTAATGAATATATATATCATTAACTGTAAGAATTAGTCTATGTTCTAAGCTGAGCTAGAAAAGGGATAACCCTGTGCTGGTGTAAAGTCATCATCGGTTGGTCATGCCGGGGTTTGGGTTTGAATTCAGTTGGCGTTTTGGGAATTTATTCTTAAACGTGGACTGGATTTGAACTCGGGTACTGTGTATGATTAGGCGTGGTGGATTTATACCGGTACAATATGCGGGACTTCAATTGACTGTTCTTATTTATTCCATATGTTTAATCTTTCATTTGTTCTTGTCTTGAATTAATCTTGCTCCATAAACTTTTATTATTGTAGTTTCTAAACTGACACTTATGAAATCTCATTCATATGGCCCCACACATATTTCATTTTCTGTCTGGGCATTCCCTCATCAAGTACCCATGACGCTTACAAAAAAACACTGTGAGGCTACACCTCTCAACATAATGATTAGAGGAGATTCATTATAATCAATCAATGATGGAACTAAATTCCTTTCTTTAGTAATATTTTAAAATTCCTTTCTTTAGTAATATTTTAAAATTAGCAGAATTTGTTAAAAGTTGGTAATTTAAATAACTGATAGACTGATACTGGAAATTTAATACTCTCCCATAAGGGCCAAGTATTCTTTGCAAATCCACAATTTCAAATTTCAACTCCACAATTACGGACCACTCCTGTTATATCAAAAATCTATTGGCTAATACTTTAAATTTATTTTTAAATGATTCATTCATAAATAAATTATTAAACTGTACAACTATATATCTATCATAGGGCTCTGTTGTTCAATTTTCCTATATAAGTCTTGCACTGGAAATTTTAAAAATAATTTAGATTATTATCTGTTGTAGACATTATTAGTGCATTCTCATGTTTATAGATGTGAAATATTCTCGTCAAAGCTGCAGGAATTGATTGGTTGAATCTGTCTGTAATTACTGAGTTTAATGAAGAGTCATCATTTCCCTCAGATTCCATCACTAGTAATGATCTTGCATAATTCTCAATCTCTTCATTTCTCTGGGGATTTTTCTGTAGGACTGAATCATTTCTGTTTTGCATATTTATGTTTTTCTAGTACTCTCAGTATAAGTCATTGGCTCAGCTTTAGTTTGTATTCCATTGGCCAAACTAGATAGGAGTGGTTTGCTAGACTTGGAATTGTCATCATGTCTTAAAGGGGAGGAAATATGAGATTAAGATTGTTTTAAGTCAATCCCTGACTCGTGGGAGATCTTTTCATTAGCAGAATATTGATCTTTTTCTTTTATATTTGGGCAAAGTCTTTGTAGTTTAATCTTTCTCTTTCCATGGAGTTATTTTGCTTTCATGAAGGTTCATTTTATGTCTTGCATAAGTGTAAGTTGGGATTTTACTCTTTGTATTTTGTAGCAAGCTCTTGGTATTAGTCCTATCTGAATCCTTTTCTTGATTTTCCCCTTTATTGGGATCTCTTGTTTTGTCTACAATAAATTCCTTCTAGAATCTTGTTTTGGTTCTTCTTAAACTTTTTTTTGCTTATCAAATCATAAATTTTGACTCATTTTGCTTTTATTTATAGCTTCATTCACTCCCCGCACTGGAGGTATCATCCCCGCAGCCCCTGAAGGCTGCTCTAGATGATTACTATAGTCTTTGGCACTCAAAATGCTTAGCACCTCTGTCTGATGCATTGTTTTGGTTTAATGTTAGTTTTTTAATCTGGTGCCATCTGTGTCCTTATCTTGTCTATAACTTCCTTCCCCTACATCAAAAATCTTTGGGATTAGTCTTGAATTATAAGTCTCCCTATGGTTTATAATATCATTTTTAAAATTGAGTTTGTAACTAATTCTTGATTATATTTTCCCTCCTTGCCAGTTTTCACCGCTACTGGCAACTTCTGGTTCATCACAAAAATATAACTTTTGAAAGTCTCCGGTTTTTCCAATAGAACTTTTTTTTTTTAGTTTTCACTCCATTCTTTTTTTGTATTGTCATTAAAACTAGGTGTTTCTTTGTCAAATTTGTTTTGAAGTTGTAAATTTCCAAAACTACTTTTTTTTTCCTGTTTTTCTTACACTATCAGAGTTTTTATAACTATTAGGCAATTCTAATGATCCATTTTCCTCAAAAATCTTGAAAACTTGTTGTTTTTTTCTCATTTTTCTTTTTTTCAACTATCTTAAGTTCATCTTCAATGTTTAAATCAATTTCTTAAACATTTACATCTTTTTTCTTTCCAATTGCATTAGCTTTAACATTGGCAGCCATTTGCATTGCCTTCTTTAGCGATTAAAAATTAACTTTGCCACTAAATATTAACTTTCTTTGAATGAAAAAAGTTCTTAAGTAATAAAACAAATACTTACTGAACTTTTTGATGTTATCCTTTTGTAAATAACACAATATGAACTGTGAAGCAGCCTTATTCAGGGAGACCAATTTAATAGTCAACTATCTATGATGGCAATCGGAAGCAAAAATTAGATTGTCATTTTATTACTAAAATTCTGTTGATTTACAACAGGATATTAAATATTAGTAAAATTTAAGGCTTTGTTCATATTATTTTTAGTTTTTGTCATTTTTTATTTTAAGACAATAATCATATGTACCTACTTGTAATTTTTTTATATTTAAAATAAGCTAGTAATGTAGTAGGGTTGTGTTAATCAACATTGAAAAAGACAAAGGGTGAAAAAAAAAATTTACAGACTTTGATAATGAGTTATAATTTTTTATATAAAAATTTTTGTACGTTTGCAAATGTTAATAATTAAAAGTTTATTTGTTTATTAACTAATTTATGATTCACTTTTATGTTTAATATTGTGATTTGTCATGGCTTCTACCTCAAAATTAAAAGTTATGTTTAAATTGACTTTTGTTTTTATTTATTTAAAAGCTAATTTTTTTTTACGATAATATGTAGGTGTGCCATAGAAAGAAATTTCCAAAAATGTGTCACAAGAGTAAAAAGATTGAGAAACACTGGAATACAGTATTGTATTTACAAAAGTCTGTCTTAGATCTTGAAGATAAACATTATGCCTTTAGTTATAAAACATGCTATTAGAGACCCACCCTGTGGATTACTGCTGGTAGTAAAAATATTACTTTGAGATATATAGCTTTTGAAATGGTTATTGGATAAGACCTTAGGGTAGTTGGGGCTTTGATAAATGCTTATATAATATGATCACAAAATTATTAGATTGAAGAAGTGCACTTATTTTTTTATTTTTACATATTTATAATGGAAAATAATTTACTTTGATTAGATACTTGCTCTGGTTTTTATCTAATTAAAGTGATTTATTCTCCATTACAAATAGGATGCCAGCACTATAAATAAAGATTTAGTAGCAGAGAAAACAACATCAAAAATAGTTTAAGCATTTTGTATTTATTATACTTTGTAAGCATTGATTTGACTATTTGTAGTCTGGCAGTGATGAATCAGCACAAACAAATACATACATATTTTCAATCTTGTTGTGTTTGGTCTGGATTACAGACCCAACCTACAGAAAATAATACTAACACCAGTATTACAATTAATATAATATTTATTATATTCACAAATATATACAATACATAATACTATAGCTATAATGTGAACTCTTAGATTCGGGTCTTGCAGTTCTACTGCTTCCAGTTACACCTGATAACTTGCCTCATGGATAGGGAAAATGATTCTTCTGGCTGTGCAAGACAGCTTGCCTCAAGTCAACAATAGTCTTAGCAGCGTCTGGTCCCTCTGTGGACTTGCCTAGCTGTGTGGACAAATAGCATATTGCTATCATGGGAATTCTTACTGCTGTTCAGGTTAGCAGGGCTTTCCTGGGAGGACACATACTGTCTTTGTAGGTAGACAGACATTCTCCCCTTTTTCTCCCAAAAGGCTGACCATTAATAGCCAGATCCCTGACCTTACTGGAAACATTCGGATTCAGCAATCATCACTGCTTGTGCTAATGATTGACTATGTGTTTAGCTCTACATCAGCCTATTGGCCAGCAACAAACAATGTCTAATCCAATCAGATAAAGGAATCTTGAATAGTCCACTTCTGAGGGAAGTGAGGACTATAACAAATCTTAAAACGAAATTAATTTTGTTTGTGAATAATGGATAATATTCTGATGAGGAGAAAGCTATTAGTCAAAATGTTGTTTTTGCTGTAATTTTATGGCCAAAGCGTTTATTCAGGATTGTCGAAAGAGAGTATCATTCATAAAAGAATGTGATTTGAGATAAGAAAGTTGAATCCACAGCATCAATTTTGTAAATTGCATGGTTAAATAAATGTATATTATTATTTTTTTGGCTTGGTTACCACTTATAATAAATTTAGATTGTTAAAAATTTACTTGTTGGAAGATTATTTGTTGTAAATGTGTGTTTGTTTCATTTCCATTAAATAAAGTTATAAGTGGACATTTTCAAACTAAAAAAATCTTTGTAAATTTAGATGGTGGAAGATAATTTCTCACAAAAAATATAAATGCATGTTAGTAGATGTTTGTATCATTTCCAGTAAATAAAGTTATAGGCCGTCATTTTTCCAAATAAATATGGTCAGATTAAAACGTATGTGAAATCTCACTGTCAGTCTAATATGTAAGTAGCCTAATTCCTATTATTGCTTTCTGGCTCTAAATTGCAAGCTGCATTTGTTTTTACTGATGAATAACTAAATATATTAAAAGAGCTTCACAAGCAGGATTATTACAAACAATTTTAATAAGTTTATTTATTTACTAGCATACAGATTTTTTTTAAACATAACTTAAGTATTAACAAAATATAAAAGAACTTGTAGAGATTTCAATCAGGAGATAGGATCACTAGTGATTTTATTAAATCCTCCAATCCTGATGTTATAGCCATAGACTTGAAAGTCATTAACTATGTGAATCATATTTTGTGTTTTTCACATCTGGTTAGAGACTGTTCCATTCCACTTTGAAGCAGATAAGCATAATGATTTTGAATTGTCCTGAATCTATTTATGAAACTGGTTAACTGTTAAATTTATAAAAAATTATTAAAAATTTTGTAAGCCACAATTATGTGGTGGTAAGTTCTTGGTTGAATACCCAAAAAATGGATGTCGATAAGTGACAAATTTTAGGTGGCAAAATTTTATCTTAAGTTATTAATAGTTAAGTCTGATTTATTTCCTATATTTTTTGTGAGGCAACTTCTCTTCTGAAATCTGGTAAAAGAAAACATGAAAGCATACCAAGAATATTTTTCAGTAATATGTGATTGAGTAATGAGAAATTTAGAGGGTTTTTTTTCAAACAGGGCCACTGAATTTACTAATTGAATATGCTAATGCTAACAAAATTATTTGTAAACTGCTTGCATCACTACTCCAGGTAATGCCAATGACGTTTTCAAAGAGGTTGTTTCTATGAATTATTTTAGTAAATGAGGAATATAAGTTAGACATGATATAAATTATTGTTAACAAAAATTTATGTACATTTGCGATATTTTCTTGTGATTTAGATGAAAAGCTGTCTATATTGGATTAGGAATCTTATATAAAACTTTCCAATTTTTTCATATCTTTGAAAGATTTCTATTACTGGTAAGGATTTCTTATAAAGTCAAAGCAATATCATCAAAATAGAATAATTTCCTGTATCTGGAACATATATCATTCTATAAAAAGTATTTATTATAACTATCATACAATGTCATTTCAACTTTTCTATTAAAGAGTATTTTGTGAACAAATTTCATAGTTTTCCTGCATTTAAGGTTTTTAAAAACTTAGATTAAAAACAGAATCATTAGCTGAGTAATATCAGTTTTTCTTATTTATTTATTTTGAAAACCTTTTTTAATATAAGTTGTTAAAACTAAAACTTATTCAAAGCAGCTTGAACTAAACTCAGCATACCCTATGAGTAGATGGTGTTTAACTAGAACCAAAATTATTAGATTGTTATTGAATTTTCTTGGATTTTAAAATTTATGGTTTTGTTTTATGCAATTTTTTTGGAATAACTTTATATTTCTGAACAGTTTTGCTTTTGGAGTCTTTTTTGGTTTGAGACAATCAAGAATAGATTCATTAATATCTACTGATTTTATTAGATTGATATTTGAGGATCATTGTGAATGAGAAATTGCAGTTGTATTTTAATGATTTTTTTTTTCTATCAATTTTGGGTGCAGAAGTTTGATATATAAAATAAGCAACCTCCTTAGCAATGGCAATAATAGAATTTAATTTTAAGTTTATGTAAAAGTGACTAGGCCTTTCAATTAGATCTTTTAAGATCTTGTTTTTCTATAGACTCTCCACTTTTTTAGCATTTAATTGTTGGCAATCTCCATCTCTGATAGACAAATATTAGACATTAAAAGCACTATGGATTGTGTTCTAATTTGGAATGAATTGCTTTTGATATTGTTAAGACATGGATCCTTTGGATTATTAAACCTCTTATAGGAAGAGAGAATTAAAGGGATTGTATTATTATTCCATTCAAAATATCCAATATATCAACTCCAATTAGTTTTCTTTATCTTCAATCTCTGAAAAGGATAACTCAATTATAGAAATAATGAATTCCATGTGTGATTAGACTGTTTATTTTAGCTATGGGAAAAATGATCTAATATCAGCATGTAAATGTTTTGATGTTATTGAAACAAAACAAATCAGGGGGGGTTTCTGTTTCCATCTTTCTGAATGGAATGCTACTTATTTGGTATTGTAAAGTAAATGTGTATTTAAATCCATTCATTCTAAACTTATTTGCTCTTAATTTGCATATTTCCAAAGACTACTATGAGATTTAAAATATATTTTCCAATTACTATTGGTCAACTGCAGGATGAATGTCTTTTCAACTTGAAATGAGTGTCTGTGGTTCTTAGGCTCTAAATCACAATTTTTTTTTTCAACTATCTCTTTCACATTTAGTCTCTTTCTAGGAAGCCTTTTGATGATTGATGGAGATTTTCATGGATTAATGTATGCACTGTTTTAGATAGACAAAAACAGGTCAAAGAAGAGTACACTTAGCCACTCATGTTATTAAAAAAATCACCTGCAGTAATGAGATTTTAGCTTAGGTGTAAAAAAATTATACTTGAAGACTTTCATTGATATTCGTTTACATTTTTTAATAAAAAAGTTAGGAAGTTTAAGACTTTTATATCTTTAAAATTTATTACTGGAAAACTATCTTTAGCTAAATGATAAAAGTAGAATAAACTATAATGTCCAGATTAGTCACAACCGGTTTTTTTTTATATATATAAATTATGTTTTTTTTTATTTGAGTTCACTTAGCTGTTATTGAAAACAATATAATTCATTATCCAAATGTTGAGAAACCTTTTTTAAAAATTATTTCCTCATTTTAATTATTTATCATTATTTAAACTTTTACTTAGTCTTTTTTTATTTTTCTTAACAACTTAAATTTCTTTATTTAAATTTTAATTTCTTAAAACAATAATTTGTAAATTATGGAAATTTTAATGAAAAGAAATAGCCTGCCTCTATCAGGTCTCTTTTACTTTCTGAAAAAATTATCTTTATTATATTTCTTTTTGAAATAGATATAAAATGCATATCACTTTTTACAAGAAATAGTACAGAAAGACTATATAAGCCATTAATTTGCATTATTCAATATCAATTTTAAGAAACTTTAGTCTGTTAACAAGAGGTTGATTGTCTTTCAGCTCCCCTTGCCTCTAAAACTAAAATGATCAGATGTTATTTGTTTAAACTTATTTATCAATACCCTTTTTAAAATGATTTCACAATGTCACTAGTCCAATATTTGATACCTTTTATGATTATTTAGATTCATATTTTAGTGTTTGAATAACAAATATGCTTATTTTATTTGCATAATATTTTAATTCTATTTCTTCTCATTTTCAGATATTTGATTGTCTTTTATATTATGAGATTTTCAAATTAGACAGATAGTTAACTTCTATACATAACTCATTGCACTTTAACCAACATCTTTGGCTTGGCTTTTTAATATTGGGTTTTCTTTTTTATTCTGGTGGTATAGTTAAAATAAGTATTTAACAGTTTATATTACATTAAAACATTCTGTTCTGAAATAGGGAATTTCATATTCTTTATTGATTTTTTTGGTGATGAATGTATTCTTGCTAAGATTACATTCATATCACAAATAGTGTATTCAGTCCTGATGGTGAATCTTCAATAACAGCATCCTCTATTGGTGATTTCCCAATTGAACACTGATGTCATAGGTCCCCTATAATCATTTGTTAAAATAAAGATAATCGTCTACAACAAGATTAATCATAATTAATGTAAAAGAAAACTAATTATTAATGCCTTTTTATAAATTAGAAATCAAGCATATGACATAACGGACCTAAAGAAAACCAGAAATTATATATCTTATATGAAAAAAAATAGGAATTGAACCTCTGATCGGACAAGATAGGATCAGATGCAGTGAATTGGCAAACTTATCTTGTGCTGCACATATCCTCTAATGCAAATAAAGAATAGTACAATTTGCAGACTTGCAACAAATTGGCCCTAAAACATCCAATAAATACACAACCCCAGTGAATTCTCGAGAATTAATCTACTTCTACTCCTCATTATTCTCCAAGAACAAAAACTTTACACTGCTTTGTGGTTGTTTTTTTTTTTTTACATATTTCAATCATCTTTAAGTATCAAAATTCATGCATGACATGTCCCCTTGATTTTTATTTCATCTTCCAATAAAAGTAAACATTTCATACTATTTATTAATTTTATATAGACTTTAAGCAAAAAGAGCGGAATTGTTTGCAAATGTTGAAAATGAACACTTTTATTAACTTATGATAAATATATGAGAATTTTATTTGACGTTTATATTTTTGTCACTTATTTTTCAAATTTGTGTGACCTTTTTTTTTTCGTTCCTTTGGATATTGATTTCCTTCTATATAACAGAAAAAGATGATTTTATAAGTACAGAACTATATTTCATACAGTATAGGCAGATGGATGTAAATCTTGTTGACTTATGAGGCATTCAATTACTGATATTCATTTCATGATTTACTTATTTTACCCAATTTTTATAATTGATCCCTTAATCAAATCATTCTTCAGTTATAATAGAAAGCACATTTTTTGAAGGCACTTACGTTCAGTAATTATTTCTTCCATAATTATTTTAATACTGTGATAAGTTTTGTAATGCAAATTGTATAACTTTGTCATCCTCAGCTGCCAATTAAATTATTTAAATTTTGAAGAATATGGCTCACCAGACCATTTCAGACACCTGTAACAAGGCACTTTCTACCAAGATCTTCTAGAGATTACCATCTTAGAATCCTCTATAGATCTGGCAATAGCATTAATTTCTCATACTTTATTTAATTCTTATTCTTTCAATATTTCTTATATTCTTTTCTAAATTAATTCTCTAGTTTCTATTTACAGTGTTGCTATTGAACATAATTCCCTTTGGAATGAATTGAAATACTAGAAAAGATTTTGTGTCCTAGTTTGGGTTAAATTAAACCTTCTTTATTTGATTTCTTATATTTATTGTGTTAATGGGATCAGTGATTTGCTCCATGATCTTTCTGTCAGTATCCTTAATCTTGACATTTGTCTCATAAAAGACTGAATATACTTTTGTTCTGATATTTATATAATATATGGTAATCAAATTCCATCCTGGCATTCTTCTGTCTAAAGTTATTCAATATTGCCTCTTTATATTATTTGAAATTGTTTTGGTTTTTGATCAGTAGGTTCCACTAAATTACTTGATACTTCCTGCAAATAATTTTCTATTAAGTTTAGCTTCTGGTTGGTTGTTTTTTCTTTCAAAATATTATTGTTTAAACGATATATTCTTTAGGATTTCCCTCTTCATTATCTTTAAACACTTTGAATTTGAAAAATTTTATTTACTGCATTTTGACAATATTCATTTTTAAAAAAAAAAAACTCTTGTGCCCATATAATTTTTTGAACTTCTTTATTTTTTTAAGATGTTTAGGTTTTGCAACTGTTTTATACATCTCTTTTGTTCCTAAGATTCTTTCTATAGGCTTTGTTTAACAATTTCTATAAACTTTTTTTCTATTGATGCTTAACTTTTTAAGTGACACTTTTTTTTTTGGAATTTTGACACTGACTTGAAAGGCTGCTCTTTTTTTGTCATTCACTCTTAAAGATACCTTTCTTACTTATAGGTAGTTGTATCTTACTCTGTTCAACTTTTTTTTAAAATTTAATCCATTTCTTTTTAATTGTTATTTTTTCACTTCTATTTTTTTGCAATATTTTATTTATTCTCTTTTTTTTTCTTTACCAATTTTATTCTTACATTCTGATCTTTATTTTTTTATTTTTTATGTTCATATAATTTGTTGGTTTCTTTAAGAGATCTTGTTACATCCCTTTAACATCTTATTTCTTTGTATATTTAATTTATTTTTTTACTAATATGTTTTCTATATTTTTTGCCTATATATATCTTTTCCATTTAGTCTATCATTTCCTCTTCCCCTTGCTTCAATTTTTTGATTTGAAGCATAATTTCCATCTTCGCATCCTGTTTTTGATTTTTTTTGGGGTGAGGAAGGGATCTTTAATTTGTTCTATTATATTCTCATCAATCTTTTTTAATATTTGTTCTACTCTTTTGTTATCTATTTTCATTTCATTTTTTCCATTGTTTTTAAGATTCAGAAAATTATTTGTAATGTTGAATCAGCTCTCAATAGAATAGATTCTTCATTGGCTGAGTTGGCTAGAGCCGAGATTTACAATATTTTAAAAAAAGCTAAGCTTCCTAAAAATAATATTTCAAAGAAAGAAAGAAAAGCATTATTAAATAATATAAAATCGGACAAATCAATTGTTGTACTTCCAGCTGATAAAGGTAATGCTACTGTTGTTATGGATCTTGACGTTTACCATAATAAAATTTTAGATTTGCTTAATGATAAAACTTATAAACTATCAAAAAGAGATCATACTACGTATTTGGAAAAAACAACAAAAGCTATTATTAATAAATCGCTATTGAAACAGAGATAAAAAATAAAATAATCCCTCATGAAAAATCATGTCTGTCCAAAATTTTACGGACTTCCAAAAATTCATAAACCAGATACCCCTTCATCCAATAGTAAGTGCAATAGGATCTCCAACTCATATTTTAGCTAGATATTTATCAGATTTCATTAAACCTACAATCCCATCTATTAAATCATATATAAAAAACTCTTCATTTTATTTCTGTTTTAAAAATTTTTTAAATTAATGCTAATGGCATTCTGGTCAGTTTTAATGTTGTGTCTTTGTTTACAAACATTCCAATTGATGAAGCTTTAAATGTAATTTCACAATGTTGCAATTTACCAGACCATATTATTGCTTTGATTAAACATTGTTTCTTGAACACATATTTTGTATACAATGGACAGCATTATAGACAAGTTTTTGGTACTCCTATGGAAAATATAGAAACTCATGCTTTAGAATCATCATCTTTAAAACCTCTCATTTGGCTCAGATGCATAGATGACACTTTTGTCATATGGCAACATGGAAAAAATAAATTAGATGATTTTTTCTTACATTTAAATAATATGCATCCTCATATTAAATTTACAATGGAGACAGAGTCTGATGGAAAACTCCCTTTTCTTGATGTTCTAGTCACCAGAACACCAAATAGTTTATCTTTTTTGATTTACAGAAAGAATACACACATGGACAGCTATTTACATTTCCATTCTCATCATCACCCAACTCAGATAGTTTTTGTAGCCAAAACTCTTTTAAATAGAGCAATTAACCTTTTAGTTAAGTCACATCTGAAAGAAGAAATAAATCATATTAATAGTGTTTTGTTAGCAAATAGTTATAATTATAAATTTATTAAAAAAAACTTATTTCAAGTCCAAAATGGACAAAATAGAAAAAAAAAGATGATAAATCAGCTATTAGGATTTGTGTTCCATATGTAAAAGAAACTACAGACAGTATTGGATGTATACTAAAATGCTATAATATAGATATAGCATTTTTTATTCATCAAAAGATCAGCAGCATAATAACCAAGCCTAAGGATTCAGTCCCTCTTGAATCTCATGGTGTTGATCAAATCTCATGTGAAAATTGTAAAGCTTCTTATATAGGTATGAGTAATCATCACCTCAGTGTTAGGAAAGATGAGCATGCTAATGCAGTTAAACAACACCCATCATTATCAGCACTCTCACTGCATACTATAGATTCAGATCATAAAATTGATTTTTCTAGTACCAGGATCATATCTAGATGTGATAATCTCTACCAGTGCAAAATTAGAGAAGCCATTGAGATACTTAAAAGGCCAGATTGTATCAATAAGTGAGATGATACATGCAAACTTCCTATTTGGAATTTTTTTTTTAAAAAACCATTCTTAATTTAACATTTTTGCTATTGGTGAAACTTTAAGGTTTTTTTCAAATCAGTGATTGTAGTGCCTCTACAACCATCTTTCTACCTTTTATCACCCAGTGGATGACTTGTGTGATCAAGTCGAAATGTTGGTATATTAATATTTAAATTTTTTAACATGGATGAACCCACAAAATATGTCTTTTATATATGCAACCTGTGAAAATCTTCATATCAACATATATATGATGCAGTACCTTTAACTGTGCCTCTCTGCATAACTACTTCAGCAAGCTGATGGACCATTTGAATAAACTGGTGCCTTCTAATCAGTAGACTGGCTTTTGTCATTTTTAGGAAAAGTATAATCTGGTAACTATTGGTCTACAATCAGCTTCATTTAGTCTAGAATTTGATAGACTTTAGGCACCATCTAGTATACAATATGGGCTATGGAGAACAAAAGGACAGAACATTACTTCCATGTAAATCCAAACTACCATTGTTGCACTAGTAGCAGCAGCTGGATCTACTGTCTTGCCCTATTACCTCTTTATGGTAGTAGTCATGCTGTCATAATTTGTAAAACTTAAAAAAACTCAAAGAATATTTCTTTTTTTAAAAAAAAAAGAATTTTTTCCCCATTAGATAATGAATGAATTATATTATTTTTATATATACACATGTATGTCTGAATTTGATGTATACTTTGAATATGTAATTTAAAATATATATTTTTAATAAATTTTATTATTTTGACAAATTAATGTATATGATATAAATGTTTGTGTGCACACACTTTCATGGTTATCCACATATATGGGAAGTCATTATTTTTGTATCATTTAAATGTGATAACATATTTTTATTATTATATGACAATTCAAATATGTTCATAAATTATTATACCACAAATCTGTGTGCATATACATGTTTTATGTAAACCTAAAAAAAAGCTTACTTTATACATATAACCATATCCCATAGACTTTAATTTCATTTTAATTATTATTATTAAATACATATTTCATTGTTTAAAATTATTCCAGTGACTTTATTTAATCCTAAAATATAAATTATGTTGTATTAAATCCCTTGATCATAATAACAGTTACAGAGTTCTTGTTTCCTGAGCTTGATTTGTGAATAATGGTCTATTATATAAAAGGGGTTTATATTTAGTGCTAATGGAGATCAGTTTATGATGGTCCTGGAGTGGTGCAAATATCCTTTAAAATCAATGCACATTTTATTTAGTTTAATATTTATTAGAAATTGAGTTATAATTGGCCAGTATATTAAGGGTACTAAGCAATGATGATGATCAGCATGCTTTAATATTCCAGCATTATTGTTCTTATTTTATATATTCTGATGGATTAGTACTTAAGTTTGTGTATCCAAATTAAGGTTTAAATGATGTGCCCCAATCTGGAAAGGCCTAAATAATTAGCCTGGTCTATAGTAGACTCATTTCAAATTCAGTCACAAGATTGACTGACTAATTTTTATTGTTGCTCATTCATGATGATGAATGATTATTGCTTTTGTGTAATGCTAGTAACTTATAGTTAGTTTTGCTGATCTCTCATGCTCATTATATTCATTATCATTTATTTTATATTTAATATGTAAATTTTGTAGTAACTGGAGTTGATAATAATGAATACCATCACCTGAGGGTCACTCCAAAGATGTACTATAAACAATTGCTATTACTAACCCTGACAAAGCATCTACATCACTAGATAACCATAATATTGCATTACTTTTTTTAAAAAAATTAAGTAAATACATATATATATATATATTGTACCGGTTCAAAATACACAAGTGGTCTTATATACCCAGACCCACATACACACCGAGCATGAAGTGACGTATGTTACCAAAATGGAAAATCGATAACAATTCTCCGAAAAATATTGTTGATTAAATATAAATAAAATATCTCTAAGGAATTATTAGAGGAAATAGATTGAACCTAAAATTAGGTCAATCGAAGGCTTCCCTGTTAAATTATTTCACAAATGTCGGATTAACTATACGTTGACCATCTGGAGATTTCACACACCTTTAAGAGCACTGAAATGTTTTACTTCAGCCTCTAGTGCCACCCTCGCTCAAGAACGATATTGTTTATTTTCATTTTCTCTCCTGAGAGAGTGTGCAAATATGAATGGTCATTATCGTACATTAATAATTCAATAAGTTCAGACTGAAATAAAAGAAATAATCCAACTCCCCAGTAAGTTACCCCTACATAGCTCAATTATAAGATTTATGTACATCTCAGGTTACTAAGTGGGTTAGCACTTTGATTAAATAACTACAATCCTATCGGCTAACGAATTACCTCAAAACCAAGTAAAGGAAATGGTAAACAATTTAACTATATAATTTCTATTTATTATTCCCAGATTATTATATATCTCCCTCCACCAATTACATATAAAAACAAAATAATTTAATCCAGTTCATATGTCAAATAACGAGAATATAATATTAATGAGATATTACCTGAGTAAATTGAAAATTCATTTACAGAAGCAAATGCATATATATAACAAAAAACATTTAAAAGATTGCACAATGGGTGTGATCTATATCCCTTCCCCACTTTAACATAATAAATTCAGAAATCAAATGTATGCAGCAAATATCATATATTACAAAAAAAATAATTTAAATACAAAGGTCAATCTTGATAATATACGAGGAAATAAAAACCCAGTAATTATTTATATATCTAAGAAAAAAAATTTTAATATTATATAAAAGTAGAGAAAATAAAAAAAAAAAAAACGATATACACTCATCTGAACTTGTACTTTCATTAAGTTCAACTCCAACATGGACCACATGGTTACTCAACAGGGCAGACAGGGCTTCCTTTCACCAATACATGTCTGAGTCTTTTTTCCATCAGGGTCTGCTGTTTTTCCTATGGCATTTTCGGGCTTGATGGACGAACAGGTGGTGCACTGCAGCTAGAAGTCTATTCTATGATAGGGTAGTAAACTGGAACAAACAATAAGGCCATCTCCTTGATTATAGGGTCGGTGAATATAATTCTCACGTAGATATATATATATTGCTTTCACGCCTCGGCTATACGAATACTTGCTTGAAACTAAAGATTATGCTCAACACGTAGGTCAAGTATGAATTTAAGTACTCCACATATGATTCTTCTTTTTTTTTATTAAATGGATATGGGATTCATATTGTTGATAACTTTTCTAAAATCCATTTAATGATCCTCCCATGTTCGATAAGGCTAATTTCAAATTTCCTTTCTTCTTTCTATTCTTTAGACAAGCCAGATACAACTAAAATTTTTAGAAAACACATATCATTTCTCCTTTCTTTCTGCTTTGTTATCTTCTGCAAGCATATACCATTCATTACTTAGACACACTGGAGCCAACTCTTATTTTAGCAAACATAGATCGTCCTATTTTTGGAACAAGCTGAAAACAAAGTTTTTTATTTTCTTAAACATCTAACCATCTGACTGCTTTGGCGAGCTAGGAACAACTGACTTCAATGCCCCAAGTAAGTAGCACATATGGCCCAATTAGTACAATTGTAATACCCCCCCCCCTACGAACTATTTCATCAGCCAATAATAAAACTATACTTTTATATTAATTTACCTACATTCTTTCACTTTTTTATGTCTTAAAGTACGATTTCTCTAATATTGGAATTTGAATAGCCTCCATATTGATTAATTCCACCACCCACTGTGCTTACATTCTTTTAGATAAAATTGACCTTTTGATTTTATCTTTATCCATGATCAACCAGAACAAATTTCTTTTTATACAAAACATTTTTCTTCTGCTAAAAGTAGATTACAATTGACAAAAGGTTTTTTTTTTTGATAAATCAATATTAATTACCAACCCTCTCATTGTAATAAATATAAAATTTAAATTCTAATAAGTACAAAATTCAAATTCTATTTCAACAATTTTTAGGAAAAAGAAAAAAAATACATTTCTATATATATGTATCGGAACATTTACAAGTGGTAATAAACTTAAATACAAAAAAACTGTTCCACACGTAAACAAATGTTACAAGCTTAGTTTTCCCTTTATGATATAGATTTGCTGTATGAATAAAATTATTAATACATATACTGCATACATTTGTACTGTGGGTGTAAATAGGAATATAATGTAGATCAAACCCATTTATTTTATGTACCATATATAAGTACCTCCAAATACACATCTAAATTATGATTTAATAGATCTGTTAAAAATTACAATTTTAATATTTTGTGCATGGTCATTATACATGGTCTGGCACAATATATATACATATATATATATTGTAACCGGACTGCCTGTCAACCCCTCACTCGGTTGATCTTATTTCCTGATGAGCATATTGCAGGACGGACATAATGATTGGCATTACCCAATGTTTATCCTACCATCCTACAACAATATTTCCTTGCTTATCAGAGGATGTAGCATTAAAGAGACTGGAAACATCTACAAAATTTGTTTGGTTTCCCAAATGGCACCACTACAGTTCCAGCTTACCACAACCTTACTTACTTATTCAGATCTGGTTATGCCAAACATAGCTCAGGAGGCATGAGATTCTTGTGAACAAATGCAATAAATGATGAGTGAAGTGAAATGAAACAGACTAGATAATTAGTTTTAGATATTTTACAACAAAAGTTATTGACAGTTCATCTTTGGATTTACATTTTCCTATATGTGCATATATTCCTAGGCCAGTTTGATTTACACTTAATCATTCTTTTACTAACCATCGATGATTGGTGCAATAAATCCTTCAACTATAAGTTCTGTACAAAATATTCATCCTTGATTTTGCTATATGGATGTAGATCTTGGTCATTCATTTACTTAGTGCATTTTTGATCCAGGTATCTGGATGTCAGTTTCAGTCATTCATTTATTTACCTATTCATATAGAAAGTAGGTTGAAGTAAAGAGTGGTTATGCTCTTTTCTTCTAAAATCATAAGTTGTGTTTAAGACCTGCAGAGGTCCCTATCTTAGCATTTTAGGTGCATACTCTTGAGATTCACTAACTCAGGTTTGTATATTTAAGTCACTCATTTATTTAACTCTTTCTTTATCCAGGTGTATGGATTTAGACCTAAGTCACTCATGTATTTAAAATATTAATCATCTAATTCATATTTGTAGATTTAAGTCATTCATTTACTTAATTCATCTTTCATCCAGGCATATGGATGTAGTTCGCGCCATTCACGTATATTAAAATATTAATTCTCTAATTCAGATTTGTAGATTTAAGTCATTTATTTAATTCTTTCTGGATCCAGGTGTATGGGTGTAGACCTAAGTCACTCATGTATTCAAAATATTAATTATCTAATTCATGTTTATAGATTTGAGTCATTCATTTGTTTAATTCATCTTTGATACAGGTGTATATTTGAAGTAGAAACACATTCAATTTAATTTTTCTATAGACGTATTACAAATTCTGTATTCACGTATATATAAATACATCTTTGATTTAACTCACATATTATTATATTTTTCATTTATTTTTAAATCAATATTCTAATGTTCTTAAAATCAATATAATTATTATTCTTTAAAAACATTATTTTCTTATGTTTCATTTGATAAATCAATCATTTGAATAATTGCATTTTATTTTATACATTAATTATTTCAATAAATGCATTTTCAAGAAGTATATTTGAATATTATAAATGTATCTAAATTTTCCTTACATTGACATTTAAATCTTCCCATCAAGAAGGTGTTTACTTGGGATGAATGGCACACTGAGTTACTGCTGCTGTTAATTGGGCATGTTTTCTGATTTTCCTGGGTTTTTCACATTTGGAGAGAGAGGAAGAACTGCTTTCTACTGACTCATATTGGAGTTTTCCAAATTAATAATGCGCTTTTCCATTTTACAGACATCCATTAACTAAAAGTTTTTCTTATGTTGATGATAACTGTGTTTTCCAACTTGATTATTTTAGAATTCCAAAAAGACTACAATTTTCAACAGATATCACTTTTGACCATTCTAATAACTGATTGCATTGTAACTTATCTCAATGTAACTGTTCCTTATCTAATTAAGCTGCATTTTTTCATCTACCAACATGTTTTTAACACCTGATTAAGAGCCCAAGGCAAGAAGGTGATGCTATCTTTAAGTGTTTTACATTTAAATCTGAAAACGTATAGCTCTAAAATAAATTGTATCTATAATATTTTAAATTGAAAATTTATCAATTAATGATAAAGATTTATTAATTAAATGCATTTTTTATATTTTCTTTATTTTACTTTTTTTATTATTTGTTTTTATAACACAATTGGAAAAGTGACTTTAATTCACAGTCACTTGCTTCTTTATTTACATTTTTATTTACTGAACCAGTTTTATTTTTAATTTTTACTGTGTTAACTGGGAAGGGGAAAGAAATCTTTAAAATATATATATGTGAAAGTGTATCTGTTTCAATATATATATATTATCCAGATGCCATGTCAAGGTTAAAATTATATACATAAAAAAAAATCACATTAAAGAAAATAGCTAATGCAAAATTGATATTGGTTATTAATTAACTGAGAGAATTAAATATATATATGTGTGTCAACAGATGGCGTTCTACCAAAAACAGTGTTTTTGTTAGAACGCCATCTGTTGACATAAATACAAGCGTTAGCAAGTTTTTAACTTGTTTTTTATTTTTCATATATATATAGTGATAAAATAATGATAATTATTACCTTGAATCTTGGTTTATTATTCTTGTCTTTGTTCATTATCTTTTGTCAGCAAAACATAAATATTGCAGACAAAAACACTTTGATCCAATGATGATAATTCTTGGAATTATTTTTCTTTCCATTGGATTAGACTTTTTTTTAAATGTATTTTTCATCTGGTCATGGAATTTTAAAATAAATATTTCATTTACTCTAGAATTTGAAATGAGTTTTTCAGTCACTAGTTTTTCTTATGCATTTTATAATGACACAAATTTATCCTTGTAGTTTTAAAAAAGTTGGAGATTTTGTCAAGTATAAGAAAACAGGCCATTTTAATTCTTTCATGATTGTTTTGAAATTTGCTGTTAGTTTGGCTGATTTCTTGTTCTTCTCTTGGTAAGGTATACTTCATTATTTATGGATGGAGTTGGAATGAAGCAAATAGTTTTTTTTCATGTAGGTTATGCAGGCTAAACATTTCACTTTCTTCTTCCATGAAGTGCCATGCTGTTGGGATGAACTGTTATTTTTTTTTAGCAAACCATTTTTTTTAGAATTTAGCTTATATAGGTGTGAATCCATTGCATATTTGAATTATAACTCTCTCTGATTTTATCATAGAGTTTGAAGATTTTCACAATTAAAAAAAATCTGATAGCCAACATGAATATATTCTGCTCACAAAATGTGTACTAACCTAAATTTAGAAATGGCAGTCCTTTATAGTTTATCAGTCTCAGTTACCTCAGTCCAAGCTCTATAAGGTGTTTATTAATAAACAGCTTAATTAAACACCTACCTTAAAGTTGTTACAAATGTCTGATTTTAAAAAAAGCACAGAAAAAAATGGTTATAATGACTAATCACGATTGGAAACAAAGAATAGCTTATCACTCTCAATCCAAGCTCTTAAGAAACAGCTTAACTAAACACCTACCTTAAAATTATTATCAAAGTCTGCTTTCTAAAAATGCACAGGAAAAAAAAAGGGTTATGATGACTAATCACGATTGGAAACAGAAAAAGAGAAATAAAAAATACTATTTATTTTCTTTTAGTATTACAAACTTTTTCTGAAATACCACTTTTTATAAATTGAAAATTAGTTCAAATTTCTATTGCAGATAACTTTTATATCCCTTTTTTTTTTCCAAAACTAATTTTTACAATCAGTTAATGAGTTGTTGTTTTTTAATAGAAATATTTGAGAAAATGCAAAAAAAATTATCATACATAAGAGATCAAAAGATTTTTGTAGTGAGGTTTTAGAATTAAATTGCTATTAATTAATATTATGTAGTTTAAACTTTTATCTAGAGAGTTTTAATAATTAGCTTTTAAATTTGATATTCACATTTAATGCATGATGTAATTACACATAACTACGCTATAAATAGCAATTTATTAAACAGGCAAAACTCTCCATACAGTAGTGCCACTCTGTGCCAAACAGAGTAGTCAATAGATGCCAGAAGACTTTGAGCATAAATTCCCCAACTAGTGCCTAATCATTCAATATCCCCAGACTAGTTTCTGGCTTGTGGCCTTCATCAGTGAGGAGCCTTGGATCTGAGAGTATGTATGGAGAGTTTTACCTGTTTAATAACAGTTATGTGCTAGCATAAGAGATGGTGACCATGTGATGTTTAGTGGAATAACAATTTATACAAATACTTTTGATATTTACAGAATTCATATAATTTCATCATATATTAAAAACTAACACTTTATTTTAAAATTAACAATTTATATATTTGCCAGATGTAGCAATAACTCATGTCTAATGTCTAGAAATAAATATATACAGAGAAGTCATCTTAGAAATATATTTTATTTAAAGTGATTTAAAAGATAGTCAGTCTAAAATAGATTAGTTGTTCTGGGGAAAAACTGGAAAAATAGCTCAGTTGCATAAAGCATTACTATAAAATTTCCATATTCAATAATCTAAAGATCCAGATTCGATTCAGTGCAGCAACACCTGAAGAAGAGAAAATACCACTCAAAACATTGTGTTAAATACTAATCTGTGCTATTACGAGCAATTGAATGTATTTAGAAAGTTTATAACTTTTTTATATTAATTATTTGTTGGATTATAGTCCAACAAATAATTAATATTATAAAAAAATTATAAAGTTGGGTCAGATAAGTCAAATTCAGAATATTTAATGTGAATTTATCATAGCATATACATAAAATTTGACAAATTAAGGTGTGATTTTTGATGTTAATTATTAGCTTCTTAGCTCATTCAGATATTTAAGAGTAGTTACATTAATGAATGTTCTAGAATATTGATGTTCTATTAGTCATCCTCTATCCAACTCATTCTATTACAATAAATGTGTATTAACAGACATAGGATGAAAAGAAAATCCTATATAGTTGTTGGTTTTATAGAAAATATAAGCACAGACACATGAAATACATTTAGTAATATATATTTATTAATATAACATGAACAAATACACATACACTTGGGTATTTACACTACTACCATTGGTGAGGTATAGCTTCTAGTTGTCATGCAACTATAGAAAGGGCATCCAAACACCTTTATAATTTTACCTACCACTTCTGGCTGTTTTTTGACAATCTGTCTCATGAGGTAGGTATAATGACACTTCTGGATGTACCCTGTTAGCTTGCTTCATATCTGCATTAGGCTCAAGGAGTTTCCAGTCTTGTATGTGGACTTATTTCACTGCATTACCCACTTAGCTCAACAGTCTGCCTTTCACCTTTGTAACAATAGTTCTCTGATCTTACCTCCAAATGGATTATTTGTTGCCAGATCAACCATAATAAAAATATTTGAATTCAGCAAGTATCATTGCCTATTGTCTTACTATTGCCATTGGATATATATTATCTATCTATATATATACATTAGTCCTTGGTGATGAAATCCAATATAAATAAGATGAAATCTAGACTAATCCATTATTGAAGGTAAAATGAAATATGACATTATCTTCCCCTGGCTATAATTAGCCCTAGAGAACTTAGTCATGCAGATGCATTAATGGATGTCTTTGTTGCTTTCTGGTTTCATTAGCAGATCTAGTGTTATCATTTGTAGGTCTTGAAACTCTAGGTTCAATACTACTGGCTGGTGACTCATCACTGTTTGATCATGACTCCTCTTTGTTGGCTGGTTTTTCACTGATGGCTGGTGGAGTTTAACGTCATCTGGTTTCTGTGTTCATAATGTTGCTGTCCATTAGCTGTTTTAACTATTGCTATTTGTGATCCTTTAACTTTGATCATTTCAGGAATGACACCTATCCACTTTTTTGTACTTTGTTTCATGCTCTATTTTAGGGTTTATATTAATAATTGCTTCTGGGTCAACCCTGTTTGGATTTATGAGTTGGTCCCTTTAGTCATTGCAAAACCTAAGTGAGTGAACCAGTTATGGCATAATAAACTAACCAGAAATAGATATATAGTTTTATTAGACATTATAATTTTGACTCTTGTCTGACCCAAGAGTGCTATTTGATTGCCTTGGTAATCAATAATTATTTTTCTAAGATACAACTGCTATGTTTCATATTAATGATAATCCACATATTTTTTGACACACAAACCCAGTGATCAGTTCTATTGTTACTAGCATATATCATTAATAAGAATTCTGCATTTGAATGCAGAATCTAAGCCTCTCACATTATTTATACAGGCATTTAGTTAATTCAGTTTAAATTAACCTTCTGAATTTTTGGAATGGAACATGCAATTTTTATGTATCCAACCTACTTAAAATATGTATACACTATACTGATGTGGAAATTCAGTGTGTGTGTGTATCAGTCGTTCACAACTGTTTTATTCATTGTTGCAGATTTATTTGTGCAGTGTTTTTTATTGTCAGTTCTACTTTAAGGAATTATTGTTATAGGAATAAAATTTAAATAATTCTAGTGGTGTAGCTTTGTTTCAAAAGGGTTAATTCTATAAAGATTATTTGAGAGTTGGATACTCTGATAAATTTGTTAAAAGTATTTTATTTAATAATAATATTTGTAAGGATGTAAAAGATAAAGAAAAATATATTTGTAAGGATGTAAAAGATAAAATAAAAATATGATTTTATTTCTTTGCCATTTAAATTGTCTTCTTATAAAATTGTATGTAGGAATAGCAAATTGTTTGGAAATAAGAAAATTGCTTGGAAAATGGGTATTACTTTGAATAATGTATTAAATAATACAAAGGAAATTTTTGATAGGAGGACTATTCTTGGTGTAGTATATTTTATTCTTTTTTTTTGTATAAAGGTCTACATGGTCAGAGTAGTTTGAGTTTAAATGAAAGAATAAAGGTTCTAAAAGTAGAGTTAGAAATAGATATCTTGGTTTTGCTTTGTATGTCCATGAAAAAGATACAAGCCACACTATTAATTTTGATGGAGCTAAGGTTGTCTTCTTTGAGAGAAATGAAATCAAAAGAAGAATTAAAGAATCTTTGTTATTGAAAATTTATTATTCTGAAGCAATTAACTTATTTAAGAGTTCTTTTAATATTAAAGATAAATGGGAAGTAAATGGATTTGTGAGTAATGTTTAATTTTATATATATTGTGTAGTTTTTGTAGTTCTTTACACTTGAGAAGTCTGCTTGTAGCAGCAAAACCTTTGGTTGTGTTTTAATATTATTTTTTGCTGGTCTGTTTGAATTTTGGATTTGGGGTAATTTTAATTATATATTGACTAGTTTAGCTTTATGCTTGTAATATATATATATATTCTGGCCTATCGATGTGTAGTCTCACTTCCGGGCGATATAGTATTAAGTAAAATGGGTTAGCTCAGTTAACGATTATGCTCCGTTAAATGCAAATAATTGATAAATAAAATATTCTGCATTAATATTAAAACATTCTACTAGCTCAAATTAATAAAAATAATAATAAGGTTCAGTTTATCAAATAAATAAATAATTATTTATTCAATCATGAGACTTGGAAGTGAGATACAGATGACAAGAAAGATTACATTGAGCCAATATCAAACAGGATATTACCTCAATGGCATAAGAACACTATCCCCCCTATTATTATCTCAAATAAATAAATTTATAGCATTCTTAAGACTTTAATACTATCTAATCATTATGATTAAACTACTAATTTAAATCTTAATCTTTTATCTATAATAATTTAATTAAATAAAATCTCAGGTTCATAAAACTTCTTTAAGTTAATCAAAATTACTGTAGTAAAGTATGATAAGGGATTTCATATCATACTTCACCACACCTAACTAATAATAATAATAATAATAATAATAATAATAATAATAATAATAATAATAATAATAATAATAATAATAATAATAATAATAATAATAATAATAATAATAATAATAATAATAATAATAATAATAATAATAATAATAATAATAATAATAATAATAATAATAATAATAATAATAATAATAATAATAATAATAATAATAATAATAATAATAATAATAATAATAATAATAATAATAATAATAATAATAATAATAATAATAATAATAATAATAATAATAATAATAATAATAATAATAATAATAATAATAATAATAATAATAATAATAATAATAATAATAATAATAATAATAATAATAATAATAATAATAATAATAATAATAATAATAATAATAATAATAATAATAATAATAATAATAATAATAATAATAATAATAATAATAATAATAATAATAATAATAATAATAATAATAATAATAATAATAATAATAATAATAATAATAATAATAATAATAATAATAATAATAATAATAATAATAATAATAATAATAATAATAATAATAATAATAATAATAATAATAATAATAATAATAATAATAATAATAATAATAATAATAATAATAATAATAATAATAATAATAATAATAATAATAATAATAATAATAATAATAGACAAATCTCTGCTGAGGTAAGAAGCAATCCTTAAGTTCTCCGATGTAAGTATTTATTTTTTACTTTTGTTCCAACTTGTTATTCGCAAAACAAACATAATACAGGAAAAATCGAATTATATAATAGATTAATAGTGTTTTTTGAAAAATATCGGTGTGTTTTAATATCTTTTTTTAAAAAAATAAAAAAATACTGACTTGAGTCAGAATAAATCATGGCTACTGCCCAGTCAAGCGTGAGCGAATTAAGCACCAATACGAAATTAACAACATCGTTAGTTTCAACATCGCCTATTTCGTATGCAAAAGTACTTAAAAGTAATAGCAATACTACAGCACCAACTCAAATACCGCGCTTCCGTAGAACAAACACAAATGATATAAAAAATCTTGATCTAAACACTAGAGAGGAAAATCAACCCCCAGCCGCAATCTGGACAAAAGAAACGCTTGAAAATGTGACGGACCGTTTCAGTAATACGGTGCCTCGTACGTTATTTGAAACATTTCGCAGGTTTTTTTCACCAACTTCGTTAGTACTCGCAGTAACCGATAATCAATGCTCATTATATCGTTTCCCAAAAGCTTTATTATATGAAGCAATCACGCAAAATGCACTATGGGAAACAATCTCTTGTATCGCCGATCATCCAAATTCTCGATATATAACCATTGATTTTTATACTCAGCAGCAAAAAGAACGTTTTCAATCCACTATTTTAGCACTTGATAATTACGCACTCGTAATTATAGATGAAAACCGGAAAAATATAATTACTGGAGTGCTTAAAAATACTTATCTTAAATACAACGTACAAGATTTTCAAAAAATGATAAACCCGTTTGGAAAAGTAATTGCCCTACAGCCTATATATTTAAAAGACACACCTATACCGATATGTAGTAATCGTTTTGAATTTAAAATAAAACTACATAAAAACGTAGACGCCTCAACGATTCCAACACAGATTACAGATCAAGAAGCGACACTCTCTCTTCACATAAGAGGTCTAAAGCCACTTTGTTTTGGCTGTGGACAGAGAGGACACCTAGCAACTCAGTGCGATAACACAAAAAGCAATCACTGTGAACAAACTAAAATCCTCTCCCCAGAACAACCCAGTGATGAAAATAAAATTTATAATAACACTACATCCATTGGCAACCAAATAATAGAAACCGGAAAAAAACAGGTTCAAACACCCACAAACAAAAATAATAATGGATCAGAATTGCCTATCCCAAAGACCAACCAAAAAAATAATAACACAAAAACTAACACAGAAATCCAAGATTCAAACGAAAATAATTCTCAAGAAACCACAACACAAAATACAGCAATTACATCACAGGATCAGCATCTCAATAAAACAAAATGTGTACCAAGTAAAAATCAACAAACAGAAAGTAAACACACACAGTTATATAATGAAAATATAAATCCAGATAATATAAAGATACCAATAATAAAAAAAACTACAATTATAAACAAAACTGCATCAAACATAATGGATGCAATAGAAGCTCCTCTTCCACCTATTCAAGAGAATACACCAGAGGGAAAAAGAAAACCAGGTCGACCACCAAAGAACCATGAATCCAAAAAGGCAAAAAAAACAGACCAAAAGCACAACTCATCAGACATATACAATTTAGAAAATGATGAAATAGAAATGGATGTAAGCCAACAACAAATGGACACCTGTTCGGTTTCATCGCAAATTGCCTGTATAGAGTCTGAAGCAATATTAAATGAAAGAAAAACTGATAATAAACCCAACAATGTCTTAAATATGTATCAGCATCCATCTACTGCAATATAAACAAACATTTAGTATTAAAAATAAAATAAAAATCAATACCCTGTTAAAAAATTATTTAAAACATGAAGATAAAAATTGGATCGCTCAACATTAGAGGCTTAAATGCCACCAAAAAACTTTTTGATCTCAAAAAATGGTTACATACAACACAACCACACATACTGGGGCTTTTGGAAACAAAAATATACAGCAGCTCTCAAATTGATCCATCAAAATATTTAGTCAACCAAGGTTTTTGTGCCTGCTCAAGGCAATCATCATCACCATCAGGTGGCACAGGCATAATTATTTCCCACAACTGCCCTTTCGATTCTTTTAAAATTATATATATTGACTCTAATCTTATCATATTAACACTCCATCATAAAAATATCACACTTAACCTAGTATTTGTATATATACCACCAGGCCCTGTCATCATCTCCAGAATAATAGCAACAATAAATTCAATGCTTACAGCAACACCAAATCCCATAATACTCCTGGGAGATTTCAACATGACCTACCAAACTTTTGTCACCAAATGGATCCATCAAATAACAATCCCACTTATGAGTGCTGAGGGTTTTCTCCCATCAAACTCAATATCTTTTAATAACAATAGATATAAGTCACTTATTGATTTGTGTTTCTACTCACCAATGTTACATCATTATTTTAATCTTGAACTCTGTCCATCTATAATCTCAGATCATGCTGCTCAGTTCATCACCCTCGACCTAACAAAAATACAAAATACAACAATAGCCCTCCAAAAGACTATGCGAATACTTCTTCCAGCACAAACAACTGAATTCTTATATTCAGAAACATATATAATGCTCCAAAAACTTCAAAACATGTCACTCGATCCAGTACAAAAGTATATAGCATTCACCAATATACTTTCTTTCAACATCAATCATATTACCTGCAACTCAACACCCCCCACCAGATTATTAGCATTGGCAGATGAACTACATAAAAGAATAACCATTTCCAGACCAACTACAGATAATCAAACACAAATTAAAAAACTTACAGAAATGTACAACAATACATGCAATACACTAAAGCAATATGTAGCAATAAAAAAGAAAAAAATATGCCTTACACAACAACATACTTGGACCAGAGCATACATACGGTGGGCATTGGGATACCCATCCACAGTCAGAGTGCCTATGGCACTTGAAATAGATGGCTCTATAACAGCTGGACATAACATGATAAACCCAATATATCAACACTTTAAAAAAATACTGCAAAAACAGAGAGTGTACATACCAAATGAAGACATATTTGGAGACCCTGAAACAGATACACCAATAACAACAACTGACATTGTATTTCAACTTGCAACAATAACAAACACATGTCACCCAGGACCACAAGGAATTCCCAAATTTGTGTTCAAACATCTTAGTCACTTCACAGCAAAATACCTGTGCAATCTAGCCAATTACATATCCCAAAAAATTTACAACATACAAAGTCTATACCCAATTGCAATGGTTCCATTTAACAAAAAACAAACAGCAATATCATCTTTATCTAATCTACGACCAATTTCAATGGGACCTTTAGGAATAAAAATTCTTGAAAGAGTGATAAAGGAAAAAATAGAACAACACATACTCCCTGTGTTATCATCAGCACAATATGCCAAAAAAGGATCATCCATTGGCCAGGGTGCCTTAATGTACAAAACAATTATTGAAGTAGTAAAAAAAAAGAAAGAAATATGCACCAATTATAGTTCAACTAGACATTGAGGCAGCTTTTGACTCAGTGCCTATAGCCAAATTATTAGACGTGCTGAAAAAAACAACAACACCTCCATCCCTACTATATATAATAGCAAATCTGCTACTCAGCCGTGAAATTCACATCACATTGAATGGAAAAAAATCACCAGCCTTCAGACCGAGTCAATCCATCCCACAAGGATCCCCCCTAAGTGCCTTGCTCTTTACAATATATATAAATCCTCTATTAATAGAGATACAGAAAAAAATAAAAGGCATTCAAATTCCAAACACTGCTTTAAATATATCATGCATAGCCTATATGGACGATGTAACCGTTTTCCTCCCCTCTAAAAAGAACCTCCCCATATTACAAGAGATAATCAAGAATTATACCTCAAATTTTAATTTAAAAATTAACACAAATAAAACTGCAGCATGGTCAATATACACAGGCAAGCACTGTACAGAGATGTTTAATGGTAAACCATCTGCTTTCCTTGGTTTCCCATTCTACCTTGGAACCAATGGAATGAGGCAAAAAATTCAAAATAAATTAAAAATAGATGCTGAAAAAATCACAGCCTCACTTGAAAAGTCATACCTGTCAATATATGCAAAGGTAGCACTATTTAATCAACTTATAACTACAAAAATTACATACTATACACCTATAATCAAATTTGCAAAAACATTCATATCTAAAATCTCGTCAATCTGTAACAAACTAATATGGAAGAGAAAGACAGTGGCAATCTCTTTAAAAAATCTGAGCAGACCACCACATAGCAATGGACTTGGACTCCATACAATCAATGTTTTTTACACACAGAAATCAGTAAATCTAATAACAGCAACCATAAAAAGATTTCCAGACCTGGAGTGTGTAATCAGTATAATACCCACAGACAGACCACCCCCTTCATATGGATATCTATCCACACTGATTGAAGAACTCAAGCCAATATACAACAAAATATCACTCAATAATGACAACAAGTATACATACTGGGACATTTACAATATACTACATCCAAACCAGACACCCAATCTACATCCATCAGTTCTTGGAATAGACAACAGGCAACTACTGCAACAATTCAGAAAATGGTCATTAGAACCAAAATTATTCGATTTTCTACTTAAGCTTAATCTCAATGCTCTACCCACAACCCATTTCCTTAGATTTCGTAGATTCTATACCAATATAGACCCCATGTGCGGGCTATGTCATAGAGAAGAAGAGACACAAGATCATTTTCTTCATTCCTGCAGTGCCCTAGAAACAATACGTCGCACAATGTTTACCACATACAGAAAGGCTATCATTTCAATTGATGAAATAATAAATACATTTAAAAAAGGCAACAACCCTGCTATTCGTGCAGCAACATACAGCCTTTATGCCTACTGGTGCACCAGATGCACTTTTGCACTTGCCAATAACCCTCGACGCCACCCAGCAACATATTCAATAAAACTAGAACTGTTAAGAAAAAGAGACAGCATCCTAGCTCAACCAGATATATTTGCAGCCACATGGTCACACTTGAAACAGAGATCCAGTCTATGAAATATAAAGACCAATAAGATAGATGATGACATTTTCAACATCAGCATTTTTTCCAATTTTAAAAAAAAAAATGCAAGCATAAACTGAACTAAATAGAAGACCAAATTTAAAAACAAGAAGAAAAAAAAGTATGCAGAAAAGATAAAGACTTATATACTGAAAGTTGTAATTTGTTTTTCATTTGTAAAAAATCAATATATGACTCTGTAACTTTTTAGACTCAATAAAGTTTTGCTTTGAAACATAATAATAATAATAATAATAATAATAATAATAATAATAATAATAATAATAATAATAATAATAATAATAATAATAATAATAATAATAATAATAATAATAATAATAATAATAATAATAATAATAATAATAATAATAATAATAATAATAATAATAATAATAATAATAATAATAATAATAATAATAATAATAATAATAATAATAATAATAATAATAATAATAATAATAATAATAATAATAATAATAATAATAATAATAATAATAATAATAATAATAATAATAATAATAATAATAATAATAATAATAATAATAATAATAATAATAATAATAATAATAATAATAATAATAATAATAATAATAATAATAATAATAATAATAATAATAATAATAATAATAATAATAATAATAATAATAATAATAATAATAATAATAATAATAATAATAATAATAATTCAATTCAATTCAATTCAATTCATTTATTTAAGTGCTAAACAACAGCATAAAGCCAATTACAGCTTGCACATACAATAAAAGTGAAAATAAAACATATAACATAAAATGAAAATATAAATGTATACATAATAAAGTAAAATTTAAAAGACAAAATCAAACTTCACATTTCAGTTTAACAAGATTACAAAATTTCTTATAATCAATGTCACACAGATTAAGGTTACTCCCAATTTGATTATATAAAGAGGGTAACCTAAATAAAGGAGAAAATTTAAGAATATTAGAACGGCATGTTTGAATCTGATATACACAAGTAGACCTAGTATCATAACTCAAAGACCTAACTGAGATAGTTGAAACTATATCTGATAAAATAACCTGTTTATTAACAATTTTATAAAAATATTTCAAATCCCTATACTTTCGTCTAGATGAAAGATTAATCATTTTACCCTCCCAAGAAACATATTTGAAAAACTTCTTTGAAATAGACTGCAACAAGTTACATCCTTGCAAAGAACTAGGGTTCCAAATTATTGAACCATATTCAATAATAGGAAGAACCAATGAAAAAAACAATTTCCGTTTAGTATCATTACTGAACTGATAACCATGTCTAAGAATGGCACCCATAACCTTAAAAGCTTTACCAACAATCATTTCAAAATGAGGAATAAAAGATCCATTACAAGAAAACATAATTCCAAGATCTTTTTGGCATTTAACTGAAATAATTTTATGAGAATTGATATAATAATAAAACTGTAAAACTTCAGATTTTTTGGAATAAGACATAAAGGAACATTTATCAAAATTAACTGTCATATTATTTGACTGACACCAAGCACTAAAGTTATCAATATCCTTCTGAAGGAGAACACAATCGTTCACTGATACAATTCTTCTAAAAATCTTACAGTCATCAGCATAGCTTAACAGAAAAGAATATCTCAAGCAATCATTAAGATCATTAATGTAAACATTAAACAGCATGGGTGCTAAAATACTACCCTGTGGAACACCTAAATTGCATTCAAAATTAAATGAAACTTTATTATTGAATTTAATATATGCTGTACGACTACATAGAAATGATTGAAACCAATATACAAGTTTATTAGAGAAACCTATTTTATGTAATTTATGAAGTAAAACACTGTGATCAACTTTATCAAAGGCTTTTGACAAATCAAAATAAATAACATCTAGTCTTTGACGATCTTCAATAGCATGAGCTATATGATCATAAATTGTCAGTAGATTACTATCAATTGATCTATTAGGACTAAAACCATGTTGAGAAGAAGAAATTATCTTACCCACATCTGAAATAATTTTATTATAAATACATCTCTCAAAAATTCTTGCAATGGTATGCAAAACAGAAATTGGTCTATAATTAGAAACACAATCTCGATCACCATTTTTGAAGATTGGAACCATTTTAGCACATTTCAAAACACTAGGAAAAGTACTGGAATTAAGAGACAGATTAAAAACAAAGGCAAGAGGTACTGCAATAAATTCGGCTAGCCCCTTATAAATAAAAGAAGGAATATTATCACATCCTAAACTAGAGTGAGTCTTAAGCCTCCTAATAGCTACAATAACATCTTCCCTAGAGATATGATCAATTGTACATTTAGCACTAGACAAATTGCCAGGAAATGTAATTTTAGAATCAATTCCATGTTGTGAAAAGTATAACTCTGCAAAATGTTTAGAAAAATCATCTGCATTTAATGCAGAACCGTGAGTCATTTGAACCTTTTTCTTACCCAAGCCTGAATTATTAACAAAATTCCAGAATTCTCTAGGATTAGAAGAAATATTAATTTCAATTTGTTTTATATACTCTTGTAAATCTCGTTTATAGATATATTTAGCCAATCTTCTAAAATTGATAAAATTATTATAATAAATTATATTCTGTGTCTTAAAATAGAGTCTATGATGGTAAGATTTCCTTTTAATAATCTTAATAAGAGTATATGAAAACCACAGAGGATAACCTTTGTTAAACGATAATTTATTAGGAATATATACATCAATAAAACCATTAAAAATTTTCAAAAAATAATCCAAGCAAAAATTCACATCATTAATTGAGTACATATTATTCCAATCAACTTCAGAAAATTTTCTACAAAGATCAACATAATTACCCCTCCCATAATCCCTTTTCACAACATTAAAACAAGTAATTTTAGAATAACACATCTTAATATAAAATTCGATAGGTGGATGATGAACATCAATTGGAAAAGAAACAGAGACAAAGTGAAAATTACTAACTATTGGTACATTACAAAGAACACAATCTAAAGTACGCTGAAAACTATTAACAACAGGGTTATATTGTTGAAGCCCAAAAAATTTGCAAAATCTAAGCATTCTTAAAGCTTTCTGAGATAATAAAGAATAATGCGTAATAATCTTACCCTTAAATAAATCAGGCATATTCAAATCACCAACAATGATAATATTATTATATCTAATCAAAAAATCTTCAAGTGCTGTCAAGAAGTAATCAAGCTCTAAAAGTGAGATATTAGGTTTAAAATAAATATTTCCCAATATACATTTAAAATTATGATCCATGGTAAACTTCACACCATGTAGATTCACATACAGAAGAAGTAAAACATAGATCTTTATATAAAACATTTTTGTTGATAGCAATAAGAGTACCACCTCCTCTAGCTGCATATTCTAAAGATCTATCCGTACGTAAAATATTATACCTATTATCAAGGAAAGAACAATCAGAAAATTGTTGATTTAACCAAGTCTCTGTAAAAAATATCAAATCAAAATGCTCTGTTTCGAAGAATTGTTTAATTTCCACACACTTAGTTCTCATCCCTCTAACATTCATATAAAAGCAAGACAGCCCTACCATATTAAATTAAAAATAAATCAAAACAAATAAATAAATGAAATCAAGTAAAGAAAAATGTAAGTAAGTATAGTGAATAAAGAAAATAAGAAATAAAAGAAAATAAAGAAAATAAGAAATCAAAGAAAACAAAGAAAATAAATAAATAAATACCACTAAAGTTTTAAAGAATTAGCCAAAGTTCCATAAAAAAAACGAATGGAAGCACCACGAGGCCATAAATTGGAAGAGATTAAATCACTATGTTTATGAGCAGGAGCAGATATATAAAAGCAAGAAGATTTCAAGTTATACATATTAATTTCATGACATATGATCCTAGTTCTTAAATGTTTTTCAAGAAAGACCTTAATATTATATGAATTAAGACTCACTGGCATATTAGAAACAAAATATTTATTAAATTTTGTATTAATATTATTAATAATATTATTATGAATTTTAGAAATACCAAACCCCCTTTCCACAGGTAGTCTACCTTTTTTACCAGAAGTTGAAAAAGAGCATCCCAAACCATTTCCCACATTAACCTCATTATCAATATAATTGTTATATTTAGAGAAATGCGAATAATTTGCTCTATGAGTAAAAAAACCTCTATCAGCATTCGCTAGACAATTTTTTCTTCTGAAATTTGATTTAGAAAAGTCACCAGAAAAATTACTACTATACTTTTTTGGAACAGAATGTGAATATCCATCCTTCAATATATACTTTTTATCAGGAAAATTATCATAATATCCCAGCGATGAATTATTAACAGAAAAGCCAGAAAACTTGTTAAATTTTTCATCATCATTAAGTCTAGAAAATTGTTTTTGATATTTATCAGACTGCCTATAAATTTTAGTTTTATAAACTTTTCCTTTATTGTATCTTGTACTATTATCAATTCCACATCCAATATATTCATCACGTGAATGAAAATCCTGATCTAATATCTTATTATTACCTTTATAATCAACATTATAAATGCTATTGTTTTTATTTTTATCTTTTTTCCCAAAACTGTTTTTACCTTTATCTCTAATAAAGAATGAGGACTTGGGCAACTTTTCTAAGGTATTATTACCCTTAAAAGATGAATTAACATCACCAGTACAATCAACCTCAGCAATATCCCCAAAAACTTGTGTTTCCAATAAATCACATTGTATACCTACATCACCAGAAATAACACCATCACCAATAGCTTTAGATTCCTTCACACCAAATTTTGCCATATTCATAATCATACTATAAACTTCCTGAAGAGACATAGATTTTAATAATTCAAAAGTAAAACCAGCCAAGTCTACTTTTCTACTTTCCTTATCTTGAAGCAAATTAACTATATCCACATTAGAACTAGAATTTAAACTCCTATCAATACCTAAATTATTATCACTTTTATCTTTAACACTATCTCTATTATAATTATCCCTTTCAGAAATATTTTCAATATGTATATCTGATTCCACATCTATAAGATCATTAATATTAACTATATCCACATTAGAACTAGAATTTAAATTCCTATCAATACCTAAATTATTATCACTATTATCTTCAACACTATCTCCATTATATCTCTCTCTTTCAGAAATATTTTCAATATGTATATCAGATTCCACATCTATAAGATCATTATTATCTGTTGACCTAACATTTCCAATATTCCTCATTTTATCCACAGACAATTGATTACATTCCATACAATGGAAAAAACCCAAACCAACAGAATCAAAAATTTTTGCATCAGACCTGGACAAATTCAAACAAGATATATGAAAATACCCTTGACAAGAACCAGAGCACTTAATTCCATTATCTGCATCTGACAATTCTACATTACAATAAGTACATTTAACCCCAACTACATTTAAACCCAAACCATATGTAGAAGAATCCATTACTAAAACATCAGGATCATTACCAATACTAATATCAGCAAATGGTGTAGTAAGATTATCTGAATTATCTATTTTGTGCTCAGTATTATAATAATGATTACAAAATTCACATATGAATTCCGGATCATTATCATTAAAGATTTTAAAATCACTTAATTTATAACAATCCAAATGATACTTTAGCCCACAAAAACCAGCGCACTTTAAATATTTTTGTCTGCCATAAATATTACATAAGCAGAGAGGACATCTGACAGCAAAAGGTGCCATTAATTATAATACAAAAATAAAAAAATATAACTATAAAATATACAAATTTTCCAGTAACATATACAAATCATATATACACAAAACTTTAAAAAAAAAAAAAAATTCACATACAACATATATAAATCTGTAATATATTAAAGAGAGCAACTTCTACTTTTCTCTCCTTCACTATTCTCAGATTCTCCAATATAAATAAACAATGTCCAAAATAAAAATTATTGAAAATATCAAAGTCACTATGTACTTAATTATTAATAAAATGAAATTTTATGTTTCTGTTATTTAAAAATAAAATAATAGACATTAGAAATCCCATTGATTATGTTTCAAATAAAAACACATACATATTAAAAAAAAAAAAAAAACCATGTTAAAAAAAAAAACAAAAAACTTGAGTCATATAAATTAAACCATGATAATAGTTTCCAAAAATAAAAATAAGCTTCAGTAATAAAATTCTCCAGGCGTATTAGTTCTAAATGCAGATCACTTTAAAAAAAAACACTAAAAAATCCATTTACTTCTAAAATTCCAAAGGCTTAATTATATCTCAGTAAACAATCTATTAAAAGAAGGTATTCCATTAAATAATTTTAAGGTCAAAGCAGTTTTCAATGATGAATTATATTAGAACAATAGAAATGCTAAAACACATTTTGATCCAATTCAATGTTACAGAAAATATAAGTTTCAGTAATAAAATTCTTCAGGCGTATTAGTTCTAAATGCAGATCACTTTAAAAAAAAAAAAACACTAAAAAATCCATTTACTTCTAAAATTCCAAAGGAGTAATTATATCTCAGTAAACAATCTATTAAAAGAAGGTATTTCATTAAATAATTTTAAGGTCAACGCAGTTTTCAATGATGAATTATATTAGAACAATAGAAATGTTAAAACACATTTTGATCCAATTCAATGTTACAGAAAATAAGCTCATATTAATTCTTGATTAAAAGTTTATAAAATGTATGTCTTATAAACATAGTACCAAATTAAACTATGTCTAACATAAACATAATATTGAATTAAGTACAATATCCAACAAATCTGATAAATAACGAGAGACTTCTTAACAAAAGTAAAAATTCCAATAGTCTTAAGAGGAAAAAAAAAACACGTCTTTCTTCTACAAGAGACAGCAGAATAATAATAATAATAATAATAATAATAATAATAATAATAATAATAATAATAATAATAATAATAATAATAATAATAATAATAATAATAATAATAATAATAATAATAATAATAATAATAATAATAATAATAATAATAATAATAATAATAATAATAATAATAATAATAATAATAATAATAATAATAATAATAATAATAATAATAATAATAATAATAATAATAATAATAATAATAATAATAATAATAATAATAATAATAATAATAATAATAATAATAATAATAATAATAATAATAATAATAATAATAATAATAATAATAATAATAATAATAATAATAATAATAATAATAATAATAATAATAATAATAATAATAATAATAATAATAATAATAATAATAATAATAATAATAATAATAATAATAATAATAATAATAATTCAATTCAATTCAATTCAATTCATTTATTTAAGTGCTAAACAACAGCATAAAGCCAATTACAGCTTGCACATACAATAAAAGTGAAAATAAAACATATAACATAAAATGAAAATATAAATGTATACATAATAAAGTAAAATTTAAAAGACAAAATCAAACTTCACATTTCAGTTTAACAAGTTTACAAAATTTCTTATAATCAATGTCACACAGATTAAGGTTACTCCCAATTTGATTATATAAAGAGGGTAACCTAAATAAAGGAGAAAATTTAAGAATATTAGAACGGCATGTTTGAATCTGATATACACAAGTAGACCTAGTATCATAACTCAAAGACCTAACTGAGATAGTTGAAACTATATCTGATAAAATAACCTGTTTATTAACAATTTTATAAAAATATTTCAAATCCCTATACTTTCGTCTAGATGAAAGATTAATCATTTTACCCTCCCAAGAAACATATTTGAAAAACTTCTTTGAAATAGACTGCAACAAGTTACATCCTTGCAAAGAACTAGGGTTCCAAATTATTGAACCATATTCAATAATAGGAAGAACCAATGAAAAAAACAATTTCCGTTTAGTATCATTACTGAACTGATAACCATGTCTAAGAATGGCACCCATAACCTTAAAAGCTTTACCAACAATCATTTCAAAATGAGGAATAAAAGATCCATTACAAGAAAACATAATTCCAAGATCTTTTTGGCATTTAACTGAAATAATTTTATGAGAATTGATATAATAATAAAACTGTAAAACTTCAGATTTTTTGGAATAAGACATAAAGGAACATTTATCAAAATTAACTGTCATATTATTTGACTGACACCAAGCACTAAAGTTATCAATATCCTTCTGAAGGAGAACACAATCGTTCACTGATACAATTCTTCTAAAAATCTTACAGTCATCAGCATAGCTTAACAGAAAAGAATATCTCAAGCAATCATTAAGATCATTAATGTAAACATTAAACAGCATGGGTGCTAAAATACTACCCTGTGGAACTCCTAAATTGCATTCAAAATTAAATGAAACTTTATTATTGAATTTAATATATGCTGTACGACTACATAGAAATGATTGAAACCAATATACAAGTTTATTAGAGAAACCTATTTTATGTAATTTATGAAGTAAAACACTGTGATCAACTTTATCAAAGGCTTTTGACAAATCAAAATAAATAACATCTAGTCTTTGACGATCTTCAATAGCATGAGCTATATGATCATAAATTGTCAGTAGATTACTATCAATTGATCTATTAGGACTAAAACCATGTTGAGAAGAAGAAATTATCTTACCCACATCTGAAATAATTTTATTATAAATACATCTCTCAAAAATTCTTGCAATGGTATGCAAAACAGAAATTGGTCTATAATTAGAAACACAATCTCGATCACCATTTTTGAAGATTGAGATCGGATTTTAGCACATTTCAAAACACTAGGAAAAGTACTGGAATTAAGAGACAGATTAAAAACAAAGGCAAGAGGTACTGCAATAAATTCGGCTAGCCCCTTATAAATAAAAGAAGGAATATTATCACATCCTAAACTAGAGTGAGTCTTAAGCCTCCTAATAGCTACAATAACATCTTCCCTAGAGATATGATCAATTGTACATTTAGCACTAGACAAATTGCCAGGAAATGTAATTTTAGAATCAATTCCATGTTGTGAAAAGTATAACTCTGCAAAATGTTTAGAAAAATCATCTGCATTTAATGCAGAACCGTGAGTCATTTGAACCTTTTTCTTACCCAAGCCTGAATTATTAACAAAATTCCAGAATTCTCTAGGATTAGAAGAAATATTAATTTCAATTTGTTTTATATACTCTTGTAAATCTCGTTTATAGATATATTTAGCCAATCTTCTAAAATTGATAAAATTATTATAATAAATTATATTCTGTGTCTTAAAATAGAGTCTATGATGGTAAGATTTCCTTTTAATAATCTTAATAAGAGTATATGAAAACCACAGAGGATAACCTTTGTTAAACGATAATTTATTAGGAATATATACATCAATAAAACCATTAAAAATTTTCAAAAAATAATCCAAGCAAAAATTCACATCATTAATTGAGTACATATTATTCCAATCAACTTCAGAAAATTTTCTACAAAGATCAACATAATTACCCCTCCCATAATCCCTTTTCACAACATTAAAACAAGTAATTTTAGAATAACACATCTTAATATAAAATTCGATAGGTGGATGATGAACATCAATTGGAAAAGAAACAGAGACAAAGTGAAAATTACTAACTATTGGTACATTACAAAGAACACAATCTAAAGTACGCTGAAAACTATTAACAACAGGGTTATATTGTTGAAGCCCAAAAAATTTGCAAAATCTAAGCATAATTCAATTCAATTCAATTCTTTATTTATTTAATGTACATATCAACAGCATTTAGCCAATTATAGATTGCACAATAATACAAATCTAAATAAGCATTAAAAAAAAAAATAATAATAATAATAAAATAAATAATACCAATAAAATAGAAAATCAATAAAATGCACAAATAAATAAAAAGGCAATATATCAAATGAAATTAAGGAAAATATTTTTTTATGAGGACTTTAGTGAATTGTTTAAAATCCAAATTAAAAACATCATCATTACCAAAATCTTTGTTATAAGTTCTAGGTAAACGAAATAAAGGGGAAAATCTTAATACATCAGATTTACAATTTTTCAGTTCAAAAACATTATGAGTACGAGTATTATAATTTTTTTTTTTAGTACCTAAGTTAGAAAGCAAATTAGATACAGAAATATTCTGGGAGATGAATTTATGAAGAAGTTTGAGATCTCTTGTTTTTCGTCTCAGTAGTAAATCAATATAGTGTTCATTACTTAAACTATTTAATTTTGCAAATTTGTCAAAAACAGACTGAATTCTTATGATATCTGTCCTGTTATGAGGATTCCATATAATTGAACCATACTCCAAGATGGGAAGAACTAAGGATATAAAAAGTTTAATCTTTGTAAATTTATTAAATGCTTTTCCATATCTGTAAATAGCTCCTACAATTTTAAGAGATTTATTCACCATAAAATTAATGTGATTACGAAAAGATCCATTATTGGAAAATATTATTCCGAGATCTCTTTGATGATCATTTGTTATAATTTTAGAGTCCCCAATATAATAGGAAAACCTTAAGACTTCAGATTTTCTAGAGTAAGAGACAATGGAGCACTTATCCATATTTATATCTATATAATTATATTCACACCAATTCAAGAAATTATCTACATCACTTTGAAGTAAAAAACAGTCATTAATAGAATAAATATGCCTAAAAATTTTGCAATCATCTGCATAACATAGAAGATGTGAAAATTTAATGCATGTTTTTAGGTCATCAATGTATACATTAAATAATAAAGGTGCAAGAACACTGCCTTGAGGCACCCCAGTGAAGCAATAATAAGGTAATGACAATTTACCATTAAACCTCACACAAGACATTCTATCCCTAAGAAAAGAGTCAAACCAATTAATTAATAATTTAGAAAAACCTAACCTACAAAGCTTCTGAAGAAGAATTTTATGATTAACTCTATCAAAAGCCTTGGACATATCAAAATAAACAACATCTAACCTAGATTGATTCTCAATTGAATTTGAAATGTGATCAAAAATAGTTAGCAAATTTGTTTCAATGGACCTATTAGGCAAAAATCCATGCTGCTCTGGTGCCAAAACCTTAGAGACATCCAAGATAATTTTATTATACAAACATCTTTCAAAAATTCGAGCAACAGTGTGAAGAATTGAAATAGGCCTATAGTCACTTACCAAATCTCTAGATCCTTTCTTAAAAATAGGAACAACTTTAGCAATTTTAAGGGATGTAGGAAAAGTACCATTTGCTAAAGAGCAATTAAAAATATGCAAAAGAGGAGAAGCAATGTATTCAGCACATCCTTTATAAATGAAAGCTGGAATATTGTCAAGGCCCACACTAGAATGTAATTTAAGCTGCCCAATAGCAAAAATAACATCAGATTCAATAAATGAATCCAATGTTATTCTTTCTTCAACTAGATCATTATTTTCAGTCAAATCAGTAAAAGAATTAGATTGTTTAAAAAGCTCTGAGAAATAATGAGAAAAATCATCAGCAACTAGATTAGAATTATTATTCTGTAATTTTTTTTTTGTAATACCTGAATCCTTAACTAGAGACCAAAATTGCAAGGGATTATCAGAAATATGACTTTCAGTATTTTGTATAAATTTTTGAAAATCTCTATGATATATAACCTTTGACAATCTTCTATAATTAATAAAATTGTTATAATAATTTAAGTTCTTAGTTTTCCAATATTTACGATGATGAAATGATTTCCTTTTAATAATTTCTTTAAGAGAAACTGAAAACCAGCGAGGAAAACGTTTAGTTAAAAAAATTTTCTTAGGAATGTATTTGTCAATTAGTTCACAAAATGATTGTTCAAAAAATCTCATACAAAAATCTACATCAGATGAAGAATACAAATTTTTCCAGTTAAAATTGGATAATTGTAAACAAAGACCCAAATAATTTCCTTTTCTGTAGTTTCTTTTCATAGTTTTAAAGGGACAGAGTCTATTAAATTTAATATTAATATAAAATTCTAAGGGAGGATGATGCAAGTCAATGGAAAAAGGAAGAGAAGAAGTAGTTAAACATTCAATTGTAGGAAAATTACTGAGAATATAATCCAATGTGTGATCATTAAAATTGGTGTATGGATTAAATTGTTTTAAATTCAACAAATTGCAAAACCGAATCATTCTCAATGCTTTAGGTGAAAAAGAGACAGAATCTATGATAGTAGTACCCGAATATAAATCCGGAATATTAAAATCTCCGGTAATAATAAAATTATCATAGCCAATCAGAAAATCTTCAAGTGATGTCAAAAAATAATCAAACTCCAACAACGACAAAGTGGGTTTGAGGTAAACATTACCCAAAATAAATTTAAAATTGTGATTTAAAGTAATTTCACACCATGTAGATTCACAAAAAGAAGAAGAAAAATAAAGTTCTTTATAAAAAACATCTTTATGAAGAGCAATCAGAGTACCACCACCTCGAGAAATATTATCCATAGATCTGTCAGTTCGCAAAATACTAAATCTATCATCAAGAAAAGAACAATCAGGAAATTGTTGATTTAGCCAAGTTTCTGTAAGTAAAATAAGATCAAAATGTTCTGTTTCAAAAAATTGCTTTATTTGAACACATTTAGTTCTCATACCTCTGACATTCATATAAAAACAAGACAGCCCTACCATATTAAATTAAAAATAAATCCAAACAAATAAATAAATGATATCAAGTAAAGAAAAATGTAAGTAAGTATAGTGAATAAAGAAAATAAGAAATAAAAGAAAATAAAGAAAATAAGAAATCAAAGAAAACAGAAAATAACTAAATAAATACCACTAAAGTTTTAAAGAATTAGCCAAAGTTCCATAAAAAAAACAAATGGAAGCACCACGAGGCCATAAATTGGAAGAGATTAAATCATTATGTTTATGAGCAGGAGCAGATATATAAAAGCAAGAAGATTTCAAGTTATACATATTAATTTCATGACATATGATCCTAGTTCTTAAACGTTTTTCAAGAAAGACCTTAATATTATATGAATTAAGATTCACTGGCATATTAGAAACAAAATATTTATTACATTTTGTATTAATATTATTAATAATATTATTATGAATTTTAGAAATACCAAACCCCCTTTCCACAGGTAGTCTACCTTTTTTACCAGAAGTTGAAAAAGAGCATCCCAAACCATTTCCCACATTAACCTCATTATCAATATAATTGTTATATTTAGAGAAATGCGAATAATTTGCTCTATGAGTAAAAAAACCTCTATCAGCATTCGCTAGACAATTTTTTTTCCTGAAATTTGATTTAGAAAAGTCACCAGAAAAATTACTATTATACTTTTTTGGAACAGAATGTGAATATCCATCCTTCAATATATACTTTTTATCAGGAAAATTATCATAATATCCCAGCGATGAATTATTAACAGAAAAGCCAGAAAACTTGTTAAATTTTTCATCATCATTAAGTCTAGAAAATTGTTTTTGATATTTATCAGACTGCCTATAAATTTTAGTTTTATAAACTTTTCCTTTATTGTATCTTGTACGATTATCAATTCCACATCCAATATATTCATCACATGAATGAAAATCCTGATCTAATATCTTATTATTACCTTTATAATCAACATTATAAATGCTATTGTTTTTATTTTTATCTTTTTTCCCAACACTGTTTTTATCTTTATCTCTAATAAAGAATGAGGACTTGGGCAACTTTTCTAAGGTATTATTACCCTTAAAAGATGAATTAACATCACCACCACAATCAACCTCAGCAATATCCCCCAAAACTTGTGTTTCCAATAAATCACATTGTATACCTACATCACCAGAAATAACACCATCACCAATAGCTTTAGATTCCTTCACACCAAATTTTGCCATATTCATAATCATGCTATAAACTTCCTGAAGAGACATAGATTTTAATAATTCAAAAGTAAAACCAGCCAAGTCTACTTTTCTACTTTCCTTATCTTGAAGCAAATTAACTATATCCACATTAGAACTAGAATTTAAACTCCTATCAATACCTAAATTATTATCACTTTTATCTTTAACACTATCTCTATTATAATTATCCCTTTCAGAAATATTATCAATATGTATATCCGATTCCACATCTATAAGATCATTATTATTAACTATATCCACAGTAGAACTAGAATTTAAACTCCTATCAATAGCTAAATTATTATCACTATTACCTTCAACACTATCTCCATTATATCTATCTCTTTCAGAAATATTTTCAATATGTATATCAGATTCCACATCTATAAGATCATTATTATCTGTTGACCTAACATTCCCAATATTCCTCATTTTATCCACAGACAATTGATTACATTCTATACAATGGAAAAAACCCAAACCAACAGAATCAAAAATTTTTGCATCAGACCTGGACAAATTCAAACAAGATATATGAAAATACCCTTGACAAAAACCAGAGCACTTAATTCCATTATCCGCATCTGACAATTCTACATTACAATAAGTACATTTAACCCCAACTACATTTAAACCCAAACCATATGTAGAAGAATCCATTACTAAAACATCAGGATCATTACCAATATTAATATCAGCAAATGGTGTACTAAGATTATCTGAATTATCTATTTTGTGCTCAGTATTATAATAATGATTACAAAATTCACATATGAATTCCGGACCATTATCATTAAAGATTTTAAAATCACTTAATTTATAACAATCCAAATGATACTTTAGCCCACAAAAACCAGCGCACTTTAAATATTTTTGTCTGCCATAAATATTACATAAGCAGAGAGGACATCTGACAGCAAAAGGTGCCATTAATTATAATACAAAAATAAAAAAATATAACTATAAAATATACAAATTTTCCATTAACCTATACAAATCATATATATACACAAAACTTTAAAAAAAAAAAAAAAATTCACATCCAACATGTAAAAATCTGTAATATATTAAAGAGAGTAACTTCTTCTTTTCTCTCCTTCACTATTCTCAGATTCTCCAATATATATTAACAATGTCCAAAATAAAAATTGTTGAAAATATCAAAGTCACTATGTACTAATTATTAATAAAATGAAATTTTATGTTTCTGTTATTTAAAAATAAAATAATAGACATTAGAAATCCCATTGATTATGTTTCAAATAAAAACACATACAAAAAACCATGTTAAAAAAAAAAAAAACTTGAGTCATATAAATTAAACCATGATAATAGTTTCCAAAAATAAAAATAAGCTTCAGTAATAAAATTCTCCAGGCGTATTAGTTCTAAATGCAGATCACTTTAAAAAAAAACACTAAAAAAAAAAAAAAAAAAATCCATTTACTTCTAAAATTCCCAAGGCGTAATTAGAACCCAGTAAACAATCTATTAAAAAAAGCTATTAAAAGAAGCTATTCCATTAAATAATATAAAGGTCAAAGCAGTTTTCAATGATGAATTATATTAGAACAATAGAAATGCTATATAAAAAAAAACCATGATAATATTTCCAAAAATAAAATATAAGTTTCAGTAATAAAATTCTCCAGGCGTATTAGTTCTAAATGCAGATCACTTTAAAAAAATGACACTAAAAAATCCATTTACTTCTAAAATTCCAAAGGTATTCCTTTAAATAATTTTAAGGTATTTCATTAAATAATTTTAAGGTCAAAGCAGTTTTCAATGATGAATTATATTAAAACAATAGAAATGCTAAAACACATTTTGATCCAATTCAATGTTACAGAAAATATAAGTTTCAGTAATAAAATTCTCCAGGCGTTTTAGTTCCAAAAGCAGATCACTTTAAAAAAAAAAAAAACACTAAAAAATCCATTTACTTCTAAAATTCCAAAGGCTAATTATATCTCAGTAAAACAATCTATTAAAAGAAGGTATTCCATTAAATAATTTTAAGGTCAAAGCAGTTTACAATGATGAATAATAATAATAATAATAATAATAATAATAATAATAATAATAATAATAATAATAATAATAATAATAATAATAATAATAATAATAATAATAATAATAATAATAATAATAATAATAATAATAATAATAATAATAATAATAATAATAATAATAATAATAATAATAATAATAATAATAATAATAATAATAATAATAATAATAATAATAATAATAATAATAATAATAATAATAATAATAATAATAATAATAATAATAATAATAATAATAATAATAATAATAATAATAATAATAATAATAATAATAATAATAATAATAATAATAATAATAATAATAATAATAATAATAATAATAATAATAATAATAATAATAATAATAATAATAATAATAATAATAATAATAATAATAATAATAATAATAATAATAATAATAATAATAATAATAATAATAATAATAATAATAATAATAATAATAATAATAATAATAATAATAATAATAATAATAATAATAATAATAATAATAATAATAATAATAATAATAATAATAATAATTTATTTATTTTTACTTATTTATTTATTCATTATGAAGCAAACAATAAATGTATAATACAGTGAGATAAATTCCATACAAGAAAAATCTTGTGTGAGGAATTTAAATGTAACAACTAAAAACACTATATATAAACAATATATATATATAAATAAAAAAAATAAAACTAATGCTTAGCATAATATAACCAGTGCCATAAATGCTTTTTAAAAATCAAATAAGATAGTGTTCATTAAATTCACAGAACAATCTCTTATAAATACATATTAAATAATTTAGGACCATTATAACTAAATTGCTTCCTACTGGATGTTTTAAGAAAATTAGGTAAAGCTAGCTGATATTTAGTAGATAAATGAGTATTTACTAAAAACACTAATAAAATACAAAAAAAAAGTATAAATATAACATAAAATATTAAAATTATACAGATATTACATTTGGCAATTCAATAACAGTAGTAAATAATTACAACATAACATACAGTATAAACAAAAATAAAATAAAATAAACAAAATAAAACTAATGCTTAGCATAATATAACCAGTGCCATAAATGCTTTTTAAAAATCAAATAACTAGTGCTCATTAAATTCACAGAACAATCTCTTATAAACATATTAAATAATTAAGGACCATTATAACTAAATTGCTTCCTACTAGATGTTTTAAGAAAATTAGGTAAAGCTAGCTGATATTGAGTAGATAAATGAGTATTTACAACAGAAGATTTAATATCCAAATGAAGTTTCCTACAATAAATATCAAGTATCACTCTTTATTTATACAAATGGAAAACATCTAGTATATTAAAAGTGGCATAAATATCTTTAACAGATGTGGTACGTGATCTACCAAAAATGATATGCATTGTATAATTCTGTAAAACAGACAATGTAGTCATTGCAAAGGTAGAACAGTTCCCCCAAACTGATATATTATAACATAATAAGCTTTGATAAGAAGAAATATATAACGTAATCAAAGCTGACTGAGGAAAAAATTTAGATAAGTAGAAAAACATATAATTTAATTTATGTAAACGAGAACAAAGAAAGTCAATATGGTTTGACCAAGATAGTCTGGAGTCAATAAAAACACCTAGATAGCAAATATTATCAACAAATGAAATGTTAGCACAAGTACAAGTGCTATTACAATGCCAAAAATACTTATTACAAATAGTAATGTTAAGCGAATGAATATTTGATTTATAAGAAAAATTAATTGCTTTTGTTTTATTCAGATTATTTAATAAATTATTAAATGCTAACCATTTACTGATTAGGATTAAATCATCATTAATTATTTTTTCAACAAAATTATATGAAACTGCAGCATAAGATAAAGCAATATCATCTGCAAAACCATAAATCTTAGATTCTAAAGGTAAAGAAAATAAATCATTTATATAAATTATAAATAAAATGGGACCCAAAACTGAACCTTGTGGTACACCATGGTTAACTGTTATAAAAGAGCTTACAACACCAGAAATATTTGTTGCTTGTTTTCTATCCTTTAAGTAACTCACAAACCATGAAATAAATCCACTACGAAAAACATATGAATATAAACGCTTAAGTAAAATTTTGTGAGATACAGAGTCAAATGCCTTAGACAAATCTAAATAAATAGCACCAGTTTTAAAATCCTTATCTAGTGAAGTTGTCAAATTGTTTACATGACTATAGAAAGTGTCCAAGGTACTTCTACCAGAAATAAATCCATATTGATGTTCAGATAAAATATTATTTTTAGATAAAAATGACATCATTTTCTCTTTAACCACCATCTCTAACAATTTGGATATTACAGATATAATAGATATTGGTCTATAATTGTCAAGCTGTACAGGGTCACCCTTTTTAAAAACAGGTGTAATAAAACCAACCTTCAAACAAGTAGGAAACAAACCAACATTTAAGGAAAGATTAAACAAATAAACAAGAACAGGTATGAAAGCTGACTTATTTTCCTTAAGAATCTTTGGTGTTAACTTATCTAGACCAGCTGAATGAACATTCTTTAAGAGATCAATTTTACCAGACAAATCCAAATCAGTAACATCTGTACACAAAAAAGAATTTAGACAAGAATCAGCAAAAGACAATTCTTGTACTGGTGTTCTATCTATTGACAGATCTGAAAAAAAAAAATTAAACAAGTCAGCAACACATTTTTCATTATTTTCTACTTCAATCAAATTATCATTGTGTTTTATAAATTTAGGTTGATTTGACAAAGATTTCTTTACAAAAGAATTTATCAACTTCCATTTCAAAGAAATATTTTTATCATTAAAATATTTTTGATAATATTGAAATTTTAATTTCCGAATATCAGATTTAATCTCAGTATTCAATTTCCTCAAAGTCAACAAATCTCCACCCAAACATTTTAAATGATTTCTTTGATTAATTTTTCCAATCAAATCATTCGTTATCCAGGCTGAGCGCTTGCGCTTTTTGCTAGTCAATTTAAAACTAACCATAGATTTTGTAATTAAAGATTTACAAATATCCTGAAATTTTAAAAATACTGAATCAACATCATGCAGAGCAAAAACATAATCCCAATTCTGATCAGATAATAACATTTTTAGTTTATTATGTGATAACTTATTAATATATAAATGAGTATTTACATGTTGTCTACAATTTAGCAACTTCAACACAGTTGCAAAATGATCCAAAATATAAATATTTAGTACAGACGATTCATAACTCTGATTCTGGTTTAATCTGACAAATATATGATCCAAAATTGAAAATCTAAAGTAAAATTAAACATCAGCATATAAACAATTATTATTAAGACATTAACAATGGCAAATAAATAAAAGGGATAAATATAAAACACATAACAAAATAATAATAATAAATGTGGTTTTAATTTCTCCTTATTTGTAAAAATGAAAAATACTTAATTGTAAATTATTAGAGAAAAAATATAGTTAGTAATAAATTTGGCTGAACGTTTTCGAGGAACCGTGCCTCATACTCATAGCCTTCGTGAAAATGTACTTGATATATGTAAATGAGAATATTCAAATGAGTTACTGTTAAGTAGCCCATTTTTTCGAAATGTCGAAGCACGTGTCTCTTCTGTTGATTGCATGGATGTCTCTGTTAATGTAGAATGCCTCTTTTATCTTTCTCCTGTAGTCGTTTGGTTCTGAGCATAAAATAACGGGGTTAGCGGGTATGAAATTGTGCCCTGATTGTTTAGTATGTTCAAAAAATGCAGAAGATGTACTGCTGTTCGTTTGGGCTCTATTGAAGGTGTACCGATGTTGAGCCAACCTGGTGTTAATTGTGGCTTTCGTTTCCCCATAATATGTGGCGTGGCATCCGGCCTGGGGGCAGGAAATGGAGTACACCACATGTGGGGTGAGCGCTGGATCAATGTAATCTTTGGAGTTATTGATCAACCTATTAGTGTTGGGTGGAGTTCTGAATATTATGCTGAATTTGTTGCTTAAGGTTTTCGTTAGTTTATTGGATATTTTAGGGATGTAGGGGACCGTTATTCTGGGTAGATTGGTGCGAGGCAATTTATCATCTATTGTGCTGTTAAATTTCATGACTTTCCTCCTAATAGTTTTGTATTTGAATCCTGCTGCTAGTAGGTCTTTAATGTAATTGTTTACATTTTCCTTCCTATGTGCTTCATATTTACACAAATGATGGTTTCTAAACAGAAATGCTTTAAGACCTGCGAATTTGTGCGATGCGGGTGATTTAGAATTAGGATGGATGCAGCTTCGGATTTCAAATGGTTTAACAAGCATTTTGTAATCTATTGCGTGGCGGTCTCTTGACAAGGAAAGATCAAGATATTTGAGTTCGTTATTGTTTTCATATATGATAGAGAAAAATAGTTTAGTTGTGCTTTGTAATTCGCGTTGTATATTTAAAATATTATTTTTAGATGCTATAATGAAAATATCATCTACATATCGTATATATATGAAGTCTGGGTTAGTGTTGAAATATTTTGGAATAATGGATTGTTCATATTTATTTAAGTATATACTGGATAAGACGCCACTGATAGGGAGGCCCATGGGCCAGCCATCTTGCATTGTGTACCATTTATCTTCGAAAAGAGTGAAAATATGGGAGTCAAGCCATGTCAAGAAAGCCATAATGAATTTAATTCTCTCGTTAGGACAAGATATTCGCAGCAACTCTTCATGTATAATTTGGATGGATGCTTTTCTATTGATTGAACCATATAATTCTTTCACATCCATCGTGGCCATAACAGAGTTGTGAGAGATTTGAACGTTTTTAATTCTGGAAATGAATTGAAAAGATGAATTTATTGTGTATGAGCCAAAATTAAGGTAATCTATGATCAATTGATTAACCAATTTGGCTGTATCGAAATAGTGCACGCCAGCGAAATCCATCATTAATCTAAGCGGTTCGCCTGGTTTATGTTGTTTTGAATTGGCAAACATTCGGGGAGGTCTAGTGGCAGAAGGATAAATCTTGTAATACTCGGATTTAGTGATCCCTTTGTCCTTGAAAGTTCGAAGCACACCATTAATAAATTTATCTCGGTCGATTTTGATGTTAAAAGTGTTATCATGTACCAACTTTAATATTTTAATTTGGTCATGCATTTTATTTTTGTAATCGGTGTTGTTTAATAAAACAAAGCGATTGCCTTTGTCTTCTTTGAGACAAATGATGTTGTGTGTTTTAAAATATTGTTTAGTATTTAATACACTTTTATTCCATGCTTCGTCTTTATATATAAACAAAATCAAGTTAAACCAATCAAATCTGGCATATAAATTTAATAACATTACAAAATTGATTATAATCTAAATTGAAGTAATTAATATTACTACAAATCTGATTATATAAAGATGGTAGCCTAAATAAAGGAGAAAATCTAAGAACATTGGAATGACAAGTTTTAATGTAACAAACAGAAGCAGACCGAGTATCATGCACATGAGATCTAATTACAACAGTAGAAATTGTGTCAGATAAAAGAACTATTTTATTAACAAGTTTATAAAGATATTTAAGATCTCTATATTGTCTTCTAGAAGAAAGATGAACAACAGTTTTATTTCCCAAAGAAACATATTTAGAAAACTTATTATACACTGATTGTAATAAATTACATCCCTGTTTAGAGCTAGGATTCCAAATGACTGAACAATATTCAATAATGGGAAGAACCAATGATAAAAATAATTTAAATTTTGTATCACCACTGAAATGATAACCAAACCTTAGAATAGTACCTACAATTTTTAAAGCCTTACCAATAATCATTTCCAAATGAGGAATAAAGGATCCATTACTAGAAAATATAACTCCAAAATCTTTTTGGGATTCAACGGAAGCACTTTTGTGAGAATTAATAAAATAAGAAAAATGCAAAACTTCAGATTTTTTAGAATATGAGACTAAGGAACATTTACTGAAATTAACAGTCATATTATTTAGATCACACCAAGCACTAAAATTATCTATATCATTTTGAAGAAGAGTGCAATCAAACACAGATGTGATTCTTCTAAAGATTTTACAGTCATCTGCATAGCACAAAAGATAAGAAGATTTTAAGCAATCCTTAAGGTCATTCATATAAATATTAAAAAGTATAGGTGCTAAAATACTACTCTGAGGAACTCCCAAATTACATTTAAAATTAGATGAAATAGTATTATTAAATTTAATATATGCAGTATGACCATGAAGAAAGGATTGAAACCAATAAACAAGCTTAGTAGAAAAACCCATTTGATATAATTTGTGAAGAAGAATACTGTGGTCTACTTTATCAAAAGCTTTTGATAAATCAAAATAAATAATATCAAGTCTCTGCTTGTCCTCAATTGCATGAGCTATATGATCATAAATTGTTAGCAAATTAGTTTTTACAGATCTATTAGGTATAAAACCATGCTGTGAAGAAGAAATGAGTTTACTAACATCTAAAATAATTTACATCTAAAATAATTTTATTATAAACACACCTCTCAAAAATTCTAGCAATAGTATGTAAAACAGAAATAGGTCTATAGTTATTAACACAATCATGTGAACCATTCTTAAAAATTGGGACCATTTTGGCACACTTAAACACATTAGGAAAAACACAAGAATTCAGTGATAAATTAAAAATAAATGCAAGAGGTACTGCAATAAATTCAGCTAACCCTTTGTAAATAAATGAAGGAATATTATCATTTCCCAAACTAGAATGAATTTTAAGTCGCTTAATAGCCATAACATCATCATCCTTAGAAATATGGTCAATCATACAATGAACAGTTGAAGAATTACAAAATAATGCAATATTTGAAGATATTGCATCATGTGATGAATATACATCAGTAAAATGTTTTGAAAAGTCATTTGCACTTAAAGTGAAACCATGAGTAGCTTGAACCCTTTTTCTATCCAAACCAGACTTTTTAATGAAATCCCAAAATTCTTTAGGGTTAGAAGAAATATTAACCTCAACTTTTCTAATATAATTCTTCAAATCTCTTTTATAAACATGCTTCACCAATCTTCTGAAATTAATAAAATTATTATAAAAAAAAAGATATTCTGTGTTTTAAAATAAAGTCTACGATGATAAGACTTCCTTTTAATAATTTTAATAAGATCGCATGAAAACCAACGAGGAAAACCCTTATAAAAAGGTCGCTTTGGGGGAATATACAAATCAATAAAACTATTAAGAATCTTTAAAAACCCATCCAAGCAATGATTTACATCATTAAAAGAATACAAAAAATTCCAATTAACTTTAGAAAAGTTTCTACAAAAATCAACATAATTACCCTTCCCATAATCCTTTCTTGAAATATTAGAAAAATTAATCTTTGAGTGACAAACGTTAATATAAAACTCAAAAGGTGGATGATGAACATCATTAGGAAAATTAACAGAGACAACTTGAAAATTACTAACTACTGTTGAATTACCTAAAATATAATCCAAAGTACGATGATAGGAATTAACAAATGGGTTATATTGCTTAAGTCCTAAAAATTTACAGAACTTTAACATTCTAGAAGCCTTAGAAGACAAAACCGAAAAGTGTGTAGCAATTCTACCCTGATATAAATCCGGAATATTTAAATCACCAGTAATAATAATTTTATCATAGCCAATCAGAAAATCTTCAAGAGATGTCAAAAAATAATCAAACTCCAACAATGACAAAGTGGGTTTGAGGTAAACATTACCTAAAATAAATTTAAAATTGTGATTTAAAGTAATTTCACACCATGTAGATTCACAAAAAGAAGAAGAAAAAGAAAGTTCTTTATAAAAAACATCTTTACGAAGAGCAATCAGAGTACCACCACCTCGAGAAATATTATCCATAGATCTGTCAGTTCACAAAATACTGAATCTATCATCAAGAAAAGAACAATCAGGAAATTGTTGATTCAACCAAGTTTCTGTAAGTAAAATAAGATCAAAATTTTCTGTTTCAAAAAATTGTTTAATTTGAACACATTTAGTCCTCATACCTCTGACATTCATGTAAAAACAAGAAAGGCCTACCATGTTACCCATAAAGATAATGGAAACAACAGAAATAAAACCAAAAAGAGAAAAAAAAGTGATAAAGAAAAAATAAATAAATAAAAATAAATAAAATAAAATAGAAAGTAAAACAAAATAAATTCTCTTAAAACCTTAGAGAACTAGCCAGAGATCCATAAAAAAAAGAAATGGAAGCACCGCAAAGCCATAAATTGGGGGATATTATTTCATTATGTTTATGTGCAGAAACAGAAACATAAAAGCAAAAAGACTTAGAATTATTCATATTAACTTTATGACAAACAATACTAGTTTGTAAATTATTTTCAAGAAATACTGTAATATCTTTTGAACTGAGATTTACTGGCATATTAGAAAGAAAATATCTATTATAAGTTATATTAGTATTAGAATAAACATCAGCAAAATTAGATTTATTAAATCCATCAGATATATTAGTTTTATTAGTCCTTGAAAAATCATTTTTACTATAAGATAAAGAGGAGTATCCAGAATGATTTATCCAATAGTTACTATTTGAATGAAAGTCAGGTGAATGTGATCTATAAGCTGGAATGAATTTGGGAGCAAAATCTGGATAATTAAGAATTTTATGTCTAATAGATTTAGAATAAACATTAGCAAAATTAGATTTATTAAATCCATCAGATATATTAATTTTTTTAGTTCTTGAAAAGTCATTTTTATTAGAAGATAAAGAAGAGTATCCAGAATGATTTATCCGATAGTTACTATTTGAATGAATGTCAAGTAGTAGTAGTAGTAGTAGTAGTAGTAGTAGTAGTAGTAGTAGTAGTAGTAGTAGTAGTAGTAGTAGTAGTAGTAGTAGTAGTAGTAGTGGTAGCGGTAGTGGTGGTAGTAGTAGTAGCAGCAGTAGCGGTAGCAGTAGCAGTAGCAGCAGCAGCAGCTGCAGCTGTAGCAGTAGCAGCAGCAACAGTAATAATAATAATAATAATAATAATAATAATAATAATAATAATAATAATAATAATAATAATAATAATAATAATAATAATAATAATAATAATAATAATAATAATAATAATAATAATAATAATAATAATAATAATAATAATAATAATAATAATAATAATAATAATAATAATAATAATAATAATAATAATAATAATAATAATAATAATAATAATAATAATAATAATAATAATAATAATAATAATAATAATAATAATAATAATAATAATAATAATAATAATAATAATAATATTCTTCATTGTATGAACTAGTTTATATATCTTTTTCTTCACTATAATTCTCATTGGCCATAATAATAATAAGAAAATAATACAATATAATCTTTTATTTTTCATGTAATTATGTAATAAATATGCGGTAGCATCTTATAATCTGAAAAATATATGTGTGGCAACGGATAGCATTTATAATTCGATGTACTATTATAATAATCAATTTATGACCATAAAGATAATGTAAAATGTAATTTCTTAAATAAATAAATTCCAAGAAAATATTAAAACTCTTAAAATTAATACTTTATTTATTTCTGTGCAAAATGTTATGTTTGATTCAATTATTCTGTGTCTATTACACATTATAGTGGAAAAGAAAATAGTCTGAACACATAAATTTTGTAAACAAATTTAACAAAGTTTTTATTATAACAATAGAATAAGGAACAATATATTTACACTGTTTACAATTGTTTTACTAAACTTGCACCATTATATATCTCTTATTAATTGTAATTACCAATACAATAGAGAATCTATTTAAGTCTTCACTCTGACTTAAAAAAAAATACAATTTTTTATATCTCTTTGGTATCAAATTTTACGATAAAATTATATCTCTTCTATTTATTCTAACACATTATATCTTTAAATATTAGTACAAAATGCTTCCTTAAAACATACATTGAAGCATAGAACGAAAAACACAAAAAATAACAATATCGAGTATGGATCTTTTACTAAATAATTTCCAATGTTATGAATATTATACATAAAATATCTACTGTTAATTTATTAATACAATATGTGGACATCATTGTTAACTATACTATGCTTATTAAACATAATATATCCTACTTAATATTACTTTTATATGGAACAGCTGCAATTATGATGTATTCCTTATTATTTAAATAAATACAAAATTGTACCTATGCTTATTTTATATTGTTTTGCTTTATAACATTATATCCTAAAAATATGCAATATTCATAAAATAAAATAAAATATTTGAAATTATTTAACATTTCAGAGCAACTCTGCTTTTTTCATTTATTCATGAAATTTATTTTATTTCCAAAATATATAGAACATATTCTATGATTCTTTATCATTTGGGTCCGTTGGATTTTCAATTCCAACTTGCATAAACTCTACTTCTCCTTATAAGTAAATGAACTTATCTTATTCTTTCAATAACATTTCTTAAATTCTAAATTATTTATTATTTCTTTTCAAAATTACAATACTGTGCAATGTAATTACTTTGGAAAATCGAGATAGTGAATAGATGTGTAGGCACAGGGAAGAAAACTGATAGTACATATTAGATAAAAACACCATGGCACAGTGCATCTATAAAATAGAGGCATGACCCATTTGTCTAATATCCTCCACTACCAACAATGATGTTAAGGTATTATTTCAGCTTTATAAAACATCAGTATTCAAATAAAATAGACACCGCTTACAAACAAAATATACCAGCTACAGGGCATTGTTAACTGTACTGTATACTTAATAAGATTACAAAAATGACCTCCTACATTAATATCATCTCTTTGGTTTCATCTTTTCCAGATTACTCCCAAGTCACTATCTTATCAATATTTCCTAATAGATTTATCAAATCTTACACCAACAAATGAAACTAACTTATATACAATAATAAATAAGATTCAATCGTAATTAGAATGATCTCTCTAATCTACAAGAAAAGTTTGCTTTACTTTCCTATTCCATATTTTTAAACACATACAAAACAATCATTATTTACTTTAAATACTCTAATAATATTAAAGTTTTTTGTAAAAGAATCATATAACTATTCATCATCATGTTACATTATATTAATAATATGAAATTAAAGTATGCATATTCCTAGAATAAATAAATCCTAATCTTATAATTTAAATGTGTTGTACAAGTATGTTCACCTACAACTTAACATTTATACTTCAATATAATATAATTCATTGACAATCTGCAAAAGAAAAAAAAATACATCATAAAAATATCAATATTCACAACTATTACCTAAGTGATATCAACTTGTAATCACTTATGATGTCTTCGTATCCATCAATTAAATAAAACATCGCATATATGATATACATCCATATTTCCACACTTAAAAAAAAATGTTAACTTCTTTAAATTATCAAACTATTTACTATAAAACTATAATATCATTAGTACTAAATTAATATTCATGTTCCTACTCTATTAAATAATATTACACTTAAAAAGAAAGTTAATAAAATAAATCAAGACAATAATTATGTATATCTTCAATTGACTAATATTCTTTATAAAGTTCAAATGTTTTTATTTTCCTCGAGAGTTTTTTTTTTTAAAGTTCTCATAAGAGCATTTAAAACCCCCAACCATTGCTAAGTTCTCTTGCTTGACGATGAAACAACTGCCCTAAACTTGGCACATGCTTTGTAATCTCCTTCCTGTGTGATGAGTTAAGTTTAAAAATGAATAATAAAAAAAATAAGTGACGTCTAAAAAATCTTGGAAAAGTAATAAAAATAATCATTAATCTGTTCTGGAAAAGTTTATAGAATAATAGTTTATAGTTTCTATTATCCAGAACAATGATTATTAAAATAACAATAAAATCATAATGTTGAAAAATAATAACTCAAAGCTTCTATTTCATAGGATCCTTTATTGGCTTGGTGATGCATCTTGTCCCAGTAACTTGATTACGGGCAATCCGGATATAAATTTTTGCTCAATTTTTTAAAAAAATATCTCCATAAATTCAGTAATTACTTATTTATAATTCCTCATATTTCAGGTTTCTTTGTCAGGATAATTTATTATTTATTATCCAATTATTGCTATTTTCATTTATTCTTCAAATTATCAGTTTTTTAAATAAATTCTTATGAACGCGTATAACCTTATATAACTTAGGTTTTATTACATACGCTCTAGAATATCCATTTAAAATTATTTGTAACAGTTTTTCCTTTAAAATATTCACAATGTTTTCCTTCAAAAAGGATAAAACATTTATCTCCATAGCATTATTTTTCTATAAAAATTATTATAAATTTGTTGTATTACTTATCAGTCTTAAATACGACTATCTCGCTATTATAAAAATGCATTGTTCCCTTTTAATTTGCAAGTAGCTTTTCTGTTAAGCTTTCTGTATAATGTCCAAAATAATTCTTTGTTTATTAAAATAGTTCTTTTGGTTAATACCATTAATATTATATTAACAATTATCATTCTTATTTTTAAAATATTCTTAAGTAAGTACATATCACTTATTGGCATTTCCATATTTTTACTGCGAAGTTGTATTAAGTTTTGATGAATAATCCTGGTAAAGGGAACTTTAAATTAGTACTGCATCCTTATAATAAAACTTATTAAAGTATATTTATACTACACTCTCTTTTGCAAATTCTTAAAAATTGATATCCCATTAGTTTGCAAAATATATTATACGAGAGCACTAAAATTGACAAAAATAAAAAATTTTTTTAAAAAAGTATAATTTTAGAAAATTACTATCACACCCTAGAATTAACCATGCAACAGTATTTATACCCTACAAAATACCTCATCTTATTGGTGGATTTTTGCTTTTCATCTGATACTTAATTTGCATATTACTATAGTATCATACAATTAAATTTACAAAATAAAATATGACTCATTCTAATTTAAAAATATTACTTAAAATATTAATTTTAAATCAATTATTATACTTTACTAAAATTAATTAAACATTTTAAAATGACTCTTAAAAACAATATTTAATAAATTTATCCTTTTATATTTAATTTATCTATTTTAAAACAAAATATTTAATTTTTATTAGCTGGATTCGTCTTATAATACTATTTAAAACATGTTATAATGATAGCTAACTTAAATATTTTCCCTTATGATAGGCAAATAAATATATTCAATTCTATAATGCAATTTTAAAAATATTTTGAACTTTGTTAATACAAATACTAGTAAGCATGTGTGTATGACTATATTATCCAAGTCACATGACTGATAGCAGAGACAGATTGTATCAAAATTTCTGTCTGAAAATAAATGATAAATTGCAACAATTATTATATTAAACAAATAATATAGTAGTATAAAATTTGGAATAATAATTTGGAAAATATAGAACTAAATATAACTTTTCCTACCATATAGATTTCTTTTAGAATATATAACATTAATTATAATTATTAAACATAATTTATACTTTTAAATATAGCATTTATTTAATTACAAGTTTTAACTATTAAAATTTAACTTTTAAAACATATTTTAAACATTTATTGTTGCGTTATTTATTGTGGCCAGCTTTTCCAACCATATGTAATTAATATTTTTAGCTTTATTTAAACTGTTTTAAGGTTATTCATTATAATTTTAAGCATTACATATTTTTATTTAGCTTTAAATTGTACTTTTAAGATATTATCAAGACAATATAATTATTACACAAAAAGACCATATCCTAAATTTAAAATTTTTTAGTAACTGACTATGATGAACTAATTCTGACCTATAGAAAAGGGCACAATATATCTAAATTATTTTTTATTATCATGTTAAAAGAGTTTGAATTTTATCTGTTATCAAGTAAACATTGTCAGTTTAAATTAAAATTGGTCTCTAGTTATCAAATCATTCATACACCCATCTATCAATTTATTTGACTATATACATGTGCACACATACATATTATTATATGTAACACAGCAATAGGGTTAGATATATTTTAAGTTAATGGGAACCTATATATATATATATTGTAACAATCCGGAGAAAGTGACTTAATGTAATCTGCACTACAGGACGCCATCTAGGCATTTGAACCTAGAAAAATTTATAAAGTAGGCAGATACGTCAGTCAAAAAAAATATATTTTTTATTTTTATTTATTTTGCATCCGGTCGTTGGCCCACGTCACTAGCTCAGTGGAATAGCAGAGATTTAATAATATAATATAAGAATATATATATAAGAGTAATAAAATAAGCCACTGCCAGTAATTAACATACAAACATTTATTTATGCACATATATATAAGATTTAAAATTATTTTAGTATTAGTTTTACATTTCAAAATTTAACCTACATTTTTAACTTTGATTTTTGACTTTAATTTACATTTAATTACTATTATATTCTAATTTTACATTTTAATTAAGTTCGCACATATGGGATCATAAAAGCTTGTCTTAATATGTTGCTATAGATCGGTTACATAGATTACACGGTTAAACACATTTCAAAGTAAACATAAACGATCAAAATACAAAATTATTGATTACTGACAATTGCGGAGGGAAATTTATACGTAACCCAATAGTATTCACCATAAGATACTTGCATTGTCACCAATAACTTAAAAGACATCCAAATAAATACATTTTTGATACTCACCATAAGGTATCATTATTTATCGAATGTCTATATATTTTGATCAAATATGGAAACGCAAAACATAGTTAACCAATAAACAATCCATGCAAGCGTCTATAAACAACTTAAATTTAATGCATTTCTATTTAGGGTCGAGTATGAATAGACCACATAAATTTGCTTTTGAAAATAAACATTCTATCCCTATTTAACCTTAGGTTAAAATTCGTAGTCAAACTGGCATCAATTCATCTGATATATCGATGTATTCAATGTAATAAAATATGGCAGCACAAAAAGTTAAGAGAAGAAATTGCTTCTCATGAGATAGGAATATTACATCTATCTGCAAAGAAGAGCAATAAAACAAAAAACTCCATAGAAAGGAACTGCGGTATCCGACTTATAATTCCTTCCATAGGCAAACGGAAGTGTGCGGCGTATGAAGCGATTCTGCCCGTAGCGAATCAATATTACATCTACTAATCACACCAATATATCCAATCCATTGACCCAATTTAACCATGAACCAAATAACCTAAGATTACCCTCCCCTAATATAACTTTACAAATCTATACAGCCATTCACGCCCGACTTAAGTTTAACATTGATATATTTTAATTTATCGGAAAACAGAAATCATAAATAAACTTAAAGAACAAAATTAAATAAATGGAAATGATATTACACAAATAAATAAAAAATACATCAAATAACATTTTAACTACTTTAGTCAGATAGGAAACTAATGCAATTATTTTAAATACGAAAAGTTTTAATTTAATGTTCATTAATTGTAAAGTTCTTACGGTTTTAAACAGTTCATCTTTATCTGTCGTTTGTAAGTTTGAACGGGAATTCCCACGCCGTCCTAAGATTGGTATCCATTTAGCCATTGTTTTATTTATTCATTCGGAGGTTTTTTAGTTTAATTGGTCCTCAATGTAGGAAACGATAGTTCATTTCTCTTTTCTTTAACAGCTGAAAGAATTGACAGTGCGTCTGTCAATTCCTCCACCTCCAACTCCATACTACTACATATAGTCACATCGTAATAATCCCTTTCCAATCACTTCCAAATTTTCCTTTTATACGTATTTGAAGGATTGACTTGGCATTATGTCATCGATGCGATGATCCTTTCGCTGAGGTCCGATTTCCCGATGGATTTCTTTCATTGGCTATTTGTTTCTATTGTTTTCCTATCTGACCGATGTTTTTACATTTAAATGCCCAAGGCTGGTTTACATTTAACTAATTAACAATCATTTCCATTTCTGATTAATTAAACTGTTTTCCAAATCAAAGATATATTTTTATCTCTAAATCTTTTTAAGTTTTTGTTTTTAAAATACCTTTTCTATTTTTAATACAGTTTTATTTTAATAATTTTTTTTATCTGTGCGATTTAATATATACAAGTTTAAGATGATATTTAATTTCAATTTTTAATTCTTAAAGAAAATTTTTAAATGCGAACTTTTTAATTTACTTTCATGTTTAATAAATATAAAAAAAAACAATGTAACAAATGTCTGTGCTCGTTACAATATATAGGTGCAATAGTTGCTATATAAGGTAAATTCACCCAGCCAAAGGCAATATTCTCTCTGAGTTTGAATACTGAGGCATAATGAAATCTGAAGAGGGGTGAGGTATGGATAAACTAGCCTAAATTGTGTCTGAATTTAATATGTAAACTTAGAGCAAGTCCATTGGAGGTAGATACAATTATTGGGTAGGTTCTTTATTGCATCATTTACAGCATCCTACCCAAAGACCCTAGATCTGACTGTGAAATGTATTGCCCCCTTCTGGTGGAAAACCCAGACCATTACAAACTATTTTTTAAATAGTTAAGATCTTTCCATTTTTATAATATTTTCAAAATCAAAGATAACTATCTTTGATTCAATTTTTTTTAAATATTTAAGAATTTGTTAAACATTTTCAAAATCAAAACAATCTTTGATTGAGCTTAACTAACCCATTTTTTTCTTAAGAAGGAAAATGAATAAAAAGGCAGAAAGAAAAAAAAACTTTACAACAGATTTTTTTTTCTTTAAAAACTATTTCACAATTTGTAATAGAAATTTTACTGGGTTTAGAAAAAAAAGTCTAACAATTTGAAATATCTTAACTTAGTGAAGTATTTATCATTATCAATTCTTACACAACACACAAGAAAATTATTATTACTTTTATGAAACAAAATGTTTTTTTCTTAACTAAAATAGTGTAGCAGTGTCCACAAATACAAAAAAAAATACTTCTAACCATAGCTTTATTGAGTATGGAGTCCTTTCCATTTGCAATTTTCAGTTTTTTTCTGATTAAGTTTCTCCCTGAAGGCTTCTAAACATGGGCATGGTTACATTTGTTTTTTTTTTCTGGGTCTGTAGCAATTCCAAGTAAATAGAAAATAGCAAATTTTGTTCACTTGATTCTCCTCTTGAATTTCAAGGTGAGACAGATTTAGACAGACTGGTGCTCTTGGTTGAAGGTTAGGTTGCAGACTACTTTAAGGGTGTTTTACCTTTCCTACATTTTCTCCAGAGAAGGTAGGTCACATGAAAGAAGGTGATGCCTAGCTTTTAGTCACATCTAATACATTGTTTTTTCTGTACAAACCATTTCCATGATTAGACTGCTGAAAGTTTAAAATTTTTAAAATACTATATAATAGCTTAATTTTTGATGGTAACAGCTGGGTGAAGACCTTTACTTCTCTCTTCTTTATAAGCCAGATAAATACCTGATTACTCTCCTCAACAGCCAAAAAAAGGAATTCTATTTTTTTTTACCCAGATATTTGGATCTTAAACCACTAAGCATCACATGATCACCATCTCTTATACTACTGTATGGAGAGAGTTTTGCCTTGTTTAATATTTGGATCTTATGACTAATAATTTCCATAACAACCAAATAGATAATGTATATAAATACAGTTCAATTATTTTCATTTTTTAAAAAAAATATTCTTAAACATAAAACTTTATCTCTCTCAAAAAAGTTAAAGTCAATATTAATTAAATAAGTCACAAAAAGAAAAAAGAATTTGTTTTTTCTCTTAATGCATTTTCATAATTTTAATTAAGGGAGAGAATAAAAAAAAGTTGTTTACATTTTTTCACAATATAATTCTTGCACTATCATATTGGGACTTAAAAAATATTGACTTAAATAATGATCCCTTAAAAAATATGTATAAGAAAATTAAATATTACTTTCCCCCATTAATGAAATAATCCTATAATTAAACCTGAGGTATATACAGACAACTATCTAATTATTATTACCTTTTTCTTTTAGTGCAGCCATGTAGCCAACTGGTTACAATCAAATATATTTTACTTTAAAATACTGCTATAACTAGAATATAGATAAATTTCCTATTTCAAGATTATTTTAAAATTATTCAAGATATCTAAATGCATACCTTTCTCCTAATTTTATTTAAATATAAGCATTTAGTAATTTTTTTAATTTCATACCTGGAAAGTAATTTCTTACACATCTATTTCTAAACAAATAATATATCTCCTCTTTTCCAAATTAAATGCTAAAGATTTTTCGACACAGTTTATAGCCATTCTGCATTGATCGATGAATACAAAGATTGGAAATCTGCTAAAAACTTACTTTGTTAAGTCTACTGGATAATTATTTCATTTTCAAGGTAATTTTTTTTTCAGGGAAAGGGGGCTCTCTGAGGGAGTCTGTGAAGAATCATTGAAATGCTTAATTTCAAACCTATGGAATCGCTGTGATGGGAAAAAAAAGTAATGGCAACAAATCTTATTAAAAAAAAATTCTGACGTATCTGATATTGCATATGTAAACTGTAAAAAAAAAAAAAAAAGTCGTATTATATCTTATTCCTAATATACTGAAAAAAATATTTCTAATTGGATTATATACTAACAACAATATCATTTCAATATTAAAAAATAAAAAACGTATAATAAATATAGAATTACATATATAATATTGAAAAAGAAATAGTAAAATTAGTGGCGACAGTTTAAACAATTGGCTAACAAAAAATAAATAAATGAAATGTTAGACAATTAAGAACAAGAATGTTTGATATGTTTTTATTTTAAAAAAATTATACTATTTACAATAACATTTCAGATTACTCTAAATTTTTGCAATTTAAACCGTATTTGTCACCCAAAATTTTATGAGAAAAAAGGACTGTTTGTATGGATCGACAATTCAACTAAAACATTTAATATTTTATTTCAATATACTGTATATATTTTCAAAATAGCTTTTGTTTTTAAAGTAGCTCAAAATATATATGTAAATAAAGTTCATATATTTGTTGTAATTATAATCAGACAAGAAACGAATAAAAATTTCCCAAATTTGCATTAAACTAATGCAGGCTAACGTATATATATATGCAGATTATTCTAGGGAAATAAAAATTGCAAAAGTCTATCCAAAAAGCACAATGTGGTCACGAAGTATCCGTTGAAGTAGTCCCACCGTTAAGAATTATGCATGTTCAGAATGAATCTGTACGTAGAAATTGTTATTTATTATCCAACAAGATTAGTAATTGCATTTAACTTGGTACTTATATTTATTTTGTTTTACATCGAGTTAATTATATTGTTAAGTTATAAATTTCATGTTGAGATTTACTTATAAAATGTATCGATGGATACTCAGCAGGTATTGTCAATCATACTCCTAAGTATACAACAGACAATTCAACTAAAACATTAATATTTTAAAATTTTCTATACATATTTTTTCAAAATAGCATTTATTTTAGAAGTAGCTCAAAAATCGCAAAATAGTCGAATTTCTCATTATAGTCGCAATAAACCTGTTTTCTGAGTACGCAGCGTAGTTCTTGTCGTATGAGGGCACTCTCAGAAATGCGGTTTTTCAAATTACATATTGTTATGTAAATTTTTATTTATTTTCCAAGTAGAATCACAACTACCTCATGGCTGAAATTGCAAACATTGTGCGAAGTCTCCACGAAATTGGAAGTTTTAAATTTGGTGAATTTACTTTGCAAACTGGAGTCAAAACTCCTTTCTATATAGATCTGCGTTTAAGCGTTTCCTTTCCCAAACTTTTGGTAAGAAATTATTTTTTACTCAATTCATCAAAACAATAATAGAAACATGTTTTGAATTATCTGTTGTCATTAATCTGTTAAATTTATAACAATCAAATTTCATTTATATCTAACTTTATATTTGAAATATATTATAATGTATTCAGTGTAGATTTTTAGAATATGTATAACCCAGATATTTTTAAATGTAATTACTGTAATTAAATAAGCTAATTATTCGGCCATAATTTTATAATGTTTTACTCTGATAATATGACCTACTTTTTTTTTTTTAAAAAAAAAAGTATAATCAAATTTTGTAAATAAAATGGTTTATTTTTTAAAAAATTAATTTTTTATAATCCTATATTTGTAGTTGTTCTATATATTAGTACTAAAAATTAATATTGATCTAGAGAAAATAATAGATGAAATTTATTAAATTAAAAAAAAAGTGTATCCGAAAAAACAAACAAACCAATAAATGGAAAAAAAAATACTGTATATATTTATTTATATAGTGCGAAATGCAATATTCGTTACCTTTTGTCTTAGTCTAAACTGGCATTTTCCCAGTGAAGTTACAATAAAAAGTCAAATTAAATATTATTAGATAATTGTTAATATCACATTAAGCCTAATAAATGCGCACAAGAATAGTGACCTCTATTATTTAAAATAATTGGATTTATCCGAATGCCTTAAAAACTACAAATATCTTTAAACACCACATGATCACCATTTCATACAAGCCAGAAACTAGTCTGGGGATATTGGATGAGTAGGCACTAGATAGGGATTTTATGCACTAGCCTTCTGGCATCCATTGATTACTTTGGTTGGCACAGGGTGGCATTACTGTATGGAGAGTTTTGCCTTTGTTTACAAATATCTTTGTTAAATTATTAATATAGATGGAAACATAATGGATGAAATTAATGATAGAATTAAACTTGGACAGAGAAGTTTTGGTAGAAGCAAGTAGTACTAAAAGGGAATAAACACCACTCAATAAAATATGGAGAGATATATGTTAGGAGACAAAAAGAGATTGAAAACGAAATACATAAAGATGAGAGAATAAACAGTTATTATAAAACATTATTGAAAGAATTAAAAGCCTGAAATAGAGTTGGGATGGATATATTGCTAGAAGGGATTATAACAGATATGCAGTTGTAGTTTTAAATTGAATCCCAAGAGATTATAAGAGATAGAGACTACATTTGTGGTGGATAGATGAAATATAGAAGGTTGCCAGTGTGATATGGAGAAAAGAGGCTTTGGATTGAAAAAACTATTAAATCTGGAAAGGCTTTCCTGCTGAATCTACATTCCTAAGGAAGGAGTTTAGGAATGGGTTACTCATGCTATTTCATAATTTAGTTTAGAAATATGTACATAAGCTTCAATCATTATTATCCTGAGCAAATGATGTCATATATTATGGGACTTAAGCTACAAAAGAATTATAACCATACAATTTCATCATTATTGGTTAGATTACATTTAATGTATTAACCATTAGTCAATCAGAAATTATTCTAATTTGTTATTGCTAATCAATGAATTCATTACCTAGAAAAAAGTATCTGTATGTATGTATGAAAACACTAACTTAACAATCCACATTTTCTCTTAACTTATTTAGTTTCATAATTCTGAAGAAAATTTGATATCTCTGTGCTGTGTATTCAAAATGCAAGCATTCTGAATACCAACAAACAAAATAACGAGTAATAAGAATAACAAAGTCTGCTACACTCGCAACACAATTATATATATATATATAGTTCTATTTGATTCACTTTCCTCAATGCACTTTAAGACTGGCTGCTTTCAATATGGTTCCACTGGCCTCAGTTTCCCAAACACTTTGGCTTTGTCCAGTTGAGCTGCACACGAACACATCTGGCTTCATTGTAGAGCCCTGCGACTATCACTTTGAACTTTTTTTAGCTGCAATCACTTCTGTCTCTTTGCAACCACCCTCTTGGTAAATTCACTGGAAATCCACTGGAAAGTCAATTCTTTACATCTAGTTGCTATGTAGACAGTTTCCTCTGGCTTCGGTTTCCCAAACTCTTTGGACCTGTTAAACTGCTGCTTGTGAATACATTTCCAGTAAAAACTCTGCTTACTCACTGAATCTACTGTCACTTACATCTCTCTTCAACATGAATCAGAAAATGAACCATGTACTTTGTTGCTTATTCTATTTATAGTTTTTTAATTGTACAATAGAATTCATATTAGCTTTTAATTACTCACACAATTAATTACTTTTTTTTATATACAGTAATGTTTTAGGTCTATATAATTAATTGGTGTCCTAAGAATTCATTTCTATATACTGTAATTTATATAGTCTATTTCATTAATTAATTAGTTTCTTATCAAGAAATATTTGTAATCAGCAAATATTTCTTGGAATTTATCAATCACAATGTTCTTATTGCAATTAATGTAAATTTAATTATTAATTAAATGTAATGCATATCCATAAGTGATCTAAAATATATTTCTACTTTTTTGGAGTGCACAAAGTTATACTAATGTCAATGTAAATATTTTTTACAAAACGTCACACTGTGGTCTCTGTAATCTTTTTTTTTTTTTTTGATATTCAGGTGGCTAGCATTGTTTTCACTTCTAGATAAATTTCAGATGTTTTCTGGTTGATTGACTACAGTAGCTTCTGCTTGAACTTTATCAGTTGCAGTACTTCACTGCAGATTTGGGAAAATCATTTGTACTTCTGATGCTTTGGATATCTGTTAGGTTATGTGTAGTCAGAAGACAGTTGATCTTGATAACTGCAATGATATCACTGATCTAATGTTTGATTCATGTTTAGAGTTGTTTTTTTTTGCTAACTACAGTTGCTGATGTCTGTTGGCTTTCTGTTAACTTTTAAAAAGAACTTTGGTGTCAAACTATAAACATCTAGATTTATTTTGCTTTATTAACACTTAACTTAATGTGGTTCAGGTTTGAGAGTCATCAACTTAGTTCTCAGCTGGTGGTTTATTGGGATATCTTCTCAGATTTAAAATAAATAATTATTTAGTTATTTGCTGTACAAGTAATATTCTAGTTAGACATATATTCCAATGACCTTTAATGATCTCTTGGCTTTTTGGAATATCCATTCTGTTTGATCATTGCTTTCAAGTTCAGGATACAATGGGGATGACAGCAGATTGTTGAATACTGTTTTGTTGCTTATGTCTTTGAACTTGGAAAATGTGAAAGCCATATCAATATATGAAACAATAAACTTAGGAAAACCACTGGTGATCCATAGCTTTAATAGAAATATCACAAGTGAGCACCTGCTGTCCATATGGGTCACAATGAGCAAGTCTCTTGGACTTAGCTATACATTCCTTAAATTTAAGAAAAGCTTTCTTGAGAGAGTTCATGATTTATTTTGATCTTTTTTAAGCAATAGAAATCTTACTAGTCTGACATTTTAAAACAGTACAATAGGAGAGGAAATGTTATTATTACTAATAGAAAATTGGAGACATTTGAAATTAAATCAAAGGTTAAACAGTTGTGTGATATTTCTTTGTTTCCATTTTTATGATGTAGACATCAAGATGAACTACAAATTTGATGATGATTAAAAGCAAAAGTAAAAGTGTAATCTTTTAGATTCTACATTACCAATTCAAAATACAATATGCAAAATGTTCTTAAATTTTGGAATCAGTTGTGGCTTGAGTGATTATTAATTTAAAAATGGGAATCAATTTAAATATCTTGGTGGTTTTAGACAGAAAAATATATTTGAAAATTGAAGAGATATTGTTGCAAATTAATCAGTTTTATACAACTATATCAAATATGGCAATTTATATGAAACTATTATTCTTCCAAATTTATTATTTTGAACTAGAAAATGGATTCTCTATCATCATAAAAAAGAATGGAAAAATATCATGTAAGGATGGACTTTATATTCTTATAGTGTTATGACAAGTCAATCAGCATATTCTCTTTTATTGAATATGATGGTATTGGATCTACAATTACTGGATTGAACAGATGAAGTGGGTGAAAAGTAAATTTTAAAAAAGTAAACTTGAATATATTTCTATTGTAGAGACAGGCCTATTTTATATTATAAAAATTCTCTCAAAGACAATCGTGAGCTATATTATTAGGCAAGATATCAAAGTCCCATAAAAATTACTATAGAAAAGTTTAAAGGATAGTAACACAAGATATTGATTAGAATATATTAAAGAATTAGCATATGATACATGTTGATATATCTATAGTTCATAGGTTGATGTGTATAATTATCATAAAACTCATCCATAAGTTTTTATTCTTTTTAGTCAATTTTATTCTGGAGTTAAGACAACAATACTTAGTTACAAGTAATTATTATTTAATTTTTAATAAATTGATAAAAATATTATAAGTAAAATTAATTATTGAAAATTATGTAATTCTCAATAGTATATACTCTTTCTATATAATTATGTAATTATAACAAACTTGTAATGTTCAAATTAATCTGAAAAAATTTGACTATAAGAAAGTCTTAAATACACTGAGAAAGCTTTCAGCAGTTCACAGACAAAACCATAGTGCTGAATAAGAAGGTGCAGTTAGAAATATGGCTTTATATTAGTGTGATCCAATATGTAAATTAGGCAGTAAATGAAGTTATTAGATGTTCTGTTTTTTCAATAATGGAACTCAGGAATCTTTTTTACTGGTGGAGTGTGAATCCCTTGCAACAGCCCAAGGCTCTTTATATTTTCTTTTTCTATCATCCCTCTTGTTTTAACATTGGAGGGTAAAAATATGTGATCCATTGTAAACTCATGATCAAAAAAGATCAATCTGTATTCGCAATTTTGTTTAGCTTTATTGTATAAATATGTGTGCTGGGTGATTATCATCAATCTGTTGGTACAAGATTCACCATAATTCACACAACTATAGGATGAGGCAGGGCATAAAATTTTGTATACAACTTGAGAAATGTGTTCTACAGGATATTGTTTAATAAGTTGTCGAATGAGTGATAATTAATGTGTATTAAACTTTTTTCAGTTACAATTATAATTTAATAATTAACCATTAAAATCACTAATGAAAGAATAATGTATAATCATTTTGTTTTGAAAAAATGGCACTGCAAATTGTTAAACTGATATTTCCCAAGCACACATACATCTATTTTTTAGGAATATATAGATATAAATATGTATACATATATATGTGTGTGTGCATGTAGTATTTCACTTTTCAAACTGAAAGATTCAGCGTTGTTTTAATAGATATAACTCTTTTACAATATTGTTTACTAATTATTTGTAGACCAATTTAAAATATTATATGTAAATATAAATATATATTGCAACAACCATGTGGAATATACCTTTATTTGATTGGCCATTAATTAATTAGGAATCTTTATAAATCCTATAGTTGAGTAGACATTTATATAATAGTATCAAATTATGAAACTTCTGTTCATAAAGTTACATTTTATTTTTTCTGAATAACAATAATTATCTTTAGAATTCACCATCATATTGATTGATTTCATAATGAGATTTCATTCCTATTATTATTATTATTATTTAGCAAGAAAATGGAGCTTAAAATGGATCACATAAAATTATAGATATATAGTGTATGGATGTATAAATAAGAATGTTTTACACAATAATAAAAAACTTACATTTATTTAAGTTAACAAAAGAAATTTCATACATAAAGTAATATAATATTAAAAACACAAAATAGTTAAACAAAATAAATATATAGTGAAATACTTAATCCAGAGGTGTTTCCATATATATTCTTTCAATATTAAATTCTTAAAGATACAGACATAACATATTTTTTTACAAAAGAGGCTATTGAAATGAAAACAAAAACATCAACTTCTTGGATTCTGGATTTTCAATAGCCTGATAATTGTACTATTTTATCAATTAAAAAGACAATTTATAGAATGTACTTAATGTTTTGAGTGCAACATATAAAGATTTTGGTTTATTAATTAATGTTCAAAAGAATTTCAGTTCTTTATCAGCCAATGATGGAAGAAAAATCTTCAGCAGCTTTTAGTTTGAATGATTATCAACTTGAGAATGTAAACAAGTGCAGTTTATAAGAAGAATGTTGAGATACATTACAATCTCCAATATGCTGCTGGTGCTTTTAACTAATTAAAAGAATATCTCATCTCAGGAAAATAAATACAGCAACTAAGTTAGTTATATGTAGAATTTCTTCTTTATTTAATTTATTATATTAAAGTAAGTCTTGTACACCATAAAGATGTTAAAAGAGGAAGCAGTGGCAACACTGCTGCTTCTAATAGTCCAGATACGTTAATAAACCATCACATGTTAAATAATTATCCAATCATAAGAGCCAGGATTGTATATTTAGTTTGAATAATGTAGACACAATCTTTTTGCAATTTTAAAATATTTGTATTTTTTTAATTGATAAAAGAAAATGTTCTCTATGGATAATGGATCAGTTAATTGAAAAAATTAACTTAACAAACATTTCTCTGAAGGTTTGTGATGATTATATATTAGATGTGATAATCTATTGAACTATTTCCATCATCTATCAGTAAATGTTGAATGTATAGAAAGTTTTAAACTTTATTTAAACTTTTCAAATACAATAAGGTTTCGATTAGAAGTATTCTCCACTCTTCTTCAGGTGTTGCTGGCCTGACCAATGACAATAATAACATAGGAGTCAAACTGAAATCTTTAGATTCTTAATATAGAATTTTAAGGGTGAACTCTAACTAACTGAAAATTCATGTATTTATATATGAGGGTTGGTTCAAATCCTCCTGTGGCCTTCAAATTTTTTATTTTTTTAAATACTTTTTTCTAAGAGCAGGATTAATTAGAGGCTTCCATACATTGTGTATTGCAGACTTGGTTGACTTATAGGATTATTTACCATTGTCAAATGAGTAGCTTCTTTGAATTTTCCTCTTTGCACCTTTTCCTCTATCCAATCTGTTAGTATTTTTCTAATTGAACATATGATCATTAATGTATACATGGTCTGTTATTGTAGACACATCTGTTTTTTTCTCTTTTAACCATTAGTTTGTGTTCATTCAATCGCTGTTCAACAGGGAGATAAGTCTCACCAATATACTTCCTTTCACATTCACATGGTATTTTCTAGATGCAGTTTTTGTTTTTCAGCATTTGCAATTTGAGTTTGATAGAAGTTAGAATTTCTCAAAGTGTGATGGCTTTAAAAAACTGTTCTAATGCTATATTGACTGCAGATTTTCTTTAATTTGCATGCTATTCCTGGTATAAATGGATACACTATAGTACCAATAATTGTTTTTTCTTTTGATGTCTCTTGTTGTCTATTAAAGGTTTTCTTGATGATTGCTGATAGATAATCATTCTTCATGAGAGTTTGTTCTATGTGATTTTTTTCATTCCAATTCACTACTTTCTGAACAAACTTCCTTTATACTTTTCTGTAGTGATAGTATAATTCCATGTTTAATGCTTTTGGTATGATTGGATGTATATGCCAAGTAATTGCCACTGGGTGTTTTTATTTTGCTCTGATGAGTCTTGTCACAAGAACATCTAAGAATGCCAATTTTTGTTCTCATTCTGATTCTTTGGTGAATTTAATTGAAGGAGATACATTGTTGATTTGCATCCAGAATGACTGAAATTGCACCTCACCATGTGACCATACCACAAATGTATCATCAACACCATGAAGCCACACATTAGGTGGACATGGAGTAGTATTTATGGCAGTTGCTTCAAATTCTTCCATCTAAATATTGCTAAGGAAGGGTGAAAGTGGTGATCCCATGGCCATCTCTTAATTTTTCAGAAGATTTCTAACTTATATTGATTTGTGTGTTATTACTAACAAATTGTTTGTATTTGAAAAATTTAAAAAAAGTTTAAAATGTTTTATACATTCAACATTTAATGATAGATGACAGAATATTCTAACGTATTATCACAATTTGATAAATAATTTAAAATATTCTAATAGATTTGATTGCTTTGCAGCAGTTTAGTAAAAAAAATAAATTAAATACAATATTAAAATAGCTAAATCAAATTATTATATGGAATTTCTATGCATTAAAAAATATTCCTCTCAATTGGAAAACAATTCATTCTTTGATTAAAAAATCCTCTAATTAAATTAATTTTATTAAAAATAATGATAATATATTAGAACTGTATGGCGATAAAAATATGTTATTCATCTTTTTTAATAATTTTTTATACCACCCTTGAAACCATCTACTTCTAAATTTTTTTCTGACTTTTACTCAGATAATTTTGTCACTCATTTAATACACTTAACTGATTGTTTAAAAAATATTCACTCTTCTGGTTCAGTTAAGTTAACTTCAAAAATTCTTAAAGATAGTAAGTTTGATTTTATACTCATTTTAGTTTATTTATTTAATCTTTTTTATCTACTTCTGAGTGTTTAAAATTGGTGTTGTTATGCTCATTTCTAAAAAGAGTGATCCATTAATTATTAGCAATTATAGGCCTCTTTCAATTATTTCTGTTATTGCTAAATTATTTGAGAATATAGTCAAAAATATGATGATGTCATTCTTCAATATGCATAAAGTGATTTCTGTACATCAGCTTGGTGTTGTTGCCAGAGAGGGTACTTTGAATGCTCTTTGTAGTTGTGCATACAATTCATCATCATCATTAGAGAATGGTCTCAAGACAGTGGTGATTGTTTATTTGGATTTATCTAAAGCATTTGATTCTGTTCATTATACAATTCCTCTACAGCAATTATATTCATATAGTTTTTGAAATCATTTTGCTTTCTGGTAAAACAGTTATTTAAAAGATAGAAAACAGGCTACTAAAATACATGGTGTTATTAGTGATTTTAAATTAGTTAATCTTGAAGTTCCATAAGGGTCTGTTCTTGGCTCTATATTATTTTTAATATATGTGAATGATGTTTTTGGTTATCTTTGGATTCAGTTCTGGTCTTGTGATGCTGATTCATATAATACTTTTGAATAGGTGATTAATAAAGATCTGTTGCTAATTAGTAATTGGCTTATGCTAAACTGTTTAACTGTCAGTCATAATAAAACAAGGGGTGATTCTTCACATTCACTTAATATCACTATTTGTAATCAATATACATTTTATTCCGATAGTATTTGTACTTGCAGTAATATCATTTTTGTAGATAACTATTATTATTTAGGTGTTTTATTGAATCGAGGTTATCATGGCCAAGACATATTGTTTATTTGTGTTTTTGGTTATGCAAGATTAATTTTTTGTTATTATTTAGTTAAATTCATCTTACCTATGTCTACTTTGATGACTATCAAAATATCTTATAATATTTCTATTTGGGAGGGGGGGTGCTATTTACTCATTATTAGTATGATCATTCATTGGCTTGCTGAATGTAATGCTATTACATCTTTTATTGGATTGATTATGCAAAGAAATTAATAAAAACAGATTTTTAAGGTGTAATTTTGATTGCTATTATTGGGAGGATATATTGAGAATTGAATATAACTTAAAACTACAATTAAGAAAGGTGTAGATGTTTTTCAGAAAGAAAAGTAAATGTAGTCATCACAAAAATCATTTTTAACTTTATTTTTTGTCCCCCTTTGCCCACCTTTTTTTTTTTACTCTGGAATTATAATATGCTTATTTATGAGCTTTTAAAAATCTATATAATCTTAAGATATAAAAAAGATGTATGGATCTATTATGAATAAAAGGTGATTTATATATTCATAATTTGCATATAATAGCTAAATGTTTAGCCTGAAAGCAACCATTCTAATTGTTCAGATTTACTACTAATTGGAAAAATGACTTCATTATTTACCATTAACAGTAGTAAATTGAACTCTAATTAATATATTAAATGAATAATAATGAGTGAAAAAATGAAGGTTTCTAGGAAAGTTAAATAACTCTCAAGCTCCAATGCATTTGACTGAGCTGAAATGTTTTTTTTAAAAAAATCTGAAATCATTCAGAAATCTTTAGTTGTTGAATTCTCCACCCATCTGACTCTGCATGATAATGCAAAAGTTTAGGCATGCATTCTGAAATAAATTTGGAAATGTTTAAAACTGAAGAAATTCAAGAATTAGCTTGCTCTAATTTTTATGAGTTGTTCTCGTTTACAAAATATAGACTGTAAAGATAATTGGAAGTGGAAAGACATTTTTTATTGCAGGTTAACTCCAAATTTTATTTAATTGATGAAAAAGTAACATTGATTGGATTATAAATGCTAACATTATTTACTTAGTGAAACATTTTTGCCTTCCATAAATATTAAATAATTCAATTTTTAAAACTGAGCAGTCATTTGTAAGCCCACAACATTTAAAAATACTCAATGCAATGTTATTTATCTACTGCTGGTGATCTTTTAAAATCAATATTCTATTTAAGATTTTTACATCCTGTGTTAATTCAAAAGGACTGGATTAGCAGCCATTTTATAACCATGCCTCATGGGCAGTTTTTCATATGATCTTCAAAAAGTATTAATATAATTTTTTTTAAAAGTTACAGTGAAAAATATTATCTCACAGAAAAAACTTCAAGTAGGCTTACAAATATCTAAGTTTCTTTATTCAGCTTAAAAATATAAATATTTAATGATTCTGAGAGAAAAAAATGTTTTAAATAGTTAACAACATGAAATGCATAAAAAAATGTCATGCTACCTGGTGTTATATGTGACAGTTTTTTCATTATTAATAGGAATTCCTAATATATCTTTAGTTTAGTAATTGTAGACATAATTTTAATATGATTTAGTCATTTATCTTGTGATTTTTTATTATTCATTTTGACATTATTTTTATTTTGCAACTTCATTGTTTACATTTGCAAGTAAAAGCTTTTTTTTCATAAACAACTATTTGATTGCTTTACTGGCTATTAATATACATAGGATAAATCATTTCTGTTTCTGGTAGGATTAATTCTTTCAGAACTTTTCTAGTACACTTTTGGGGTTATTGATGACACCCCCAAAATGCTTCATAAAGTAAGATCTTGCACAAAAAAATAGACAATTATAATGATTTCTCATGGGGAAAAAAGTGTGTTACTTTAAATTAAAAATATAAAAAAAAATTTATTGGTACTAAAACAATGTATTATTTTTAATAAACATAATAAACTGGCCCCCATATATATTACTTCATTTAAATTATTTTGTATTTATAGATGCATATTCTCATTAAATCCATATTTAAAATTTTATCATCATCATCATTATCAACCATTATCAATCCACTGCAGGATGAAGGTCTCTCCAAGTTTAATCCATCTTCTCCGATCTTTAGCTTCTCTTCTCCACATCACCCCTACACATTTTCTTATTTCATCCATCCATCTTACATGTGGTCTCCTTCTGGGTCTTTTACAATCTCTTGGAATCCAGTTTAAAATTTCAATTGTCCATCTATTATCATCTCTTCTAGCAATATGTCCAGCCCAACTCCACTTCAATCTTTTAATTTTTTCAATGAGGTCAGTAACACCTGTTTGTTCTCTTACCCATACATTGCGTTTTCGATCTCTTCTTGTTAGTCCCAACATACATCTCTCCATACTTCTTTGAGTGGTCTGCAGTCTCTGTATTGATCTTCTATTAAGTGTCCAAGTCTCAGATCCATAAGTAAGAACTGGTAAAACACATTTGTTAAAAACCTTTCTTTTCAAACACATAGGCATATTTCCTTTTAATATCAAGTTATTTCTACCAAAAGCACTCCAACCAAGTTTAATTCTATGATTAATTTCCTCTATTATGTTTCCATCTGTATTAATAATCTGACCAAGGTATTTGTAACTCTTAACTTCTTCCAATTCATCATAATCAATCTTTATTTTCATATTTTGAGCAAATCGATTAAACATTACTTTAGTCTTTTTAACATTTATCTTTAGTCCTACTTTCCTACTTTCATCTGATAACTCCTGCAACATTTCCTGCAGCTCGGAAGCATTATTTGCAAAAACAACTACATCATCTGCGAAATCTAAATGACTTAAATAATCTCCATTTACTTTCACTCCTTTAGTTTCCCATTTTAATCCACAAAATACTTCTTGCAGCACTGCTGTAAAAAGTTTTGGAGATATGGAGTCACCTTGTCTTACACCTTTCTCAATGTTGACTTTCCCAGTATCATTATGTAATCTAATTGTTGCTGTTGCATTTTTATAAATATTCTTTAAAATATGACAATATCCTGGATCTATACCTTGATGATCCAATGCTTTAATCACTGAAGAAATGTTTATAGAATCAAATGCCTTTTCATAATCTACAAATCCAAAACATAATGACAACTCATAATCATTTGTCCTTTCTATAACTTCTCTCAATACTTGAATATGATCTACTGTACTAAAAACACTTTTAAATCCAGCTTGTTCTCTTGGTTGGTGAAAATCCAAGGTTCTCTGTAGACGAGTTGTAATTATCTTGGTAAAAATTTTATATAAAACTGATAAAAGACTGATAGGTCTGTAATTTCTAATATCTTCTTTATCACCTTTTTTAAATATTAATATTATTACTGCATTCTTCCAATCATCCGGTACATCTTTATCATTTAGACATTTGGTATATAACTTTGCTAATATTTTTTCTGTTTCTTCACCTGCTTCTTTTAATATATCAATTATAATTCCATCATTACCTGCAGCCTTTCCTTTTTTCATACATTTAATTGCATTTCTCACTTCTTCATTTAAAATTCTGGGCAATTCGGAAGATGTAATAGATATAGGAGGTACTTGTTCTTTATTACTATATAATTCTTGATAAAAATCTTCTACCAATTTCATAATGTCATCCCTCTTTTTAGTAATAATTCCATCTTTTTTCCTTATTGCAGATATAAATTTCCTACCAATACCAAAATGTTGTTTTACATTCTTAAGACTTTTATTTTCTTCTACAGCTTTTCTTGCTAGTTCACAGTTATACTTTCTTATATCATTTTCAACTCTTTTCCGTACCATTTTACAAAATTCGAGATATTCAATTCTTTTTAATGCATCATTCTTGCATATCTTCATATTCCTTCTTTTCTTCATAAGTTCTCTAGTCTCAGTAGAAATTTTATTAGTCAATTGCTGCTTTTTTCTACCAGCTATCTTTGTTGCAGTTTTTAAAAGTGTATCAGTTATTTTCATATTAATTTCATTCAAATCTGAATCATGTTCAAAATCTACTAATACTTGAAACCGATTTGTAAGTTCTAATTTAAATTCATTAGAATGTTTCTGAAGATTAGGAATATCAACTGTAAATATAGTTTTTCTTAATAATTTTTGTCTCTCTAGTTTTACATTAACATGTATCTTACCCCTTACTAATCGATGATCACTTCCTGTGTTAAATTTATTAAGAACATTACAATCTTGAAATATGTATTTCCTGTTAGTCAAAATATAATCCAATTCTGCTGTACCTTCATTTGGATGCTTCCATGTCCATTTCCTTCTAACATTTTTCTCAAAAAAGAATTCATAATATAAAGTTTTTCCTTCTCTGCAAACTCCACAAGTCTATGTCCTCTCTCATTTCTATTACCATAACCAAAATTACCTACAACACTTTCATCTTTCATTTGTTTACCAATTCTAGCATTAAAATCTCCCATAACAATTTTAAAATGTTGTTTACTCTGATCAAAAGCCTTTTGTACATCCATATAAAAATCTTCTACTACTTCATCACTGTGAGAACTTGTTGGGGCATAAACCTGAATTATCTGCATTTGATATCTGCTATTAAGTTGTATAACTAATCTTGCCACTCTGTTTGATACACCATCAATCTCCACAATATTGTTCTTCCACTTTTTATTTATAATGAATCCTACTCCACTTGTATTTCCAATATTTGTGCCTTTATAATAGAGCATATGTCCACTTTTTAAATCAATTGTCTCTTCACCTTTTCTTCTAACTTCACAAAGTCCAATAATATCCCATTTAATATAAGAGAGTTCTTCTTCTAATTCTTGCAATCTTCCTTCACTTGAAAGTGATCTGCAGTTGTAAGTACCTAAATAAAAAGTCATCATCAAATGGCAGCCTGGGTCCGCCTCCAGGATATTCTTAGCACCCTCCGCCTTCGGCCACCAACCGCTGCCTTGGTTGGTGACTTTACAGCCTCCTGGGATTAAGGGCCATGCTTTATTTTTGTCTGTCATAATTGTATAATTGGGAAAAATCTTTATCATTTACACAAACATTCATTCTGCCTTATAAGGCACTGAGAAGAAAGACCATGGTGTTTCTTGATCTTAAACTCAGAGGTAAAAATCCAATAAACTCACCACGCTGGCTAATGTATGTTGGTGAGCAGCCCATCCATGTTCGTATACTATATGAATAAACATATAGTAATAACAGCTGCAACGACAAGAACGTATGGAGTGGACATTAGGAATTTGCCCTGCTCGGTTCCTTTAAGGCCTCCAAGAGGAATCAAAGGGTCTCCTTTCAGATTGATTAAATATCATTATATATATATATATATAAAACAAATAATAGTTTAATTTAACTTGAAATGGTGAACAATCTCCTAGCTAAACTGATATTTATTGTTAAACGTTTAACTCCAAAATAATTACACGTGAAGCTTATCCCTCACAATTCACTCTCATTTTAAATTTTAATATTAGTAAGATTAACTTTAAATATTTCATTAAAAAAATTAAGGATTATAAACCTTAGAATATATATAAATAATCATTAATTCAAAATATGAAATTGTATTATACAAATTGTAAATAATAAAAAAAGATTCAACTAAATCTTTAAACATATATATATAACTTCATTTTGAAATTTATGCAAAGATCGTAAAGCAAAATGATTTTATTAGTGAAGTGTCTGGCATTTCTTATTATGATTCAGTGTTTCCATGATGCTTTATAGCACAATTTAGCATTTTTTTTTGCTTTTATGTTAGAGTTCTGTCAGATGAAGTCAATATATCTATTATGAAGGATCCCTGATTTGATGTTTTTATTGCAATTGTAGATAATGCTGTTTACTTGTAGATTAAAGTATGTATGTACACAGAATAATGTATTAGTTAATCAAACTATATAATTGTTATGTGTGAATTCGGGTATTTCTAAAACACAATTACATTTCCTGATTAACTGACCTAATATTTTATTCTGATTTGAATTACTGGTGAAATCAGTTCTTTATTTGTTTAAGAAGGTGCAAGGATCTATACATCCACTGATTCACTTTGTGTCACATCTCATTGATTCAAGACAAATAACTAAATGTAATATATCGGGATTTCATTTTCTTATTACTTAATCTTTTATATTAATTTTCCCCAGGCTTTACCATTAAATGAACACATTGGCATAATTTATACATTTTTCAGAATATTTTTTTCTGATAATAAAATCTAACAAACTGAGATATATTTTATTAAAACAAACAAACTAAAATATTAGATGATAATTGTGAAGTATTAACAAAATGGAAGGAACATACAACCACACATTCAGATAATAATATTAATCAAATAATTAAAATAATTTGTATTACAATTTTCTTCTTAAGTTTCCTCTAGGAAGCATTAGTCTACTGAAGAATTGGAAATATGAATGTTTCTTTAGTGATATGGTAATCTTATAGTTAGTGTTTAGTTTGTGCATGAATTTAATCAGGTACGAGTTATTGTATGACTAATAACTTACTGGTAAGTTCTTTAGGTTTATATATACAATTGATTATTGTACCATGCATGGTCTTTTTATAAAGGGTTCCATTATAGTTAATTTTGTTTCCATTTTAGTGATATTTTCATGTTTCTGGTCCATAGTAAGGTAAGGCTAGAATCACAGCTTTTAGATGATCTTTTTGCAAGAAAAAGTGTCAGCAAATGCTTTGAGTTTTTCTCACTCATGATGAATTGGTGCTGCATATGAGTAGTCCTGGATGAAGGCATTTTATTGCAGTTGTGAGGATAAGAAAACTGCAGTTATCCCCTTCTATCTTCTCACTTCATCCAGGACCCAAAAAAAACATCCAAAAGACCCATTTCCAAAATTGGCCCCCTTTATATCATGTGACTATTTTTAAGATTTCTGCACATTTATTTTCATCCTTTGTTTTCTTATCAGAATACAAGGATAATCTTTTACATTCCTTTTTGTTTTCTAGCTAAAAAGTTTCTTTTTCTATAAATTACTTCAGTATCATATTAATTATCATTAAGAGGATATTACTCTTATGGTAATCACTTGCATTTGGAATTTCTTTTGTTTATCTGGATTAACAATCTGCATGGACTTCTATTCCTTCCAATTTTAACTTTTGTCCATTAAATAAATAATCCCGAAACACAAATAACTTTCATTGTAAAAATAAATTACATTAAAAAAACAACTAAATAGTGTTTATTGAACTATTTCTAATTTTTGTTTTTTTTTAGTTTTTAAATATTACCAAATGCCAACACTCATGTACCATATATATATGGTTCACTATATTTAACACAAATTTGGATTATGCAAATTTTTGAATATTATTTTTTTTCTCAATTGATTTAAGTAAATAGTGATTAGTAGCTATGGAGACAGTGTTTAAGGAAGTCAGTTTATATAATTATCCATCATCATGAATGATCTACAATGAAATAAATCAACAATCAATCAGTGTCTGGATTTGAAATGGGTCTACTGTAGACCAAGCCAACTATTTAACCTTTTCCAGCTTGAGGAAATTATTTAAGCATTAATTTGGATACACCGACATAAGTGTTAATCCATCTTAATATACAACCCTAAGAATAATAATGCTGGGATATTAAAACATTCTGATCATCATCAATGCTCTGACCACTTAATACTTTAATGTACTGGCTAATTATAAACTTGAATTCTAATAAGACTAAATTAAAATAAAATGTAGTGCATGGACTAGAAGAATATAATTGTTACACCAAAGCAGGACAATGTCATACTGAATGCCCCTGCACTAAATATACATCTCTATCTCAGAAAACATAAGCTCTATTACTGTTACTGTAATTAAGAGATGATGCAATACATAATATAATCTAAAAACCATTTAGAGTTAAATCACTGGAATAATTTTAATAATTGCATACACATTTATTAACAACAATAAAAAAATGAAATTAAGATCTGTAAATAAAGTTATACACATATCAATTAACTATTTGATTTTAAGTAATATACAATTAAAAAAACTATCACATTGTGATTTACATGATTAATAGAAAATTCAAGTTATTACATTAATTTACAATACCTCTTAATGGGTTTACTTAAAATACATATATTTATATATGTGCACAGATGCGTATTTTATAATATACAATGAATACATTTTCAACTGACATTTAATAATATATAATAAATACATTTCAACTGACGTTTAATAAAATTTTAAAAATGATTAAATTTTACATGTGTTCTATTTGACAAGCATTATTATATACACACAGACATATGGCATCATAATTTCTGAACACATTTGACTTGCCATAAAATAAAATACATGATTAAAATTCTTCAAGTTATATTTTTAATAATACAAAGACCTTATGCTAGGTTTACTTAAGAATCATCTATTGAAGCTGTGCATATATATATATATATTATAACGATCGAAATGGAAGTGAAGATCGAATCTAACCGCAAAAACAATATCTGCAACTACCAGGGCGCCATCTAGGCATTTGAGTCTAGAAAAATTTATAAAGTAGGCAGATACGCGCTGTTAAGATTCCACTTTATTTAAATATTCCGATCGTTAGCCCAAGTCACTAGCTCAGTGGAGACGCAGAGATAAAAATCTATATCTTAATTTATATCTTAAATATAAATAAATAAAAGCCACTGCCAGAAATTAACACATAAAAATATTTATTTACGCACATATAAAATAACATTTAAATTTTGAGGAATAAGTTTAACATTTTAGATTTTTATATTAACTTTTAATTTTACATTTAACTAAGTTTCAATGAGTTTAATATTTTATTTAGATAGTCAAGTATGAATAGACTACATAGATCTGCATTTGAAAAGAAAATATTCTTCCCTGATTTAACCTTAGGCAACAAATTTCGCAACCAAACTGGCGCCAATCCATCTGATACATTCATGTATTCAATGTAGCATATACGACAACACAAAATACTATACTGTCAGGAAACGTACATCTGAACAATAAGTAGAAATAGAGAAGACATTGACTCTCCACCAACAGGAATGTGACATCTGTTGGCAAGTAGAACAATAAACAAAAAACTCCATAGGAATGGACTGCGGTCTTCTGCCGACTTACAAACCCATTCATAGGCAAACAGAGGGTGTGTGGTGTATATCTATAATCCTGCCCGTAGCGGACCTCATACTACATCTACTAATTACACAAATATATCCAATCCATTGAACCAATTCAACTACGAAATGAATAACCTAAGATTACCCTCCCTTAATATAACTTTACAAAACTATATAGCCATTCACGCCCAACTTAAATTTAACATTTAAATATGTTCGCACAAATGCATTTTATAAAATTTGTTTTAAAATGTTGAGTACAGATCAGCTGCACAGATTCCACGGTCAAAAACATTCCAAATTAAACACAACCGATCAAAATACAAAGTCATCGATAAACGTCACTTGCATAGGGAATATACAAATCCCATTAGCATTCATCGTAAGATGCTTGCAGTGATATCGTTGACATATATTCTAATCGAATGTGAAAACCACAACATTATCAACCGCTAACGAATCTATGCAACATCTATACCCAACCTAAATTTCATCATTTAAAATTTAAACAATAAACAATTTATACAATAAGAAAGAAAAAAAAATGGAAATGATTTTTATCAATCGGAAAACATATAAAATTAAACATTATTAATTTGATTTAAAAACTTACAAAAGTCAGATAAGAGTCCGTTTTAACATTTAAGTTGGCTTGTTTATTAATTTGTAAAACTTGACGAAAGTTCTTAATAGCTTATGGTAGAAGAGTCCATGTTCCCATTGGCAATTCCCACGGAGACTTTCCTGGAAGACCGGTCTGATATTTTGGAGGTAGCATTAGCTGGTTCTGTTCTGGTATCACAGTCTTTGCATTTTTAAAATAAATGAGTGAGGACGGCAAGTGCGTCTTGTCGCTCGACTCACCAAAATCAAATGGAAAACTGTCTGGAACTCAATATTTCTCTTTTTATAGTAAATCTCCACATTGAATGAACAAAGACGTCACTAATCCAAATTTTCATTCGGGTCCGGGCTGAGGCTTGGTGCTTCCATTGGTCAAGCTAATTTCTTTTTATTTTCTTATCTATCTTTCATCAGATCATTTTAATTATACAAGAGCCCGAAGCTAGCTTGCTTTTCAAACAATTTATAAACAATCATTTCCATTTATAGATTACATTAATTAATACCTGTTTTTATTTTTAAATATTGTACTTTTTTATAAAAAAAAGTACGTTCAAATACTTATTTGTTTTTTTAAAAAAAAATATTTTTAAAGTTTGGCCTCTGTGCGAATGTATATACGTTTAACGATATTTTAATTTTAGCGTTTAGTTTTTTACTTTTATTTGCGAACTTTTAAGTTTTTATTTAAATAAATGTAACGACATATTTATATATCGTTACAATATATATGCTGGCTTCACCATTCACTGTGGACTAACTAAGACCCTAAGTCCAACCACAGTGAATGTATGTTTCTTTTTCAAACTAAATTTATCGTTTTCTCAAATAGTTGCCTAAATTAAAGAAGGAATTGTGTTAAAGAGAAAAGATTTAATAAAATAAAATATAGAAAGTTAAAATTATATTTGCAACTATTTTTAAAATATATTTGGTAGAATTTGATAAGATAAAAATTTTCTTAATTAAATAGAATCCATTAGGAAAAGGAATTAATTAATAAAACATTTTTCTGAATTAGATAAAATAATAGATAACAGGAAAAATTTGAAACAACGGGCATGATTCACTACTAATTAGCAGATTAAAAACATAATGGAAAAAAGGGTATAAATAAAGAACTTTTCTTTGTTCTTGGTCTTACGCTTGCAGGTAATCTGTGCTGAAGGTCAGAGAGAAATCTTAAAAATTTTGTTGGAAGAAATTTTGCTGAGAAATTAGACAATAGCGAACTCTTGCTTGCTGTACTTACTTCAAGCTGCACTTTATTCTTTCGGCATATAAATAAAAATCCAGAAATGTGTTGCTCTGCAAAAATGCGGGGGTAACCTCTTTGCCTTCGCTCTCCTGAGCCATTCCTGAGGCCAGAGTTCTAATCATGTAGGCCATCCAGAGAACTAAAGTGCTTGCCCTGTATCCGTGAATATCTGCCCTCAAAACATGGAAAAACAAATTTGAAGAACCAGGAAGACCTGAGGGAAACATCTAATGAACTTATCTTGACCCACCCCATCTAGTTACCGGTAACGTTACCATAAATTAACAAAAAAATCTCTTTGTAATTTACAAATTCACTCTAGCTAGAATTATGTTTTTTAAATCTATGTGTTCATATCTTGTCAAATTATATTTCATTAATTGCTTTTTTTATATATATATATCGTATTCGGAGGGGTTATTATATATAATGTCAGCCATAGTTCTTATTAATTTAATTGAAAAATACTTTGTTTAACTTTCCGTCATTATACTCCAGTAGTTTAAGTTATTTATTTTATATAGATATTTTGGAAAGAAAAGGAAGCAAATCATAGAAAGTGCAAAACCCTATTTTTTAAAATCAAGATTTAATTGCTAAATATTCTATTAGAAAACTTTCAAGATTTTAATTTGATTTTTTTTTGTATATATATAAAAGAAAGATCCTTATCAAATGCCTTTATATTTTCATCAATGAAGGGTTACAAATTTAAAGTTATATTTTAAAGAACGTGAAATAAAACGTTCACATTTATATTTTAGTAATAAGAGAGAGTACATTTTGACAATATGTACATGTATTAAAAATTATTAAATCGCATTGGTTCTGTGATGGGTCGGTTAAACTTGAACTAAATAAATAAAAATATCCGCCCATGTGTTTTTTTTTAGTAATTCAAATTTTATAAAGGTGAAGTTACTATTCTTCTGCAGATTTTTCAGTGGTAGTTGAGCTTTCCTTAATATATATATTTTGCAGAGGGTTTCTTTTTAAATTTAAAGGTCATTGACCGTATTTATATAGTATCATGCCTTGGGTGATCTACTGGGCCGCTCAGCATAAATTACAGTGCTTGTTTTTGCCAAGTTCACTTAGGTTAACATACCTAAATTTGGATCTACTTAAAATAAATAAAATGTTCTGGATCTCACAACGATCTCAGGCCCTTCAATGTACGTAACTGGACATAAGCAATAAAACTCCGATCCTAAATCTGGGTCACGCATTTAGCGAACGGGTTCCATTTTTCTCTCTAACCTAGCTTTGATATGGAGAGCTATCCGGTCTTGTGTTAACCTCTTGGTAACTGTTATGTCTTGAGCCTCACAGCCCACTATATGCTATCACCTTTGTGCATGGTCTTGTATATTTATATTTATTAGGAAATCTTTCTCAAAATCTCATCGAAATGTTTCATTATAGCTGGAAATTCCTGCTGGGGATTACTTTCTCATTTTCTTTAATCATCAGCAGGGCTTTGATTCAAACCGGGCCAAAGTGTTTAGTTGAGTTTGACCACTTATTTAATTCCATGTTCCCGTCCATAGAGTTAATGAATCATCTCTCTCTCTCTTGATTTCTTTTATGTAACACTTCCATTGGCTGGAATATTTTAAAGAAGAAATTATAATGTAAAATTTTGTCTGTTCTTATCATTACGATCAATGGATCTTTCATATATGCCTATCTGGTTGCAGTGAAAATAGCCTGTGACACTATTAATAAAGCATTGTATGAATTCTTTTAATGTAAATAATAAAAGTTTCTGTTATCTTTCATTCACTATAAATAAAACCACTTAGTATTGTTTTCTTTTGTGACATATGTATGTACATCTGATCATTATATATGTAAAAAAATCCTTTTCATGGTCTCTTCTCTTCCTGACCACCAGGCATACATTAAGATTAAATTCTAGTGAGGTTTGGGGAGTAAGTCGCTTAGTAGCAATCTAGAGGAATAGGTGAGGTTCGAACCCTTTCTATCTGCATCTCTAGGTTAGGTTGAAGCAGCTCTACTTTTCTTACCGTTACACTATTAATGCTTTACTTTTCACTTTTTTTATTTTTAATCCAAGCAAAATTATTACTTGCACTTTAAATTATATTTTTAAATGTCATTTTAAGGAATTGCTAAAATTTAAAATGATATCATTCTTTTTATAGATTTTAAACAATTTAAAATAATATTGTTTTATATATATCTAACACTTTTAGAATGTCATTTTTAAACGAATTATTTAAAACAGCTCACTTTATATAAATACGAGGCAATGCATTTATCTATGGTTCCTTGCATCAAGATAAAGCAGCATATGTATAACAACTTCATCAAACTGATGGGACTCTTTTGGTAAGATTGGTTTATAGTCAAAGATTGTCATCATCAGCAAAGGTATAATCAGCTAACTGTTGACATTCCCTTGGTTCCACTTAGACTTCAGGTCATCCAGCAGCCTTGTCCACATTTGTGCAGGCTAATGAATACAGAAAATTGGGTCTCTTCATGAATCAAAACTCCATAGTGAATTGTAGATGCTTCATTGCCTACCTTTAGGTCTCCATGGGAGCTCTCTGTTCTGATCTGGACTACTCTGCTAGCTAACTCTTCTGACCAGATAATTGTTGCCAACTCCTCAAAATATTATTAGCCAACCTTATTCAAAATTACTATTAACCACTAAACTAGTGTTTTTGTCAACTCTTTTTATATAGTCAGCTGAGGTGACAAAAATATTAATTCAAGAACTTTTTTATTGATTAAAAACAATTTTAATCAAATTTATAATCTACAAAGATTGTTAAAAGTAGATAATAGACATTTTGACAATTATCAGAAAACATGCTTGTTTTTAATTTCAAAATCAGAATACAATATTAATATTTATTTAAATCTTTTAAAACTGTTTAATTTATAATAAAATTTTATTTTAAATTCAAATTTATTTAATCTCTTACTATGATTATTTTATTCCAAGAAATATAGGAAAATATCTAGAAAATTATTGTCTGGCTTTATTTCTACTTTTCCTTTCAGCTTTATATATATTTGTGCACAAACACTATGTTATTGTATGCCATTTTACAGAAGTGTTACAATATATTCAAATGTATAAATTTTTTACACCATGATTAAAGATGATTAACTTGGAAAAATTAAATAATTTCTTCCATAGCAATAAAACAGTATCTGATTTTAATAATAACAGTCATAAAACTGAATATAATACTTTTAATAAATTATTATATTAGTTATATTTACAAAACAAATCACAAGAAATTAACATTATTTTTTCTCATTAAATTGTTTTTGAAAATGAGTTTTATGATGACTATGCAATGATCTATAAATGCATTATTATATACTACATGTAGATACCTAATTTAGATGCTTCCTAACTGGTATTAAATTTATATCTTCAGGACACAGCATGATGAAGATTTGCATTTCACTTTAAAGTCTTGTTTATAAAAAAATATCAATTATAAATTGAAATTTAATTTGATCAGTATGTTTGAAAGGTGATAATCCAACTAAAAAAATCTTGAAAGTTTGGGATCTGGTGATTATAAGTGTGATTAATTATATATTTTCTGTAATATCATTACTAAAGGATGTATTTCTAATGAAAGAAGAGCACAGCATTGTTTGTGTGTTTGTCAGATTGATTTTGTTAGAAATAAAAAAATTTGGTGAATAAGATAGCAAAAGTTGATTGTTTATAGATAAAGATTGAAGTTATTTGTAAGAATGTGTTCAGTGAAGTAAAAGTAATATTTGCTAAGGCAATAAACCTTTAAGCATGTGTGCTTGAAAATGTGAAGGTAGGGACCTCTACTGGTCTTAACCACAAGCTAATAACTCCTGGAAAATAAGCTGAATTAGAATTTTTTTTTAATTTTAATACTCAGAAAAACAACATTGAAATATTTTGGATAATGTGATAAAAATTTTATTAAAATTACTATTACTAGTAGAAAATGATTTCTTTTGAAGGGATAAGTTTTTAGATGATTCTGGAGCTAATGTTAATAAAGAGGGGAATAAAATTGGATATTTGTAAAAAATTTGAATATATTGGAAGTTGAGATAAGTTGTGTAATATTATCTCTAGATTTGATGGTACTTTCTTTGTGGTCAGGTGTGGGCTGTTTCTGTCTTTTAGTTGAGTTGTTAAATGTTGAAAAATTAAAAAATAGTAATATCAATGACAGTAGACTTGAGGGTGCTGGTGCTACTCAAAAACAGTTAAATATACTGTTTTTGAGGCACCCGGTAATGCCTTGTAGCATCTTGTGCTAATTTCTCACAATTCACATGACTTTCAAGTGGCCTATTATTACTTTACAAATGATCGCTATTGAGACTGTACTATCGTACAATTTGAGGGTGTGTAGATTTGAAGTCAACATAACATTTGAAATGTCATTTAATAAAGTATTATATTACATTTAAATGATGTCCAAAAATGTTTCAAACCGTCTCAGTGGTTGTGAAGACTTTGTAATGGTTTAAAAATAGGGAAAGTTTTGTTATAAGTGTGACTTCTTAAACAATCACGGCAGTTGCGATATCTTCGCGAGACATTAGTTAGTCAATGTATTTTAATTTTGTTTAAACGCTTAATTTACTATTAGAAGAACAATGTATGTATATTAAATTTAATGTAAAAAAAGGTCATAAATAAAGTTTTTTTTTCTTGTCGTTCAGTCTGATTAGTTTATTCATCAAGTAATGTATCTTTTGGATAATCCTACTGACATTTTAATGTTTTTTGTTGTTGTTACTGTTTTGGTGTTTCAAGTATTAGAAGAATAATGTATATTTAATAAAATCTTAAAAATGTCCTAAATAAATATTTTGTTATTGTTGTTGTTAAAAAAGAATACATTTACTTTTTTTCAAATGTCACCGTATTTGTCGATCTTAAAAAAAAAGTCATTTACTTTTTTAACATTATTTAACAAAAAAAAAACATAAAAATGTCAATTAGTTCTTGTTATTGTTGTTGTTAAAAAAGAATACATGTCATTTTGTCAAAATGATGCTGTATTTATCATTATTAAAAAAAGACATTTAGTTTTTTAATGTTATTTAAAAAAAAACAAGTAAAGGCCAATTAGTTCTTAAAAGGTCACACCCAGGTAACATTATATTTCATTGTTTTCATTAGCAAGAGAGCCATCAAGTGAACGGTACGATTGTTGATACTATTACCAATTAAAATGTGTGTTAGTAATAAAAGACAGATTAATAATATAGAATATGATGTTTTGAATTATATTATTTACATCTCTTCTTTAGGTATTGCTGGTCTGACCAGTGACAGATAACTTGGGAATTTGATTGGTGAACTTTTAATTCATGAATTCTGAATTTTATATATTTATCTTTGTGGTTGTTCTTGACTTTTTTTTCTTTTAATGGGAAGATTAATAAGGGCTGTTTTCCAAATGTTATGGCTTATTACATTAAGTTGACTGATGAGATCATGTAATGTAAGCAGCTTCTTTAAATTTTTTTCTTTATCCCTTTCTGCTTAATATTCTTGTGTTTTTTTTTATTGGGATATGCATCTCAGCTGTATTAGGTATGTCTGTTTTTTTTCTCTCATCATTGTTTTAATTCTTTTAATCATTTTTAATGAGGCATGGTCTCCACATTTACATGGTGTTCAAAAATGCCATTCTTATTTTTCAGTATTTCAAATGTAGATTTTATAAGTTTTGATAATGAACATTGCTGATCCCTTTTGGACATGATATTTTGATGAGGTGGAAATGGATATCTTTAAAATTTAACACGTCTTAAATTAGTATAAATTTGCAATAATTTTTATATCTCTTAATAACCAAATTGTGAGTTTTATGATCTTGCTGATGAAAATATTTTTAGTGTATTTATTGTGAAATCAAAGTATTTATTATTTATATGATAAGATGTAGCTCTTCCATGTTTTTGTTTTAAAATGTAATTTTTTTTTACAGTACAGGGTTTTTTATACTTGCACTTATATATGTAATATATAGGGGATTTGAACTCAGACTTTCACATGACCCTCAACCATCCATGCTATCTCGTACTGCTGATACACTTAATCACACACATGTTACAAAGATAAATAATCACCAATATATGTATTTTGTGCTAAACCAGCACTCGTCAGTTGATCCAGATTATCATCTTTGTTTTTAAAGTAATTTATTTCTCATTGTTATTATATCTGTTCTGTCCAATGGTCAGTTTCAGTAACTACACTTAAGTGAAATCATAATTGACATTACCTTTTCTCTTTTTTAATATTTTTTATTTTCAATTTTAGAACTGCATTGCATTAAAAGTTTTATCTAAATGTAATTTGTTAGAATATTCTGACTGATTCTTCATCATCATTTATGCTAATTTGCTTTTAACTTTGTTTCATGCTCATTTATAAAGGAGTACTATAATGATGTCATCATTACATACATCACTTAGACAAATATAGACTTTGCCTGCATATAAATATTGACACATCCATTCATAGAGTTTATGAAAATTGAAATATTGTATTGAACAAAACCTAAAATAGTAATATTCTAGTCTGAAAGAGATTTTTTAAAGTTAAAAACTCTTTCTAAATATACAAATGATTTTAACAGAATGCAGCAATTTTTTTTTAAAAAAATGTTTTAAAAAAATTGCTGCATTCTGTTAAAATCATTTGTATATTTAGAAATATAATGTGATTTTTAAATATATTTTTAGAAAAAACTTTCTCATTTAATGTGGATAAAAATTGACGAGTTGAATTTTAAATTTGATCATTTGATTGGTGTCCCCTATGCTGCTATCATTCTTGCTTCGGTAAGACACTTTCAATATTATAAATGAATAAACATCACATGATCACCATTTCTTATGCTTGCACATAACTGTTATTAAAACAGGCAAAACTCTTCCATACAGTAGTGCCACTCAGTGCCTTCTGGCATCCATTGATTACTCTGGCTAGCACTGAGTGGCACTACTGTAGGGAGAGTTTGCCTGTTTTAATATTGTAAATGCCACTTTTATTATATATTTTTAGCAATATTATTATAATTCATATTAATAAATCTTTGATACTAAACAGGAAGTAACTGAAGCATTCCATAACTTATTGGAAGCTTCAATTCCTACCTGTTCTGTTACATATAATCTGAGTTATTTATTATTTACAGATAATAAAACTGATTTTTCATTTTATATTTAGAGGTTGTTTTAATGTAAAGCTCTGCTTTGATCCTCTGAATATTTAAATGGTGATTTTTACTATTTATTCTATAAATATAATCAATAGACAGGATTCACTCCCTCATTTAAAATTACATAAATAAAATAAGTAGTATAAGAACAAATGCTAAGAAACAAGGACATTATCTGTCTTTTGGGAATTTATTAACATTGTATAACTCATTGGAATTATAATCTGAATTATTTATAAATATTTGATAGTAAAAACTGGAATTGCTTAGTTTTTATGTAATTTATCATTTTATCTATATGTGAATTTTATCTGCACAAACAAAATTAATAAATTGTATTTGAACAGAATCCAAAGAATTTGTTTATTTAAATTAGTGCTCCAGTTTTTGTGCTTTTTTTTTTTTGCTTTAAATTCTTTTATTATTGACATTGTTTAACAATTAAGACAGAGATATTTAGGTCAAAGTGGAAGTTTAATTCAATTGTTTTAAATTATTATAAACAATGGGAGATATCTGTTTCAACATTAAAGTTTTTTTTTTTGCTTTTTATATCAGAAATTTCAATAACAATATACTTCCATTCAGGAATCACCAGAAGATAAATTTTCAATGCAGGAGGATTTCAATAACTATACTGTTAACTAATCCATTCACTACCCATAAGACATTAATGTTATTTCAATGTAACTCATTTCCAAAAATGTCTAAATATGATTTAATCTAAAATAAAATTAGAACAAAAAAGGTTATTTATCAAGACAATATGACCAACTTCTCAAACTGTAACATTTTTTTTTTTTTTACTGAAAGCAATCCATGTACCACATAAAGTGATAAATATAAAAATTGTTAAAAAATCTTGATATATTGGATAATGTAAATGATGGCCCTTCAACAATGATGAAAGTAAAAAAAAACTAATACTAAAAATTCCAGTTATCTATTCTAATTTTTAATTAATTTATTCTGCTCACATTACAAATTTTTATGAAAAATATTTTTTTTAAAAAATTTATCTTTTTATTATTATCACTACAAAACAGTACATAATAAAAAGTTTTAACATCATAAAACACAATGCTTGGTTAAACAAATGATATATATTTATATAGTATTTAAATAAATTCAATACATTTGAATATAAGCTTATTTAGCTTTTAAATAGGGTGTGGAAGAAACAAAAAAAAAAATCAAAAATGATAAATATATAGTAAGAACGTCAAAGTAGGTGGATATATATATATACCATATTTATAAATTAAAAATAAATCAAATTTTAATATTTTTATGAATTTTTAATAATTTTATTTAATTTTTAAATGAAATAAGTGTAATATATAAATAAGTACAATACAAGATTCAAAGCATAAACATGTCAGAAAAGAAGAAAAGGCAAAATATAAATTATAACAAGTAATAAAAATCCTATACAATAGCTATATAAATATATGTTAATAATAATTACACTAAAAATTCTTTTTCAACACATGGATTTATGCTTTTTTCAAATGTTAATCATCTATTTTAATATGAATCAAATATCGCAAATAGAACACCACCTAGTGTTCTATAATAGAAGTAAAATAACAATTGTAACAAAATAAAACATCAGTAACATAGAATAAAATCTTTATATAGAGATTCAATATAATTTTAAAGAATTGCTTATACAACATGATAATATACAAAATAAATAATACATACATTTTACAACTTTATATATATTATCTTATATAATTTTTCATTCATTTTTAATTGACTAGTTATTAATTAAATTTATTGAAGTTTTGTAAATATTTATACAATTATTTAAGTTATATTTAATGTAATCAAGACATTTATTTTATATAACACGATGCTCTTATAAACTGTAATACCAATAAGCTAATGCACATGCGCTTTGTAGATGTCACTATATAAATGAATACTCTTACTTTGTCAAACACAAGATAAAGTCTTTGGGAAAAGATAGAATGAATCCATTTATCTTTTCGACCCAAACATATATGTATGGGCAAATCTTAAGTGTTTGAAAATGAGAGCGTGAAGTTGTTAATTGATCACTTTAAATTACTTTTTTTTTACTACATGAATGAATGACGCTTATGAAATTTCTAGAATTTACGATACGTCAAAAATTAAACATGTGTAAACAAGACATTTATTTTATATAGCGCGATGACCTTATAAACTATAGTATAGTGACATATACAAAGCACATGTGCATTAGCTTATTGGTATTACAATTTATAAGGGCATCACGCTATATAAAATAAATGTCTTGTTTACATATGTTTAATTTAATAAGAGTGACGTATTGTAAATTCTAGAAATTTCATAAGCATCATTCATTCACGTAGTAAAAAAGTAATTTAAAGTGATTAATTAACAACTTCATGCTCTCATTTTCAAACACTTAAGATTTGCCCATACATATAGATTTGGGTCGAAAAGATAGATGGGTTCATTCTATCTTTTCCCAAAGACTTTATCCTATGTTTGAAAAAGTGGGAGTATTCATTTATATAGTGACATCTACAAAGCGCATGTGCATTAGCTTATTGGCTTATTGGTATTACAATTTAATGTAATATGTTTCATATATTTGTTCTCTTTTTGGATCTTTAAAATAATTTTATTTTTTGTAGCATCTATTAATGAAGGTGGAAAGCAGATTTATGATCATAGCTATTAATTGCATTGTTCTTTGACTCTTATATCTGTATCACTATGTCCATAGTAAATCATATTGCAGGAGTGGGCAAATAGTGGCCTGAGGGCCACATGTGGCCCGCTAAGAGTTTTTATGTGGCCCACCAAGACAATCAGAAAAATCCGCCTTGAACTGAGATTTCCTTCCCATGCACGATCAAAGAATCGTCTCGTATTTTTCACTATGATGGCCATGTCTTTAGTGAAACCATGAACCTTCCGGAAAAATGTAAAATTGGTGATGAATGTCGTGTGTTTAATGAGGAATGGACAAACAAATATTTCTTTAGTAATACAGGGAATAAAGCAGTGTGTTTATTGTGTCATGAAAAAAAGGTGCAGCCTTCTGCTAACCTTTGCTTTCACAAAGTGGCCCCCAATGCGGCCCTCAGCCAATCTCTGCATCCGAGCCAAAACAATTGCCCACCCCTGTCATATTGCAATGGTCATAGTTAATTTCATATATAATTTTATTTTTTACATTTTATAATTATTTATTAATTTGTTTAGATTTTTACTATTCGATCATCAATATAATCTGTTTTTTTTATTAATATACTATAAATTTTGGGATAATATGAAAGCTTGATTCATTTCTTATTTGAACTATTGTTACTATTATCATTATAATCATTTTTCATAGAGATGTTATCACTTACTGTAAATTTCTTAGAATTAAAAAGTATATTTTTAATAATTTTAGGGTTGTATCCATAATCCTTATATAATTTAATAAATTGATTTTTTTATAAAATGAGCTCCATTTTATTTGTATTATATTTATCATTTCTATATTTAAACTTAAATTACATTAAAGATTCAAAAAGAAGACAAATATATGAAACACATATTAAACATAACTTAAATAATTGTATGAGTATTTATAAAATATCAATAAATTTAGTTAAAAACTAGTCAATTAAAAATGAATGGAAAATTATACTGGATAATATATATAAAGTCGTATAATGTATGTATTATTTATTCTATATATTGTCATGTTATATAGATAAATTTCTTTGAAATTATATTGGATTTCTATATCAAGAGTTCCCAAAGTGGTCGATATTGACACCCTGGGGTCAATTTGAAGTTTCTAGGGGTCACTAGTTTCAATAAAAAAATTTGGGGATCAATGATAGCAAAAATAGACCCCCTTCCTACTTCTATTTGTTTGTTACTTCAAAATATTTATGATTCTAATAAGTACTGAATTAAGAAGTAAAGTAATTTTTAAAAAATATCTTTTTGATAAAAACACAAACAAAAAGGTAGAATGTGTCATTAAAAGAGTGAACATAAGAATGCATGAAAATACATGTGGCACAAACATTTCTGTGCATTGTCTTATTGAAAGTATCAAAACTAGTGCAGACATGAAAAGCTGTTATATGACCACACTTGCTCATGGTGGATAAGACGCTATTCGATTTTAGCAGAATCTATCAGTCTTGTTCGGTCATGCTTTCATAAAACACTATAAATTGTTTTGTTTGATATCATATGTACTTCTTTGTGGTTTTGAATAGAATTATTTATTGAGGAGCAGTACTACCAAAAAGAAAATCAGAGGAGACCATTTATTTATTTGAGCTTAAACATAAATCTCTGTTTCATGTAATTACATACTTTATTGTTCTTTTTATCACAGGGATTGTCAAAATTCTTTTATTTGAAGCTAGAATTTGTCCCATCATTATCAAACAAACATACCAGTGTTCCTTATATATGAAAAAATCTTTAGAAATGATGCTATGAAACTATTAAAACAGAATTCACCCTGACAAAAAAGATTTGTCATACTGTCAATCATTTAAAGATAAAATTCTGAAAACTATGATAGATAATATGTTTGTTTTATCATTGAAGCAGAATGATGATGCATCATATAACATATCCCTACTCATTGTGAAATCTGATGAGCCACACACTATAGAGGAGAAACGGATTCTATCGCCCATCGTGAAGATATCTACAATTCTGCACAAGATGTTATAAAAATGATTTCTTTAAGAAATAACACAGTTCAAAGACATATCAATGAAATGAGTCATGACATCAACAACTGTTTGTGTAATCATTTACAAAAAAAAATCGTTTTTCCCCTCAAATTGGATGAGTCAACATTACCCATAATGAAATTTTGTTGCTGGGTACGTTTGCTTTATTGAAGATCAGAAAGTGCATGAAAAGCTTTTTTCTAGAACTTTATAAACTAGCACCAGAGGCAAATTGATTTTTAATTTAATGTAGCTGTTTTTCAGGGAAAAAGTAATTCCTTTGACATATATAATATCTGTTGTGACAGATGATTGGTCATTATCATGGTTTCATAAGTTATCTGAAACAAAATGTACCTAAAGTGTTTACAGTTCACTGCATAATCCATAGGCAATATTTAGTAGTCAAGAACCTTAGTGACAATTTGCATCAATCACTTCAGTTTGTTATAACAGCTATAAACGAAATTTGAAGTAATAATCTGAACCCTAGACTGTTCACTCGATTATGCAAGGAAAGCAACAAAGATTTCTATCAATTGGTTCTCCATACTAAAGTCTGCTAGCTTTCAAAAGGTTTATGCTTGGTGCAATTTTTTGCACTTTTTCAATCTGTTTTAGAATTTTTGGAAGATGAAGAATCCAGTTTGAAACAAAACTTACTTAAGAGTAAAATGGATATTGCTTATTTAACTGACTTATTAAGCAAATTTAGTTATGTTAATTTACAATTGCAAAGAGCAATTTGAATTTTGTCAAAGCAAAACAGTCACATCGCCTTTTGTTGCTAGAGTAATGTTTTTTTACACAAAATATTGCAAGATCTGAGCTTTCCCAGTCCCCTAACTTATTTAAATAGGCAAGAAGAAAACATTTGCAATACATCAACCATTTGAAGGCGCTTCCCTTAGATTTCAAAACTAGATTAAAAAATATTCGATCATTGGAAATACCACATTAGATAATAAGAATAATAATAAGAACCATATATAATTTTGCAAGATGAGCTGATAACCATCAGCATAAATGAGAATATCAAGGTACAATTCAGAGTTATCAAAAGTTTTGGCTGCAACAAGATATTCCACTTCTGTATCCACTCTCTGGATTGTTGTACAAATGTGTTTGCTGGCATTTTCATCACCGTATCTGGTAGAGAGAGGCTTTAGTGTAGTTTTACACCTGCTTCAGAATAGATATTGATTGCATATCACTGAACATGGAGATTTGTGAATGCAACTCACTAATTTAAAACTGGATGTAGATAAATTGTTAACAGATCACCCATCTCATTAATTCAGTTTTCCAATCTAATATATTTGATATTCTTATTTTTATAATTGTGATTAAAATCTTTCATTGTTGTAATTTTGTTGATGTTTAATGCTGTCTCAATATGTTGCTTTTTTTCATTTAATTTTTTGTTTAATAAAGTGATTTTAATATTTGTACTTATTTTGAATTTCCATATTTATTTCATAAATCTCAAAAATTAAAAAAAACTCTTCGTATTTTTTTGCTTTAATTTTTGTTAGTGCAGGTTTTGATAATAAATGTCCCACAAGATGATGCCATATTCCATAGTTCTTTTATCTTTTTCAGTCATTAATTAGAAGTGATTAAAATGAAAACTTTGATATCTAATGAAAGATTTAATGTATAAATTTATTAACTTGAGTGAGTAAAGTAAATGACTGATTGAAATTCATATAACATTATTACCATAGAAACAAGCCTTTTTTTTTAATTCACAGTTTTCAGATTATTGTATTAATTTTATTAAATTTAATTTCTGATTTATCATTTTATTTATTTATTGTTTTAGTTTATGTCTTTTGAGCGAGATTTTCCATCATTGTTTTTAAGAAAATCTGTTAAGGATTATGGTACTAAAAAAAAACTAGAAGGAGCTTATCAATGTGGTGACACCTGTCTTCTTGTTGAAGATGTTGCTTTTAGTGGGCTCAGTGTATTTGACTCTGCAAAGGTAATACATTTTTTAAATGATCAAAATTTTTTGCATTAATTTATTTTAGGTGAGAATAGATGAATTTTTTATATTGTTTGATCACAGCACTCTTATCAAAATCTATTTGCAATCGTAAAACATGCTTTGCAGGATTGTTAGTAATCACAACACATATTTTCCAGAGTGAAATCATAAAGCATGCTTTTCAGTAGATAACTTAACACACACCCATATATATATATAAACATATGTCTTCTTCAGAACCATAATATCCAGATATATAATTACATAATTAGTACATTTTAATACATGTAAAAATTAAATACTGCCTAATGGTAAACTACTAATTATAAATAAAATAGAAATTCATATAACATTACAATACGAGCCAAAAAAATAAAATTTTACTAAAATTCTTTCATCACCATGGTTTCATCTATTAACAAAGAGATCTTTTCAAGAGAAATTCAACTAAACATACAACATATGGTAATCCAGTATTTATTTACCTTGCTATGACGTAATTAACCTGAAGGCACACAACTGTAATTATCCGATAGCGTCGTCGGAAGAACACATGAACATTGTCAAGGCAACATCCTTTTAGCAATAGAGATTGAATATATACAAAACTGATCTATATGTGTATGTTTAAATGCACATACATATAAAGATATAAATTACTAATGAAAATAAATAATAAATTATAAAGGAATTAAAGAATTTTAAACACTGATCTTTTAAAATAGTGAAATGAAAGTTATTTATAACCTAGTAAGATTAGAAAAAAAAATTATTTTCTAAAAGTAAAAGCAGTTAAATTAATGAGAGAAGAATGCAATATTATAATAGGATATTAAACAATTAAAAGAATTTGAGTTTAGATTTCCTTCATGATAATAAACTGTAAGCTGAAAATAATTCATTAATTAAAGTTAGATATATAATGATTTAAATTCTTGTATCCAGCATGTAAGCAGTGAAAGGAAGAATCATCTGAGTGGATGGATGGCAATATGAGCCAGTCAGCTTTAGTGAATGAAACAATGAAAGGACTCAGTGCAAATTCGATCAAGTTGATGCTTGCACCTTCACCTATGCATGTGGATTTATAAATAGGTGCAGAACATTGCCCAAATGCCCAGGTCTTCAAGTACAGAGAGCTGGCCTCCAAATGGGTGAACAGCCAGCTAGGACTCATACATGTCATATTGATCTTAATTATTATTTTTGTATGTCTACAGGTATGAATATATTTAATGTATATAGATGTATATATATTAGTTAGCAATTACTAAGATTATTATTGTTAAAATGCATTTAATCTCAACTTAATAGTATCGAGTTATTACTAGGGGATAACTACCATTAAATTAGTTTGGGAACGATTAAGTTCACAGACAAGGTATATGTGGACATAATAATTGGCACAGTCTTGATATGAAGTTCATCAGTTTCTGCTCATAACAGTGGCATAGCCCACAGTTTGAATAGGGAAAGCTATACAAACCCCAGCCAGTCCACATTATTAAAGATAGTTCAAAGTTTGAAACTGTAAAGAAATTTACAGCAGTTTGAAACCTCTCATATTTGTTCTCAGATCAAAGTGCACACTCAGAGACTTGATTCAAATTAGGAATCAAAAGTAAAAGATTAGATTGATGCATAAAGATTGATTTAAAATGCAATTGATTCTAGGTGAATTCGATGTCACTGAGGTGAGTAACCTTGGTCCATATATGTTCAACATATAGAGAAATATCTCTATGTAAATAAAATCAAAGATGATAAATACAAAACTGTGATAGTCTTGTTTCACTGGGAAAGGGGTGATTGAAATAGTGAATAGGCTTGTTGCACCTTTCATTCCAAAAGAAAGCTCATATAATCAATTTAAAGAGCAGTTGCCTAATTAATTTAACCCCCTCTAGAATGTTGTCAGGTTATATTTCTATGACCACTACCAGGTGGGGATCAAAGTATTAAAGATTTTGATTGGTCACTTTGGAATCTAGCAAAGAATTGCATGTAAAATTCATTTTTAGATGGGACCCTCATAATACAGTTCCGTAGAGACATAAACAATGACAATTTATGTCAAAAATTACTGTTGGCCACTAATTTAGATTACAATAAGGCCATAAAGCATAGTACAGTTTACAAAATCATCCCAGAGTAATCGAAAAATACTCAACAGTTCAATTGAAGTGAGAAAAAACAAATAAAAGTTAATAAAACATTTAACCCAAATTGAAAACAAAGTCACAAATAATAAAGAGAAAATTGATAATAGTAAAAATACATTTATATACTTTTGCTGTGAGAAAAATGTCCACAAGACCAATAACTGTTATTACAGATGTGAATGCTGTAAACACTGCATCAAAAGAGAGCACATAGAAATTATGGGCAAAAAAAAGTTCTGCATAGTCAGAAATAATACTAATAGTAGTAAACCTATAATTGAGGGTTGGAAAAACCACTTTACTAAGTTTAAAAATATGGCAACAATGAATAATGATAAAATAATGATCAAAATTAAAGTATGTGATGAGCCTATAGCCGTGGAGGTGGAAAATGAATGGTGTATCACTGATATCAGTCCACAATTGGTAGACTGTTACTTCCAAGTGTAAGAAAAGACTTATTATTCAAAAAACTGATCTAAAGGCATTAGGTATGAATGGTAATGTCATTAGAATAAAGGGCATAGTTGAAGTGCCAATATGTGGAAGCAAGGACAAAATTCTGGAACTACCACTATATATAGTATAGGTCTTGATCAACCCCATATTTGGATGAGGCTGATTCAGTGAAATAAGAGTACAAATAACAATTACTAAAAAAATTAATAGGCCCAAGAGCATAAAAAATGTCAAGAGGAATTTGGGTAAAGTAGATATACCTATAGAGAAAAAACAAGTCCAGTAGCCAATACTTAACAAAAGCAGGTCAGAGAAAGTTCATAGTGACCAGAAACATAAAGAAAACTAAGTATAAAGATGTACTGAAATCAAGAGTAACAAATAAAATTGTAGCTCATTGGACAGAAGATGATGGCTACTAATGCTTTTTTAAACAGATTAGAGAAGGATGGCCAAAGCAATGTCCCAATTTCCTTCATGAGGAACTATGGAATACCCAGAAGCAACTGTCGTTATTCAAAGGCTGCATTGTGATAGACGATTGTATATTGCTACCAATCAAGGATAGGCAGTATATAGTAAAGTGGCTGCATGATAATCAGTGGGACATTGGCAGAGCAAAATCTTTCATCCTTAATAGTGTTTGATGGCCAGATATTAACACAGATATAAGAAAAAATAAAAAAAATGATATTGAAACATTTCCAGACAATGCACCAAGTGAATTGAAACCTAATTCTCAACAGCACTCTAAAAGGAAGATAAAAAACCCAAGTATCTTAATGACTATATACTGAGTTTAAAGATTAAAACCTAATCATTGAACTTGGGGGAAGTAATGATATGCATGTGTGAGTTCAAAGATTAAAATCTAATCTTTGAACTTGGGGGAAGTAATGATATGCATGTGGATGCTTAAATGCACATATATATAAAGGTGTAATTTATAAATGAAATAAATAATGTTATAAAGGAATTGTAGCATTTTAAAAGACTGATCCTTTTAAAAGAATGAAATAAAAAGTTACTTATAACTTTGTAAGATTAGAAAAGAGATTATTTTCTAAAAGTAAAAGCAGTTAAATTAATGAGAGAAGAATGCATTATTATAATGAAATATTGAACAATTAAAGGAATTCAAGTTTAGATTTCCTTCATGATAATAAACTGTAAGCTGGAAATAACTCATTAATTAAAGTTTGATATATATTGGTTTAAATTTTTATATTCAGCTTGTGAGCAATGAAAGGAAGAATCACTTGAGTGAATGGTTGGGAATACAAGCTGATAAGCTTTAGTGAGTGAAACACTGAAAGGACTCAGTGCAAATTGGATCAAGAAAAGGATACATAGACTTATAAGTGGGTATAGAACATTGCCCAAATACTTAGGGACTTCAAGTGCAGACAGATGGCCTAAGAACATGTGAATATCTAGATAGGAATCATACAAGTTATGTTGATCTTGATTAATATTTTTGTATGCCTATGGGAATGGATATATTTAATGTATATAGATGTATATATAATTTGTAACATTTAGTTAGCAATTACTAAGATTATTATTATTAAAATGTATTTAATCTCAACCTAATAGTATTGAGTCATTTCTTGGAGATAACAATCATTGAATTAGTCTGGGAACAGTTCAGTTCGCAGACAAATGTGTCTGGCTTTATAGTAGTGCTGACATAACAAAAACAAAATAACCTTTTTATCATTCACTACAAAAACCAACTTTCTTTAATATCAAAGAATGTCTTCATGAGATTGATGGCTTCAGATTCAAAAAAATTATCATCAAAATCTTTTTTACAATTACATTTTTTCCATAAAAGATAACCTCTGCATTGTAAATAATATTTTATGACCTGTATTCAGTTCATGAATATAAAAAGCTGAGTTTTGATATCTATTTTTAACTCTACTCTTATGAACTTTAACACTTTCATTAAGACTTAATTTACTTTCATTCAACGACTACTGTAATGAATCTTATATACTATTCCAGGAATAGACTTGCAATCAATTGACTGCTTTAAACCATTTAGTAATAAATTTAAATTCAGGCCTTTCTTCCAGGCTACTTTCACACCACCAATAAAAAACTATTCTTATAACTAAATTAATTTACAAGCCAATGCCTTATATGGTAAAGAAATAAGTTCTTTATTCTCACTAACAATTAAATCTTTATTATTAAAAGATCTATAGATATTTTTATAATAGTCCTAATAAATTCATGATTATATCCTAATTCAATATAGTCAAAAGCAAACTGATTCCTCTGAATATAATTATTATTATTTTCAAAATTATTAAGCTTTTTATTCCTATAACAAAAATTCAATAAAGTTTCTTATGAGTAAAAGGTTGATAACTCTGATTTTATTGCATTTCTTAAATTTTTCCTTTTAATGAAATGACTACAAAATAAAACATTACTTAAATATAGAAATTTTAATTTTAATTTAAATGTATCCCCCTTAATAGTAAACTTAATATTAGAATCAAAAGCATTTAATTTATCCAAAAAAGCCTTTGATTTATTTTCCTGAATAAATAACAATCAATATACTTAACAAATAATTTTAAAGAAACAGAAAAATGACTATCTCTAAAAAATCAATGTAGACAGAGCATATTAAAGGAGAAATAACACAACCAATAATCCATCACTCTTTAATTTTATAAAATACATTATTACACACAAAATACTTAGAATCCTCCAAATAACAATAGCAAATCATGAATAATCTTAATTTTATCTGCAGAAAAATATTCAAATTTCTTTTAAAACATCAAGAAACACATAAACGCTTTTTATTTTATTAACTGACTGATACATGATTTTAATATCTAAACTAGAAGACACACAAAATTGACATAAATTTATATAATTCTCAAAAAACAATCCTTCCATAAAATAAAAAATATACCCTAAAGGAAAATTATATTTATGAGATTTCAAATTGGAGAAAACCTTAGGAGCCAAAAAGCCACTAGGATAATTTAAATATGTAGATTAATCTGAAAAAAATTTATTTACCATAATTTCAATTGACTTAGATTTTTTACCAGGATCAGAATTTAAAATAGAATTTAATTCTAAAGAAACTTTATTTTTAAAATCACTATTACATAGCAATGTAAAATAGTCATCTTGTCTTTTAAGTGATCTGAAAGAAAGGCCTGAATTTAAATTCATTATTAAATAGTTCAAAACAGTCAATTCATTGCAAAACTATTTCTGGTGTAGTTTATAAGATTTCTTGCAGTTGTCATAAAATTTATATAGGTCAGAATAAATAAGTTTTAATGAATGAGTTAAAATATTTGGCACAATGGAAATACCATAAGGTAATTGATTATCTTTATATAAGCCCTTATGAGTGGTTAATGTTAATAGTCCTGCTGTTTCTCAGTTGCTGGTAACTGATAGAAAGCAGCTCTTAGATCTATTTTTGTGAAGTAGTTAGCTTTCTATAATAGTGCCAATATTTCATGCATGCTTGGAACCAGATATGACCTCTTGTTTATGTATTTATTCACAATAACTATAATCTCCACACAATTACAAACTTTCATCTGGCTTTACAATCATAATTATTGGTGTGCTCCATGCAGAATCATCAATGGGTGTTAAAACTCCATTAGAGACTAAGTCACCTAATGTTTTTTCAACTTTATCTCTCAGAGAAAATGGTACTTTGTGGGGCTTATGTATAATTAGTAGTGCATCTTTCATCAATTCAACATTTACTGGTCTTGTTTTTAATTCAGCTGATTTGGATTTGAATAATCCTGTGTGTCTCTTTTTTATAAGTTTCCATGGGAGCTGTTTTTAATATGTTTATTTCCAGAGGTCCAAACTAGTATCTTCCTAGCAGCAGGCTAAATTTTAAATTTACTATGAGCAGCATAAGGACCTTTCACCTCAAATTCAGCATTACAGAAACTAAACTTTTTCCACAAATATCAAATTTTGTTTCCTTAATGTCTATCACCATCACATTAGACTTATGCAGTGTGATTTTTTTTATGTTTTTCCACTAATTTTAATCCATTCTTTATTCCACATCAGTGATAATTCAGCTCCACTGTCAACTTCCATTGTTACTTGTTTACTGCAAATCTCTACACTTAACAATATGTAGTCCATTTTGCTGTCATTTAATGTTTTTATATTTGTTTTCCTATGATCCATCTCTCCCCAAAATTTGTAGACTGCTTTTTTTCTTATTAGTAGTTCCATGATCTTTAAAACAACAGATTGCTGTTAAATGTTCTTTAGATGCAATTTTTACAAATTTTATCCTTTTGTTTACAGTTAATTTTTAAATGTCCAAACTTCCCCACAGCAATAGTAGGTTTGCTCCTTTTTCTGTCTATTGAGAATCAGAAATTTTCTTTTTAATTTTTGTTTAATGATGGAAATTTTTTCTAACTGTTGAGACAATCCTTATTTGGAGGCATTGCTTAACTTAGTCTCTTGGGCAATGTATTTGTCAATCATGAATGTATAATTTAAATTAGGATTCCTATGCAGTACTTTTCTAAAACTTTTATCTGCTATGCCATATAAAAATTGTTCCAGTAAAAAGTCATTTATTTCTGGTCCAAACTCACAATCCTAAGATAACTTTCTTAAGGCAAGATTATAATCTACTTATTTCCATTGTGGTAATTGTTTCTGGTTTCTCAATCTCAAAACATGCTACCAAGTGAGATATTCTCAGGATAAAATAGCTGTTTTAATACTTTTATAACTTTTTTATATGGAAGTTTCTCCAGCCATTTAGGATCAGTTAATTTATTTGCAAGCTGTATAATGTCTGGGTCTTCCAAGTAAAAAGTGCAGAGGCTTTAAGATGTTTGTCTTCTATTTTATTTATAAACATGTTGTACTCTACATATTCTATATAACTCTTCCATGAGTCAATGTTATTTATATTAAATTTGCAAATCATAAAATTTAATGCCACCATTATTTACAGTGCAAGTTATTCTGTGTCAGTTTCTAATTTTATCCATTTTGTTTCACTGATTGTATCTACTGTCAATTTGTGCCATTCTGCTAGGTTCTGAGGGTCTCTAAAGATCAGTGAGGCAGCGATAATAATTTACACATTATACAAAGAACAGGTACATTCTAGTGTTGATTAACATTTATTTAAAACAGGTATTAATCTAAAAAACATTTAAGTTTATTTCGCAACATAACAAATAATAACAAAAATAACCGTTACTAATTCCTTCCGATGATCTAACAAATTCCAAAGTTTTACACTTTGTCTGGAACCATTTTGTCTGACCTTAAAATGCTGTTTCTTCTGCCTTAGTACCATTAAATGACTTCAACACATTTAGTCTCATTTCTGCACAGGAGTAACTCTATCATGTCCTTATATCAGTTTTTTCTAATACTCTAATCTACATACATGTGTCTTGTAATATTTTTTAGTTGCAGCACTCTCTTTATTAGTTTTATAGACTGATTTTAGGGGAGTACTTATGTGCGAAAATAATTTGTGCATGTCTACCTATAAAGACACTTTATTTATACTAAATTATATATGCAGACATTCCATAGATGCTAAACTTTGGATGGCACAAAGATATCACCTTTAATGTTCTTTCACTACATTTTGTTTTTTATTAGGAATTAAGTTTATAGTTGGTTAGTAGACTAATGGTATTATATGGCTAGAACACTGATGACGATTAGCATGTATCAGAATTATTTTTTATTATGAATGATAAATCAGCACTTAAGTATGAGCATTCAAACAATTGTTAGTATATTCTGCACTGAGTTGGCAGTGGTTAAATATGTAGCCTGTTTTATAATGGACCTCTTTCAAATCCAGTCACAAGGGGGATTGTTGATGATTCGACTGTTCTTTGTTGATTACTGATGAGTTTTTGATTTAATTATTCTTGTATAATGCTGGAAATTATAGTTAGTATTTGTTATAACTACTTATATAATTGTTCATACTGATCTCCTGTTTCCTTACTTTTATATTTATTCATTCTATATTTGTTTTTGAGTAAGATATTTGAAGATGATGATGTTTCATTATATCTCTATATTCACTCCAGGTTCCATACCATTACAACACATAAAAGCTTTTTTTTTGATACAATGTCATTGTAATTTCTTTCAAAACTTTAAATTATACGTGCATAATATTAATATGTAGTGATACCATATAATACTAAATTGTCCATGCACTTTACTACTGTTACACAATGTTTTATTTACCACTCTTTTTTACAGTTTACAGTTTCGATTACCCCAGCAATTTTATTCAGAACTACAACATAATATAAACATATGAATATAAATATACATGAACATATAATTTACATTCTATATGTACATTTTATAATATCTTTTTATTTTACATTATTATTGTTCATTTTTAACCCTTTTTTATATTTTATATTTATTAATTAAAATATTTCCTATATATATATATTCTATTTTTATTCTTTATTTTATTTTATTATTATTCATTTTACTAACAATTATTATTTATAATTTATTTATTCAATAATTTATAATCTATAATATTATTATTTTAAACACTTTTTTTTAACCTCATTACATTAAGAGGAGTAAAGAGTATTATTTATATGGAAAAATTGGAGAAGTTAATATTAGTAAATAATAATGCTCCAATCTTTATTAGAAGCTATAGAGATGATTATTAATATTTAATAAAACACAAAGACAGATAGATTTATTTTTAGAGGATGTTAATAAGATGGATAAGAATATTAAGTTTGTTATAGAAAAAGAAGAGAATAATATACTGACATATTTGGATATAAAAATGATGAAGTCATATGAAGAAGGAAAATGTAAAATTGAAACATCAATTTATAAGAAAAGTGATATAGATAATAATATAACTAATTGGCATTCTCATATAAGTAATAGATATAAAGTAAATACAATACATTCTAGAATCATAGAGCAGTAAATTATAGTTCAAGTAAAGAAGATTATGTTAAACAGATAGAATTAATTAAAAAAGAATTTATAAATAATGATTATCCATATAAATGTATAAATGATAATATTAGATTAATAGAAAATAAGATACAATATATAAATTATAATAAAGAAGAAAGATGTAGTAATAAAGTTAATTATATAGGTATAAAGACAGGGAATAATTATGTAGTTAAAAATTTAAATAAAGTTATAGATAAAATTAATAAAAAATTTAATAATGTATTAAATGTTAAAGTAGTTATAAAAAGACAAAAAATATGATTAGTATTTTAGAAAATAAATATATTAGTCTTTATAATAAAAATTTAGATAATGAAATAAATGAATATGAAATTAATTGTAAAAAGTGTCAAATTAATAATATAAAAATAAATTGTTGGAAAAATGAAGAATTCAATATATAGAAGATTGTTACAACATAAATATGATAAAAATTAACTGATATATTTACTTGAATTAGAGACAGGGCATGAGTTTGAAAAGGATTCTATAAGGATGATACAATTTACAGATAATAAAAAGGATAGAAAAATAAAAGAGACTATTTATATTAATAATATTAAGCCAGTTTTGAATAGAGATTTGGTTCTGAAAAAAATTTTGATATAAAATAAGTTTTAAAAGTTTAGTTATATAAAAAATTGGAAGAGGGAGTTGCTAATAATTAAGTGTAGATTTAAAGTGGGGATACTAAAAGTATAATGGTAAATTTTTAAAATTTGAATTTAGCAGTTGAGGCTAGGGGATATAAAGGTGAGTTTTAAAAAATGTGTTTAAAATAATAATATTATAGATAAAAATAGATTATAAATTATAAATATTGATTGTTAGTAAATGTAATTAAGTATAATGGTAAAATTTTTAAAATTTGAATTTAGCATTGAAGTTAGGAGAAATAAAAGGTGTTTAAAATAATTATTATAAATTAAAATAGATTATAAATTATTTCATGAATAAATTACAAATAATGATTGTTAGTAAAATAAATAATAATAATGTAAAATATAAAAGAGAGTTAAATATTATGAGAATAAAATAGAATATATATATATAGGAAATATTTAATTAATAAATAGGGGATGTAAAAAAGGGTAAAAAAATGAATAATAATAATAATTTAATTTAATTTAATTTTAATAAACATATAATCTCCTTGTGATAAAAAATCACACATGGAGCTTAACAAAAGTACATGTGCAAATAAAATAAAAAAAACATTAATATATAATAAAATAATTAAATAGAAATAAAAAGTTCTTCATTATCAATTATAATCCAGTCCATAATAAATTTTCTCAAAGTTTTTCTTGATAGGTCATTAACATTAAATTCAATGTTCCTTATAAAAATATTGTAAAATCTTGTACCAAGATGACATTTCTGATATCGACAATGAGTTTTAAAGTATGCTGGTTCAAATAATAATAATAATAACAATAACAACAACAACAATAATAATATATAGCAAAGCTATAAAAAACAAAATTAAAGAAAGCATGGCCCTGATTATGCTCCTATTGGACAATAATATGATTAATTAACATTGATAAAGTGTATAGAATCATGTAAAATTACCCGTACAGATATGTACTTTTAAAAAAAATGAATATTGTAGACTTAAAATTGACAATAATAAGATTCAACATGTATCTTGCTATGGCATTATAATACTATGTAACTATTGGATCAATAAAGTTTACTATTGCTGAAACTTAATAATAATAATAATAATAATAATAATAATAATAATAATAATAATAATAATTTAATTTAATTTAATTTAATATAGTACATTTAACAGATTTTACATCCAAACAAAAATGCACAGCTAATCTAGTTCACAAATCATTTGCAGAGTTTTTTGCACAGTAGTCCTAAATGTTCTATCATCTGTTTCAAATATATTAACAGCATTAAAGTATTTATTGTACAATCTAGGTAATCTTACTAATGCTGAATTTTTTAATGTTTCACTTTTAAATTTTGGAATATTATACAAATTTTTTGATCTTGTATCCTTTATCTTCACCTTAAATGATAATGTTGTCTGGCAACTTCTCACATCTATTATACCTGATGTAATTTTTTTTAAATACTTCATATCAGTACAGATTCGTCTTTTGTCATTACATATTATTTCTGATTTAATGTATCTGAAATTTTTTTATAAACCTTTTCCAATGCTAATCTATTATTTAATTTAGATGAGTTCCAGATCAAAGATCCATAATTTAAAATAGGTAAGACCAATGTATGAAACAAATACACACATGTATTTATCTTAAACATTTGACAGTTTCTGAGAATTAAACCCATTATTTTATAACTTTTTGTAATAATATTTTAAATATTATTATTAAATGTTCCATTATTATTAAAAATAATACCTAAATCTTTATGATCTTCTTTTCTTGAAATACTTTTTGAGTTTAGTGTATAATTAAACAGACTTGTAGATGATTTTTTAGAAAACGATATGACACAACTTTTTCCAATGTTAATTTCCATATAGTTTCACACACACCAATCCTGAAATTTTTTGATATCAGACTGCAAAATCTTCTGATCATCAAAATTCTTAATAGTTTTATACAGTTTAATATCATCTGCAAAGCAGAGAATGTCAGAACCACTTACACACTGCTCTATATCCAAAGAATAAACTGAAAAAAGCAATGGTCCAAGTATGCTTCCTTGAGGCACTCCAGCATTACTAAAATATGTGTATGATTTTGCAGACCCAAAAGATACAAAATTAGGTCTATTTGAGACAAAAGATATGAACCATTGCAAAAGTTCACAACTAAAACCAATCGTGTGCAACTTACTAATCAATCTAGAGTGATCTACTCGGTCAAATGCTTTGCTTAAATCAAAATAAATCACATCTAGCTGTAATCTGTTATCAATTGCATTTGCAATAGCATCTTGAATATTTATCAAATTAGTCTCAACAGATCTACCTGGGATAAAGCCATGTTGTGTTTTAGATAAAGAATTACATACTTTATCTATTATTTTATTATACACACATTTTTCAAAGATTTTTCCAGCTATACATAATAATGAAATAGGTCTATAATTACTAACATCATTTGATTTGACTTTTGGTATTGGTATAACTTTTGCAACTTTCCACGAATCAGGAAAAATACCTTGCTGTAAAGAGATATTAAAAATATAACAAAGCACTGGAGCTAGCAGTTCCGCACATCCTTTATAAATAAAAACAGGTAGCATATCATATCCAAAACTTTTTTTATTTTTAAGCTGTTTTACTGCTAATAAAATGTCATTATAATTTAATGAGTCAATAACTATCAAATCATTACTTTTAAAAGCAGATTTAACTATATGTGATTTAGATGTCACATTTTTCTCTGTACATGATAAGAAGTAGTTGGCAAAATCATCAGCTGTAAGACTCCCATTGTCAATTGACATTTTATTTTTTACACCGGAATGCTTTTTAATAAATGACCAAAAGTAATTTGAATTGCACTTTATGTTGTCCTCTAGTTTCTCAATATATCTTTTGAAATCAATTTTTTCTATGGTTTTAAATAATCTTCTAAAATTTATAAAGTTATTATAACATATTACTGATCCTGATTTCTTAAACAACTTATGATGCTTATGTTTTCTTTTGTAAATACAAATCAATTTCTTAGAGAACCAAGGAGGATATTTTTTAGATGATTCATAGCATAATGGTATTCTATTGTTTAAAATGTTTTGCATAATTTTTTGAAATAGATATACTGCCTCATTTACATTTGTGGAACAATATATTTGGTCCCAATCAGCATACTTGATGTCACAATATAAATTATAATAATCACCAAGTTTATAATTTCTATTGGAAGTTATCATACCCTTATTTAATGATATGTGTTTGACATAAACAAAAAACTCAATTGCTGGATGATAAGAGTCTTCCTTCAATAATGGCTGTACACTATGCCTCACATCTATGTCACTAAAGTTAATTAATATAAAATCTAGAACACATCCATTATTATTTTTTAACTGATTTCTTTGCACTACACCAGTTATATTCATAAATTCTATAATTCTTTGTCCTTTATTTATTTCATTACTGCATAATCCAGTTATTTCATCTGCTGTCATTACATATCGTGCATTAAAGTCACCACAGATCAAAATATTGTGCTTATAATTAAGTAAATATTTTTCCAATTTCTCCAAATCATTATTTAGTTCAATTATATTAATATAAGGAGGAATATATATATTCCCAACCAAAAACAATTGAGATCCTAATACCATTTCAATCCAAATAGAATCAAAAAAATTTAGTTCTATATTTATTTGCTTTGTTACAATGTTGTTTTTAACTGCCAATAAAACACCTCCACCTCTTGAAAGCTTAGAGTTTACACGATCGTGTCTATATAGTAAATATCTATGATCCACAATCTGATCAGTAACAAATTGATCATTCAACCATGTTTCTGTCAATGCTATTAGATCATATTCTTCTGCAAGAACAGCATGTTTCAATAACTGGCATTTAGTTCTTAACCCTCTAACATTTTGCATATAACAACAGAAAATGTTACTTTTATTAATTAACTTATTATTACCATTGTTATGTGATGAATTTTTATTTTCCCAATCTTTATAAATGCAATAATCCATTATACATCACCAATATTATCCTCAACTACCTGATCCTTTATTTGTTCATTAACAATTAAATCTTTATTTAATTTCCCATAAAATGGATATATATAAATGCCTGATGCCCAAAAATTTGAATTAATTATTTCACTGACGTCATTTTCTTTGACAGAAATATAAAATGAGGAATAAAATTTATTTGCAGGTATAAACTTATGACATACCACAGTTGTGTCTAACTTTCCTGTTATATAAGCAATCACATCTTTTGATGTAACTTCTGGATTTAATCTAGTCAAAAAGAATCTTTTATATTTTTGTTTAACAGGAATAGCTTTTAATCGTGTGTCAGCAAGATTTCCTATTATAGCATTTTTGTTAAATGCATTAGATTTTGCATTCCTTTTCTTGTGTGTAACTAATTCAAAACCGTCTAAATCAACGTCTTTTTTAAATGAAGCCCGCTGCCATTAACTTTTGTATTTTTAAAATATTCTGTTTTAACATTTTTATTTTCTACAGTTAGACCTTGAGTTAAAACGTCAGTCCACTTTTTAACAGCATTATTAGAAATAATATTTCCCCTTTCAAAATTAGATTGTTGATGACATAAATTTTCAGCAATCATTTCCCCTGATTCCATAGAAGCAACATTTTCCCCAATTTTTTTCTTTATTTGATTTATTTTGTAAAGGCAAACTTTTCCTAATTTTTATTTTTTTAATGTCTATACTTTTTGGACTTTCATTCACACCTTCTTTTTCAGAAGTAAAAATAGAAATTTGACTTTGACTTCCTTTGTCTTCAGAAGTGGGAGAAGGGGAAGCACAATAATCTTTGTCTATTCTAGAAAATTTTTTTTTAGAAACTAATGGTATATTATCTCCAGAAATTTTTTTCGTTTATTTTAAAATCTCTATTAATAATAATAGTTTTCAAATTTTGATTCTAGCTAGCCGAGAAAATCAATCTTTTAGCTAAATCAGTTATAGTGGACAATAAACTAGATATCTGCTCCTGTAAAGTTCTGCAACAATGATTACAAGCATGGCTATTTTCTTGCCCAGAGGGGGGGGAGCACTCTCATTTAACATTGTTTCGTAGCAAGAAATATTTTCTTCCTGAATAAAATCTTGACAATCAACACACACAAAATTATTGAAATCTTTATCAACTAATAAATTTAAATCTATAGTTTCTAGTTGCATACACATTAAATGAAAAGATCTATTACATTTTTTTCCGCAAACAATTTTTAACTCATCAGCATTAATCTCAGTCAAACATTTTCCACAGACAGTCGTTTCTATAACTGAATTTCTAGCAGTTATATTAGATGCTTGTGGACTTTCACATATTTCTAAATGAGCTGGACATACAAAATTATCCTGGCCATTATTTCTAAAAATATCCATATTATTAGATATTAAACAATCAATATGAAATTTAAAAGAACAATCCATTGAGCATTTAACACTTTTTTGGCTTCCGTAAATTAAATCGTTACACAGAGGACAGGCTTTCCTATAAGGTCCCATAATTTTAATAATAATAATAATAATAATAATAATAATAATAATAATAATAATTCAATTCAATTCAATTTATTTACCGTACAAAACTACAGCATTAAGCCAATTACAGAATTGCACTATAATAACTATACAATAATATACATAAATAATATACATAAATGAGTAAAAATGATGAAAATAATAATAATAATAATAATAATAATAATAATAATAATAATAATAATAATAATAATAATAATAATAATAATAATAATAATAATAATAATAATAATAATAATAATAATAATAATAATAATAATAATAATAATAATAATAATAATAATAATAATAATAATAATAATAATAATAATAATAATAATAATAATAATAATAATAATAATAATAATAATAATAATAATAATAATAATAATAATAATAATAATAATAATAATAATAATAATAATAATAATAATAATAATAATAATAATAATAATAATAATAATAATAATAATAATAATAATAATAATAATAATAATAATAATAATAATAATAATAATAATAATAATAATAATAATAATAATAATAATAATAATAATAATAATAATAATAATAATAATAATAATAATAATAATAATAATAATAATAATAATAATAATAATAATAATAATAATAATAATAATAATAATAATAATAATAATAATAATAATAATAATAATAATAATAATAATAATAATAATAATAATAATAATAATAATAATAATAATAATAATAATAATAATAATAATAATAATAATAATAATAATAATAATAATAATAATAATAATAATAATAATAATAATAATAATAATAATAATAATAATAATAATAATAATAATAATAATAATTCAATTCAATTCAATTCAATTCAATTTATTCTATGAAATAAAACAAAGTACATCACAAATATTTAAAAACTCCAAACAAGAAAAATCTTGTGTGTGGAATTTACATGTAAAAATAAATTAAATAAAAATACAATCAAAAACTCAAAAGAACAGTTTAGGAAATAAATAAAATTAATTAAATAAATAAAATAAATGCCAAAATTAATACATACTACACAACCATTGACACAAATATTTTTTGAATGATATATAAGAAATATTATTCAGATCAATTGAACATTCATATACAAATTTATTAAACAACTTTGACCCAGAATAAACATATTGTCTTCTACT